>CM031864.1:23198085-23513501 GCA_018697195.1 Certhia americana | reverse complement strand
AAAAAAAAAAAAAAAAAAAAAAAAAAAAAAAAAAAAAAAAAAAAAGACTTGATATCCAGGAAAATGGAAAGCACTGCATGAAATTCAACATATGCAAAGATCACAGCTTGCCCACACACAAAAATTAAATGCTGTTCAGCAATAAACCATCTGGTGATTTGAGGGGCTCTCTGGACACTCAAAGAATATAAGTCAACTACAATAGAAATGTCTCCTCCTTCTCCCTTTCACATCTAACATGTGAAGGTTAAACTGTCCCCCTTCCATCCAGGGGCTGTTTTCCTTTCACTGGAACTGGAACAGGGTGACATCACATACGTCATCATCACTGAGGTCAGCATCACCACCAGTGGTTGAAGTAGGTGTGAGAAAATCAAAATCGGCACAAGTTTGGGAGCCAGAATATTTCATCTTACCTTGTGAACAATGTAATTCAAACTGACAAACTTTCAGGATTTAGTTCAGTGCAAAACTGCAGCCTTTGAGAAAGGCATTGGCATTAAGATGAATGCTGTCTTACCCAATCTTAGCAGAAACTTGAAATCCCTTTGGGGCACCTACTGCTGCTTATTGTTCCCATAATATTATCTAATACTTTAACATAGAGGCCAAGACTTCCAAAAGGAATTTAGTGCTTGCCACAATCCACACCGAGATACTTCAGAGATGCCTACGGGGAAATTTTGCATCACGCTTTCTGGAAGTCACATCCTTCAACTGAAGACCCACAAATCCAGGAGATCCAAATCTTCAGATGCTTTTCAAAACCTTGTCACACTCAATATACAGTGACTGAATACAGAAGAGGGAAAAAAATTATAAGGGATATTAGAGATCATGAAAAATTAGGAAACTTCTGCATTTGCCAGTTACAAAAGATTATTTTGATTGTTAGGGTGTTTTACATTGCAAATTTAACTACCTCAAAATGATTTATCACTGCTAGTACAGCAAAAAAAAAAAAAAAAAAAAAAAAAAACAGGGAAATAATTAGTTTTGTGTCCCTCAGTCCAGTGCTTGGGCTGTGAAACCAAGTGTGTTGTTACCTCTCTCTATTTGCAAAATTCAAACAACAGTTTTTGAAGCACCTCGTCCTTCCCAGCCTCTCCACCTGACTGTAGCCATCATCCTCCCCTGTCCCTAGGATAACTGCAGTGTTTACCAGAAGTAAAATGCTTACATGCAAAGTGTGTGTCAAAATCAAGCTTATTTGGTTACTAATCCTGCCTTCCGGAGTCTTGCTCTTTCTCCTTCTTTACACTGTTGCCTGCTGGAACTGTTGAGTCTGAATTCCTTCTAAACCCACTTCATATTGATCAGATGAAATCATGCTACAAACCTATTTAAGTCTTTTCCAAATACCTTTGAAACTCTGGCTGAACTATACAACTATGTCCCCTGTAACATATGGGATTTTCAATTTAACTCAAATACTTTCATGTTTAGGTCTTTCTGGTTTGTAGTATGAGTTACCTCACTCTGAAGGAAATTAAAAAAGAGAATTAGAAGAGGATTTGTAAGACTGTTAACACATCTCGTCTGCTGAAATGAAAATCATAGAGAGAAAAATAAATGTACAACCCATTTAGAGCTTAATATATCAGTGCTTTTGTAAAAACACAATTTGCCTCATTTTCTCAAGCACTCCTATAACCTTGGCAATCACAGGAAGCTTATTGGTACAGACAGAAACTTCCTGATTAGTCGGTTCATTAGCAGCAAGGTACAGAATACTAATTGCCAATTTTCATCTGCATTGACAAGGCCTGACCTAGCATTCATCTGATGGAAATTGCTTCCCTGGTGATGCCTCTTGCTTCCCTGCTTCCTGATCCCAGCCTCCCAACCACACACAATAGGATAAAAACATGTTATTTCACAAAAATTCATCAAAGATAAGTGAATCACACACTTTATTGACTTCTGTGGGTCCCAGGGGAATCCTGTCCTACCTTGCACAGCCACTTTGCTTTGCCTATCTATGTGTAAAATACTCAGGAGAGACTTCATATGAAAACTGAAACAGCTTTTATTGCTCCCACTATTTCTATCACGTCCAAAATTAGATCTATCAGAGCAAACCAGCTCCTGTAATCTTTGGTTAAATTTGTATTTTAGGTTGGCACATAGAAATCCCCCATTACTCGGCAGGAAGGTGACTACCATGGGAATCAAAAAAGTAGTCATAATTTTTAAAAATCTATTACATTTAAGAAAGAAATATGCTTGGTGGGTCTTGCAAAATAGTTTTACATTTTCAGATAAAGCCTTTCAATTTCATTAAAACGTTAGTAATCTGAAAACAGGCAGAACTGACAGGTCGTGCTCTCGTGCAGTAAAGCTGAGAAAGACATAAAAGGAGCAAAGCAAGAGTTCAAAACCCCAAATATTAGTACACCCTAACAAAACGGAAAAGAAAGCTCAAAAGAAGTAACATTTATAGACTAAGAAGTTAAATATAGTGATCAAATATTTGTCTCTGGAAAAAGTATGGGACAAAAGAGATTCCAGTCTCTCTTGCCCTGTTCTTTTGTGGGTGGTTAACTTTTCAAGTGTTGCAGGAAATCAATGCAATCAGAGTTGTTCTTGTTGCAAGGACCCTAATTAAAATGCAAATAGATCTATAGTGGTTTTGTTAATGAGGTAAACAGCTTCCTCTTACAATACAACTCTATCCACAAGACCTTTCAGCCATCCTTTATTCACACTGGTTTACCAATTGCCTTGGTTTGTCCACTTGTAATTACCCACAGTGCAACAAGCTGAAGAAAAAAGTTATCTATCAGTTGTTCAATGAAGAGGTACATAAAGTGCCATAAACAGGAAGATGATCTGGATGACTTGGTCAGGTCCATTGTTCTAAGAAACTCCATCATCCTCAGTTTTCAATAAATGCTTCAGAATGTATTTTAATGCCCAAAACAGGATGTCAGACCAGAGTGACTTCATGCTTGAATGCTCCATAGGTCTTTATAAATGAAGCTTTCCCATCGTTGAACTGGGAACACCGGTGAAATTTAGAATCCCAATTTCATCCCTGATGAAATTCAGCAAGAACTTAAGAGATGTTCACAAGAAGCACCATTGAATATGAATAAGAAAATGAAAGACCCTAGGGAGAAACAGGGACTATTTTATAAATAGAGGCTTTCTGCATTAGGCATGCAAAGCTGGGGACTGAGCTAATATAGGCTGGTGCTTGTGCAGGAAGTATAATGCTATAGGAAATCTCTATATTCAGAGAATAGCAGGAATATATGGTGGGAAGGACCACATGCTCTGAGCACATCTAGTCTGAGTAGGTTGCAAAGGGCCACTGTCCAGCTGAGTTCAGCACATCCAAAACCTCACTAGGGCAAATGTCATCTTCAGCTCAGTCACTCTTCTACTCTTCCATGAAATCACCCACCTGTTCCTGACTGTTACCAGTGCCTTACTTGCCAGCAAACAAAGGGATTTTTAATAAAAGCTTCAGGTTAGTCAGCATTAGGCATTTTGTAAACTCACATTTTCATTATCAAGATAATTCTACACTTTACGTGAATTACTTAACCATTCTAATTCTATTAATGTTATAGTTTTCATTAAAACTACAAAAACATTGGAAAAGAAGCACTAATTACTTAGGAAAATCACCTGTAAATATATTTTACCTAGAAGGCACAGGATGGCATCAATAAAAATTGCACTTTAAATTGAAGCAACATTGAACAATCAGAAAACATGCCTAGCAGTGAGAAGCAGAAGATACACAATTAATTAGTACTGCTGTCACCTGAAAATTGAAAACACTGCCTATATCAGGAAGTAAAAAATGTTAGATAATGAAATTATTTGGAAAACGTTGCATAAAATTTCTTAGAAGAGATGACACTGACTAGTGGAGTCTGATACCTCGCCACTCTGTCATTATTGCATGGAAGCAATCAGAACAGAAAACACATCAGGTAAGTGAAAGCAAATGACAACACAAACCCCTTTTCCCTGAGAAAATGGCATAGCCTCTGACTTCTGTGACTGCAGAATCTCATCAAAGCTAAGCTGCACTGAGAAAGCATGGAAATTACATTTAGATGTTATGTTTCACTGTGCACAAATGATATGCATGCAGGAATTCAAACCTCCTCCTGTAGGCAACTTCAAGGAATTAGGGCAGTGATAAGTTAATTTAGTTTATTCCCCATTAAATTCTGGGATATGAATAGCTCAAGAAGAAGAAAAAACATTTGAAAAAAGGCATTGGAAATGCAGAGCTAAGTTTCAAATAGGTTGAAAAAAGCAGCTCTTTTGGTTATTCTGAAAGTGATTACATTTTAATAACTTTCAAAAGACCTAGGAGGTGTTCATATACTTGCTGTATGTTTTGTAATTACCACAGAGTTACATGGCAGAGTATTTAATTCCAATTTTAACTACATGTGTTAACACAATACATTTAAGTTCTCAGATTGGTGGCATATCCTCGTGCCTGAGAACTGCTAACTTAATTTTAGAGTACAGATTTTACAGATACTTGTGTATTTTTCAGAAAAATATCCAGATTTAATAGATGTGACTGTTTTCTTGAAGTACTTACCATACATTCACCAGAATTGAAAACTTTGTATTTGCTTAAATTTGGGATCTATCTTTCTGAATACTCACAGGATTGCTTTTACAATTGACTGGAATATGATGAAAATCTTGTTGTTCTAAATAAATTCAATAGTGACAAATTTAAATAATAATGCACTTAAAGCAGGCAATCAGCAATGAACTAAACCACATAATTTAGGCTGACGAAAGAATTCCCTGATGACAGTAGTATTTTCATGCTCACATTGTTATGATTATATATCTTACTGCATAATGTCAAACAGAAACAGAGTAGACAGATGTCAAGGAGAAGAAAACATCCAAACAACTACAAATGTAAATATATAAGAAAGGGAATTAAAAAAAGTGAAAGAGCTGAAAACTACAATTAGCCATTTAATTATATTTAACTTGATGATTATCTAAGTACTTTCCACTAGGACCCATATTCATCATAATGTTCACTGCCCATGACATTTGGCCAGGAAATCCAGCCTGGGCTGTCATCAGAGAGATCAGAGCTGGTGAGCAGAGTAGGAAGGCTCAGGGGAGTGGGAGGGTGGAGGCTTCCTGGGAAGCAGATGATAGAGCTGCTTGAACTGCTGGTGCCAGGAGAAGGGAGACAGGGTCAGGAAAGGTGTGCCACAACGTCAGCAGTGGAGAGTGCAGCTACACAGAAATGAAATGGGAAAGGAGGAGGAGCTTTGCTGCAGGAAAAGTTTTTAAATTAACCAGTTCACTGAGCTTAATGAGTGATGTGAAAGTACCTACCTATTATAAACAGCTTTAGTGAATCCATGTTGGCATCAACAGTCTGCTCCCTTCTCCTCTGAGGCCTTCAGGACATACTTGACTTTCAGCTTGTGCTTTGTTCACTTAAGGCTTGTACATGTGAAATTAAACTCATTATCAAAGTCGTCCTGAACCAGGGATTAACATTCTGCTGAAGTGGGGAGGACAAACAATACCAAATGTATTGAGTGTTACCTGTTTGACAGTAACATAGACATAGCAATGACCAAGCAGATTTTTCAGACTTGTTTCTGGGCTTGGGAATGCCTGAATTCTCACTGAGGCAAGGAGGGTAAATGCTAATGTGAAATACAAAGTTATAGTTCGTGTCAGGTAAATAAAAATAATTGGTGTAATTGTGATTGTGAAATATGTGGAATACAGCCATGAGACAGTTATAAAGATGAGTTATAATAAACATGAAAAGCAAAGCATGGAAGAAGGCCTTTGAACTAATCCTTTGTTCACAATTAACTACTATAGATCTTAAGTTGTTTTATAATAAGAATATGTGATTTATAACTTTAGGTGTTGCTTGCTTGACAAATGCTTTCTGCTTGTAATTAAGCCTTAAACTGTTTTGTAATAAGAATTTTTGAATCATAATTGTAGAATATTACTTTATATAAAGGATTTTTAAAACTGTAGCTGTAGAATGTATAACAAAAGAAGCAGGTCTATCTCAAATTCCGGAGAACGGTGGAAAAACAGCCTGAGAAAGAAAGATGGACAAGAACACCTGACTAATAGTTCCAAAAAAGAGAAGCTACACATCACTATTATAGATTAATGATCCTAGAAAATAGAAGCTGGACCCCATATCTGGAAGCTGGACCCTACCATCTAGAATAACACATTCCAGAGTGTATATTCTGGGAAAAAATAAATCACAAGTGAGTATAGAAACTGTGAAAAAAACAGCTATCACTATCATTGATTTACATCCTGAAGTATACATCCTGAGAGGAATGGATCACAATGGAGTATAGAAATTGTAAAGAAACCAGCTATCTAGCGTATAGAATTGTGATGTAAAAACTGGAATTAGAAACTGCTGAGAAAGCCTACAGATACACATAAATACCAGCAGACCTTAGCAGTTGGTGTGCATTTTGAGGGAGAGATCCCACTACTGCACCCAGTGCTGTTTTGCTTGTATTTTACCATATTCATTAATAAATCAAATTACTGCTTAATATATTAGCTAAGTCAAGCTCCTCATTTTTAACACTACGAGGAGGATTGGTAGAGGTGAAGGTGGTGGCAAGAGGAGATTCACTGCCAAACAGGCAAGCTTGTCTCTGTCTTGGCCTCAGAGCCAGAATGGTGCTGTGGCACTGATTGCTGTGGCACAGTGGGCACACAGACTGGCTGTGTGGGGTGCCAGAGGGCCAGAGTTTGTACTGGATCATGGTGTGAACACAGCTCCTGCTGGCTGTCCTCACTTTCCCTTCTGCTAGAGCAGGACAAGGATTCTACCTGTGACCAAAGCTGCGATCCGTGGATGAGGCCCTGAACACAGCCAGCGTGGGGCACAAAGAACACACTGCCTGTGCTGGGCAGCAGTGAGGAGACACTGTGGCAGCTGTGGAAGGCTCCCCGAGTACGGGTAGGCTGAGGGCACTTCATACCAGCTGTTAAATACCAGTCCTGGCTAAAACCAAATGGAGTCCGTGCCCTGCTGCCACCCCCTTCTCTTATCGATCCTGCTGTGACACCTCCTGGTTCTTTAAGTGACTGGTTCCTACACGAGCCGCTCAAGACACAACCTGATGAAGCTCAGAGGTCCTGCGCCAGCTCCTAGGAGTGTGCTTTTTAGCCACTGCAGTGTAAACAATACCAACAAAACAAAAAATTAATACTGAGGAAGAGAGCATCTCACTAACCAAAAAGACTGAGAATGTGGAAATGTTTCACCTTTTCACTTCATGTGCTAACGGTGTAATATAACAGAAACAATCCAGGAAGCGTTTGTGAGCTGACCGTGCGAGAAAACGTCAAGTGTTTGCAGTGGGGATTAGGAGTGTCGTGTCCGGGGTTTGGTGGCAGATAATGAGCGATCAGGCTCGGGCGCTCCGGGCGCTCCGCGGCGGGGCTGCGCTGCGGGGCAGCCAGGCAGAGCAGAGCGCACCATTCCCATTCCCAGCACGGCCGGGAAAGACTCCCGTCCAGCTCCCGCACAAATCTGCACCAGGTTTGAAACGTCACTCGGACCTGCCGAAGTAAAACCTTAACAAGCACAACTGCCTCTTGAATCAAAGTCTGCAGGTTTGCAGGGAGCAAGCTGATGAGGGGCGCGGGCAGAGATGGCTCGTAGGGGGCTGGGTGCCCCGCGTGTGCCCTTAGCTTCAGACATGGGGAGAAAGCAGTGAGCATCAGCACCAGCCCTTTGGACAACAGGCAACTCGGCGGAGGATGTCCTATCAAGATGAATATGGCTCATTCAAGAATTAACTCTCTACTCATCTTCTACCTCAGTTTTTTGCTGCTCATCCATTTAAAAAGTAAGATTTGCACTTTTTCTTATTGTTCTGACATGTCCTCTGGGGAGATGGTTAGACGTGCACTGTTAGCAGAAAGCTTGTGTTGTCAGAAGACTAAAAATTTGATGGAGATGCCAAAAAAATTTTGTCCATGAAACTAAGTTGTATGAACTCATTGCTTGATAGCTTTCCTGATCTCCAAGCTTCGACTTTTTTTTTTTTTTTTTTTTTTTAATAAGGAATGAAGGCATTTTCTTGCTTTGCATGTTCAAAGTACAGCAATAAATTATTTTGCTAAAACTATACCTGTACTTTAAAGTCTGCTTTTTGATACCACTCATTCAGTAAATCTAAACCTTTCTGATTGAAATCTAGACTAATTTATCCTCTTCTTAAACTGTTCATGTAGTCCTTTTTAGTAATATTGCTTTATTATATATACTTTTTTAAACTACTAGCTTCTTAAAGCTTCCAGAGAAAGCAGTTATTAAACAACTGTGATGTATTTGATGTTGTAAAACATGTTCATTATGAGGGAGCATGAAAGTCCAACTACTTTTAAAGAGGAAAAAAATGTTCCCAGCAAACTTCCACATAAACAGAAGTGTGCAAAGTAGTGGAAGTCACAATGGGTTTCCTTGATAATTGTGTCAGATGGTTGAGAGTAAATACAAGCCAAGGAGTCTAAATGGCCTCAGCTGGTGAGGCTGCTGTGTGCGTATGAAAAGCAGCAGCTCTTGAACATGTTTAAAATGAAGATCTGCGGGATGTGTGCCTGAGGAGGCTGTTTGATTTGTGTCTGTTGCATGTGAATAGCAATAACACAAAGCTTTGAGCAGCTGCCATTAAACAAGAAGACTTGGCATTAGCGTACAGTGTTGTGTAATCTAGGTCACCTTCTGTTGCTGCATCACTCAAATTATTACTTGGACAGTTTACAGCCCAACATAAATTAAAGACTAAAAAGCAAACAGATGCAGTTGAATCAACCAGCACTGAAAAAAAAAATAAAAATCCCACACTTGAAAATATAAGAAAAATACAGAATGTCATAGAAACATCATTTTATGCCAGTAATTTTCTTTTTGGGGATGTGAATCAGGGCAGCCAGAGTGCTTTTCCTAAATTAACTCACAACAGGACATACCCAAAAAAAAAAAAAAAAAAAAAATTGGACCTTTAACTCTCACAAAACAATTCTCAAAGTCTGCATCCTATAAGATGAACAACCAGAGTCTCTAAGACAGAGTCTGCTATCTAAGTAAATAATAGTAGTAGTGTTAGGTAAGAAAATTTCATTTTTCTATGAGGCAGGCAAATCAGAACAAAATATAAACGCTCTGGTAACAGGAATTAAAATTTAAGTTCTTATAAATTAAGAAGGTCACATTAAAAACATCATGCACAAAGAAAACATTGCTAGAATGAAAATAAGAAAGAAGGCCCCAGGAATCAGTTCAAAGAAAGAAGATAAATACAAGTTTTGGCTTTCTCCTCGGGTGAGCTTTGCTCAATGCAGACGCCAAAGGCAAGGGAAGTAATTGTATGTCATTTTATGCCTTTTCCTTAGCCCACTTAACTGGAATGACATCTTAGATGTGGCACGGGTTTTCTCTGGGTTATGGCCATATGGCCAGTCTCAAGCAAGGGGCTTTTCAGTCTTGGAGAACTTTCTCAGGTAGAAGTGTGTCTGTTGCCACAGTGTGGTGCAAACTGATACACCAGGATGTAGCAGCACTGGGAACCAGAATCAGGCTCAGAACCATGCCTCTATCTGTCACTGCTGTGTATTTAACGATCTTGATAGGTGTTTCTCTTTAGAAAGTTTGTACCCCATTTGAAACTGCGAACAGTTTCTGTTAATAAAAACATAACTGTGAACAGATAAGACAGAAATAGAAGCAGAAGAACTGACTGCAATTACTTCCTTACTTAAAAATTAAAGCTGAGAAAGACCAAGACGGAAAAGCTGAGAATAAAATGGAACAGAGGCGACTGACGATATTTATAGAAGTTGTATCAGCCATTATGTTTTTAAAATCAATTTAATGGATGTATCTTCCCCCAAAGGATTCTAATCTTCGGTCCTGCTTAAAGGCAGAATGTTCCTTATAACTATTTATTCTAAACAATTTGGAAAATAAATAGTATTTAGAAGCCATGCACTCTGTTTTTGCAAGCATTCAACACAAGTTGGGTTTATGAGACATTTTTGTGAATGTCATTTGTTTCTACAAATCATACCAAATGAACTACTCACAGAAAATTAATCTAGGGGCATCCAGAGATGCCCAGCTCTGTGTGAGGAGGGACCATGAATCATTATGTACAACAGGTGACAGGAAGCATGTCGCAAATCCAGAACAACATTGATAACTCCTTTCCATACTATTGTCTAACAGGAATTACAAGCATGAAACTGTGGGCAGAGAGTTGCTTATGAAATAGAGGAAGAGAAATTCTGATAAATACAGGTATATTTACACATCACTTTTGGAAGTGATTCTGCTTGAAGTCAAGTTCAAAATCTTTTAATTCAATGTTCAAGTACTGATTTTTTTTTAACAAGTTTTACAAAGGATTCCCTATCACTACTGCAGAATTGTCTTCCTTTTGGGAAAAAATACAGAAAAATAATACTTTAAGGTCAAAACTGTTGCCCATATAAGCTATGGATGCCCCATCTCTGGAAGTGTTCAAGACCTGGCCTAGTGAAAGTTGTCCCTGCCCGCAGTAGGGGTGTTCAAACTAGGTGATCTTTAAGGTCCCTTCCAACCCAAACCATTCTGTGATTCTATCTTTCTCCATTTTAGTGATCTTTCAGCAGACCTGAAAAAACATATTATTTACTTCAAAATGAATGCTTCATAAATTGTTCAAATGTTCATAAATTAAGAACGGAAATTCTTTTGGGATTGCTGTTAATGTGAGCAAAATATCTGAGCTTTACTTGCAGCCTTTTCCCACCCCTCTGAGATGCTGGCACTATGCAATTTTCCCCCGTGGACAAGAACTCTTAATTTTGCACAACTATTCCCATTACTCATGAAACTTCTAATTACTGCTTAATTACTGTGTTAAGAATAAAGCTCTGCTTATAAAGGGATTTGTGGTTTTGCTCACACTGCTCATCCCTCATGCACACTTGAATGATGTAAGGAGCTTTCCAGCAAAGTCTTGTTAGTGTGGTTTGATGAGTTCACAGCCCATTCGGCAGCTCCTCATTAGCCCTCCATGGAGCTGAGCCTGTCAGAGCTGCACTCAGCAGCCTCTGAGCACAGGCACCAGCAGCCCTGCAGCCTGCCTCCCTCCTGGCTGTCACACATTGCATCTGGAGCACAGCAAAATTGAAACATCCTTCAGATGTCTGCCATCATCTCCAGTAAGTTAAAAGCAACAGCTTCAAGACCCAGTTGTAACCGTGTTGGGTTGGTTTTCTTTTTCCCTTTTCATGTATATATTTTATTATGAATAACATCTCCATCTTTGGAATGAAATTAAATCTTAAGAATGAAAATTAGTAGCCCTGTAACTTTAAAAAAAGGCAGTAACTTCTGCAAGATAAATGTGTAAAGGTGACATTAAGAACATCCCAGCTACAACTGTACTTGAGCCACTCAGTTCAAATTCTTAAAAGGCATTCTTAGGGTGCTACACCTATGATTCCAAGAGCAGAGTAAGGATACCAGGTTAGAGACGCCCCTCTCTGTTGTGTGCCCTGTAACTTGGGAACTGTCACCACGGAAAACTTCTGGAGATTAAACATTTTCCCACATCCCATTTTGTCATTCAGAAATTACAGTGTAAGATATCAGCTTCTTCCAAAATTTACCTCAAGTGACAGTGATTTTGGCTATACAGGACAAACCACTGAGTGATGTATTCACAGTCACAGGACAAAAAGGGAATTCTGCAGCAGGGACAGGGATCAATCTCTGTAAGCAGGTTTTTTGTGACTAATGACCTATCAGGAAAGAGTCTGATGGGCAAGAAGGAAGGTTGTGCAAAAAGGTGTTTTATCATTCATGCTTAACCAGCAGCAGAGACCTCATGCAGACCTTGAAACACTGATGTATGTTAGCCTGTATCTGTGATAATGTACTGGAGAAACTGATGCTGGAAAGTTAAAGCATTTCATACAAGCAGAGGATATAAACCTAATGTTTTAATATATACATAGACATTTCCAAGGTGTCCCCACGCAAAATTTACATATCTATCTATCTATCTATCTATCTATCTATCTATCTATCTATCTATCTCTTCAGTTTTTTGTTCTCCCTGCATTACTTTGATAAACCTAAAGCACCTAGAGAGTCTTTTCCTTGTGCAAATCTCTGCACCTTTTCCTCTCTGTTAGAAGAAGCTCAGGAAAAAAACAACCCAATGCTCTTTAGAGAGTGCTCAATTTTTGATGACAAAATTGGGCACTTCCCCACTGAAAAGTTACAGGGAAAGGCAAATATTTTGCTGTTGTGTGTTGACAGTAAAATGACTTGTAAGACACAGGAGAGCAATCAAATCACTGTTCAGTACTGGCTGTATCCAGTTCCGAGTGCTGCTGTGAGCAAGAGAGAGGCAATTAAGAAAATGCTGGAAAGGGACAGCAAAAATAGAAAGACATTTAGAAAGATGTGCCCTCTGAGAAAGGGTCACAGGAAGAGAAGCCTGAGGGAAGACATGATTACAGTCTTACCTCCACGATAGAGAATGGCAATCAAGGATGGTGATAAGATCAGTTGCTCCCTGTCACCTCTAGAACGGCAGGCTCTGGAAAATAATAGATTCCATGTACATCAGGGAAGATTTGTGTGAACTTTCCCAACTGAGGGATAATTAAGACACTACATGAGAACTTTTTAATGAATGGGCTAGATAAATATCTGCCAGAGATTGTCTAGACTGCTGTCTCACAGCTGATGTTACACAGAGCAGGGGCAGCCAGCACCACCCTGGGGGGGGGGATCTGTGAAGGTCTCAGGGGACAGAGCCCCAGAGAGGCACAGGTGGGGACTTGTCCCACGGGCTGTGGTGGCACTGAGGCTCCAGGGCAGCTCAGGCATAGCCCAGGGGCAGGATGAGCAGATGGTTCCCTTCCCTTCTGCACAACTGGGGATTATGTGCTGTGCAAAACAAAGGCAGCCCTGAAACCAGACCCCTGTGTTGCAGCAAAAACAGAATTGTTGCCTAAATTTCAATGAGAAAATAGTTTACTCTCATTCTTTGAGAGATCAAGAACTCTTATTTTTTGGTATCCTAGACTTAAAATAAGCACTTTGGCCACTGAAGGCGCTGATTACAATGAGAACAGAAAGCACCCCCATGCTAGAGATCATGTAGTTTGATTTCTGGCTTTTGGAGTGAAATCACTTATATTTTTACTTGCATTTTGAGTATACTTGATATATTGACAGTATCATGCAAGAAAATATAATTAATGAATGGATTATCAATATCAAAATTTTCATGGTCAGAAACCAGAAAAGGAATGGAAAACATGGCTTGACTGCTGATCTTGCCAG
Organism: Certhia americana; assembly: GCA_018697195.1. NCBI lineage: Eukaryota > Metazoa > Chordata > Aves > Passeriformes > Certhiidae > Certhia > Certhia americana. Next base: position 23,500,129 of record CM031864.1, on the reverse strand, counting down.
CTTCTCACTTCATACAAAAAAGTAATGCAAGACTGGAACTTACTGCACAAAACCAAATAACCAAATAAACCAAATAATAGATTCCTAGGAAACTGTTCTAACTGGCCATTCTGGATACAATGCAGCAAATTAATAAATTGGAGTAGGAGTTCTGCTTCATCCAAGAGAAGTTTAACATTTTGTTTTGATGGCAGCAAAAATTACTTATTTATGAAATATCAAAGTTCAAATATATGTATGTCCAGCCAGCTACAAAGCAATAAGTCACTGTTTCTTAGTCCATGTTACTTAACTCTATCTAATAACAAGTTAGAGAAATATCAACCTAAGTGTCTTTGATCCTGCCTACAGGGGTTTGCAGCCAAAGACCTCCCAGGAATACTTCTACTTTTGGGTTTATTTTTATAATTCACATCCCAGCATTAAGAAAATCTTTTAGACAATGCCTCAATCTCTAGTATTAGTATTATATTAGTATTATAGTAACGTTGAGTATTCCCTTTGCTCTTTGTAGTGGCCCCAAAATGGAAAAAAAGGTCCTGATATTTACATTTTCTAAGGGAAACCTTTAAATCTAATTGACTCGTTTGGAGCAAGGAGATAAGTGATACATATTATTTTCCAGATCGATATTACAGATTAATTTGTTGGTTTTAGGGACTGACATGTTTTGTCAGTTCTCCCTGTACTTCTCTGTTTTCTCAGCCATTACCAGTACTACATGGTATGAAAGCCCTCTCACATCAGCAAGCAGCAATAAACCCCCAACGTCCCAGATAAACCCTTTTCCAATGAGATTCTTATGTTTACTTTATATTGATTATATCTTACTCACCCATAAAATGGGTCAACAGGAAGCTGCTTCCATCCTTTGACAAAGACTCCAGCTGACAGGGCCTCTAGGCGGGCACCACGCAGCTGCCACTGCAGCTCTGCAGGGCTCCTCCAGGCCCACAAAACCTCCCTCTCCAGGCATCAACAAAGCAAGGCTGCTACAACTTCAGGGTTAGGGCAGCTTCTGCCTGCCTGGAATCTTATCAGCAGGGACAGAAATCAGAATATTTCAAGGGCTAAATATTTCTGTGGGTAGAAAAGGGGCATGGGCTGCTAACTCATTACAGTGTCCCCTCTCCAGCAGCCAAGGATCAGGGCACTTGCCTGGTGCATCCTTCTGTGCTGGGAAATGCTGTGCCTGAATAATTGTTGCCTGGGTAAATGCTGGCGGGCAAGGGGAGAAACTCCTTGCTTCTTTTTACTGCTCTTGCTTGCCTGCCCAGGGCTGAGCATACTGGCAGTCTAGCCCCTTAAACTTTTCTTTGTATAATGAGACAGACAAAGCATCTTTAACGACATTAGTCAGGGGCTTTGCAGGCAGGACACATTCCTTCAAAGTGCCCTCAAACACAGTGATTGAGATCAAGGCTGTGAGCAAACAAACAAAACTTAGTACCCCTCCCTTAGAGCTGGACACAATGGCCTGACAGTTCCTTTGCTGAGGTTTCTGAGAGGTACAATTACGTTCACACACTGTGGTGCTACCAAAGTCTGACTGTCCTCTGAAATGAAGGCCAGAGATGCTCTAATTCACATCCAGACTGCCAGGGAGGCCATATGCAGCATAAGAGGCAGCATACACTGGCCACACTCTTCCCTTGCTGAGGTTTCCAGCAGGATGATACAGAACACTTCCTTAGCTCTTCCACAAGGAGGGCCCTAGCTCTGAATTTGACTGTGATACATTTCTTTCCTTCTTTGAATGTGAGCTAGAGGACTTCGAAAACAACATAATTTGACAGGAAGCCAAAGCAAGGACTCAGAATGATAGACAGTCATCAGTCTGCAAGGATCCAAGCAACTGCAATTTAAGTAACCTGCCCTGACAGATTACTCACAGCAGGGAGCCCAAAACTCTCACTGTAATAATGCAGCTTTGAAAAGACATCTGTATACAGCAGTAGCTTCAGATGTGTTTAGCTAAGCTTTGTGGCAATTTGTAGGTGCTACAAAAGCAGCTGTGATACCACTCCCAGTATGGCAAACCATCCATGAGTCTGAACACAGTGTCCGCACAGCTGAAAGAAGAGATCAGGCTCTGTTACCTGCAGTGAGGAGCCTGCAGCATGACTCACCACCCTCCCACCGGCTGGAAAGAGAGCCCCTGAGAGTGTGTCTGAACAAATACACATCACCTTGCTGCTCCCTGGGCATCAGCTGCCTCTGCTGCAGGAAGGGTACAGCTGTGCTTGCTGTAAGAAAGGCAAAAACACTACAGAGGTCTGACATGGTGTAAAGAAATCCTAAGTGTGCCTGCTCCTCTCCAACAGCCTCTTAACTTCCTTTGATAACCTCCTAAGAAAGAGAAGGCACCAATCTCGTGAAATAAGCAGACAGAGGCTGCAAAACGAAAGAAACATGCAATGCCAGTGAGGAGAAGCCAGCGAATGACACTGATATATCAGAGCTATTAAATGGGATGAAAATATGCAAGGCCCTTGTAAGCTCTTCTTTTCTCTGTTTAATCTTAAAAGAATTCTGAAAGCCAGCCTCCACTGATTCCTACCATAAAATGTAGGAAAATATGAAAAATGTATTTGTGGAATGATAATCCAAGCCTTTTTGATCCCTGTCTGTATATATATTGGGAGCAGAATGCAAGTAGATGCCTCTGCAATGCAACTGCAAAAAGCAAATGTCTGGCCATCATTTTGTTGGACTCACCAATTCAGTTTTTCTAACTAAACCCCTTCCTTCTCTCTCATTAAATACAGCTGACATTTGTAATTCAAGTTGTAATACTAATGATACTGAACACTTTGCAAGCCTCAATCCATGTAAAAATGCCCTCAGTTTGATATAACAAGAACTATCTGTTCTGTTTTCTCATGAGTATGTCTTAAATGTCTGATTCAATTTAGTCTAACATCTTCCCATTTTGGAGCTTGTGGAAAAGTGCAAGAAGATTAAAGTTACTAAAATCAATTGCTATTTTCACATTCAAAAGGCTATTTCCAAAGAACATTGTGTTTCCTAAAAAGCAAGTGGGCAATTTGGGATTGCCACCATTTTACACAGTAGTGAAGTGACAAGACTGAGAGGTGTTTGGAGCAAAACTTTAATGGAATTAAACAGGAGAAGGAAGGATTGACACTGAACACCTTTGAAGGATCTGGATATAAAAATCTTTCCAGCAAACAGACTGACCTAATGATCTGACAAGTTACAGAAAGGAATAAAGAAAAGGAGAAATGTAGTTCTCTGCACAGAACAGAACAAAATCAGATCTATTTTTACAGCTTTAAAGCCATAAACAGTCCATTCTTCATTTTGTTTGGGGAATTGTCCACAGATTCATGCAGGCACTTTGTGTTCCCAGAGAACTCTGTCAGTGTTCTCACTGCCCAGGGACCAAGGAAAATACCCTACAGTGGCCCTCCTGTACCCCCAGCCAACACCTCCGAGCTGGCAATCGTTTTGCTGCAGTCACACAGGCACATGTTGCCCATAATTCTGCTATTTCACAAGGAGCCTTGAGAAGAGTTGATTTCAATTCTGCTTTTTCTGGTTTAACTTCCTAAGTACATTCATTTTGGTGAAGATGCTGTGTTATGTCCAGTGAGGACCAGCATGGCTTTGCTTAAGAAACCAGGAAGTCAGGGGTTGTAATCAAGAGTGGTTTCTTTTCAGGGTGATGGAGAATGCTGTCTTTTGAAGTATTTGAGATTGATACTTTGATTGGCTGGCAACAATTACTCTACTTGTTATATTCCAGTTCTTAAACTAGACTTTAAAGGAACTGCATTCTTCAATACTATTATAAGCAAATGAAGACTGTTATGACACTTACCGAGATTTTTGTGCAAGAGAAAAGTAGCGTCACAAATGTGTCTGCATCTTGAATTGCACAATTTCTTCTTTGGACTAACATGAAATCATGTTCTAGAGGGCACTCACACAAGAACTGCCAGTGCTATTTAATGGTGCTTCAGTTTCAGACATATTGTGTCAACATTTCTACAGACAGGGAAACCCTTTCCTTACTTTTATTAGCATAACAGCAAACACCCAGAGAGCTGAGAGATGGATTTTCCTGTCTTTTAAACCTGCATGTCTTTTATGCAAGGGATCTGAATCAGCCTGAAGAATTCTGGGTCTTCATGGGTGGCTGCTTCTTTTCTGCAACCCCTGAGGAGCACCAATACTTTCATTAACCACAGGCATGTGGTTACACATGCTTACAGTAAACCTGGCTTTCAAAAAAAGAAAAGAAAGTTGTACTAAATCATTACAGAAAGTTCCAAGAAGTAGTCACAGCATAGGCAATGAGTTCTGAGCTTTCTGCTCTAGTTGATGCAATGGCTTCGACTAGATGATCACCAGCAGCCTCTTCCAACAGTTTCTGGTCCATGTGAACCACTTAGGTTTTAGCTGAGCCCATCACTACAATGCTGGTAAAGCAGTCACTTCAGGGAGTGAGTGTATCAGACATGCTGTATCACCAATTCTGACACATTTTTTTACCATCCAGTAAGAAAAGGTCTTTAGAGTTTGTTGGAAGCTGGTTAGTGACAGGAAAAATTGTGATGTGGAAATTATGAGGGAAGAGACTGCAATGTAGATTTCAGACACCTTTTAGGAAAAAAACAAAAACAAACCCCCAAAAAATCAGTTACTAGATTAATTGGGGAAAAAAACCCCAAGAAACCAAAGAAAAAGTCTCCACTGTGTTATCTCTTCAGTGCAGACTTGGTTGCTATTTCTTCAGGACCCCCTGCAAAGTAGTAGGAATGTGAATGTGGCCCTAAATAAGACCCCATGCTCAGAAATGTATCCAGATATCAAGGATGAAAACAGTCTTAACACACAGGGAACTCCTGTGTGCAGAACAGGGCTTGAATTCTATAATGAATGTTCAGCTAGCACAGGAACATCTGTAAAACTTGTCACTTGCCTTGAAAAAAGGTCTAGTGTTTTGAAAATCTTGACCTCGATGAGAGGTCCAGTGATTCAGCCTTTCAAACAGCAGTCATGCCCTATTCCAGCTATTACATGCCTCATTTCTGTTAATCTTCTCTAATTAGTTCTGCTTCTCAAGTGAAGTCTTCAAATCTAACATTTTCCCGGGTTAATACCAAGGGCTCTGCTTTCATGTTCAAGGTCAGTCCAGCATTTCACCTTGTAAAACTCATTTGTCCTCCCTGCACTTACACTTGCACCTTGAGTTTGATTTAGACATCAGTTTAGACTCTTTCAAAGACATTTGCTGACTTTAAAGTTATCCTTAAAGGTGTGGTCGTGCCCGTTAGAGTAATACAAGTGTGGAGGAACAGGCTTCTTTTAGATTCTTCCTCTTCCTTGCAAATATGCAGAGAAAATTTCTCCCATGAAAATAATTTCAGGTTTTTCCTTGTGAGGTATTTTGCATGTTTTACAACACATAAACAGATTGGGCCTCAGAGCCTGTAAGGAGGCACATGACAGTTTTATAGGTGAGAATGCTGAGCTGAGATGGGCAAGGTGAGTACCTTGCTTGCAGTGAGAGCTGTGAACACAATCCACATGATCTCCCTGTTCAAATCACTAAATTTAGATCTTGTGTTTCTCCCTTCATACGATATACACACACATTAATATAGATATATATTATCAGAAGGACACACATAGAGTTTTTCAGATTCTTCTTGTGCCTGAGAGGTCTGTAATATGGTAAGCATTTATTTTTTAAAAATGGCATTATTGTTTACTCACTCTTATAACAAATGGATGTGCAGTTTCCATTGTTCCTTTTTGTATGTGCAGTTTCCATTGCTGACTGTAAGAATTTACATATCACTTCTTTCATCTGATCACTCTTAGCTGCCTCTTTTGAAGGGATCAGGTCACTCACTTGCCACCCCACAGCCTCTTTGTGAGGACTGGAGAGATCCTGCGATTACAAGAGGCACAGGATGGCTGAGGTGTGAACACTAATGGGAGGAGGCATCTGCGCCCCAGGCAAGAAACACACTCTTCTGCAGCTGATGCTCAATCCAAAATGGCAGAGTATTCTCAGGTTAAAAAACCTTAACTGGGCAAGGGGGAAAAGTCAGCCTTCAGTGATATATAACCCAGGCTACAATCAGTTTAAGCAGCTTCCTTTGGGCATTGCTGTTGCAGCTGGGGATAAAATTTGCAGTTCATCTGAACCCAGGCTTGATGCTTTTATACTTAATGCTGTCATGAATTACAAATAAGCACAACCCAGCAATAGGATAATGGTAAAAAAGCAAGTATTCTTATAGTTCAGTTATTTCATATGCAACAAGTAAGAAAGTCTGTTAACAATTCAACCTACCTCCTTAAAATAAATTACAATAAATATGAAAATGCAATATATGGAAGATACTTGTCCTTTTCCATTTTGAATAGTTAACACTTAATTCTTGTGTCTGAAAATATACCCTGAACTATTTGGTGGAATTTATGGAACTATTAATGATTCAATTTTTCTTAACTCTCTCCAGTGGGATTTATAATGTTATTTAGAAATGGACAACAGAGTGTCTGTTTTTCCAGAACTGCAATATATTGACAAATGTCCACCTTATATCTTGTCCCTCTTATATCCAATTATCCCGATGTCCAGAAAAAGGACAGAAAGAAAGCCCTTTCATTCTCCTCATTAAGGCTGAGGAGGAAGGAACAGCACATGCACAAATACCAAATTCACAGATTTTCTGAAAGACCAGTGCCTAATTTTAAAACCTGAAAATTGTTCTAAAGGTTAGCACCTCACTCTGCACAAGTAGAGATGCACTGGAGTACAAGGCTTTGGTACCAGAATTTAGCCCCAGATGAGCTGCACTTCTGTACTCTGCTCATCCTTGTGACAATGTGTCACATTTCCATGATATTAAAAGAAAAAAATACACTGTGGAGATCAATTGTAACTTAACTCTGAACTGATGTGGGAGCAGGACACTCAGCACCTTTCAGTGCTGACTATCCACAAGTAGAGGTCTGTTCTCATGACACCTAATAAAGTGTCTGGCAATCACATCAAGTGGGAAAACCCTTCACCTTCCCTTCAGTGGCCAATGCAGTATCTCTCCTTCCTGAGGTACACAGCTTAGAGAGAGAAAAAAGTATTAGGGAGCATCCTCTAGGAGATGATATGGGACAAGAGTAATGGACAAAAGACATCCTCACAAACTGCTTTTTAAGTTCTTCTTTACCTCCCAGTTGTCATCCAGACATGTTCCTAGTGCAGTAACTTAATTACCTCCACTTTATTCTCTCTTGATCAGCGCATGGTGACAATGGTTTTATCATGGAAATATTTTCTTTGGAGAGCACTCTGAGTACTGACAGCTCTTTTCTCTTTCCCTCCTTCACACTGTCACCCTTCTGTATTTGCCTTGACACTGTCTTCACATTGTCTTGACATTGTTCTGACAGTTAAGAAAACTCAATCACTGCAGCAAACAGCCATGGCAATGCGGAGAAGAAAAAGGAAAAGTGTTACGAAAATTGCTGAGGAACTGTGAAGATTTACAGGCTAGTGAAAACAAGATCTTGCTTTTTTTGAACCACATTCCTAGTGAGTTTTTAATAAAAAGCTGATTTAAGAAAGTCTTCAGCCAAAGCTGACAAAAGTCATCTCAAAGGCAATTGGCAGTTATGGATTCTGTACCTGAAATTCAGATGTTCCTAGATAACAATCCCTCTTACTGCCATGAGTTCAGGTACATTATGGGAGATACTTCAACCCATCTCCTGGGGAGCAGGGATGCTGAATTACTGTGAAATGCTGCCTTGGAACTCTCCAGCTACACTTTCTGCTAAGTATGCCATTCAAACTGGGATCCCTTTTGGGGGCAACCAGAAAAGGAAGATACAAAAAAGAGAAATCAGGTTAGCTGGAGCTTTAGTTCCCTTTGCTAGTAATAAACCAGAATTTTATTTTGTTGTATTTTGTTCACAAATTAGAAGATAGGACACTAGGAAGAAAGCATTGCAATCAGTCTGACAAATGCCAAATGTTGTGGTAACAAAAAATCCAGCACAAGTGGGTTAAGTTTAATATCTATTTCTCTGCTTGAATTAAACTTCTGAGCACCTCCTTAACTGGGTATAGCATGGACATACTAAAGGGCTGTACTTGACAAGTTAAGCTTTGTGATTCAACAATTTGACAAAATTACTGTTGATTTGAGAAGGAATTCTGATCATCAGGAACCATGCGGGGAGGGTTGATGGGTTTTATTTTGTGGTTTGTTCATTTAATTGATTTAGAAAAGAAATCCGTTCATATATACTAGTTCAAATTCTTAGTAGCTACAAGAACACCTAGGTGACTTAAAAAACTACTTTATACTATCTTGGCATGCATAGAATCTACATCTTACCTGAATAGTGCAGTTAAAGCTCATCCCTTGCAAAGCAGAAACTCATCAACACTGCTTTGTATGGCACCTGTGGTGTTCCCTGCAGGTCACACAAGCACTGCTTCTCCAGGAGCACATATTCTCCCTTTTCCTCCTCCATTACCTCAGGTTGCTGTCTTCTTCCTAAATAAATTGGGGAGGGAAGCCATCTGAAGCTTGTTCTCTTTGCCTCAGAGCCCCTGCAGACAGCAGGGCTGGTGGTCAGGAACTGCCCCTCTCTTCACAGAGAGGCTCCTCTCTAACATCTCCCAAACTGCAGTGCCATCCTGGCATCCAACAGCCAAATGAGGTGGCACAGGCTTGGGCTCCAGGGCTCCATGAGACCAATCACCCCTGAGCAAGGAGGAGCAGGGACCTGGAAGCGCTAATTTGTAACCTGCTGACAGATCTGCCCCTGCCTCTGCATATCCATCCCAACAGAAATGTGACCCACATGGCTGGGGAGCAAAATCCTCTGCTTTCTGAGAGGTAACCCATGAATGCAATCCAGTAAATCCTGAATATATTTCTGCCACACATCTCTGAGCTTGCAGCATGAAGAAAACAATAGTGAAAGCTTCTTATGAGGCCAGAACTTACAGAAATAAACCTCTCTCCGTCAATTAATACATTTTTTTTGATGACATGGATGAATCAACACATGCTAAGAGTAAAGTGAACATGCACACATGCATATTGATGCTCACCTGGTTAATTTTATGGCTAATTTCATATGTTTAATCATGATGACCAAAGCACAAAAGGTAAGACAAAAAACAGAACAGAGGCAAAATTAGCCTAAAAAGTCAAGACAGAAATAAGATGCTTCCATTTATCCAGAGAGAAAATTAATTCAGCTTCAGATGCTTCTGCCTGAATTCATTTGATGAAGCATGGTTTTGATACAATTAAGAAAATGGCACAAAGGAAAGGTCTCCACATAGTGCAGACACTTCTAAACCATAGAATATAGCATTTATCCTAAATGCTATATTGGATGGTTATACTTAGTGCTCTGTCAAGCTGAATGACGAATATATTGGTGCTTCCTTCCTACACTTTTATGTCTACATGCTCCCTTTATTATCAATGGCATAATATTTGCTACAGTAGGCTATTATGGTCAAATCAATACCTAAGTGCCTTGAAAGACACCAGAGCTGAACCCCTAATTAAGTACAGTATTTTCTTCCTTTTAAATGAGACACTGTTTGAGGAGTACAGTAACAGTGCCTTGTTCTGTTCAAGGTATCTATAATTAATAACCTCAATGATCAAAGGAAATGTGATCCTAAGAGGAAATGGCTTTTGAGGATCCCTAGGTATTAAGTACTGAGAACTACTTCTCAATCTGTTTTGCAGCCTCTCAGCACACTATGATGTGTGATGCCCTTTGGGATCATAAAACAAGCCCCATCATAGATCTCTCTGAAAAAAAAAAATGCTCCCAGCAAGATAGTCACTAGATATTTATCACTTATTCATTATTGCCATCAAATCTTTCTTAAATTTTTTTCCTGGCCAGACCTTTACTGTCACACAGATCTCCTTTATTTATTTAGTGTAATTCAATATAAAATAGGGCAGGATGCTGCCCTGTTCTGGCAGGTCTGGACTGGTACTGTGAGAAATACCCCTTCCCCCAAAATAGGGTATTCCTTTTGACACCTGAAACACCAAAGTTTCTTGAGATAGAGTAAGCACCTGGATGTCAAGCTGTGGAGGCTTTAGTTCCCTGCTCCTGCTTGCTGATCTTATTTCCCACTGGTGCCCAGCCACTGCACCACCAGCACCCAGAGCTCTCTGTGTCTTTAGAGCAGATTTGTGTGAAACAACCCCCCCTGTCACTGCACTAGGATGGCTAAATCTTCTTTCCAGGGAAAGAGCAGGCCAGAGCAGCATCCTTGTCCTCTGGATCATCCTGATGAGTGTGAGCACTTCAGCAGAGCAACAGAGGCATCTGTGTTACCCCATGGAGCTAGTGCCACTGCTGACATTGTGTCCTGGGGCTACACTTACTGCAGGCTCACTCACACAAACCTACTGCAATTTCCCATCCCTGCCAGGGAAACCCAAATCTGCTTTGGATCATCCCTCAGAGGAAGAAAAGGAGAATGCAAGGGAAAAAATCTAAGGCAGGGAAGGGAGAACCAGGAAAGGAACAAGAGATGAGGAGTTAGATCCACCTCTTCCATACATTAAATGGACAGAGAAAATAGAGGAGACTATTAATGGGGAAATAGAAATTAAAAAACCTTCCTGAAATTACTCTACTATACTGATTGCTACTAGTGAATAAATACTCATTCATGGTTTAAAATTCTTCATAATTTTACTGGCAAAATTGGTACTGATCTAATTTTGATAAAGGCTTGCTGGATACCTCTTCACTTGTAGCAGATATTTAATACCCTAGTAGCAAGTGTTTTTATTCTAAAGCACACCATCACATTAAGCTTTAACAATTTGACTTTTAGTAATATTCTTCTAATATGGAAGGCTTATTTCTTAACACATTCCCCAAGGAAGGCTCCTGGGCATACCCTGATGCTGGTGAATATTCTAGTTTTGTTTTACTTCTACAGTGAAGCATCCTAAAAAGGTTTAAGAGAAAGGTATTTCTAATTTTATAGTGGGCTTTCAATACCTACTTTTCTTTTGGGCCAGTCGCTCCTCCTCAGTGCTTCTGAGCCTGCTCTGGAAATAAAAAGTGGAAAACCATGAAACAAATTCATTCTTGTTCTGTTACAAGTCAGTAGAGTTTTTAAGATGCTACTATGCAGGTCAGGAAAGCTGCCATAGACTTTGTATCAGAGCCATGACTGTGTCCACTTTCACAGGTCACTGGAACTAGTGTTCAAAAGGCCATCCCTCTGCAGAAGTTCACATGGTAGTATCCTTCTGCTGGGATGGATTTCTGTCTGTATGAAGTCGGTGAGGGCAACTTGTGCAGCTCAGGTTCACATCACAATGATGTGTTGTGCCCTTGGCTCTGAGGGGAAGCTGCCCTCAGCACAGGGGCTCAGCAGGACAGCTGAGGAAATTCAGGTTGTGCCAGTTCCCTGTGACACTCCAGCCTGTCCCAAAACACAGGAGCTGCAACTTTCCCCAAGCAGTCTTGAAATCCCAGTTGGTAATTAGTTCATGCAGACCTAATTGTAGATGACTTCTATTGAAAATAATTTAGCACATAGCAGAAAGGGCTGGAATGTGAACTCTTCTACAAAGTTCATGCTGGAACAGCATGGCCTTGCTTTCTCTGTTCTTACTGCCCATTGTAGCCCCACTGAAGCTTTCTTCTGAGTCCTGTGGCATTTAAAGCACATTGTACTGCACTTCCAGCCACATAATGTTGATCTGTCACAGGGCTGATTACTTTTTTTAAGTCTGGGGAGACAGAAGAAGCAGCATCATGACTTTGATATGCTGCAGTTTGATGTCATCAGGAACATCTAGTCCTCAATTGTGTTACTGAGAAACTACTGCAGGCAATCTCAACATCTGCACACATCAGAACACCCAGAGATTTTACACCCAGAGACTTTAAAAGACTTGCCCCATGTTACAGGCTGCTATGATAGATTTCTAACAATCAGGGCTTTAAGCTTATCCGGTTATGACTCACAGAAAGAAATCGTACCTGGGTCAGTGGTACAGACATTTGAGACTACATTTTAAAATCACAGCACCTTTATGTGCCACTGTATTATCAGAATTGTTGCTTCATGCTCTTTTCATATTAAGAAAAGAAAAGAACTAATGAATGGCAGGACCATGACTAAAGGAGACTGAAGAGGATGTCTTACAGTGCCTTTCAAATACAAACAACTCATGGCCCCAGAATTTGGACATGAACTCAGTTTTTTACTCAGTTTTTAGCCCCTCTACTGGAGGGATTCTTAGCAGCATTTTGCAGCATTTCTGAGTGCCTTTTCTCTCTTGTGTTAGTAGTTTAGTAGTTGAGCACAGTGGGAACTCGGCTGCTTGCATGTTTTCACCTAAACCAAACCTCAGCACTGCAAGTCAGCAGTAGCTGGTCAGCTTGAGGGGCAGCATCCCCACTCAGCCAGGCCCTCAGCTCCTTCCTGAGGCTGAATTCAGGAGGAGCCAGGAGTTCACTGGCAGCTGGAGGCCTCTGTCTTACAAAAATGCCTTAAACTCTTTCCAGATTCCAGAGAAGCTGTGAGACCTCATGTTTCTCCAGATGAGATTTGGGCTCTTCAAGACACAAACTGCTTCTTTGCTCTGTATTTTCTACTATTTGGAATTCATACAGAAGCAGGAGCAACTGGATTTCACCCAAATTCACAAACTGAGTTTTGTGCTGTATTACTCCCTCTGTGTTCCTGAAAATCCCCCCCTGATGCAGAGAAGGAGACCATGCTTTGGTCTTTCTGCAACCTTTTCTAGCTCTGGCACCATTTCCCTTGTTATTTTGCCAGGCATCCACTTCCTAGGTGTACACTTTAGCCTTCCTTCCTAGCACAGCTGCAAATACAGCTGGTAACTTCCCAACTGCAAGCACTGCTTTCATCTTGCCTCTTCCCCAGCACCACTACACCCCTCAGTGTGTTCTGATATCAGGTGTACAAAGAGCAGATTGTGCTTCTGTAAATTTGACAAGACTTGATGTGGCTTGTGGCTTTAGGGACAAAGGCAGGAGCAACAGCTCTCACACAGGCACCACAAATCCACCCATCCAAACAATCCAGGCATGCCAAGAAACCTCACCAAAGGCAAGCTAGGATGACATTTTAAAGTGTAAGGCATAATTCACACCCTCAACTCAACCATTAAAGTTTTCTGTCTTTATTTCTGGCAAAACCTTTCATCTCACAGGAGAGATCTTTACACATGTGGCTCTGTATCTCAAGTTGCATGCTGAGGATATCCCCAGCTTTAATGAAGCCTTAAGAGCAGTTCAGACAGGAAAGGTATTGATTGAATCCTTGCAACAAAGACATTTAATCACAAAATCACCAAATCTTTCCTGTAAGCAATCAAGCTTATCACCTAAATAAAATTGCTTCAGATATTGAGCAAAATAAATTTTCTATCTTCTTTACCTCTGAAGAGCTGATAGAAAGGCAAGTTTGAAGCTGGCCTATAGGTTCCCACTGACATGTATTACAGTTGCTGCTCATCTGTCTATTTATTTCCTATGTCCCTGAGTGGAGGAGTCCTGTTCTGTACTATTAAGAATAAATTCTGCTGCGTGACCTCAACCGAAAAAAAAAAAATGTCAGCACTTATAAAGGGACAAGGAATACCTCATTATATTCACGTTGCTTCTCTTCTGCAGATTTAGAAGATAAAAATGAGGACAAATACAATGAAACTCTTAAAGGGGAGTGCTACATTCAGAGAGTCTGTGCAAGGATTGCACAGCAGAAATCAGTTCAGTTTCTACATCTGTCCACATCATTTACTGCAATGAATATCAGCTGCTTCCTGGCCTGATTAGCCACTGTTCTACATCTTAGACAAACAAAAATATCTGTGTGCAGTAAAAGCAGGATGATCACAGTATACTACCACCTTAAACTGCAGTGCTGTAGTGCTGAACATAAAGGTAAAGAAGCAGAGCATAAAATCTTCTATTCTCATTAGAAACCAGTTTATTTGCATTTCTAGTAGCACCATGCCTGGATGTCCAATTGAACCAAAAATCCTCCAAATTCAATGCATAGGATCCCTGTTGAGCTCCTGTGTCAGATTCTTCTCCTGTTCCCAGCACAAACACTAGGGTATGATGCCAAATACAGTGACAGCCAAAAACGATTTACATTTAGAAGTAACAAAGGCATTTATTTCATTTTTGTTATTTTACTTGGGACACCTGGTGCCACTGCTGTGGTGCTCAGTGCAGTCAGTCGGGGCAGCTGTAAACCCTGCTGCTGTTGCATTGCTCATGGGGTAGGGGAGTATGGGGTGGGGCAAGTGTAAAAAGACAGTGAAGGACAATGACAGCCAACAGTAACTGCCTTTATTCTCAGGGACCAGTAGCAAGCCAGTGAGAACAGAGAAATTTAGGGAAGAGTGAAATGCAGACATTGGTTTAATAACCAGTTCTGTAATTTTAATCACAAATAGCTTTAAAGTATTGTCTAAACAACATTTTAAAATTTTAATGCTATTCCATTTTTACTCTTACACTAATATACCATGCTTTTTCTTCAAAAAAAAAGTTACTTTACTTCCCTTGATTTTGCTGATACAAATGTACCTAAAACCAAATTCGACTTTTTTGATAGCAATGGAATATTTGCGTAACTGCCCTTTTTCTTTCCTGCCTGTGTGTGGTGCTGGTTACTATGGTAATAAACGTGACTCAAGATTTAAAGCCTGAAAGTGGTTTCTATAACAACATGCCAGGTTGTTTTGGACACACAATTGAAGTTAAAGATTCAGGATTAACTCTTTATGAACACAGTATTTGCAGACACAACAAGTGCTTGCTTGTTTGGCAAAAGTTTGATCATCCCTTCCCAAAGTAGGATTTTCCATTGAGCAGACTGAGTAATAATGATTCCAGCTGTGGAAAGAGCAGGCAGGGTCTGGGGGCTGGTGATTTCCTCACAGGTGAAGCTTGCAAAGGGCAAATGGCACCACAGTAACTACAAGCTGCTTATCACAGTGAATAATGAAGATGGTAATAGAAATGTATGGGGAGATGGGAAGGGGTAAAATTGTATTAGTGCAGTATTTAGAAAGTTTGAGACTGTGTGGAAAAAACAGAATTATTTGTTTACATGGAAAAGCTATTTTGAGGGCTAAGATAGCCCCTTACCTGGCTCTGTTTTATCCAGAACATGGTTTCCTGTCCTTTCCTTCCCCATCTGCCAAGTGCTGATGCAGGAGTGATATCTCTGCCTTTCAGTCTAAGGTAAAGGTATCTGATCCCAATCTCTGTCCCTGCTGATTATGCAGCTGTGCTTGTCTCCTCCTCAGTTCTCCTTGATAGCTCAAGACTGAACATCTATCTGCACACTCACAACTTTCTAAGGTTGTCTTTGCAGGGAAGTTATCATCATAGTGATGTACTGTATTTTTTGTGTCATGGTGCACTGCAGATAAATGGAGAGAGGATTAATTGCGCCAAAGCCACAGCTCCTCAATGCAGCAGTAAATGCCCTGGGAAATATTTTAATATTTCCAGTTAAATGATAATTATTTCAAGATCTCAGTGTAATAACAGAGCTTGATATTTCAGTGACACAGATTCACACACTTGTTTTAAAATCCCAAGGTCAGGTTTCAAACAAGTGATGAGCATGAGCACTGAAGGTACATGTTTCTAACTGCAGCCACTGGAGCAGCACCTAAACCCTTGCTGCCATCATGTTATCCTGTGACTTTTTTGGTGAGCTGATTTGATCACAACATAAGCCTTTAGCTCTGAACAAAGGCTGTGTGCTGGTTTTGATTCACCAGAATCCAGACTGAAGTAACAGCACTAAGAGAAGCAGTGGTTGCTTCATTTGTGATCTAATTTTGTTTGTTGAGACTGACCACCACCAAGATGTCAATTATATATGCCATTCCAACAAATTAAAAAACCAAAACCAAACCAACCAAACAAAAACCCCCCAAAATAATAAACACCCTCTTCCCCCCAAACTCACAGGTAACACATTTTCCGATGTTGGATTTGGGGTTTTTTTATAGACCCAAACATCCTGCTATTGCAATTGAATCCTTCTTTCCTTAGGAGTATTTTTAAAAATTTAGTCTCTCAATTCATAGACCAGGGGTTTTTTTTGCTATCTATTTTTTTCCCAAAATGTATGACTTAAGTAAAAGTCAGATTTTGTTGTGAACTGCTTTGTTGGCACTGACTTCCTAGTCAGTCCTTTCCTTCTCCACTGTAGCTTCCTTGATTTAATTCAAGTGTGTAAAGTAAAAACTCTTTGTTAAAAAAAAAAAGGAAAGGAAAAATTTCCTCAAAACACAGTAAAATCATCAATGGTGATGACTATATGGATATCAAGAAGTTCTCTATATTATCATAGATTTTTTTTCCCCCTAAAAAATAGACTGGCTCTGTTAAGAAGGTCAGAAAATCTCGCAGCATATGTAAAAGATTCCGAAGTTGTTAGTGTTGAGAGCTTCTGTGAAGCTCAGAGTCCTCCTTCAGGGGCAGAAGGCACATTTGAAGCACTGCAAATTACAAGCAGCCTTCAGGCACAATGAGATGATTAGCAAAGTGCAGGCATAGGCACAGCAAAATGAACTCTGGTTCAAAACAGCGTGATTAGCAGTGATTGAAATTTAAATTTAAATGCTGCCACTGATTATGATATTTCACTAACTCCTAGGAAGAGTCGTGTCCTGAAAGAACAAGTCTTTGCTGAAAGACATTTCTGACACAAAGAACTCAAAACAGATTGCAAAGGATTTATCTGGGGCTTTGAGTGGTTGAGATTGCTAATTGTCAGAATCTGGGATCATCAATTTACTTTACTTTTGTTCTTATCAACCTAACTTTCATCTATTTTGAAAAATGGACATGAACTCAGTAAATTCAAACAAGATTCTGACTCAAATAGGATCTAGAAAAAAAAAAAAAAAGCCCCAGGAAAGATATGCAGATGAGCTTTTCAAAATTCCTTGCTTTATTGAGGAACAACAGTTTAACTATCAGATTATCTGTGCCAAAATGCTTTGGTCACTTTAAAATCCCTGCCCTGTTTATGACAACTTTTCCCTAATTCAGTTTTGGCCTATCCTCATTGACATGCATTTCTAATATCATAAAAATTGTTTAGTATCACTTCAGCAGTTTCTGATCATTCAGAAACCTTTACCAGCCAAAATAATACATTTTTAGTGCTGATTCGCTGTATAAGCTCAATTATGAATACACTAACAAGATCAATGATTTTAAATAACCTTATCCAAGAGCAAAAAACCAAAGCGAAAACTGTCTTTTTCTTGGCATTTCTTATATTAAGTTATTTGTGCCAGTTCCTGTAATAGCTGCAGGTATGGCCATGTTTCTGGTAGTATGGATGATGTGCCAGTAGATGGCAAGCTTTACTGCAAAGAATTTCACTGCCAGCCATCTCATCTGCATCTCAAGGATTTAACCATGGGGCAAAACGCTTGGCACTAAATCCTCTCGTAATTAGATTAAAGTACCACTGTTTATAAAGAGACTGATAATTACCTCAAGTGTCAGTCAGTGTAAATCCAAAGCGATCAGCATTTTGTTTCCATTTTTCCTAACATTATGTACAAGTTTTAAGACTCTGTCAGAACAAGTCACTGCTGAAGTGACCTTAATTGCTTAGGAATGCAAAACGACTCCTCTGCACATCTGAGGTAGAACATGAGGCTTTTCCTGGTTATCCTTCAGCAACCTGGTGAAAAACCAAGCTCTACTGAAACATTTCTGCCCCTTTGCAGCTCTTTCTGTGAATGCAGAGGAGAACATTCTTTGGACATCTGCTCAAACTTTGCATCATCACATTGCATCACAGGGCACGCAGGAGCTTCCACCTGCCATACTGTTCATCCTCCTTCCACGCAGCTCTTAGCTCAGGTGGTTCCCAAAACTGTCCCTCCACATCACTCCAGAGCAGCTGGGAAACTCGGTTTCCACAGGGCAGCAAGGGAGGCAGTGCAAATAATTTACCAGAAATAGGTGGAAAATGATGTTTAAACAGAATCAAGGATTAGCTGAAGCACTCACATCATTCAAGAACATGATTTAAAAAAAAAAAAAAATGTCATGGAAATGTCCAGGTGAACTGCCTAACATTTGACAACCATAGTGTGATAACTGCATACCTTTCATGATCACCTTTCTGAGATGTAGTTTTGTTGCTGAGACAAACTGCTAGAGAGTACCCTTAAACTCTTGGTCCCAGCCTTTAAACCACAGCTAAGTTAAAACTCAGCATGGTTATATCACTGCTAAGACCTTCAGAACTCCTGTGTTCCTCAAAAACCATGGCATAGTGCATTAGAATAAGGACAGAATACCAAAATTGTTGCTCTTTCACTATAAACTTGTCATACAAATCAAACAAGAGTGTCCTCTCTGGACTAGTGGATTTATTGAATTTTCTGTTGGCAATTTCTGCATTAGAAATTAATTTTATAAAAGCTACAAAAGTTGAAATTAAAATATTGCTTTAAAAAAAAAATCCAGCAAAGGTTTTCTGTTTTGTGTTTTTTCCCATAGTGCTGTCACCCTGGACACAAATTCACTGCATACAGACAGTGCTTTTAGGGCAGTCTTTCCTCTTCCCTCATTTTCCCTCCACTCTTACTGCCTCAGAGAGCTACAAAGCTTTTTAACCAGTGCTCACAACTATTCTTGTTATCAAAACTGCAGTCTGACAAACATGTCATGTCCTCACACAGTCATTATAACAATCTGAGCCTGTTGCATGCAAATTATCTCTGGGAAAGCAGTAATAATTAACTAAATTGTTTCTCATGTCACCCTGGTCCTGTGTAAGAAAGCACTCAAATGATTGACCTCACCTCTTGTAGCTTACACAGTAAAACAGTTAGACAACACCATAACTTGATCATAATTAATTTCTTCAAATTTGCAATGTTTTCCCAAACATGCACTTTAATGAATTTTAAGTAGGTACACAGACTGAAAGGAAAGCTCTCTAAAGTTGTGCAAGGAAAATGCAGGATGCAAAAGTTCCTAAGGAACATGGCTTTGCTCATTTTAGCTGTAATCAATAGATTGCAGTAAGCTCTGTATTATCCAGACTAAAGGAAAAAACTAAATGCACGGGTAAAGCACAAAATCATGTAAACCAGGACATCAGAACATACATGAATGTGCTGAGGAAGAGAAGGGTCTGAATTGCTGCTGACAATGGTGCAGGTCAGTACACATGACCAATGTCTTGAATTTTTGCATTCAGTGAGAGCTCTGAGCTGGAGCAAGTGCAACCAACACTGCATCAGGATGAAATACTTGCTCCCAAAAACCCCGATTATTAACAGGCTTGGGGATGGTCATTTCAAAGGCAAGCTAATCCCAAAGTACTATTTTTGTCCTGTTTTCCTTCAGAGAACATGAGGTAACGCTCCAGTTCTCCTCCTGCTAATCAATGTCTAGCTTGCTTTCTATGTAATCCTTAAGACCACTGTTGGTTTTAAATTATGGTGGCACTGTTGCTATCAATGCTACTGCATAAATCTCTATTCCCCTTGTTCAAACAAGTCTTAATTAGCTATTTGGCTCAATAAATGTACCTGTTCATGAATATCAAGTTCATTCAGACTGGTGCTTCTAATTCTCAGAGGCACTGCTGCTCCTATGTACACCTCAAGTCAGAAAGCACAACAGTTGTGCACAGATAATTTTTCAGCCTTTCCATTTATTATCTTAGTGTCAATTCTACACAAGCAGTCTTTCCTAAGCTAGTTAAGCCTTCTGATACTTTCTTTTTCCACTTCCCCCTTTTAGGAAAAAACTGATTAAATTGTATTATATATTAAATGGAATATGCATTAGCATTAAATGCTATGGAAACACAGCACAGCAGTCAGTTTGTATTCTCTGACACTCCCCTGTGGTTGGTTGATTAGTTGGTATCCTCAGATGACCAACCCTAGCCTCTCCCTTTTCCAGGGATATGTCCCAGGCTTTTATCAGCACTGATCTAACTCCAGTCTATTGGAGTTATCTCTGCTCACCACTTCTCTTTCAGTGCCCCATCTCCATCTCTACTGTGTCTGCTCTCCAAAATCTCAGTTCAAGAACTGGGAAGAAATTAGAGACTGCTGATAGACAGGTCTGAATTCCTCTGAAAAGTTCAGCTCATCCACAACACCATGTTTGCACAAACACACACTATTCTGCTGCTGTAGAAGACACATACCCTTCATATATCCAAGCAAAACTCCATATTAAAAGTATAAAGTGAGTAAAAAATATATTTACAGGACTTACATATTTATAATTTAATGCAACTTTTGTGCTCCAGCTCCTGAGTCTCTTCCAAATTGCCTTCTCTCCTAAAGGAACATTGGGCTTCACTTCAGAGAGTCTTGGCCCAGATACAGCTGCTTCAGTGTATCCCAGAGATGGATTCTGAACAGTGCTGGTAACAGCTCACCCTCCTTGACTGGGAAGTGAGAAGTAGCTCTTGCTATTGTTATTCTTTACAGCTGCAAGGCAACCCCAAGTGGCCTTTAATTACTGATAGAAGCTCAGTTCCCAGAGGGTAAGGAAGTAAAGAACATCTTTACATCCCATTCACCATGTCCTTCCAGCCTCAGAGGCTGGAAGGCTCTCACAGGGCTGTTTTGCATCTCAGGTGTTTGGTAGATTCTTTGTGGTAGAGATGCTGTATGCCTGTGAAATTACTATTTATAATCAGCAAATTAAAAGCAAGGTGCCTGATGGTTTGAACCGTTTATTTGAGCTATACCTGCATCTGAGTAATTTAGGTTGTAAAACCCAGTGCCAAAAAACATCCACCACAAAAGAATGGTACCACCACAAAAGCGGTATTGAACTAAAAAAAGTGATTTATCTCCTTTCTCTAGTAGCAAAAAAATAATAAAAAATCTGAAATACACCTAAATGTGCTCCATATTGTTGGATATCTGTTGACAACAACCGTATTCTCAACTACAGTATAGTGTCTCAACTATACTCTTAATAGAGTGATAAACAATCTTAACATGTCAGACCATGGGTGTTGAAAGAGGCAAGAACAGGAAATTATAATCTACCCAGGTTTTCATAATTGTTTTTATTTTACATTCATTAGTCCACTAATGCATCCCACAGTTGCCCGTCCTTTTTTCTTATCAATAGCCAGCAATTGGAGCTGTTGGTTTTGAAGGACAGTTGTGTTAAGAACTACACTTCTTTCACTGTTGGCTACTCCCAGTGCTGTGAAAGTCCTCAGGATTTTTTGTGTTTCTTTCCTAGAATCACTTTGCACGAGGAATGATTCCAGGTGCCTGTCAAACTCTTGCCAAAAGAACTCTACATGTGTTGCTGGTCATGAAGATGACCCTTGCCTTTGTGCAGATGCATCAGTGGGCAGTGTGGAGGAGCCCTGCAACCAAACCTCCAACCCTTGCTCCTCGAACCCTTGTCTCCAAAACGCGACCTGCCTAGGCTCTGCTGGAAACCTCAGCTTTAGCTGTCAGTGCCCCGCTGGGTATAATGGACCAACCTGTGAAAGAGCTGTCAGTGACTGTGACAGCAACCCCTGTGAGCACGGGGGCACCTGCCAGAGCAGCCTGGCGGGGCCCACCTGCCTCTGCAGCGCTGGCTACACCGGGGCACTGTGTGAGAGGGACCTGGACGAGTGCATCTCCGAGCCGTGCCGCAACGGAGCCCTGTGCAGGGACGGTGTGGATGAGTACTCCTGTTACTGTGTCCCAGGCTACCAGGGCAAGCACTGCGACCTGGAGGTGAACGAGTGTGCCTCAGATCCCTGCCTGAACGGGGCAACGTGCCTCAACCAGATTGGGCATTATGACTGTATCTGTCCCCTTGGCTACACAGGTAAGCCCTATTAAAGCAACTTTTCCTTTGGGTCATGTGGAACCATTGTAACTCACATGCCAGGTTCAATTGCCTCGCCTACACATGTATTCACAGAATTCCCAGAATTCACAGAATGACTAGTTTGGAAGAGACCTCCAAGACCATGGAGTCCAACCCATGCCCCAACACCTCAACTAGACCCTGGAACCATGTGCCACATCAATCTTTTTTTAAACACATCCAGGGATGGTGACTCCACCCCCTCCCTGGGCACACCATTCCAGTACTTTATCACTCCTTCTGTGAAAAACTTTCCTAATATCCAACCTAATTTTCCCCTGACACAGCTTGAGACTGTGGCCTCTCATTCTGTCAGTTGCTGCCTGGTGTAAGAGACCAACCCCAACCTGACTACAGCCACCCTTCAGGGAATATTTAGCCATATCTGTACTACCTACCTTGCCTTCAGCTTTGGTAACAGTGTCTGCTGGTACATTATGGATAACCACGTCACTGTGAATTACTGATACCAGAAAGAAAAGGATTAAAAAAATCTCACATTTAACAAAATCTACACAGCAATAATGTGAACACCAAGTTATGTCACAGGGCTAGGCAGACTTTTCTTTTAAAAGAAGCAGACACATTCTCAAAATGCTCTCTTCAGAGTGCTATATCTAGTGTTTTTCTAAGAATCAGAACCTATGTTTGACAGCTCTAAAAATTAGATCCAAGCAGAGAAATTCTACCCTTTAACTTAGACATTTCACATTAAATTTCTCTCATCTGCCCTTCTCAGAAACAAAGGACTCATCTGCAACTAGAACATTATGTAAGTTATGGAGAAAAGTGCTATGTTCCCAAACTGACCATTTTTTGATAATCCCACTTTATGTAGCTCAATTTTTAAGTTCGGGTGTGATTTTTCTTCCCTACTTCCTCCATTGAAAGCGTATAATTCTTGTTGGAAGACAGCTCCCTGCAAATTTCAAAGCTGTATTCAGGGTAGGACTGTGAGAGGTAGCACACTGAATCATTCAAAGGAGAAAAGGGGAGGCATTTCAGTGATAGATTGCCAGTCAGGTAAGCAAAGGAAAAGAAATAGTCATACAGCAAAAAGGGGAGAAAAACCAGCTATTGCTTCAAGTGATTCAAATGAATAAGAAATAAGAGATGTGGTTTACAGCTCCATCCCCAAATCCCCATGCAGGAGGAGAAGTCAGAGGTAAAAAGCAGCTTTTCTGTGTCTAACACAGCACTCGTTGGAAGGCAGCCCTCGGTTAATATCCCTTATGAGCACAGAGAACATTATTTGAAGGAAGCTTGTTACCTTCCTGCCACCCTGCTGCTGTCAGGGGGTGTGGGAGCCCAGGCCAGCTGAGGAGAAAACTACACAACTGGGGGAAAGCCGAAGAGCAGAAGGAAGGAAAAACCTATTAACAACCAGCATGGTTACTCTGCAATGATCAGACCCAGCCCAGACCTCCTGGTGTATTCAGGAAACTGTATTTGTTTAACTGGCGCTCTTAGTGGGGTCCAGGCCTTGACCCACAGCCCAGAAACTCGGTTTGAAAGAGTCAGAATACACACCTTAGAGACAAAGAGAGAGAAAACATAATGAAATAGTAAAGCCCAAACAAAAAATAATAAAAATTTAGGTCAACACAAACTGCTGATGGAAGCTCACTCTGCTGGGGTCGCTCCACTTTCATCATGAAATTCTGCTGTTTCCCAAGTTGATGCTCTTTTCTCTCACCAAAAAAAAGTCACCAAAGCTTCACACTTTGCAGAAGCAGAGTTAAGAAACGAGGAGAGGACCAAGGAAGGAGAAGAGGTCTAAAACACAGCAGAAGGGGCTGCAGTGTTTTGACATACAGCTCTGACACCACTTCCAGCAGCAAAGAGGCTAATCACAGGAATTCTATAGAGGAGTAGCAGACCATTCCTTCAGCAGTAAAACATCAGCTTTAAAAAGCTACTTAGCAAAATGATTTATCAGAAGCATTCTTTTTTGTTGTGTTTTTGCACCTTGCTGTGAGTTGTGCTAAATGCACAAGCCAGAGGGATTACGGGATGAAAGCCTCAAGGTGTCTCCAGTGGTAATAAAACCCCTCATTTACCCTGTCAGGGGATCTTGCCTACCATTATTATCCTGGCCTGACACCATGAATTACTGTGGGAAGCCATCCAGCCTCATCTCATTTCCCTAAGTTGTAAAATTGGGTTATATCTCTTGATATGCAGGTAAAGAAGGTATAGTAAATCTGTGGCTATGTACAGTAAATATTAACCAAATGCATGAGTTACTGGCTGCTGTTGCTACTTGTTTCATGGACTATGACTGCTATTTTGTGTGATTGGTATGCTGCAGCGCTTAAAATAGCTGAGAAATGTCACACATAATTCTTACACAAATGGAAGAGGTTAGAACGCACCAAGAGCCAAAGACTGGAAAATTTAGCATGAAATCTGCAGTTTCTATGATAATGTTCTGCATGTGTGAAATTATTTACAAGACATGTGTCACACAGCTGTTAAATAATGAAGTTCAATTGGTCTGTTGGAGTTTTGCTGGCTACCCTAATCAATTACATTTTCTCCTCCATTGGACTAATTGCACTTGCATTTCATTCACCCCAACAGAGCATGGTGTAAGAGCCTGTTATTACCCACAGCTATGTGCATTAATTACCTTGCTGAAGCCAGTCCTCCATTGCCAGTGAACATTCCAGTGTGAACTCTCAGGAGTGCATGGCAGTTCCAAAACCCAGTCTCAGTCTAGGACAGCAAGAGAAAGCGTTTCAGTGGCAGACAAAATAGGTGCAATGAGCTGGATTTATTTTTAAATTTTTACTATGAGGTAACCATCACTGCAATGACATCTCTAGAATTTGAGGAAATTACTCCTGATAGATCTCCAAGTTTTCATTCAGTGTTCTTATCAACAATATATGTGCTGTGCAAATATTAAGAATAGATGCACCATAAATAAGTCTTAGGCACTTAAAGGCAAGCAGAGGCACAGCAGCTCTACCATGGGATGAAAAACCTCAAGTAGAGATCTTCCCAACAAGCTCATGTCCATGTCATTGTGGATGTAAGAGCAAACAACAGTCTATCCAACAGCAATTGCCAGCAGTGCAAAGCCTGTTTCCTTCCTCAGCTTTCCAGTCTCAAACCTGCACTCCCCACCTTGTGTCCTAGCCAGCCCATCTCAGCTCTGCTGAGATGCCCAAGCTCAAAAGGAACAAGCCTTGATCAAAGAAACACAACTCTGTCTAATTTTTGATGTAACGCTCTAATTTTTGATGTAACTCTCTTCCTGTCTCTTCAAGCCTGGTGCCTATAAAATAGCCATTCAAATAATGGCACACAAAATTACTTTATGCAAATTGAGGAATCTGGGGACAACCCTCTGGACTAGCTGTGCCTGAGTACAGCGTTTTAGCGCAGGACAGCAGAAAGGATGACCTGGTTACCCATTTCCAGCCATACTAAGAATGTGCAGGTCCTCATGGAAGTACACTGAGCCTGAAAATCCCTAGTATCTTTGACCAGAAAGTGATTTTACATTCTATCTGTAGGCATGCAAGTTTGAAAACATTGGCTGTGTATCCTTCATCCTCACTTGCATTTACTTTTCATTGACTGGGGCTGTAGAAAGAAGTGCACAGTAGGACTCATTGGAGAAGCAAACAGTACAAGAAATAACTCTGGTTCTTCAGAGAAACTGCAAAAGTTATGTATGTGACTTCTCCCCACCTTCCCAGCTTTTCAATTCCAACCATTTGTGTGGTTTGGTACATGCTGGGATGCTCAGCCTGCTCCAGGACACCCTGGGGTGCCTCAGCTCCTGGTGGTGCAGCCCTGTGCAATAACTGTGGCGGGGCTCCTTGGCTCTCTCCTTCCCGCCTGGCATATGATATTTGGCATACAGCATATTTATGACAGAATGTTAGACTGAGGTGAAAATGCAGATCTAATCTTTTCATCTCTCTTCTACACATCTAAGAAAGCCTGACAGCAGACTCAGTGGAGGCTAGGAAGGGATTCCCCCTGTCTGCATGGCAGATCACATTGGCTGGATGCATTATACAGGGAGAAGTTTTCTTCTGAGGCAACATTGCCGAAGGCAGGTTTACTGGGCTTGATAGATTAAAGACATGAACCAAAACAACAACGCTATGTTCTCATGTTAATTGTCAGGCTGTTCTCAGGCCTGTAGTTTTAAATTTGGCTGAGCTGAGGATCAGTTGAACAGGGCTTGTTTTGTCACATGATTTTTAGTGTTCGCAGTAAGCTGTTAACAAGCTCTGGCAGATTTACGGTCACTAGACACACTTCTGCAAACACATTGTTTATAATTACAGTGAATTCACAGGGCAATGACCACAGAGGGACTGCTTACTATATCTGGCTGTAATGTACATTACCATAAAGCTGTAAGAGAGCGTTCCTGTGCCCGGCTCTCGTGGCAAGCTCCCACTGAAAGTAGTGGTTAGCTGAGCAGTGAACCTCGAACTGGGGGCATGCCACTGGCAGCTTCTCCATCCACTATGTGGTCTCAAGGAACTATTTCTCAACTGCTGAAAATAGTAACTTGCACTTTAATGCTTAAAGACAATGAAAAATCGTTCCGAGTCAACATCTGCAATTTTTGGTTTGTCATTTTAAGATATTTCCTAGTACTTACCCATAGTATAGATTTATACTTTTAAAGCAAAGATGCTCACAAGCATCAAAATAAATTATTCATGAAGTAACAGTGCTAAATATTATCAATCTCTGTGTTTTAAGAAAGACGCTCAGAGTTATAATGTACAAGTTCCAGAGTACATTATCAGCACAGTACATCTGACAAAAGATGAGCATGACAAAAGGAGCATAAATAAAGAATTAGAGGTGAGCTCCAAAATAAATTGCAAGAATGATACCCATCATCAAACATGCCTGTTTTTTTTTCTGCTTTTTGATTTACCCTATCATCTTGTACTGAAAAGTTCACTTTTACAAAAAAAGAATAAAAAAAAAAGAAAGAACCCATTCTCAGGGCTGCAGTTTTTCTTTCAAGTAGGAAAATTCCCCTGTAAACTTTTCAATACTGCTGCTACTTTGACAAGCCAAATAAAAAATAAGAAAATTCACTTCAAAGCAGCTTTTACATTATAATTTGCCACTTTGCATCTGTTTTGTGGCTGATACTGTAGTTGCTAAAACAAACTGACTTGGCAGTTGAAAATTATTTGAAAATATTACTATATTGCTCAAAACACTAAATAAGTGCATAAGCATACAAAACCCTGAAATAATCAAAGCTGCAAGGCTTTAGTTATTAAATTTTCTTAGTGTCTCCTGGACTGTGCTAGAGATAAGAAAAAGGAGTGTAAATTTAACCTGCCAAGTATCACAAATAGATGTAAAGTCATATTAGAACTGATTTATTTCCAGCAATTGTCTCTGAAGAGCAGCTCCAAGATACTGACCTGCTGCAAATATGGCATCACAGACCCATTTACTTGCACACTGATAAGCCTTTAAAAAAATTAAGCAATAATCCACCGCTAAACAAGACATTTCCCAATTAATTCAATCAACTGTGAATTGTCCATTTAAAGGCCAACTTTAAATGGACTCTTATGAAAATCAATAAACTGTTGCTCTCTTCTGTGTTATGTAAATAAGACTGTAGCATTGTCTGAATAAACTGGAAATTAGTTTGTCCTGTCTCCACGTTCAAGCTAACAGAAAAAGTTATTTTACCTATTCTTGTGAAAACAACTGGCTTGTTCTTTTGTAAATTCTGCCAAGCCTTGAAAAAACTAGTTGTGCAAGGCACATTGAGGAGGAAATGCCAAAGAAAAAATAATATTACGACCCTATTGTACTTCAGGCATTTCTTGCTGAGATTTTCAAAGCTGTCTCCTAAACTTGGGGCTTATTTTCTGTGCTTTTGAAGGTACAAACTGTGAGGTGGAAATCGATGAGTGTTTGTCCCAGCCATGCCTGAACGGGGGGACCTGCCATGATTCCCTGGGGAGCTTCTCCTGCTCGTGTGCGCGGGGCTTCCTCGGGGACGTCTGTGACACCGACATCGACGAGTGCTCCAGCCAGCCCTGCCTCCACGGGGGACACTGCACCGACGGGGCCAACGGGTAGGTCTGCCAGCCCTGGGCAGGGCTCAGCCAGGTGCTCCTGGATGCTCCTGCCTTTGCAGATGGCAACGCTACGGGAGCCTGCCTGGCCTGCTAGCTTGTTTCCATCCAAATTCTAGATTTCCCTCCTTGGACCTGCACTAATTTCAGTTTCAATTTGAGAATGATTAACAAATGCCTCGGGAGCCAATAGGACAACGAAATAGTCATGGGAAAGACTGACCGAGAAGTGTATTTTTCATATTCATACTTTAAATATTTACAACACACTGTTTTCCTGGCTGCTAGTACTGTCATTTAGATATGAATTCTGTTTCTAATGCTTACCAAACTTTAGTTTCCAAGAAATATGTGAGACTGTCTAAAACTGAATTTGCTAACAACAGCTGCCCTCACTGACAGACGGAAGGATTAGAAGAGAGAGGCAGAGAAAAACTGTAACAAATGTAACCACAGTAATAGATATCATTAGGAAATGTATCAGAAAATTTACAGGTGTATAGTACAATAGCTACTTGTTCAAAACAACCTGCAGTCCATGGGCAAAAAAATAACAATAGTAACTTAAAAAAAAAAGAAAAAAGAAAAAAAAAAAAAAAAGGAGAATACAAGGCAATGGAAAAGTGAAATTCTCCACCTACTGTTACTGGCCCCACACAGAGGTCCAAGAAGAGCTCTGGCATTCACTCCCCAATACTGGATTTTCTGGCTCAGCATGAGCTTCCCAAACTGAATGTACATAAACTCAATCTGAAAGTTCCCCAGGGTATTCATGCAGGTGCTCCTCTTGCCAGTATAGGATTTGTCCTTTATTGTGCATTTTCCAGTTCTTATAAAGCAGTTTTGAAGACTTTAGTGCCTCAAAAGTCAGTCCAGAAGTCATGTCAGCAAAAGGCATGCTTGAGTGAGGGGGCAAGAGTTCATATTCTGGGAATGAATTTTTGTGCAATGTGGTGACATGGCACCAGCCTTGTGGAGCTTCTTTTCAGCAGTGCTCAATGGCTCTGAGCAGGACAAAGCAATTGATTGTTTCCCAGTGTAGCTAAAGCACGACAGCAGTGAGAGGGGGTCACCTTGGACCTGACTCACTCACAGGCCTATGTAGTAACCTGGATGCCTTTTTGAGGATACATGTGTGAGGTGAGCAACTGGGATGCTCATTCAGGCCAGACTTAATCCTGCTCATTTTTCTCCTGGCTTTTAAATCTGAGGTACATGCAGGACCAATTTTAATTGGCTTGTAATACTGCAGGGTATGTGGAGAACAATTGGAGCTCTTTCTGTATTTGTTATGTGATGGAAAGGAATGGACAAAAAAGCAAGGGTGTCCAGCAATTTCCTTTCTTTCGTGTACTTTTGGGGATAAATGAAGAATTGTGGTATTTAAGCAGGAGTTTTCTTCTTCTGAGTGATCTACAAGTACAGCTGAGGCTTTGGTGTCTGCCACCAGCTCTCACAAGGCAATGGATTTAGCACAAGAAGCCGTAAATACAAACATCCAACCAAGCTCTCTCACAAATTTCAGACTGACCTTCCAGTGATGTTTCATGAATGCAATGAAATGAGCTGATCTCTTGAAAAAACATTTTAACATAAGTAAACATCCTTATTTAAACTCAACAGTTTACAGACTTAGCTGGACTACAAAACTCAGCATGCCTAGGCACAGAGGATATCTCTGCCTGCTCCATGTCATTTTTCCATAGGAAATATTCCCATGGGCTCTAATGCCCAGAGGAGATTCCATAGGAAAGAATGCCTGCATGTATTGCTTTTTGCAGATTGTGGGAACATCAAACAAGAAATCAAAAAATATGCTAGGAAAAGCATCTAAATTATCACTCTTAATATAAAAAGACATCTGCCTGCTCAGCTGTAGCCTGCTCACAAGCAGAGCACCATCCAGAATCCCTGAAGGTCAACAGCAATGTCAAATGCTAAAAGATACCAAAGAAAAGGGCACACAGGTGGAGCTGCACATTAAGCAGTGAGTTCTGGATATTCCTCCCTGCTCCACGATTTTGAACCAAAGGGAAAAGTAGTTTGGACACAGGCAGGAAAAAAAGCTTTCACCACAAAGCTGAACAGCACTAAACTGAAAGTGTATGGGAGAAATGTGTAAAAAACTCAGCAGAGGAAGGAGACTTCAGGTTTGGGAACATACCTCAGCATGAAAATTACTTTTCTGATTCACATCTTCCTCATTACTTTTTATATTCGAAATTCAAATGCCACCTGGTCTAAGTCATCTCTGATTTTGATTTAAGAATAATCCATACACCAGTAATAAACTGGCCTGCCAGAAGTTTCTGCTTATGCACACACTTAACCAGTGCAGTAAAAGGTTTACACTTTTTTGGTTCTTTAGACTGCAGGAGCCAGTTGTTCTCTGATGTTCCTTTCCATTCACCAATTTCATTTTCTCTTCATAAATTTACTCCAAGTCTAAGACTTGGATATTAAGCACAGAAATTATCTAATAAGTATACTTATATCTTGTTCAGCAAGATGCCCTGTGAACGCAATTGTACAATAATGGTGTATCACTTTAATCTAAAAGAAATAGAAGAAGAAATTTTTGTTTCCTATGATTATTTTTAGACCAAGATCATACAAGCCTGCACAGTTAAATTGTATCTTGCAAAAACCTGTATTTTCATATGACATGTACACATTAATTTTATACTTGATGACCAAAGAACAGAAATGATGCTTATTATAGCACTCAGCTCTCCTGAAAAAAGAAAAAAAAGCAAACAAAACTTCCCTGACATTACTGATATCTGCACCTTGCTAATTTCTATATATACACCAGTTTGTTTACTTATGTTGAGTTGCATTGCTATCAAAAGGGAGCTGTATTACTGTTGTTATTGGGACTAAGCAAGCAACTGACATTTTTTTTTCTAACCTCACAATAAAAGGCTGATTTTCAGGTCAAGAAAAAATAATGTAGTTGAGGAAAAAAAAAATTCCTTATTTTTCTGCCAATTCAATTTCTAGCAGTCCAAGAGGAAGGGATACTAACACAATTATAGACCCCATTTCATTTTGTGAAAAATGTTAATCCTACAAAATAATTTTTTTTTTAAAGCATTGGAAATGCCACAAACTTTTTTTCTCCCAAAAATTAAAAAGCAAGAAGAAAAAAGAAAGATCAGTAATTCTTAGGGTTGTGTCAAAACCCAATTCACATGCAGTTCTTTTTCCCCAGACAAAACCACATACTTCAGGGAAAAGCTCATTGTTGGTTACCAATTTCTGCAGTTTCTCCTAACGCACCAGATGGTGGTCTCAAGCTGGACTCGACCCTGTGAGCTGTGAGCCAAGGCTACACAAGAAGCCTGTGTATTTTTGGGAACAAAGCCCAGATCTCCTGACTTCCAGCCTGAGTGAACATTGTGTTCTGTTCTGCAGGTATAGCTGCAACTGCACTGGGACTGGATTCATGGGCTTGCACTGTGAGACCCTCACTCCCTTATGTTGGTCACAACCGTGCTACAACAACGCCACTTGTGAAGACCATGCTGACAATTACACGTGCCACTGTTGGCCAGGTAAGCTCCAAATTCTCCTATAAATACTCCTGGAGTAGTAGTAGAGACTTTTTTTTTGGTTTTGGTTTTTTTTTTTTAAAGTCCTGATACAATAGAAGGTTGAAGCTCCATAACATCAAAAGTCCTCTGTGGCCTTGTGTTCACACGGGTTCCACCCATCATAAGGCAGACCCCTTGGGTAAGTTGCTTGCTTTTCCAGCTAAGAATTGATTCTCCTTGTTGTGGTTTGAACCACAGGTGTCTGCTAAGGAAGGCAGGAGCCTCCCTTGGAATGGAGAATTTAAACCCCCTCCCTCCCAATTATTATAACTTTGAATTTAAGGGGCTCTCAGGCAAAGATATGGAAATAGGAATAACAGTTCTTTATTAGGGGAACTAAAATAAACAATAAAACAAAAACATATGCAGTAAGACAAACAAATAAACATACCCACTGACAGAGTCAGGATACAACCTGACACCCTGTGGGTCAGGGTGTTGGTGGCAGTGCCATTCCATGGTGACTGCAGTCCCAGTGGCAGATGTGGCTCTGGTGAAGTGATTCTCCTGGAGAAAAGTGGAGTTTTTTGCTGAAGGTCCAGTGGTGATAGATGGGCCTGGTCTGCCTCTGGGAATCCTGTGGAAAAGCTGCCTTGGTGTTCCAACTCCCAGATTTTTATCCAGGTAGGAATGCTTGGCTCCTCCCCTTGGATGGAGCATTTCCCAGTGGGATGTTGTAATTTTTTCAGTGAGACTCAATGGCCCATTAGCAGAAGATCTCTCCCTGGAGGGAGGCTGGGTTGTGGAAGAGATAAGAAAACTGCCCCAGCAGTTTTATTGACAGTTGGCCATTGACAGACAATTACACCACCCCACACACCCCAATTTGATCAGATGGTGATAGAACACACAGTTTTGGTTACATTTTGCACTGCAACCCATGACACTCCTGTACAGCAGAAGTGGGCAAAACAAAAGGCAGTGGCATTATGGTGCCAAGGCAGGAGTGTCAAAGCTGGGAGTCATCTCCCAGTTACTTAATCCTTCAAACCATGCAATACATGCATCACTGCTGCAGCTGACACTCTTTTTAGTCTTCATTAATGTAACTTTTAAACCAGCCTAAAATTTTCTGCCTGGCAGTGGGCAGTGAAACCCACAGACTGTGTTCCCCACCAGCTGTTTGCAAACAGGCCCCACATCCCCGTGGGGACACAGACCCTGCGTTCTTGACAGATGACACAACTCTATCAGCACTCACACTACAAGAAGTCTCACTAAGGAGTTTATGTCTGGGAGCTTACTGGGAATGAAGGAGCATGGACAGCACTGTGAGGTCTAAATACCTCAGGGTTGTTGCACCACACAAGTCTTGGTGCAACAGCTAAGGAAAAATTAGGCAGAACCCTTTCACATTTTCCAGAATTCAGGGATCGTTGTAGCACTTCAACCTCCAGATAAAACACTTTACAAATACCAAATTACTTTTACTCCCTGCCCTCCTCTGCCTTCCCACAACCTGAGAGTGTATTACACTACAATGCAGTGCCTTGTTACCCACACAAGTCTCCACGTTACTGCCTAAAAAAGACCCAAACAAATCCTTTATGGCACAGCTCAGCTCACTAATGTAGAGTAGCCGCAACAATGTCCTACTGCCAAGCCCTGGCAGGGAGCTGCAAGGGAACATTCCCACCTTCAAGGAGCTGAGGAAAACTTTTAGCCCATGACAAAGCTTGAAGCCATGTGCAGCTACTATGCCCAGTGTATATTTTGGGTTCTGGAAGGAAGAACAGCCCACGGAATGATAGAATTGTAGAATGGTTTGGGTTGTGAGAGACCTTAAAGACCATTTAGCTAGCGTTCCTGTTCCTAAAAGGAGCCTACAAGAAATATAGAGAGGGAATGCAGTGACAAGGGCACAACAAAAATGACAACAAATGACGACAAGGGGAAATGGTTTCCCATTGAGAGTAGGTTTAAAATTAGATACTAGGAAAAGTATCTTCCCTGTGAGGGTGCTGAGGCCCTGGCTAAGGCTGCCCAGAGAAGCCGGGTGGCCGGGAGCCCCATGCTGGCTCCAAGGCCAGGCTGGATGGAGCTCTGAACAGCTCTGCCCTGGCGGCAGGTGTCCCTGTCCTCGGGGGGGGGGGGGCTGGAGCCCCGCAGTGTCACCCCCTGACCTTGTGGCGGTGTCTCCGCAGGGTACACGGGCTCTCGGTGCGAGGAGGACATCGGCGAGTGCCGCAGCAGCCCCTGCCTCTCCGGCGGCCACTGCGTGGAGCGCTCCTGGGCCGGCCACTACGGGCTCGTCCCGGGGTTGCCGCCGGCCTTTAGCTACGACCGTGCCGAGGGCTACATCTGCCAATGCCCGCCGGGCTTCGCCGGTAAGGGCCGTGTGACGGCAGGGGGTCCCGCCGGGCTTCGCCGGTAAGGGCCGTGTGAGGGGAGGGGGTCCCGCCGGGCTTCGCCGGTAAGGGCCGTGTGAGGGGAGGGGGTCCCGCCGGGCAGGGCCGAGCCAGGGCACCGCTGTACCGCCCGCGGCCTCAGCTGGTGTGCACAGCGCCGTCCTTGAGGGGGGAAAGAGTCGAATTTACCGCTAACCATAATCCTGAAAGAGATGCGTCCGGAGCCTGCCTTTATTCTGCCACAGCCAGCACTGTTTAGCACAGCCGCAAACCACTCGGGTTTGGATTGTGTGCTTCTGCAGTATTGTTCTGTCAACTCCACCCGCTTCTTACTTCTGAGGGAAAAAAAAAATGATTAGTAGCTATATTAATTTAACCAGCTTTCAATTTCTCATTCCATTAATGTCCCGAGCAGCTTATAAACTTCATGTCATGTGAAATACATGACTGTTGTCTCCCGACATAACAAGTACAAAAGCTTATGGAGACCGCAGCTTTCACTCTGAATCCTCTACTTATTTTTCCCCGAAGTGGCACCGAGACTTGCTTTTGTTCCAGCCCTTCCCCTTAACTGTCCTTCCCTATCCTGTCACTAAGCGTTGCTGTTGTTCTTTTGTTCTGCCTGACCATAGTATGAGGCTTCCACCCAGGCTTTCAGCGTCTCCCAGGCTGTCCCAAGCACCCTTACCTCTTCCACTGCTTTCTCTTCACCTCCTGTCAGTGATGTCCAGACCTCCATTTCTTTTCCTTCTGTCTTGTCCTAATTTGAAAACCTGTAAGCTCTGTGAGACAAACAGAAAGAAAGGTGCGTTTTGTTGATTAACCATCCTTTGTCCTCTCATTTCCTTAATTAATTGCCTGGCTTGTTTGTCTGATTTGGGTCATGATTCTATGGGCTTTGTTCATATGGAGGACTTACTCCCCTGGTCTGCAACACTGAACTGGTCTGAAAAAAAGTGTGTCAGAATGTATGTAAATATATCAATTTTGAATCAATTTTTCAGCCCATAATCTCACCAGTCACAATGCAGTGCTCTCCAAAGCATGAGAGAGAGAAAGTATTGGAGACCCTGAAACTTCCACTGACCTGGTGTGCAAATTAAATTAAATTTTTAAAAACCCTAAGTAAGTTAAGTTACATACCTGTTGGGTGCTATCATATAGCTTTCATGAGGAAAAAAAACCCCACAAAAATAGTTGTTCTTACTAAAGAAAATGCCGACAGCTTGGGAGGAAGACCATAATCTTCAACTGAATACTTTATAGCGGTAGCACTGCACATTTCTCTCTGGTCTTTCTGCTCCTCCCAGGCAACCTGAAAATAAAAGGTGAAAATAAAAATGTACTTCAGCCTCCTTGGATGTCAGAAGCTTCAGCACAAAAAGCCTATAGGAAGTGTTCACCTCCAATCTGGACAAGCAGTTTCTTCAATTATAGCGAAATGATAAATAAGCCTCTAGTTTTAAATTAGAATTAAAGAAGATTTAAGGTTAGGGTTGATAGCAGTAGTATGATTCAAGGTAGCAGGTGAGTCCTTGATCAGGACCATTTACTATATGGTGCTTATCTAGTGGAGATGAACTGACAGCCACCTCAAAAAAAAGGTCAGATCCTTTCATCTGGATATCAGACACCCCAAATCCTACATTTCTGCAGCTGTAACTCAGGAGTTCTTCCAGCCTTAACCCCTGAATTGTTGTATGTGCTTTAGATATAACCCCTTAGATTACTATTGCAACAGGCCAGAGATTTTTTTTAATAAACCACACTCATTTTGTTATGCTTCTATCCTCGGTAAAGCACTCATATAACATTATAATCCTACTTCACCAAAGTGGGTTATATGCAGAAATAATAATCCACATGCCCTGCATTGCAAGGGCCTGATCCAAAAGGCACTGAAATCAGTTGGAAGATCTAATCAAACTGAGGATGGTTGCCAATATGTAACAAGCATCTTTGAACTTACTGGAAAAAATTGCAAACAAATTAGTGTAACTGAACTGAAAAACTGAGAATATCCATCTTTTGGACTACAGTTTTAAATCTAAGGGCAGAAGATAATGGAACTTAAATATATGCCTTTGTCAGGATAAAATATTTCCCTTACAAACTGGGAGAAAGGAATAAATATTACCTGGAAGTATCTTTTTACAGATAATGATTTTTCAGGTGACTTGAAAAATAGTCAGTAGTCCTACTGAAAGTCTTAGAAGAATCAAATCTGCAACCCAAATTATTTAGACAATTTGATTCTTAAAAATAAATATATAATTCCCAGTCTGGAGACTTTATCCCAGCTAGAAACTCTTTGAGGACATTAGATATTTCTTATCCAGATCTAGGATAGAAAAATTCTGCACAGGTTCTACAAAGGGTTAAACTTCTCCCGTTGCCTTTTAAATCAGTGTTTGTGGATACTCAGATTTCAGGAGGTGTCAGTACTTCTGCAGTAGCAAGCCCTAGCTCTTTTTATATTACCTTGGCATGCTGGCCCCCTAGCACAACAGTACTTTTAATAAATTGGGCTTTCATTTAAAGGTCTTGTGATTTGTTGCTGCGAGGTAAAGGCAATAGTTACCCTAGAACTGTGTCCTTTCATACTGTGGATATATTGTATTGCTCTAGCACTGCACCTTTGTGAAAAAGGCTGTTATTTGAAAGGTTAAACTTTTCACTTCGCTCATGAAAACCTGTGAGAAAGGAGAAAGGCAGAGCTATGGATTTGGTAGTGACTCATTTCACCAGGTTGTAATAAACTTAACACCATGTCAAAATTAGAGAGCTTCTGAACTTGCCAGGTCTACCAAGTGACACATTCCAGAGTGGAGCGGAGCCCAGGGAGCAGCGAGTGTGCCGGGGGGGGCAGGTCCTGCTCCCTGTGCCTAAAAAGCTGTGCTGCCCACGGTCCCCAGGCGGGGGGGACAGTGCTGGGAGCAGGGATGGAGCCCGTGCATTTCCCTTCGGCACGGTGAGGATGAGAGCAGTGGAGCGCAGTCCCCTGGCTGCAGGCAGGGTGCCTGCTATCACACACTGCTGCTGGCCGCTGCTGGTGTCTGCTGTGTGCCAGCTGTGCCACCAGCGCTGCTGCTTGCTTTGGCATCAGGAATCCCTAAATGGTTTTTGGCCTTTTCGTTTGTCTTGTTTTCTGTTTTTCCCTCTTCAAATTTCCTTGGCCCTTTTCCCAGCCTGTTGGACTACTGCAAGAGAAAATGATATGATCAGACTGGTGTCGTATGCATATTGAATTCCTGCCATATGCATGGGGGAAAGAAACTGTCTCCCAGAGCCAGAAGATGAGGCAGATAAGTGGCCAGTATGGGAGAGTGCTGAACACTCAGCTAAGTAAAGGAAATCTCAAGCCAGACACTGAACTGGGAATGTCATGGGACCAGTACTTAGAAACTGAATTATTTGGCTTCTCATTCTGCACTTAAGCCAGGGTGACAGAAACACAGAGCACACAGAGCTTCCATCTCCCTGCATGTCTATAGGTGCTGCTGTGAGCAGAGAACCCACCAGACAGCAGGGCAGACTGAGCCCACCATCCTCCTCTCCCCTGGCCTCTGACAGTGTGACACAGACAGAAATATTATTTATGGGTAGTGGATATAACTGTGGGCACATTACCACTAGCTTGGGAAGCTTAGAATACATACATATATTCATATAACTATAAAAATAATTATGCATCTTCCTTATTTTTTTAAAACCTTAACCATCAGCACAATGATCACACAGATGCCTGTCTCAGCTATATAAAGCAATATGACTTACAAAAATTTAATCAAACAGATGAACAATAAAGATCTCATCTCCAAAATCCAAATTTTATGTTTTCCTTTATTTCCTCATCTGTCCTTCAGCTGTTCACACCAGTAATAGTCAATCATTCCTCCATTACACCAGGTTAATTCACTTTATGTCACGGCCTCTCACCACAGTTTAAAAGGTTATTTTCTCTTGATTCTGAGACTTTAGAGTAAGACAAAGTTGATCAAGAAAAGAATGAGGATAAAAAAGGAGAAAATACAGACACCCCCCCCCCCCAGTTTTCAAGTTAAGAAGCTTTCAAGAGTGCCACTCCTCTTTTCAGTGGGACTCAGGCTTCTCCCACAGGCCAGACAGGCACTCAAAATTAACAGGTCCAGAGGTACTGTTGGCTGATTGTTATTCTCATAAAGCAAAACTTCAAGAAAGAAAATGTTGATACCAGGAAATATCCATCAAAATTAGCTGGTTTAAGGAAAAATTCCAAATACATTTTTGTATACTACACATATGAATTGCTGAAAAAATTGAATTAGGGCTTGAGATCTCTCTTTCTCTCTCTCTGGACTTCTTACCACTCTGGAACCACAGAGAGTCTGTAATTGGCATGCAAATACATTTCTTCACTGTCCAATCTCCATTCACAGTCAGAATAGGATCCCTTTTTCACTGTTGTACTGCTGTGAAATGTTCCCTTACAAAACCAGCTCGGTGGTGTTGGGCAGATGTGCAGCACAACATGAAAAATGTGGCTGTTTTCTGAGCATGGCAAAGTTACTGCTTTCCTAGAGAGACTTCTACAGCGCTGTCCTATCTCTGTCCCAGCCCCTGTGATCTCCACGTGTCCCTGTGTTCAAAGGCACAGGGGGAAGGAGGAGAAGCTCTTGTCCCTGCTCCCAGGCAGTTTCCAGCAGCTCCAGCATTCCATGGCCAGCTTAGGCATGGGTTGGACCAACACAGGACGCCCTCAGGGCCTGGCAGGCACCTACTGCCTGTAAAAACCCTACACCAAACAGACAATTAGCACTTTAAAGTACTTTTCCAACTCTGCCAAAGTCTCTGATCTTGAAAGAGCATTTGGACAAGCTTTTAATGATTCTACCCACTAATACTATTTAACATTTCTTCAGTCAGTGGCATCCTAGTAAGAAGATGTTCACATTGTCATCAGAATTGATACCTTCTCAGGAAATGGCTTCTCCTCTATTTCTGCCACAGAATTTTTCCTTCTCTTCTTTTTCCTTAATTTTTGGAAGTGTTCAGAATATTCTTTTAGAAAGACAAAGTGTGTCCTTTATCATTGTCTGTGGTCTGTTCCAGGGGGCAGCAGATGCTTTCAGACCCCCAGAATGAGGCATGCTCCCTGGTTGCTTGCTTGTCTCTTTATTCACAATCAAACTGCTTCCTTTGCACTGAGCACTAATAATTTGCCACATGCTTAGCTCCCAGACCAAGCACACAGTTAGGTCAGTGTGATTACTCTTTCTGGATAGTTCCCCAGAAGGTAAGCCAAGGCTGAGCTCACAGTTCATATACTCTGTATGGTAATGGCCATGCAAGGGCAGCAATACCTCAGAACATTGTGGGCAGCTTTGAAATTGGGCTGTAGCTGGAAGAATTTATGAATCTGCCATTCCTTTATCAGTTACCATTACAGAACTGGTGGGACATTTCAATTTCATTTCTACTGCAGGTAGTGTTTCTCTTGAACAATTTTAAGAAATATCATTTAGTAAAAGAAAGTGTAATTTTTACATTCTTTCACCATATAAATCACCCCAGCAACTAAGACTGACTTGTGTTTTTCATGACAGCTCTTTCCTTAACAGCCCATATCTTGAGACACTCTATGAAAGCCTAGTAGCTTTTTTTTTCCTGGCAAAAATTAATCTTCTTATGACTTAACTTGCCCCCTGCATGGCAGCAGACTGTGAGAGTGATTGCTTGAAGGCATTGACTTGTAATGGTTACCTAGTATTTACTGCTGGATAAAGAATCCTGATTTAGTGGAAGACACTTCAGAAAAGAGTAGCATATATCCCTGTTATTAATAACACCTGAAAACATTTCTGTGATTACAATATTCTGCAGCTTGGGCTTCACCTCACAGAATCTGAATGTCTGTGTATTATCCACACTTCAGAAAAATATAATAAGGTCCAATAGCATCATAATGAATGATGAATAGTGGAATCTCACAGCTCATGAAAGACTTGTTTGTACATGATTATCAGATCCACTTACCACAATTAATGTGCTCCAAGTAGAGACTGAAATAGTTTCAGATCCTAGAAACAAAATATGCACCTAGCATGGGCACTGACTATGCAGAGGACTCCTTTTAGTGAAATAAAATTCAGCTTTATTGAAAATTTCAGCTTGTTCCTGTTATTCCTATTATACAAGGGTAGTTTTTGACAGAAAAATATTTTTACTTGTTGTGCTGCTTTGTGTGAAAATTTTGTAAAAGCTGCACCATGATCATTAGGA
Organism: Certhia americana; assembly: GCA_018697195.1. NCBI lineage: Eukaryota > Metazoa > Chordata > Aves > Passeriformes > Certhiidae > Certhia > Certhia americana. The sequence goes on along the minus strand of CM031864.1, from coordinate 23,459,884 downwards.
AATGAGCTCTTGAGCTTTTCATGACAACTCTTTACAGAATTAGCTCCCAAAGCTGGTTTGTAGCACTAGGATTGATATTTAGAGCACATATACATAGGTATATACATATACCTATGTATATTTATTTATGAGAAATACGTATTACAGTCTCTCTCCTTGTTGCAAGTTGCAACTAGGAATGCAAAGATATGTCAGCCATCACTTCTGCATTATTCAGCACCAAAGGAGTGCACAAAGGTCAGATGTTTTGGGGGCTTTTATTTATTTAGAAATATATGATATTCAAACATTAGGAAGCATCTACCATTATTATTTTCAGAACATGTATAGAGTTTTATGCTTTAAAATTTGACAGCTGACCCATCATTACTACGATGTATTTTCTCTAGTTGCACTGATACGTTAAGTTGTATAATGTAGTCCAGTGTGATTGACAGAGCCTGGAAGCAGTGGATATTTTGAATCTGGCACATCTCTCTGTGTTAAACAGTGTTGCACATAAACACTTTTTAGCATGAAAAGCTTTTTCCTTGAAGGGAAGGAGGAGGGGATGAATGGCTTTTGATCCATAAGCTCCCAGATCTTGCAACACACAGACAGATAATGTCCTTAGATTTAATGCATTAGTGTATCCAGTAACTGACAGAAAATGCTTAAAGAAAAAAAAAAAAAAAAAAGACAGTTGGATATTGTTTGGCATCAGGAATAATGCTTTTCAAGCACCTGTTATTTTCCTGACACTCATTCTTGGTGGGTCATTCCATCATATGATTGACTACTTGTTAAATCGAGTCTATCCAGTAAGAATTTTCCTCCTGGGGCCTTCTTCAAGCACTGCCTACTTACCTTTTTGATTTCTTTCTTAAATCTCAGGGTAAACCTTTCCTAGCCTTTTTAATTGGCATAACTCATATATTTATAGCCTCTCTACAATCCAATTTTGCCACCTCTTGACTGAGCTTATGAACCTGCTCAGTTCTGTCTTTCTCTGTTGAAGAATCTCTCTGGCCCTTTCATTTCTTTCTTGTTTTTCCCCAGCCCAGCAGCATTACACCTCTGATAGCACAGGCTACCACTGATGAGAGTTGAGTTTAAGGTGTGGTCTCAGTGATAACCATGCACAAACCTGGGTGAAATCAAAGGTGCTGCACACACCAAACTGACAGCAGAACTCCACTCATCTCCAGAATTGGATTGTCCATCTCAGGAGTCAGGAGTTTACAGCATCTGCTTTTTAGCACTGCTGTGTGTAAGACTGCATTGTTCTGGTGCATTTACAGTCAAATTGCAAAGTTAAGCAGGTGCACAACTTCTGCCCAAACAGAAAGGATCTTTCTTTAAATCTGCACATCCAGCTTTCACTGCTCTGGAGAAAGTGCTTGGTAAGTAGACAGTAAAGAGAAGACCTGTGCTATGGGACTAATATATTTTACTTTCTCAATACTTCTTAATTTATGGCATATTTAAGGTCAAATATCAAGTGATAAACAAAATGACCTGACTTAATAGTTTAGTGTTTTGTTCAACAGATGATTTCAAAACCAGCCTTAATAATGTCACCATTGTGAACCCCATTAAAATCCAGTTTATTGGAAATACACTAAATTATACGGCCAAACATTTAAGAGGCATTACTTCTCTTTCCCTACATAACAGAGGAACTCATGAGTAGCATGGGAGAAGCTGGTGGAGCTCAGTCAGACAAAGCACATGGGCAGTTCTGAACCATGTGCACGTAGAATAAATGTGTGTTCTCACACACAAGTGTTAATACACAAAGAAATACATGTGTGTAAGCACATACATAACAGCTAATTCAGAGTACTTTATTGCTCTGCTTATAGAAAGCCTTATTAGTTAAAAAGCTCCCCAACTTTCATTTTAGCTATTTTGAAAGGCACAGTGTTCTGGCTGGATTGTTTTGAGGTGAGGATCAAGGATTTGTCTTCATTCCTTTCTGCAAAATTTGCAGCATGCTGGCTAATAAGGACAGTTTCTGTTGGTCTTCCATACCAAGTAATTATTTTACATGCCTGGCTTCTGACAGTGGGAAATGCATGATCTTTGCATACCAAACCTGCTTATGTTTGTTATGAAGACAATATTGACCTACACTGAGATAAAAAATTAAAGTATGCAGGCTGCTGTTAAACTGCTATGGCATCAAATATAAATGGTATAATGCCATTCATCACTTTGTTTAGAAGATTTACACAGCTTAGAATAACCTTGTATTACCTTGCTAAAAAAGTATCAGCTGCTGTGAAAACATACAATTCGTTTGGATTGGAATCAGCATTTTGGTAGCAGCAGAGCTCTGAGAACCAGGTCTCTGTCCCTCTTTCTGAACCTGTGAGGGAGCGAGAAATGCTGTCCCTGTCCAGCATCTGTGAGACATTAGTGAGTTCTGGCCAGAGCTACCATGTCAGCACTGTCATTGCAGCCTGGTCTGGGCTGTGCTGCTTCCCAAAGACTTTGTGAGGAACACTCTTTTCCAGGCCAAATTCTTAGCAGCTGCTTTCAGCTTTTGCACCACACAGTTTGGTTAGCAGGGTCTTCCGTGTGAAGCTCAGGGGTATTGGTCTGCAGCCAGTCATGCAGAGTCTACCCAGGGCTGTAAAAGCCATGGAGAAAACAAGTAAAAAAATTTTACTGGTTTTGAGTAGAAAAGAGTGATTTGATGGCCCAGATGGGGCTATTCCTAGTTAAAATTTCTTAGCACATTGTAGGCTTGGCTTTCACACAAGAAGAAAAACAAATTAAGAATTTTACTGGTTATGCCAGTGGTCCTGCTGACAGACTATTGGGCTGAAGGGAGGCACCCACAAAGAATTTTGCACCCCTTCTTGACAAAAAATAGTGTTTGACCCAGGAATTGTGGAAAATGTTCATGCTTTCCTCTTTGTACTTAAAATATCAGCAAAGGACTACTTCAGACCCTTACATAAGATTCCCATAATGTCAGTGGCAGGAATGACATCAGTTTCTAAAGCATAAAAGGCACCTCATCTAGGCTCAGAAATGTCAGTAGTAATTACAAACTTTGTTTTCAAGTATAATCAATTCTTTATTTATTGTATGAAATGGTTTTTACCCTTTTGAACTTTCACCATTCTAAGCCAAGCAATATTGTTGGCGTGTTCCTTTAAAAATAATTGCTTCTGGACTGAGAAATTGAATGTCAAGTTCCAATTTGATGTAAATTAAATGGGTTGCATTAATAGTCTGGCCCGTGGTAGGAGTGAGTGTTTCGATCCTGGGTTTGACTTCAGGACATGACCTCTTGATCACACAGGTCAGCACAGATGGGAAATATTGAAGAGGTACCCCAGGTTGACATGGGGAAGAAAGTGTCTAGAACTGATGTATCACAAACTGTCTGATCCATTAAACAGAGGCAATGTCAAGCTCCTCAGAGAAAAAAGCTTAGTTGTCATAGGTTCATTACTCTCTTCAAAAAAAGGTTTGGAAGGAAAATCACAATGATGGAAATCCTCAGGGCTGTCATGTACGCACAATCTTCTAAACCTTCCTGGATTAACACTGCCAAGCCTGTGTACAGGGGGAATGGAGTAAGGAACCTAAATATTCTTAACTTCTACAGTACAATTATGTGCCAGATTTCTCACCTGTGGCTGTTAAAAAGAATTATTTTACAAGATACAGCATTTTGAAATTGAAAGCAGGACATCTATACAGCTGCGAGTCACACTTATGTGACCATGCCTTGAGAAGAATTCCATGCATGAGAGCAGCCATATTCACGAGGTCAGGCATTACAGAGTTCTTCAAAGGGAAGGAACAGGTGAATTGGGGTGAAGTTTATATATTATATTTTAATAAGACAGGCTATCTCCTGCCTTTAAAACTGGCTTTAATTTCAGCTTCTGAGCAACCCCAGCTCTCTTGTTCCCTCCTTGTGACAGATTTTCCAGTTCCTCAACCCCTTCAGGACCCTTGGCCAGACCTGCTCCATTACCTCTGCTCCTTTTTTGTTGGAGGGCAGAGCTGGGCTTGGAACGGTGCTGAGCAGAGGGGAAGAGTCAGCCCCCTTGGCCTGATGGCAGAAAAATTCCCAAAGCAGCCCAGGGAGTCTGTTGGTCTTCTCTGCTGCCAGAGCCCATGTCTGCCTCATGCCCAGCTTGCTCAGAGCATGGCAGAGCTGCTTTCCAGCCAGCTGCCCCAGCTTCTTCTGCTGGATGGGCTTTTTTGTCCCCAGGTGCAGGACTTAGAGGGAGAATTCCTTTGCAGAATTTCATGGGCTTCCTGAAGATTACCTATTTCCCCAGCCTGCTGAGGTCCTATGAATGGCAGCACAAACTCTCAGGTGCATAAAGAACTCCTTCTAATTTTGTATACACAAATGTATACATACATACATACATACATACGTACATACATACATACACGTATACAGTTCCCATTTTAATTGTTAATAAATAAATAAAAGAATCACTTAATCATTTAATGCTTTTGTTGGACTGTACTCAGGAATTTTGCAGTTTGCTGGCAATTAATTAGCACTGATGAGTCCCAGGTCTAAGGTCTTCTCAAGGACATAAAGAATATGATGGGATTTGAGTAATAAAAATAAGCTGATAAAGTGAGCACTGAAACTAATATTATGTGATATACTACATAAAAGCTCTTACATTAATTGTTCCCTGTAGCATTTAGCTCTTAATTATACAGTGTTTGCTAATAAGAGGAACAAGTGATAAAGCCCATATTTTTATGTCTGTTCATTGGCACTGTTTGAAATAAACTCAGAGGTGACTCTAGCAAGGCACAACCTGCTTCTGTTTAGGTGCCTGGATTGATTTTTTTCAGGTACAAGGAGGATTTCAAAGAAGTTAAGCTAGCCTTTTACTGATGACCTGAATGCTGATCTCTTTAAAAACATTTGAATTAACTTAGAAAAGGACTTCTGTTGATTTTGTAAGGAGAACTAGATTAAGGAAAACACTTTCTTTCCCTGGTTTTCAATGAACTTTGCACTTTCAATAAACAGTCTTGGAGAGAAGAAAAAAAACCTGGTTTAGACAGCTAATTTATGCTGATAATTAACTGCTAGAAGTAGATTTGGTGGATCTGATTCAGATTGCTCTCCCACTGCTGTAATTCTACAACTCTGGCTGTGCTAACAACATGACACTAATACAGAGAATTATAACGATCAATACAATTATGGCTGTAGTCTCTGTCTTGTGGCACTATTTTTTCTTAACAAAGAGGGTTCAGAATCTCTTATTAGACCTGTTTGTGAGGCCAGAACATCATGGTAAATCACTTCCTGTAGTACCAAATAAAGAAAACTATTTAAATGCTGTACTATGAAAAAGTCTGCACAGCTACAGAAGTTAAATGTAACACATTTAATAAAGACATAGAAAAACCAGATTTAATCTAGCTAAATCTCATACCTTTAACATGCTCCAGAAAATTCCCCTCCAGGCAGCCAGGATTCCATGGCAAGCACATGCAGTCCTAGGTGAGGTCCATGCTGTCCTGCTGCCATCAGAATTGCTGTGTGACCAGGCAAAAATGAAGCTGGTTTGGGTCTCAGTCTTCTCAGCCTTGAGAAGAGTTCAGGATATGAAACCCTGGATGAACAAAGCTACCTTTTAGATGAGTTTTCACACTGCAAAAGGACTAACACTGCAGGGAATGAGAGGAATGAACACTGCTGCTGAAGTGAAAAGAGGTATGAGCCTCTGCCCTTCCCACTGGCACAGAGCAGGACTGAAAGATCACAGCCCAAAATCTCAGGTCTTCTGCATCTACATCTGCTCTAGAGCAAGTCACAGCTTACCCAGGAAAGAAAACACACATAAAAAATAATAAAAAGTGGATAATTCAGCATAAAGGCTTGGATTTTTTTTTTCTATATTTAAAGTGATAATAAATAATGTAAATATATGTATTCTAGGAATAGACAAGTGTGATTATTCACAGCATAGCCATTCTCTTTGTACAGTTATGCTGTGCACAGCTCAAAATACACACAGCATAAACATATTATGTGCACTCACCCATTCCTATTTTACATTTTTCTATTCCCACATCTCCATTATCAATTAAACTCTATAGGCCCTATTAAAATTATGATTTTTTTGCCTTCTGGCTATTTCAGTTTATTTTAATAAAGACTGACAATAAAGTTATATAAACACAGTCACCTCTGCATGCTGTGGAGATTCACATTAGTTGTAACAAAATGAGAAAATCCTGCAAATGACTGAAATTTTCCAGAGTGCCATTTCCAGGGCAGAAGCCGTTTCACACGAGACAGTGCAGTGGCTGTGCTTGCCTCACTCAGTAAAAACAAATAGGAAACAGCTAACAAGAGACAAGAAAATCTCTTTTAGGGGAGACAAGACACTGCATGCATTTCTCAATGGGTGTGTTCATCAACAGCAAGCACTCTTTTAAAGCCCTTAAGTGTTTGTAGTGATCACTTAAGTTTTAGCTTTTATATTTTTCAGATTCTGTGCTGGTTTAGTGTGTGGTTCTGGGCTTCATATTAAGTGGTAGTGAGCTCTCTTCACAGAGGAGGCAGACAAAATAATTCCTTTTCTAGCTTGGGACCAAGATTTCAGGCCCAAGAGCATAATCAACAGTGAATTTAAGAGAGAAAAACAAGGAGGATGGAACTTCATTACCTGAAGCTATAACTGGACAATTAACTCCAATATGTTCATGGATCAGAACTTATAAAAGTGTGGGACCTCATGACCAGTTGTCCATTTTTTGGTGACCATTTTGGGGTTCACCTTGGGTGTACCCCAGCCAGGCTCTTGCACTGCCCAGGGTGTATCTATTGAGGCCTTTTAATAAATACCTACTTTATCCTTTTGCTCTGTCTAGTCTCTGTTCCAGACCAGCCTCCAGAAGGCATCAGTAGGATGGAAAATTAATTTGTTTTCTAATTCCAAAGTGAATCATATGCTCCAAACAGATTTTCAAGTCAATGAAACATGACTTTGTATGATCTAATTAAACAACTCAAAGGTATTGGTTGTTTTAAGATCCCTCTGGATATACTTCGGTTCAAATGCACACACATCATCTAAATGTACAAGCTCATAAATCTACAGAAAACGCAAATCAGATCATTAATGATTTGAGTTTGACAGTCTTGCCACTGTTTTCTAAAAGGTAAGACATGAAAAATTCCTGAATTACACATACTCTTTTGTCCAGCTTAGAGACCACACAAAAAAAACCCATACTGGCAAGCAGAACATCAAATATCTTTCTTTGGCTTCTAAATATCTTGTCCAGAATCAGGTATAAAATAATAAATTCTCTAAAACCTGCTATTAAAATTTCTTCTCTGGATGATGTCCTGACACTTTGAGTGGAGCACTGGACCAGATGATGACCTTTGAAGGTCCCTTTCAAAGTATATTTTCTATGATTCTGTCCTAATTCTCTGTGTTTTGTGAATTGACTTCTCTGTTCCAGTGCACATGACTGTTTGATTACAAAAATATATTTATGGCTGGTTTTTTTCTAAATTTTTGTCTCTGGTGTTGCTCCCATGGTTTCCTTTTCCTACTCTCAATTTTAGCCCAGATCTCTGTGTAGGCCTTATCTATGATCTGCAGTATTTCGTAGCATCCCTGTCACATCCTGTATGGATTGATGGCCATACAAATATACTCTGTTCTCTTACTACCACCAAATGCCCACGTGTCCAAAAAGAATTCTGTCTCAAATGCCAACACAAGTGTCTTCAAGGGGTACCATGATTTCCCATATTTCCTTTTCTCCAGTCACATCTTACACTACTTTTTCGTCTCTTTAGTCTCCAAAATTTTTCCTACTCTTTTTTCCATCACCTTTTTCTACTTTAACCTGTCACACCCTGTAGCTGTGCTCTCCCCTTCCTATCTCATACCATCAGCATGGCCATAGCTACAACACGTTTGTGCAGCCAGAAAACCCACTCCAGAAGGATGCTGCCTGGGAAAATTGGGCTGCCAACCATTTGATTTTCCTCCTTGCCTCCATCAGTCAAAATGAGTGCCACGCAGGGACATATTTCTTCAGCGAGTTTTCTTTTACTCCAGATTCAGACCCTAATCCCACAATTGGATCCACATGGCTGGCTGTGCAAACTGAAGTAGGGGCTGGAGGTGTAGGCTACAAGCAGCAGTGTTGCTGTGCTGTCCTGGCAGGACAGGGCCCTGGCCCTTGCCTGGCAGTGGCCCCTGGCCCCGGCCGTGCCGTAAGCGTGGCTGCGCTCGCGGCCGCCTCATCCACCCGGCAGCTGCAGCCAAGCTCAGCCCAGACGGCTGGTTTCAATATTTCTAAAATAAAATAAACACACCAGATCTCACTAAACAACTAATCACCTATGGCATGTACATGATTTTCTTCTTCTCTCTTTTTTTTTTCTTTTTTTTTTCTTTTTTTCCCTTTTCAAATAAAAACTATTTTAGGTGTGACAAAACATGTGAAACAAGTGGAAAAACATTTCCAAGTAGTTTTGCTCTCAGAAAACCTTTACTGATTGAAGAGATTAAGGGATTGGGGGGTTTTACTACTTTAAAAAAAAAATCCATTTTTCCTGAAAATTCAAACTAGTCTATGAAGCTTTGGGCCAGCAACATTTAAAAAGATTGAATTACAGCATGCCATTCTGAATGTAGCACATTATGAATTCCATATCCCTCAGCTAGAGTGACATATTTAATGATTAAGCCAAGCCACTCAACTCTATTTCTATTTTAATTTTTTTTCCCTAGCCAGTATTAACTTTACACATACATTTCAAATGGTAAGAGGAAAAATAGCAGAATAGTGAATTTGTCTGCAATAAAGGAATAACTAGCAAGGTCTTACAAATTTATGAAATTAGAGTTCTGTGTGAAAGGTATCATGTGCAAATTAGCCCAATGTTAACAAATGCTTATTATCCTACTATTTTAAAGAATCCTGTTTTGCATGTGTTCCAGCTCAGCTCTGTGTTCTGTCCTTCATTTTACACAAACATTTCCTGCCAGCAGAGTAACAGAAATTGCCATGCAAGATCAGAGCACTGGTCACACTAAGTTCAGTATCAAATGTAAGCCAGTTCTTTACGGACGAAAAATAGGTGGAAAAAAAAATCCATTTAGATATCCTTCACTTGCTCTGCACTGATGTACACAAGAGTAAAATTTCCTTCCTGACCTGCATGGTGACTGATTTATACCCACAAGTATGAGGTTTAATTACGATGACACAGAGATGGTCAATTTATTTCCTTGCGCTTACTCACTCATGAATGTGCATTTCCTCCTTCCAGCAAAAAGTAATTATCTCTTTGCAATTATCTGCACAGATGTGGCAAAGTTAGAATTTTCATGATTGTCTGCTAAAACCTGGGGCCCTAAAGAATATGTGCTCTGCCAGATCTTTCTGTTGGCCTCAGGATTAATGAATCCCTTGAAGAGAAAGTCGTTTGCACCTGGGATAGGATTTTATAACAGACATTTCCAATACTCTAAAATACAGGCGGAGGAAGTGCTATTGCAAACTCTTTGTCTTCCATAAAGTATGTTCTAAAGGGGATGCTACGATCTGAATTTTTCCAAGGTTTCTCCTGCTTGCATTTGATACCTGTATGTGTAGAGATACCTGTATGTGCATAGGTATAGTTTGTATAGTTTGACACACTCACAGCTCAGTTGCTGGAAATTATTTCTTTCATGGTTCACAAAACCATGGGAAAATAGACTTGGGAGGGATAGACATGCAGGTATCATTTGGACTGTCTGTGGGTCTAAGGTAGCATCTACTGGCTTGTGTCTCACTGCATTTTTGTCTCTAACCAATATTTAAGGATCCACAATAGATTTTATGGCTCCCAGTGGGCATCATATGCAAAGGTTTTGTCATCTTACTATCATCAGAAATATTTTCTCAGAGTGTGACCTGGATGTTCTGTGTGCAGGCCAAACCTGTGACTTTTCACCTGTTTGCTGTGCTCTCAGGGCACAGAGTGCTCTCTTTTCTATACTGAAAAACTCTTACCACGTCCCATTTCCTCTGCTTGTCTTTTGACTGAACAGCCCTACTTTTTTAATCTTTTCTCACAAGCCATTTGTTCTCGACCTGTGGTCATTCACGTTGCTTTCCTTGAATTCTTCCTAATTGATCCAAATCTTCCTTGCAGTGCAGAACTAAAAGTGGACTCAGTGAAACTGAAGCATTGTAGACTGAAACTATTGTTCTACCTGATTGTTGATTATTCTGGCCTGAGACTATATAAACTCTATAGTGAGCTCTTTCAGAATTGAATACAATCTTTTTCAGACCATTTCTCCGATTTCTTATGTTCACCTATAAAGGTAATTTTATCTGTAAAAGAAATCAAAATTTTCTCTTAACCCTGCTTTATCAGACAACTTATTAGGCAAGCTTTCTGAGCCAACATCCACATCTTTTATGAAAACACCAACCAGAGCAAAGCCAGGGCAATCCCAAACCATAATCAAATCCCAGTTTGACAGGGAACCTCTGACAACTACTTTCTGGGCAGGATTACCCAAATCCTATATTCCTCTCACATGGAGGAATGGAATTTTCACATTGGAATTTTCACATGGAATTTTCTCCTTGGTTTGTATATGAAAATGTTATTAAGCACAATGTCTGACTGTAATTAGAGTCTCTGCTCCTGGCAAGTTTGTTCAAATTCCCACCAGTGATTGTGGCACAGTTTTGGGCTGTTTGCTGAGTGCCCTGCTCTGAAGTTCCCCTGTCTCAGTGTGCCCCCAGCCCCGTGTTGTCACTGAGCTGTAAGAGCAGATGTCTGTCCCCACCTCTTGGCTCTGTCTCTGCTCATAACAGAGTCCTGTTGTCACAATCACACTGCCAAAGGAATGGCAGTTACTGACAACCTCCAACTTCTTGCAATATTTAAAATAAAGTGCCCCTTAAACATCAAACTGCAGCACAAGATGTCTGATAAGCATTACTAATGAAATGCATTCACAGTAACTTATCAAAATGAATTTTATTTTGTTTAAAGCTGCCTTACTCACCTTTCCAAGAGTTGGGGCAAAATTTTTACACTTTAGTATTTAAATGTATTACAGGAAAACTCACTTGATGCCTGTGTCAGAGGCTGGAAGAAGCAGCAGCTTTCTGAGCATGTCCATAAAAGCAATTGTGAACCGTAGATTAAATGAATCCAAAATTGTGTTCTGTGTATGAGTCTTTCGGTGAACCTTAATCCAAATGTGACACATGGTCAGGAATTTCATAATTAGTGAATAAATTAGTTAGAAGAAGAAATTGATAAATGTAAGTGGAAAAAATATTGTCTGCTGCTAAAATTACCACAGAAATAAGCAGTTAAATCTCCTGAACTCGATTTTCTGCTCCTTAAATTTGGTCTAAATCAAAATGTGTTGCTCAAGAGCTGAAGAAAAAAAATTATTGCAATAAATAATTTTTAATGTCTTTAGCACACTCAAAAATCTAGACACAGATTTCTATTAAGTAGAGAGATCAAATGGAACAAAAATACTTTATAAATAAAGGAACATAATCAAATTTTAGATCCTTTCTATCTGCTTATTGAGACAGTTTCTCTGAATTACAGTGACCATGACAGAGTTGATCTGGATTAACAAACCTCTTGAAAGGAAAAAAAAAGTCTTAAAAAACACTTTGCAAAACAAAATAAAAGTGACCAATGAGTTTTGAATGGATCCTAATAATATGCATTTCTGTGAAAGACAAACAACGTTCAGTGCGAGCTTGAACGTGGAGAAAAAAAAGAATTTAAATAGGATACATATCTATTGTATAAGCAGTTTAATGGGTCTTACTTTAAGCCTTGTTGATCTGGCTTGGGCAAAATACACCATCAGACTACATCAGCAGGTACAGAAGTGGAGCAAGCTAATCCTGGAAAGGCAGCCTTCATGCTGAGAACTGTTGTGAATTTTACAGAAATTTACTCTATCAACTGCTTAAGTGCTAAACGATCTTTTTCTTTCGGTAATTTTCCTGCGGAAAAAGATGGTTGCAACTAGGATACAAGTTTACATCATTTTAATGACAATGTTTACAGGTAAATGTTTTATTTTTGTGAATTTGAATGTGCACTTAGACTGTACTGAATGTGTAGCACCTATCCAGATTGCTTGCTTGTAGTTTCTTGATAATTATTTAGTGTCAGGGAACTGGAAAGGCAAAATTCTGTAAGCAGATTTCTAACCAAAGGTGTGTATCAGAAGTGTCATTTGGATAATACTTTTATAATTGTTTAATCAAAATTAAAATCAGTGGCATTCAGCAAAATTATGCTTGAATGATTGCTTTTGTCATCCTGCCTCTGCAGGAAACCTTTGCTGCTAAATTTAAAGAAGAAACTTTAATTAAGAGGCTAACAGTTAAAAAATAGCCACCATATAGCAATAATGTGCAAGTGCAAAAAGGAGACAGATGTGTGATTCTATCAGACTAAATCAAAGGAACTGTTTCATCTCTGTTTTGAAAAAATAACTTCACAGGTGGGAAAAGTAATCATCTTCAAAAATATTCACATCATCTGAAATCTTATGTCAGTGTGTGATATATTTAGAAGAGAAAATGCTGTATGATTCTACTTTATCTTTTCCCTTAAAAACACAAATATGCTTAGCTGAGTTAATGCATGTAACCACTGAAAAAAACCCGGTTGCCTTTGTACTTGTTTTGGTATGTCTTACATCTTTTGAGAATACTTTTTTTGCATTCTAACGTCTCCAACCTGAGCTATTTGAACTGCTTATACAGTTCTATAAATATTGACTAATCCTTTTATCTAGAGTGCTTTTATCTTGACTGACAGTGGTCTTTGCTTGCACAGCAATCAGCAGATAACAAGCAGTATCAACACCACTTGCAAGAACAGCTGATTTATTTATTCTTGATATGAAAAAAGTGACTTATTATTTATCTTTTGGTGTGACCTATATTTGTGTTTGTGCTAATCTTATTTTGAAGTAGTATGCCTATACATGTAAGTGAATACACATGTGCGTATATCTATATGCACAACCTGATAAAATAATTATTTTGCATGTATTTTTAATATCATTACTTACAAAATAAGCATTATATTGAGACACTGAAGTGACTATGAAATCTATGTACTTAAGTGCTCTATAAGAGTCACTTTATATTTAATAACTGATACTACTCATTTTCTATAGGCAAAGAACACAACACTAATATTACTACTAATAATAATAGTAATATGTGTACCTTCTCATAAAACCCATTTTATTTCTCTGTTGGACATTGATGATTTCTTTTATCAAGTGTCTTATCTAAATTTAAAGATAGAAATATATATGATTTTTAAAAAAGTTTTAGCATTCTCATTCAATAATTTTGTTGATTTTATGTCTTATTTGATGAAGCAAAGAACAACATCGACACTAAAGATTATTGTAAAGATAAATGCATCTGTATCATCCTTTCCACAGGCAAGTCACTGTTGCAAAGTGTGACTTGGACCATGAGTTGCAAGGCAAAGGGAATGTCTGGCAGGTGCTGTGGGATAATAAATAAATAGCACACAGAGAGTCACCACAGATTACTGAAAATCCAAAGCTAATGACCGAGCCATTCACAATACTGATTTTTTTTAATGAAAGGTTTCACTGGAGCTCCCAGTCTCTAAATCCTTAAGCACAGTCTGTCCACTCTGAAGCCCTATCCTGACAAGGATAAGCACAATCTGATCCAAGTGCTTGTGTGCTGGACTACTTTTTATCTTTGACACAAAAAACCCAAAGAGACCTTCATTTCTACAGCCATCATATTAAAAGTGAGTTGTATAAAAGACCTGAGGACACATTGTTCTCAATGTCAGAGCAGGGAAGGGAGCAGTGTCAGGCAGGAGATGTACTAAAACATTGACCAAAACCAGGAAGCAGCTCACAGTACCTTCACTTTTCATATACAAGAGTAGCAAAAGCAGGACAAGTTGCTAACACTGAAATTGCCACAAACTGGACAAAGCAGACATGGCTCTGGCCCCCAGTCAAGAATTGTTTGGGAACTGCACTTCACGCGGAGAAAGTCAGCCCCAATGAGTCGTATTTCTGCCAGATGCCACTGCACATTAAGGTATACACAGACACCTCTCATTGGAATACAGATGAGCCTGGCTGGAAAACACAGAGAGACTGCTGCAGCAAAACCCCACTGCCAGGCCAGGGAGATGGCACTAGCTGTGCTCAATAGCCTGAAGCCTCAAGGGGAAAGTCAGTGTGTGTTTTAATTGAGGACTGATGAGTGAGTTGGATCACTGCAGAGTGTCTTTCATACACCTGCTATGACCACTTCACTCTGGCTAATCCTTTGAACAAGTCTCTCCCAATTGTCCCTCCTGGCCCTCCTGTATTTACCACTCTCCCAGATGGGTCCAGATACAACTGTGAGTAAATAAAGTGGACAGGCAAGGAATTAGCCTGAGTAACTACACTTACCTACTGCTATTTGAATCAACTCATTGTGGCTGAATGCTGCTGTGTAATTTTCCATGAGGAATGTCTGTGTTTTGTTATAGAAATAAAGCCTGATGTGAATTTGTATATAAAGCTAAGTGTGATGCCTGGTACACCAAGCTGCCACTCTGTGAGACTCAGCACATCTCATTACCTGATTTACAGGCAGCAGTTTTGCTGTGGGGGTGGATGAAAAGTTATCAACTAGGATATCTATTATCTATCAAAAGTTATCTATTTAATTTGTGCTGGTGACACTAGTTTGAAAACTATCTGCAAAGTGTTTCTCATTTTTCTCTAAGATAACTATGAAAGGAAGCGGAAATGTTAGGAGTTGCACATAGCATGAGTTATCAAAAAAGCATTTGGATATTTTGACTGCTTACAAGGGAGATGAGAAACAGATTTTCCCTGATCCACTGCATGCATATCAGTCACTTGATTGCACAAGGGAGAAGTTACTGTAATTACTGCTTTATAGATGAACAACAGTGCAGAGGGATAAACAGATTAGTTTTACAAGAGGAACAGATTTGTTTTTCTTTGTTAAGTGTGATCCAGCAGACCTACTTAGGCCATGTCTATCCAGTTACAATGGAGTTGAGATGAGGAGTTCTACTTTTACCAGATATATCAGAAGCCAAGCATTATATGGAAGAAGAGGAAATATGAGACTACAGAAGTGCTCTCATCACCAATCAACCTCTGAGATGCTTGAGAGAATATTCCTTTCATCTTTTCTTGCTTGATATTTTGTATAGAGAAGAGGTAAAAAAGTTCCCCTGTACTACATACTTTTTGCTGTACGTACATTTTGCAGGCATGTTCACCCACTTGTCAGGTGACAGTCTGACCCACCATGTCAGGTAACACTTATAAGACCTGTGACTCCCACTTGAAGAGTGCGGCTCCAAGATGTTTCATGTGGGACCAGGAATAATAGTCTGTAGTTGAATGAACACAAAAAAAGAAGGAATGACTAGCAGATCATACTCCACCTCATCCCCATGCTACATTATGGATAGGAATTAAACAACAACTCTTGGGGGTTTTGTATGTCATAAACAATTCAGTTCCTTCCAAAGCATTCTAAATTTCTACCACAGGATATGTGGGAAACAATTTCTTGATTTCATCTGATGATGTTTATCTTAATTTCATTACATTATCCATATCAAAACTATCCATTTGTTTGGTTCTTTCCTCTAAAATGTGGTTATCACTTAGGTGTTTACATAACACTTTGTAAGAGGAAACCATGACGATTGAATTATTGAATAAAATTGAATTATCTTTAATTTTTTTTTTATTTGTCTCTCATCTATTTATGAATGCATTCCCCTCTAATAAAAGATAATTTAAGGAAAAACATTATTAAAATTGTTATTTGGGGCTCCAGTTATTCAAACCAGAATGCCTAATTATTTGTTTATTCTTCAGGTACTCACTGTGATGAAGACATCAACGAATGTTACATGAACCCTTGCCAAAACGGTGGGATCTGTGAGAATTTTCCTGGAAATTACACTTGCCATTGCCCACCTGCAGACAAAGAAGGGATTTTTTATGGTGGCTGGAACTGTACAGAAGTTCTGCATGGCTGTACTGATCATCAATGCCAAAACAATGGAATATGTATCCCACATTTAAAAAATGGCCAACACGGATTCAGCTGCATATGTTCACCTGGGTATACTGGAATACACTGTGAAACCATAACCACGTTTTCTTTTCAAGGAAACAGTTTCCTTTTGTTGAAGAGTCCCCAGACCCATAAAAAGGACTATTTCTATAATATAAACCTGAGGTTTCAGACTGTGCAACCCACAGCTTTTCTGTTTCACCGAGGGGAGAAAAACACCTTTGCAAAGTTGGAATTACTTAATGGCTACTTGCACTTATCCGTGCAAGTCAATAATCAGCCACAGGCTCTTTTGCATATTCCACATAATGTCAGTGATGGAGAATGGCATTCAGTGGAGGTAACCTTGGCAAGAGCTGTTATTCTTAATTTGCTTGACAGCTCTTGTGTAGAATCCTGTCTCAATAAAACGTCTGCTAAGATAGATAACGAGCCAGTGATGTTTGCGTTTCAGAGCACATTTTTGGGCGGCTTACCAGTGGGGAGCAGCAACTCTCTACAAAACACCTTTAATACACATTCTGCACCTTCATTTGTAGGCTGTCTTCAGGATATTGAGATAGACTTGAATGTTATTACTCCAGAGAATGTATCATCTGGGTCATCTTTAAATGTCAGGACAGGCTGTACTAAAAAGGACTGGTGTGACCCTCACCCGTGCCAGAACAGGGGACGCTGCATCAACCTGTGGCTGAGCTACCACTGCGACTGCTACCGGCCCTACACAGGGCCAGACTGTGCAACAGGTAAGGGAATGCTACTGGCATTTGTGATTTTTATGAGCCTGCTGAAAACATGGCCATAAACAATCCTGTTTACCTGGCAGCGAAACGGCGTGACCCTTAGGATCTCTGGAGCTTAATGTCAAGTGGTAGATCAGTGCAAGAGGTTAGTAGTGGCACATCTTTGTTATTTTCTAGTTAGTTTCCCAGGAAGACTGCTTTTCAGCCTGGGGAAAAAAAAAAAAAAAAAAAAAAAAAAAAAAAAAAAAAAAAAAAAAAAAGTCAGGCTAAACTGGCAGATTCCACTCCTCTGATTTTAAAATCTTCTCAGTGCTCTTAGCACTCCATAAACTCTGAAAAACTGTAGTTCACTGGAGGTTATCCATGCTGAGTAAAATTTAGAAAGCAAGCAAGTCACTTGGAGTTTAAGACTTGTTTTCAAAGCATTCTTTGAAAATTTTATCCTTGAACACTCCAGGCTTTTATAAAGAGATTCATTTAAGGCACTGAAAGGCAAGCAAAAGTACTGCAAGTTAAAAAAAGACAGATTCCAATTTAAAAAAAAATGAATGAGATTATACTCTTAGCTTAATCTGATTAGCCCAAGGAGCAGGCAGGGCTTCAGCAGCTGGGAGCAGGGTCCATTCATCCCTCAGCTGGTCCCAAGGCGAGGCTGGACAGCCCCCAGCGCAGGCTGCTGTTCCCAGAAAGCTGTGTGGGCACAGAGGGGAAACGTGTCCCTGGCTAGGTGAGCAGAAGAGCTCATATCAGTGAGCAGCTTCCGTGGCAGAGCTGAGCAGGAACACAGAAGCTGCAGACACCTGTAGCACTTTCCCTGCTATAAACGATCTTTGCAGTGCAGGCTGGGGCAAAGTGGAAGGACAACAGGAGGTCCCTGTCCAATTCCCTCCTGCATCTGCTGGGTGAAGCCCTCTAGAGCTGTACAGACAGCAACCCTCAGGAATGCTTTAGGGTGAGCTCTGTAGTCCTTCCCCAGGCAAAGTTTTAGGGATTTCAAACAAGCAGTTTTGTTTTAAGAACATTGCACAGGAACTAAGTGTTCACGCCGTGCCCTTACCTCTGCCTCCCTCATCCACACATGGTCAGCAGAGCAATGTTTAGGGAGCAAGAAGTACACACATACATACATGTATACATACATAAATATATTTATGTAGACATTTTTGCTAAGCGAACTGGAAAAAATTAAACACAACAGCAGAGCCGTGGTCAGATTGGAATGGACAGATCCTAAACTGGTGTAAACTGGCGTGGCTGCAGTGCTGCCAGTGAAGCTACATTGATTCACATCAGCTGAACAACTGGCCTCAGGGGTTATTGAATGCATTGCTGCAGAAAGCTGGGCCTTCAAAAACATTTCAAATGTTTGAATACAACTTCATTTTGCATGCTCTACCTAATACTTATCAATACCTTTCAATAGTTTTTCCTTTTGGTTTTATTGCAAAATGACAAAGTTTGAGAGGTAATTGTAACAGACTTCTTTGAAGTGTAGCTGTAATTTATCCAAAGATTTGGAAGGCAACTTTTGAATATAGGACAACATCTGGGAAATATGTTTGCCTCCTTTATATGAAGGAAAATTAAAACCATTCAGAGCCAGGAGCAGCTTATACTGGCATTAGAACTGTTGAAAATTATTAGAAAGCATGCTTTTTTTTCTTCCTGCTGACCACAATATTCCTTGCTAATCATGGCACCATGCCATTTTGGTACATGGGTTCTAGATATATGTCACATGTGAAAGACTGTGGCAGGTTTCTAAAGTGGCAGAGTGGGGGAGACTTGTGGTAAAGGATAACATAAGAAATGCTGGTGTCTTTCTGAAGAAAAGTTGCTGCCAAGTATTTAATTGACAAGAGGCAATATTTTCTCTACATATACAAAATAACAAACAGATGTTAACTCATTTTGATCAACATCCAGATGTTGTGACCCAAGAGGTTAATATTGACCAAGGTGATGCGAGTCATCTCATCAAACAGATCAGGCTGATGATCTATGTGTGTATTTATAAATAGAGAGAAATGTGACAAGGTAATTGTAAACATTAAATACCTTTCTGTAGATCAAGGCTTCTTTCTAATACTGCAGTTGTGGAATCCTCAGTTCAGCAGAATTTTTTTCTTTTTACCCTCATGAAAAAAGTGCCTCAGTCTCCAGTACCACCCTAGGAGAAGATATAACTTTAAACTCTTTATATAGAAATAATTATTTGTTGAAATTGGTGTTTTGAGGCATTAAGTCTGTTTAACAAGCAGGTATATATAGCAAATCTTATTCATAGAAATAAACTACTTCAAATTAAATTAAGAAATTGTCTGTTTAAGAACAAGTATGGGATTTATTCCTGTTGCTAAATTATATGACCATACCTTACAGCAGTGCAGTGTGGTTATTAAGGGTCCATTGGGGCTTCATGGTCAGGCCTTTATTTTCATTTTTTTTTTTTTTTAATGCAGTCATAAAAAAAGGTAGTTCTGCAGGCAGAAAGTTGGCCTATGACATCCTGCTCCAGGAGTTTTACTGCACAACAGATGATTGAATCTTTTGCTATGTGAGCATTTAAAAAAAAGTTTGGTTTATTTTTTCTAGGAATTTGATACATGAAAAACAGCTCCTGAAACTGTTTAGGCAGGAAGTCTGTAATATTGAGGACAAGATCATAAAACTTACAGTGTAAAAATAGAATTGCTTTGTTTTTCTTGAAAGAGATGATTCATCAGAATAAAATACAGTTTGGGCTACATATTTTGTATCCTTAAAAGACTGAAAATCATTGCCAAAAATAAGGGGTAAAGGACAGACAGATAGTTTTGGTTTAATCTTTTTAATGGATAAGCACAAAGAAAAAAATCCAACTTCCTCGATCCTGGATCATGTTTCTGCAACAGCACTGTGGGCACTCAGGGACTGAGCAGGAATCATGACTGGATACAGTCATGTTGATGTAGGTGAGCATCTGCTGAGCCCCAGCAACGAAAGTCTGTCAGAGAACTGGGGAGCCCATGCAGCAGCCCTAGGTGACCTATTCACACAAGAGGGCTTTGCCCAGCACCTTTCTGTGATTGGAATCTTTGCCAAAAATATCACAAAATCCCAGAACTGCATTAACTTCCATGGTCAGCAGAGGATCAAAGTAGGTAGTTCTTTTCAAAATGATCTTTCTGAGGACCAATGCAGGAAACTGTAGAAGTCTGTCCTTGTTTAACTACTTGAAAACACAGCACTACACAGAGCATGATAAAGAGGAAAAATGTGCCCAATTATATAACATCTGGTCCTGCACTGGGGCTTAATGCTACAGCCATAGAAGCCAACAGGAATTTTGAAGCAGAAGCTATTTACAGCTGGATCAACTCTTTCTTCATCCATAAATACAAGCACATCTTACAACCATACATAAATATCACCAGAAGTAGTTATTTAATCATTGCATTGGCTCCCTTGTCATTTAGCCCAAACTATTTTATTTTTCTCCCTTCTCATCTTTTTTTTCTTTTTTTTTACCTTTTGCCATATCTCTAACCTCCAGAGTACATTCCAGGCCGGTTTGGATCCGAGGACTCCTCAGGCTATGCTGCTTTTCCTGTTGATTCCACTCAGAATGAGAACTTCATCATATCAATGTTTGTGCGAACACGCAAATCTTCTGGCTTGTTACTGGCCCTGAGAAATAGTACTTACCTCTACATAAGAGTCTATTTGGAAGGTGGGAAACTCACCATGCTAGCTCTAAATTCCATGAAGTTATTAGGGAAACACTCTGTGAACGATGGAAACTTTTACTTAATAACATTAAAAATAGAACCAAATAAGATGGAGTTGTTCCAGTCCTCTCACTACCTAGGCTTTATTTCTACTCCAGCACTAACTATCAAAAGTAATGATATTCTCTACATTGGAGGCCTACCAGACAACAAAGAAACTGACAGAAATGGCAGGTATTTCAAAGGCTGTATCCAGGATGTAAGAGTGAATAACCAGCCACTGGAATTCTTCCCCATCACCAATCCACCAAGTCCTCTTATCAACCGAACTCTGATCAATGTCACCCAAGGCTGCACTGGTGACAACCTCTGCAAGGTAAGAATGACATTTTTCAGAGCATTTTCACGTGCTTATAATGGGGAATTTATTTTGTGTTTTTAGTATGTTCCCACACATCATTTGATTATAATGACAGATTAGGAAAACATGCAAAAATGCTAGAAAGAGCAGGTTTTGTTAAGCTGTGCTACATGTGATGAATATCAGAAGCAAAATGTGTTTGCACAGGGGAGAATGAAACTATTTTGAGGTTGAAATACTGTTTTCCACTAATTATTGAACATGCTGTACTGTCATAATACTGGTATTTATCATTTTCCATCTGAAATGAAAAGAAACCTTCTTTTTGCCAAACAGTCCCCCAAGCCTAGAGCTGGGTGTCCAACAACTTTGATTCATACTGAGGTTCTCTCTTCTCTTTCCCCATAGTCCAACCCTTGCCACAACGGTGGTGTGTGCTATTCAATCTGGGATGACTTCACTTGCACGTGTCCCCCTAACACAGTGGGGAAGGCATGTGAGGAAGTTAAGTGGTGTGAGCTTGGGCCCTGTCCTCATGAAGCACAATGCCAGCTGGTGCACCAAGGATTTGAATGTAGGTACATTTCAGTTGTTCCAATCATCTTTGGAGATCAGCAGCAATAGACATTTTCAGCAGCATTTCCTTGAAACAAAGTATTTACAGCCTTTACATTTCAATTCAGATGTCATTTCTGTATTAAAATAATAGTTATGTCAGTTTTAAGTAATGTTAATGGGAAGAGTCTGTCCTACCAAGCCCAGAAATTCTCCTCCGGACCCCCTGACTCAGACACTAATGTTTACAGGAACTTTGATTTTGACTTACTCAGCCCAACTAGTCAAGGTTGTCCAGTAGATCAGTACATTGTCCTCACACTTCCACTGCAAAGAATATCCAGTGTTGGATTAACCTTAGAATGTTCTCCACCCTTCTGAAAAGACAAGCTACATAACTTGCATTGCATCATTTCATTTTCTTAAATCTTGAATAGCTTTGGAGAAAGTCACCTCAATTCCTGCAATACAGTTGTTCAAGCAGTGCCTTTGTAAGAAGCACCTGCATGCCAATCAGTCCATTTGAAAACTGATGGCCATTAGCTGCCTTATGATCATTAGCCACCCTGCACATCTCTTTCCTTCTCCACTTTACTTCTCTTTCCTACCCTGGAGTGGAATTGAAAACAGCAAGTAAGGATTTTTAAGAAATATATTTTTGTTTTTCTACCAAAGAAAGCCCTGACAAAAAGCTGTGAGAGAAGGTAAATACCCACTCAGTCTGATGGAAGCTGTCAGAATGGCCGACTCTTAGGAAAGGGAAGGCTGGGCAACAAAAGATCTCTATCATAGACAGACCAATGTGATACTATTTTTATGTAGATTGCTAGGATCAGCATTGCAAGATGGCTTAAAATTGTAACTGAAATTAAAATAATTGCTCCTTCTTTCAGAGCTGTCTTTAATGATAACATAAAAATACTTTCATAAAATTTACTATTGCATATTAAGGTAGAACAGAAACACTCAGAGACAGTGAAGTGAAAAGTACCTGAACTGTCTCCTTCTGTTAAACTCAAGTTCATTTACATTGTCAGTGACTCAAGATCATGCCCTTTAGATTTCTGTGCTGGTTTACGTGGCACATTAGGGAGTGCCTAAACATTTAGGGAGTTTTCCTAAGAGATACTCAAAAATTCCTGCACTACAGAACTGCATTTTTAACTAGTTGTAGTCGTAGCTACAGGATAGACTTCTTGTTCAATGCAGAATAACAAAATAAAAGCTTTCCTGGGCAGTGAGTTCTCTGCCTTGTGTGTTCTCATAAAAAAACCTCCACAGGTTTGTGAGATATTTGAAAAAAACAGGAATAATCTTGGAAAACTCAGACTTTCCTTATAGTATGATTTCCTCTGAGGAAACTTTTGCCATGAGAAAGACACCACATTTGATGGACCAGGAAATGCAGTTACACCTCTGCTGCCTTGGCATCAGGATATGAAGTCAATGAATTCATATGGGACTCCCAGGGTTTTTTTCCTCAAGATTCACTAAGCCCAGAGATAATCCAGAATCCCATTTTATCTCAGATCTTTCAAAGCTATTTTTTTCTGAAGTACAGACAGAAGACATTCCTTTCTGTCCCTCCTCCCTGTCTATAATCCTCAGAAACCTCAGAACACTGAAATTTGCAGCCCAGTGAGAAAGTGCATTTTAGTAGAAACCATGCTAATGAAAGGTGCCAAATACCTTTGTGAAGATGTCCATGAAGTTGCCACAATCAATATTCACTCACATCAGTGCAAGTGCTGAGTTCTGCTGCCCTCCCAGTTCCACCAGCACAGGGCTGTGGCAATGCCCACCAGGAGAAGCTGGCTTTGAGCATGACAGGCACACCTGTGCTCACAGGGATTTCAAAGAGGCTTTCCACCAACTGGCTTTCATTAAATTCATCCCTTTCAAGTGTGAGATGATATTGGGATCCAATCAAATACTTCATAAAAAATCTTAAGACACACCTAAGAAAAAAGAAATTGGGAAGAAATGTTCACCCCATCCAGATCTGTTACGGGGAATAACTAGCTGCCTGTACTTAGGAAATAATCATGAAGTGATAAATATCTTTTCTTTTAAATAGAGAGATAACAGTAATGTAGAATTGTATATTTAGAGTGATAAGTTGAGGTGATGCAAAGCAGTACACTTTGGATGTCATTATAGCTGGTGTTGGCACCAGCACCGCCCTGTAATTTCCACAGCCACGAGGGGCAGACCAGGATAACTGGGACACTGGTGGAATTTGACTGTCTTTCAGCAAACCCAAAGGCAGTTATATGGCACGTGCACTGGACAGACATTGTTCCACATGTCTTGGTGTAGAACTGGCCTGGTTTCTCAATTGCTGTCTTTGCACAGGTCTTGCTAACGCGGTGTTCAGCGGCCGGAGCAGCGCAATATTTTACAGGAGCAACGGGAAAATCAGCAGAGACCTCACCAATATCGCCTTTGGCTTCCGAACCAGGGACACTGACGTGATCCTACTGTATGCAGAGAGGGCACCTGAGTTTGTTATCATCAGCATCCACGACTCCAAACTCCTGTTTCAATTACAAAGTGGCAACAGCTTCTACAGGCTGACCCTTGCGAGTTCAGTGCCTGTGAGTGACGGCAAATGGCACCGAGTGATGGTGTCTATGGTGGAGCCCCTGTCCCAGTCCTCCAGATGGCACATGGATATAGACAACAAGAAAGACACGGCAACCAGCACAGCTGCTGCGGGAAGCCTCAACTTTTTAAGAGAAGACACAGACATCTATGTGGCTGACAAGGCTTTCGACAGCCTGGATGGCCTGCGAGGGTGCATGAGCACCATAGAAATCAGTGGCATTTATCTCTCCTACTTTGAAAATGCTGACATCCCCACTAAAAAACCTCAAGAGGAGCAATTTCTGAAAATATCTGCAAACCCTGCTCTTACTGGGTGCTTGCAGGTAGATTTCTGCAGCTCTGAGCCCTGTATGCATGGGGGGATGTGTGAAGACTTGTACACTTCCTACCGCTGTGCATGTCCCGATGGATGGACTGGCACCTACTGTGAAGTCAACATTGATGAGTGCACTTCAAACCCCTGCATCCATGGGAACTGCACAGATGGGATTGCCTCCTATGAGTGCAGCTGTGAGCCTGGTTACACTGGGGACAACTGTGAGGAGGATATAGATGACTGCCGTGGCCACCAGTGCGTGAATGGGGCCACTTGTGTTGATGGGATTAATGGATACTCCTGCCTGTGTGCTGCTAACTTCACAGGGAGGTTTTGCAGGTACTGTAAACAAGGTTGAGCCGTATGATTTTGTCAAGTCTCTTCTGAAGGGCTTTTTTATCACTGATGTCTTTGTTTTAAACACAGATGTTTTGCATCTGTCTCTATATTAATCATGGCTGCAGAGTCGATGTATGAAGAAAGTTGTACAGATCAATTAGATATGGACTGACACAGTGGAGAGCTGCCAGCTCAGGCAGAGACTGATGAGACAAGGATTGAAGGAACAAGGCACAGCTCTGCTGCCCTGTTCTGCTGCCAACATTGGTCCTGGGAGCTCTCTGATGACAAGATTACAAGTCTTCCAGAGCTTGAAAATACATATGCTACAGCTCCTTTTCAGAAAAAAAAAATCTTAAATCTCTAAAACAATATTAGAGTAATATAGCTCTAGAGCTATAAATACAGGAATCCAGAGTTGGTAAGAGAAAATAACATTAAGAAAAGAAGTTTTTCTCCCCACAGCATCTTTTCTGGGTTGGTCTTTTCCTCCCAGCTTACTCTCAGTCCTGGTGGCTGCAAACACCACACAGACCACTGCCATTGCTTCTGACACTGCTCACATGCTGTTTTCCTATTCTTCCCAGACTCTCCTCTAGAAAGGCTGCAGCTTTTTGCTTTCATTGCCCTTCTCTGCACACCCATAAAATTTTCCCCTCTAAGCATGTTCAATTCGTCTCCAAGAAGGCAAAATCCTTCTCCTTCCTTTGGAGGACTCTAACAAGTCCAGTCTGCTGCAGCCCAAAGGATGCAGACAGACAATCATACTACCCAACTACAGTCTTTTAGGATATAATGACTAAAACTGACAGGTTTTGTTGACTTCTAATGAGTAGTAAGGGAACCTTCAGATTTGAAGATGCCTTATGGTAGCTCAATATTTTTATCTTGTATGTTAATTCTGTCTCTTTTGAACTCTTACACTAAGCTGTCCAGGTATCACACAGAACCACATTAGTAATGTAAGTACAGCAATGTGCTTTTTTTTTTTTTTTTTTTTTTGTGAAGAAGTGAATCATTAATTTTCCAGTAAATATTTGGAAAAGAAAAATTAAATTAATCGAATTAAGAAAGGCAAAACACGTGCTGGGAGTCTTAAATCTGAGTTCCAGCTGTCATTCCTTTGGGCAATACCCTGCTCCCCTGCTTCAGCTGAGAGAGTATGAGACATCCAGAAACAAGGACAGTGCAAATAACTGCTGCTGCCTTCTTGTTCACCCAGGTATCGAAGATTACCTTACACAGTTTGCGGGAATGAAGAGAGGAACCTCACATGTTTCAACTATGGCAACTGCACCGACCTTGGCGGGGAGCTGACCTGCATGTGCCTGCCAGGGTTTGTGGGAGAACGGTGAGAGGCTTTGTCCTGCACATCTTTGGGGAGCACCTCTTCCAAAACCTGTTTCAAAAGACTCCAGAGTGTAACAGGCAGAAAAACAGGGTCTCTGACAGAAATACAGACAAAGCAGCTGTTGAAGTGCAGCAGTTCCTTGGTAGAGTGACTCTGAGGGTCTGAGGTATTGTGGGTTTAGACAAAAATCACAAACAAATGAATCCAGCAAGGTTTAGTCAAATGCAGCACCAGTAATCCAGCCCAAGATATTAGTTCTTAAACAGCACTTCACACTTGCTTCTCTGTTCCTTGTTTTTTGCTTCTGTGCCAAATTTTCGTACGGCAAGTTAGAGTGTTGCCTTTCCATAGGTGGGGACACAAACACACATAGCCTGCTCATGTACATAAACTAGCTACGTGTTTTGGCACATGAATATGCACAGCTGTTTCATTCTCATATGCCTGTGCTGTGAATATACAATCTGTTCTATCACAGGGATGGTAAGAGGTGGCATACCTGGTGGCGTGGTATACCATGCTTTCTGACTGAATGCTGAAGTGTGAAAACAGAATGATTACTTTTAGAAGAGATTAAGGAGTACTTTGCACATGTTATTGTTTAGCCTGGAACAGAGGGACCTTCCTCACACTGATATTTGTATCTTGTAGCACAACTCACAATTAATACTGGCCTTCAAAGAGCTCTGGAGCAGGGAGGGTTAAGAGCCTCAGGGCTACAGAAACCTAGGAAGGCATTGTTCCAGTCATAGCCTGAACAGGTAAGGGCATTTTGGACAGAGAGACAGGGAAAACTGTACATGCTCCTGGTGAAACTATCATTATGTCAGAGTATAATGTCCAAAAGTTCAACAGGACCAAGCTGTAACACAGAGAAGTTTCCAACAAAAGGTTTTCATTCTCTCAAAAACTTAGGAGCCCACTGATTTTTTGGAAGGAGTACAGTCGGCTATAAAAGACATGAAATGAAGATTTCCACTCACTCAATGCACAGTGTAGTTGGCAGACACACTTGAATTGCACTGTTAACAGCCAGGTTGCCTGTGTACCACCTCACAATATTCAACAAGGGGGAAAGGATACAATAAAATAAAATAAAATTTTAAGAAGTAAAAGCATATTCATAGCCACTTCTGCACTGCATATATTTCTTGGGACTTCAAGGTAGCAGGAAAGCATTTTTTCCTTCTCCCTGCTCCTGCCAGCCTACTTGCTAACTGCAGCTTTGGGAATGAGCTTTCCTTCCATGCATCCCACTGGCTGGCAATAATCTCTCTTTTACAGCTCCCCAGGTTCTCGTGTTGAGCAGCAGCCCTGTGCCCGCCGAGCTGCATGGGAGCTGTGGCAGCCAGGCACTCTTCTCCAGGCTCTGCAATGGCCCATTTGGCCTCTGTTCCTCCAGGCTGCCAAACCATAAACCAGCAGTACTTCGTGCTTGGAGGTCTCGCTAGATCAATGAGAACATTCCACCCCCTCTTTCTTCCTTTTTTTTTTTTTTTCTCAGAACTAATTCAAATATATGTGTTAATAAGAAAATTAAGACCAAACCCCTTTGTATATTTATGTATTAGACTGATAAAGCAGGCATTTTCCTGTAAGACAATATTCCAGCCCTTAGAAAGCCACTGGTGCACAGTATGGAGAAATTCTATGCCAATCACCTGACTTGAGATCACATAAAAAAACCGCCCAATAAACTTAATAGCAGGTGGAAAGGGAAAAGTGTGGCGATTAATCTCCATAAAAGAAGATAGAGCTCTCTCTCAAAAACAAATTTGTCATTTAATTCAGGCTGGAAATTTCAAAATTACATAAAGGGAGTCAGGTTTTTAAGTGTTCCTGAAACTCAGTTGGATTCAGGTACCTGATTCCCTGGAAGATTTGAGAGGTTGTTTGCTTTTTTTAAAATTTGATTAGGTAATTTCATAGCTACACAATTTTTATACATTGGATAAATAACTTAGCTCTTTGAAGTATATGAATATAATTTACTATTTAAGGAAGCTATTGAAAGAAGTTTAGATTAATAAAGTGTTTAATATAAAAAATGCTCTTCTCTTTTGTAACATTAAAATTTTATTGCTTGGTTATTAATATGATTGAACAAAAGAATTCCTTATAATTCAGCAAGAATTTCTCACATTCTTCTCCAAGTATAAACCTGCATTTTTACCTGGAAAAAATAGGTCCATTGATAGCATTATTTGATAAAAGGGAGCACGGAATTAAAAGGGAACATTTTCAGAGCAAAAGATCATCAAATCAGTAGTTTTCAGACAATCTTACACGTCCCTCATTATCCTTCCATTGGCTGCCTTGAGAAATTATAACTGAAATTTCCTGTGTCACCAGAATTAGCTCAAAAACATTTAATGATAGATATTAAGGCTTATGAAACCTGTCCTGCACCATTCTTAACTTTTTTGGGCCCCATCTCAGAGAGACTGGATAGGAGATTGTGCTGTGATCTGTTGGCATTCCAAATTGAGGGAAGAACTAAAAAGGTTAAAAATAACCAAAAGCCGGTGAATACTTCCAGGAGCACTCAGCTGGGGAAAACACACATTTATTTGACTTTTATCCAGATTACTGAGAAGGAAACTGTGCCCTCAGCTTCCTGGAACAATGAAAAGGACAAGCAAGCTGTCAGCAGGACTTGCACCAGAGCTGGCTCTGAAATCAAACAAGAACTTGCATTGCACCTTGCTAAGCACCATTAACCATGAAGTGCTTTACAGAAATGAAATTACCAGCTTCACTGTCTGTGTTTGAAAGTCATAGAGGAAGTTCAGGATTTGAGCAGGGCTAATCAACTAGTTAATAAAACCATAAACAGGAGTGGAAATATGCCCCAGAGCATCTTCCTCTCCCTCCCCCCACAAAGCTCCTGAATTCAGAATGTGCCTGTTTGATGCATTTGGTGCCTGGTTTCAGAGGCTGACTGTTTGCAGTCTTCCCTCCAGGTGTGAGAAGGACATTGATGAGTGCAGCTCTGACCCGTGTCTGAATGGGGGCCTCTGCCAGAACCTCCTCAACAAGTTCCACTGCCTGTGTGACGTGAACTTTGCTGGTGACCGCTGTGAGATCGATGTAAGCGACCTCTCCTTTTTTGTCTCTTTGCTCTTGTGGCAGAATCTCTTTCAGCTTCTCTCCTATCTCATTCTACGAATGGATGATGAGCCAGCAGTCGAGTGGGGTGATCAGGAAGACTATTGAGCAGTCTTTAAACTTTTGTGTTTTACTGCAGCAGAAGATGCCTTGACTAACCAGCTTAGCAAAGCAATACAAACATCAGAGTTTTAAAACTTGTTTTATATTTCTTCAAACGGTTTTTCTATGAATAGCTTCAGATCTGGTTTGGTTAATCGTTTTAGTTTCAGAACAAATGCTAGCTGATATTTAAGAGTTCACCCCACCTTCACCAGAGCATTTCACCACAAGGACACTGGCAGTGGGTGACAGTAGGACAATTAGCAGGCAACACACAGCTGTCACATTTACTGAGGGTGGCACACAAACCCTACTGCAATGAGTGGCAAAGACTCACTGCCTTCAATAATTCTAATTTTAAGTTAAATCTTCCAGGTGGCCCCTATCCTTACATCACACACCATGTATTTATTGCTGTTCCTTTGGCAGTTAGGCCTCACACCTGAGAAACCATGCTGGATATTTTTGGATAATTAGGTAATGGTTTGGATTTAGTAATTGACAACATGCTGAGGAGGCTCCCACATCCATTTGAATTAGTGTCAATCTTGCACTGATGTCACTAATCCTCATCCTCTGCTCCAGCAGCCTCTACACCTCCAATGTACTATATTGAGATCAAATATAACCATCTTAATCTTTACCAACATTTCCCCTTTCAAGAAAGGCACGGTAAGTATCTCAGATTTGAAAATCACAGATTCGTTGTTTGTTTTAAGATTTCTGGAACTTCAAGTAAATCTGTTTTATTTATTAGTAGATCAGTGTAATCAGACAAAAAAAAAGATAGGATTTTTCATTCTTAAGAAGCAAGCTGGGTAATTCGGTTGACTGTCCATGGATGCTTAAAAGAATGAAAAAATGGGACCTGAAAATTATGAGTGCCAGGAGATTTAACAAATATACTGTAGCAAAATATCTTTGTAGTTGCCTTTGAGAGTGCAGGCACAACGGAAATAAATTGCTAAATACTGAACCTTTGTAAGAAGTGAGGAGTTGTTTTTTTAACCATTCTTGAGACAAAAGCCCCATTTATGAATGGTGAAATAATTTATTTGGACATTCATTACTATATTTGAATAGATTCTCTACCCCTTTTAGTCATTTGAGTAGTGTCCTTGAGAGAGGATTCAAAAGAATAAGTGTGCATAGGGTGGTGTTTTGTCATTCAGCTGTATGGCAGCTGAATAACAGAATAATAACATATAGGGAAGCCTAATACCATACTGGGAGGTTTTCTGACTCCAGAGGGAACAATTGATCTTTTGGAGAAGTCCTTGAAGTCATTGATATCAGTTTGCCCCACTTCAAACCTGACCCTGCTCCTTCACCACTCCTCCCTAGCTCGCTGCGGGTTGGACCAGGTGCATCCAGAAAAGCAAAACCCCCCCTTTAAAATTCCAATGACATTGGGACACCCTGGAATGTGTCTAAGTGAGATGTTAAGGTTTCTGTTTTGCCACAGCAGGATATGGGTCAGACAATGGATCAAGACTATTTTTATTTTCCACCTTTCATAAATGCCCCCAAGTCTGTTATTTTTCTGACTACCATTCAGCGCACAAAGGCAGCAACATTCATGCTGTTAAAATCCCTACTCCTATTTTAGGGAGGAGGAAAAACACCAAACAAACTTTTTCACATTTGTGGAAAAAATTATGATTCATCCTTGTCACATATTCCTGTTCCTAGCATCTGCCTTAGTATGAAAATTAAGCACACTGTATTTACCTATGAGACTTGTACACAGGATCATTTCTTTGCTGGCTTTATCATACATGAAAAGTGATTAGGGAAATTTTTTTTTGTTAAACTCTTTTAAAAAATAATTATGAATAATTATGAATGCACTGGAGATGAAATTAATGGAGCAGTGTCAGAGAAAAAATATTATCAGATATAAGTTTAGTTATCTTACTGGCAACCAATGTAATACTGGGAATTATAGAAACAGGCAAAGAGAAAAAAAACAAAACCAGACTGCATTTTGGATTTTTTTTTTTTTACTCCAATGAAAATACAGTTTGGAAAATTGCTTTCATGTGGGGAAATTTGAAATAATAACATCTTTTGTTGGGAATTTCATTCCAAACTGTAGCTTTTATTTAATAGTGGCTAAAAATGTTACTCATTTCAGTATTATTGAAATGAAAAATGAAAAATTAATCAGAAATAACTTGAAATAAAAACTACCCTATTTCAGAATGCTAACTAAGGCAAAGAAATAAGAAATTTTAAAATTCAAATGAAAAAGAGTGGTGCTATTAATTGAAGCTGTTCAAACCATTTTTTTCCCTTAAACAACTATAATTAATAAAATAATGAAGTTTGGTTTGGTTTTATTTTCTCACTGTTTTTCGTTCAGTTCCCAAATAACTAAATTGAATCATTATGTACTTTTTAGAATATGCACTACAGGACACACTACATTAAGCAAAAATTTCATCATGGTCTTAATGCTGAAGAAAGGTAGAAAGCAATAAATGTAATAACAGTATGTCTGATATTAGACCTATATCCAAAATGTGAAAACAAAGAGAATCCATTTGTATAGAGATTCCAATACTAGACACTTGATATGAGCATTTATGCAATATTAAACACAGGTTTTATGTGAATTTACAGCAGTATGCAAGTTATTAATCTAAACTCTGTTAGCAGGGCATCAGTTCACTCTTACTGAAAACACTCACCTGTAATTGAATTCTTTCCTTCCTCTAATGCCTTGTCATCATGAAACATCCCCTGGCCTCTGAAATGCTGCTCTCTTCCTCTTTGTACTTCTGTATCCTCGACTGCATTGTGCACGTGTACATAAATTTCCTACCTTTATACACAAAATAAACCTTCTGCCTTTGTCTCTTTATGTCTGCTCCTCATTTCCTGCTTATGGCTCTGTTCATTTGCTTTCAGTGTGCCATGTTTTCTGAACACCTCACACAAACACCACACACCGACCGAGGTTCACTTCATCCCAGAGTTTTCCAGGAGTTCTGGGAGGGCAGGGTCAGGTCAGTCCTGAAGCTCTTCAGCCCTGTAGACTGCTGCCCCAGCTGCAGTCCTGTAGACTTGATATTTCTAATTTTGAAAGTCAAAAAATGAATAAACAAATGCCAGATTAAGTTAAAAAAATTTCTGTGTTTTTTAAAGAGATGCAGGTGTCAGACCAATAAAGGGAAACATGTATAGAAGCAAACATGAAAAAAAAGCTGGATGAATAATGACAGTGGGTGCTAAGCTTTTTGTGAAAGCATCCAGTTGCTAAGATTTTTTAGAATTCAAGGGGCTGAAAAGACCATTGTTCATGTTCAATATTAGATATTAATAGATTAATATATATTTAGATACAATAGCAAGATTTTCATACATCTCCAGGGTTGCAATTGTACTTCAAATCTTTTGATAGTTTGTTTTCTTTTTTTTAATTAAGAACACAAACTCCCTGCTGAGTTCATGCTTTTGTATAAATCAGTATTTATAAAAGAAAAAAAGAAATATCAAAACACACTCCTACTAATCTGGGCATTGAGAAGAGATTGGGAAATCATCATCTGAGTATACTCAGAATTAGAGGAGGGATACAAGATATGCAGATGAAAGAAAGGCAGAAAGCAAGGTCATGATTTTTGGAGGTATGGCTTGTGATGCACCATGTTGGTAATGTCTGTAATGGATCCTTCCATGATACTGAGACTCAAGCTGTTTTTCAGATGCCAGTGACGGTCATTCATAAAGCTGGTAATGAGAAGTAACAGTGTTTGGGCTGGAGGCAGAATTAAGATTTCTGAAAAGAGGGGGAAGACAGCAGTGAAGGCTACAGTGGAAGGGAGAGCCAAGGAATTTGCATCAACTGTGGGATGAATGAAAGCATATTCTTCACTGTATTTGGAAAATACACAAGGGGTATTTCACTGAGTCGGTGTCTAGAGGGAATAGCAGATTGTCCTTACTGACCATTGTTCTTACTTCTGGCCCTTAAAAACCCAGGCTCTGACTGTGCCCTCTCTGCAGCCCTATCTTATGACAATTTTAGCTACAAAGAGCCCATGTGTTTGTGAATTTGAAAATATCCTTGATGTATGCTTATTTAGATTTTCTTTCTCCCAGATTACTGAGGAAACTAGATCCAATAATCATGTGCTCACTGCACGGGACTACAGTACACTGGTGAACCTAAAAATAGGAAAAAAATCTGCTTCAAACTAACAGTGATGAAATAAGATTTCATTCTTTCTTTGCAAATATTTTTTCCATCCTGACAGCCAGAAGTTCAGCCAAGAGGGCATTTTACTTGTTTCTATTAACTTTCAGCACTTGAACTTACGTATTTATATCTTGAGTTAGTGATTCTCCCTAAAAATAATGAAACTCTTGCTTGCAGTAAATTATTCAAAATTTCTACTTCAAAACCCACAAGGCCTGGTTCTAAGAACTATAACCCTAAAAAGGCAATGAAATAAAAGCTGCAGCAAATCTTCTTTCTGTGTTACTGAGATTACTATTAGTTGAAATGGATCTCCAGGGAGTAAAGGCAAAAGCCAGGGCTGGGTTGTTCCTTTTACTTCATGCTTCAGGAGTGCCCTGAGCCCCATTAAACTGGGGGCACATCCTGCCAGGACTGTGTCCTGCTGGTGCTGGCAAAAGGCACTGCCTGGCAAACAGCTCCAGCTGAGCTTTGAAATTGCTCTGTGAGCATTTTCACCATTAGCACCTTTGGGACAGCACTCCCTCACAAAACACACCCCCTCTCCTATTGTACCTGTGAATATACATGAGACTTGAAAGTGGAGGTGGATTTCACGTCCCAGAATTAAAGTTCTCCTTGGTTCACAGAGCTGCTGCTGTCTGCTGCACCACTGCTGCTTCCACATTCTTTTCCAGCTGGTACCATTCCATCCTCCTGGGCACAAGGACAAGCATCATGCACTGGAGGTTATGATTCACACTTAATGTCATTAAAAATACACTGATAAGCATGTTGGATATGTTCAATATTGAATCTAAATTCAATAAAACTCTCTCAGGCTTCCATAGCACAGACACAGGGAATTTTGATTGAATCTGCTCTACAGTGATTAGCTAATGTATTCATTAACTGGAAGGGTTAGTAATATGAACGTAGCAAATTATATTTAATTACAATAATTAATGCCCGGTGATTCATGAATAATGCATTCCATAGCTATTTACATATTCATACTTACAAGGCTATTAATGGATAATTATCATTTGACTAAAAGACATGGACATCAGGAATGTAACAACCAGACTGTTTTCCCCCAGTCTCACTGTGGCTTTACCTGCATGCCTTGCTCTTGTGCACCTCTACCTTGTACCTTGTACACAGAAATCTCAACAGTGTTTTGTTCCTAAAGCCTGTAGAGTGATCCAATGGCAATTACAGCCCATGCAGGTTACATTTCCACTCTTCACCAGTTCTAAGCCAGTACTCCCATCAGTTTCTGTCTTGAGATTGCAAAACTTAGAAAGCATTTAGTTCTCTTCACCATCACAGCAGATTTGTACTTGGCCTGAATTTATGCACTTTCCTACTGCAGGTGGTTAGAACACTTTCATACTTTAGAACTTTTTAATTTGTGAGATTAGGGTAGAAATATTGGAAAGAAATAGGAAAACTGGAAAATTAGGGTAGCTATATTGAAAGCACCTTCAAACTGAAAAATTCTGCCCTAGATCTCTGGTACTTCTGCTCCTATACACATATTTCAGCCTCCATATAAGCAGATACATTGCCAGACCTCCCAAGAGACCTCGAGAGCAAGAGAGGAACAAAAATAAAAGACAAAATTAAAAGAAAAATTATTGAAATTCTTATTAAAATATATTTTAAGGCAATATGACAATTTTTATTCTTACCCTAAGACTGAATGTTGACAACATTAAGACAGTGATTTTCAGCCTCAGGTGTGGGGTAAAACGAACAAGTAAAGTTGGGTAAGTCAACTGAACCTGAAAAGTGCTGCCAGCCCAAGTTTCAGACAAGCCACTCACCTACGGCTTGTGCACAGCATGAGCTGAGGGGCTGTGGGTGCCCCAGGTCACTGAAAAGCTTATTCCAGCTGTCAGACCCTGCAGGGAGGGAGCAGAGGGTCTCCCCCAGCATGGGGGTCAGCTCCAGGCTCTCCTGGGATGGTGTCACAGAACAGCCCCAGCCTCCAGAGAGAAAGGTCAGGCCAGGCTCCTGGGGATCACCAGGCTGGTGTCCTAAGGAGGAGCACATTTGTGCCTGCTGTGACTTTTGTCTCCTCCAGAGCTCTTGCAGCCTGCTGGAAAAGGCTGGTATGGACAGTGTAATGTTTCCAAAATGACAGTACTCTCTGAAGTGCCCTGTCCTGTTTCCACTGTGGTTGAGGTGCCTCAAATGATACAACCTCAGGAAATCAGAGGGGTTTAAAACCACTCACTAGCATGTTCTAACATCATACTGAACCCAGCAGTGCCTGAGGACCAGTGGAGAGAGAACTGAATCCCTGTTCAAAACGGATGCCCTCAGCTTGCAGCACCCACAGTGCCATGACATTCCAGCTGGCACTCCTGCCCAAGCAGGGAGCAAACCCTGGGTCAGCAGAATTATCAATGAGCAGAGGTTAGCTCTCACCTGTCAGCTTCCCTGAGGCTCCCAAGAACTAGACAGGGAGCAGGCTGTGGGAAGGAAATAAACACTCTGGGGTATATAACTTACATCCTGCAAGGTTGCTGCTGGAAGCATAAAAGGGCATTTCCTGCCACTTCTGATTTACTCTCTGTAGTACCTTACTAGGTTTGAGAAAACCCTCATCAGAGCAACTGTTTGTATAGCCCAGGTAAACTTGTTACAGTCTGATGGTAGGCTATTGAAATAAGATTATTTCAATGACTGAAGTAAATGTATACTTTTATTAGCCTGGCAGAATCAGCATAACTGAGCTGGGAAAAAGCTGGAGTTTATTTGATTTCACATCATTTGTGTGGTTGCAGATCACCCACCATGGCAGAATCGTTACCATTGATGGTAGGAGCCAGAGAGGGCTCAACTTTATTCCAGTGCCAAGTCGAATGTGGGGTAAGAAGAAACATCTTTAGATTTATAAAATGAGCAGCTCTGTTCTGGAAGTCATTGGAAATGTTACAATGCCATTTTTGCAGTTGTTTTTCAGAGCACAAAAACGCCTTAATACCCTCTGCTATTTTGTATAAATCTGCATACAAAACACAGTATTTAACTAAAACTTCTAAAAGGATGTTGCATGATAGACATTTAATGTGTGTCACAACATAAGGTAGGAAAATATTGGGATGCAAAGGCAATAAATAAGGTTATCTAATGTGTCCTAGCTGGGAAAGACAAGAAAGCTCTTCATGAGGCCAGGATTCCTGCACGCATCAGTGAAAAGCAGTTGAATATTTAATGTGCATGGTAAATATAAGCAGAAAAGGGAGCCCAGATGACATATGACAGCATAACACTCTGCAGTACAGGAATCAGCTCAAGCACAGTGTTCACATAACACTTTAGTATTCAGACTAACACATTTTGTCTGTACACCATCCTTTCTGTTGCAATGGCATTGTCTTCCCTATTCTCACCTTCTGATGTTTTCCCTGTGGACCCACATCCACATCACATGGGTATTTACTTCAGTCATCGCTCACTTTGTAACACATTCATACACTCCATGCCTGCATTGTTCAGATACTGAATTTTATATCTCTTCTTTTTTTTCTTATATGCTTCATGAGACCTAATGTTCTCTTTTATTTTTCAGTTTTTGATATGAAATAACATTCCTAATAACATCTGAAAAAAATTACACACTTTACTAGGCTTATGGAATAATACTCCACTGAAAAGGAATAAAAGTAATTCCTGTTCCTGAGAATCTGAAAAATATTTTGGTTTCAAATGATCAAGAACATTTATCTGTTTTGATACAGAGAACCATTTAAATGAGAGCAAAGCTTGTTACACAAATATCTGAATATTCTACCAATCTAAATGTGCAGCAAACACAACCATCCTTAAATTTATTCAAATCATATTTGGTAGAACAAATTATTCAGTTTTCAAAAAAAATAGGAGCACTGCAGTAAAAAATGTAATACTACTGTAATTCAAAGGACATGGAAATCAGCAACTTTACAAATCTTTGTAATTATTTAGAGTGAACAGATTTTGCACCAGTGGAGACAGCTCTGATTTTTGGTGATTCCTGCAAAATGGTAGGGTAGGGATTCTGGGGATTCTCAAACACATTAATACTTTGGGGTCTAATTTATTCATTACAGAAATAAATAGAAATATTTCTCTTTCTGTCTGGGGAAGTGCTGGTAACATCACAAGCTGTCTTCTTCCTACCTCCAAAGGGACAGGACCCTTTGTTCCCTCTTCTCCAAGCAGTAACCATTTGTGGGTGAATTAAAGGTGCAGTTGCTTCCCTGATCATCCTGTCACAAGGCCTTCTCTCCCCTGCTGACTTCGTATCAGTTATTCAGGAACAGGATGTGTAGTGTGAACACAGCCTGGCTGACACCTGGGAGCTGATAATCTTGGAACACCACCAACAAAAAAGAACACACCAGAAAACCACAACCAACTGACCAAAAAAACCCCAACAACATAAAACAAAAATACACACAGAAAAAACCACGAACACCCCAAAAAAACCCCCAACCCATCCCAAGCCAAAATCAACTCCAAAGAAAAAGCCAAACCTGCTCCCAATTAAAATCAATGACAAACTAGAGACTAAGCTCTGGGAAGGCCTGGCAACATCACCTCTTCAGCAAGGCTAATTTCACTTTGTATTCACCAATGCTAATGCATGTGTCTGGTTTCATCTAGGCTCACTCTAACCCCTCAGTGAAATGGCAGCATAGGCACAGAGTTTATACAGGGGTGTCACTGTTGCCTTTTTTTAATCTCAAATTTAATCTCAATTTTGTAAGCTAATCAGAATATTGTACATGAGAATCAAGCAGAACACTGTGCTGTGTCTCACGGAAAATTGCACTTGGTCCTTTCTTATTTTATTGTTTCCTTTAACCAAACACAAACCTCATTCAGGCTGTAAGAAAATACTTGGTTTCTGGACATATAAAAACCTAACACATCCTTCAAGGTAGACCTAACGCCAGTAGTAAAGGCAGTGTCTTCTGTCACTTTCTACAGGTGTGGAAGTTGTTATCCCACCCAAATTTTCTCCTGTCCTTTCAGCAGGTGATACTGTCAGTGGAAACCCAGGGGTAGCTGTGCATCTGTCTGGGGAATGATGAGTCCCAAAAACCCCTCAGTGCTGCCATTTCTGGAAACCATCAAAAAAGCTGGTTCTGAAGGAGATCCTGGAGGCATAAAGTGATGCTGAGGGAAATGAAATTACACAAATAAGGAGAATCATAAAATGGATTTGTAAAAGTCAAACAGATGGGGACAGCACTGAACACCTGGGCTCTATCTGAACACAGGAAAAATGGCTTCATTATTTCGAGTGAATTCATGGGGCACCTCTGTAAGGTGCCCAAGTGTTATCATCTTGTTCTTCACTAGGAACTGGACAGAGAGAGAGAGAAGGAGAGAGAGAGACAGGGAGTGAGCACAGTCTACCATGGGATGCTTTAAACACTTTAAAACTACTAAAACATTGTTGGTAGAATCTGCTGCTAAGCAGTAATCTCCAAAACAGTGAAGTTCTCTAGAAGGAGTAGGCAGGAAAGCTAAATTACTATTCAGCATCAGCTACCCACTCTGCCTTGGAGGAGCACTCAGGCTCTTCAGACTGCAACTGGCCTGGACCCAGAGACCTGAAAACAACTTATTTCACTTCCAGAAAATTTTGAGTCAAAGATTGCTAGCTTCTGATAATTTCTTTCTATCCTCTCCCAAAACTACTGCTGAAGGAGGAAGGAGAAGTATTTTTCCAGGAGAAAACACTAATGTATGAAACTTCTGCCAAAATATATATAGTTTGCCTGATTTTCTGATTACTCTGCTAATACATACGAGTTTGGGAATATTTTGAGGAAGGATGCAAGTACAAATCAGAAGAGTTACCCAGAGCCATACAAAAAAATCATTTTGGAAATCACCGATCACATTTTTAGTTGAATTAAATGGCTTATTTAATGATATAGATATATCATTAATATCTATAATGATAGATATAGATAGCCAGCAAAGTGTCAGGTCTGTGAGACTTCAGAGTGGAACTTTGACAGAAGTTGAACAGTCTCCAAACACTGCAACATGACCACAGCCAGGAACTTTAAGAAAATGGGTCATCACTGATTTGAGGCAGTTAACAGTAATGAGGCTGGTGGAGCCAGATCCTTCCAATATCTCAAAATATATAAAACCAAAGCAGGCTTGAATCTGTAGTAATCCCACAGGGCAGGGAGCTGAGCCTCAGGAGCAGAGGAGTGAGGACTGCACTCAAGGGTATTTGCCTGAGAGGAGCCACTGCCTGGCCATCCTAGGAAAGAACATCTGTCCTGGTGCTCAGCCAATAAATGTGATGTGGAAATGTGAGTTTAGTCTAAGTGCAGACTGTAAATCTGTAGTAGGCATATATGAGGGATTTATTACCAGTGTAAATGCAATACTGCAGTTTAAACAACAGAGAATGCCATACTTCACTCAAAAAAAAAAAAAAAAAAAAAAAAAAAAAAAAAAAAAAAAAAAAAAAAGTCATACAGTAAAAATGTCTGATAGCAACAGCTCCATGAAAGACCACCTGTCAGGCCTAAGTTCTCTTGCTTGCAGGGCTTCCTGCATCATTGCACCAGCAACTGTACAAATACCCAGCAAGGCAGAGCCTGGGGGGCAGACCCTGAGCCAGACCTTGCCAGGGCCACTGTCGGGGCAGTGTCAGAGCTGGGCAGGGCTGTGCTGCCCTGCTGCAATGGCCAGGCAGAGTTCAGGCAGAGGGAAGAGATTAAATTCAATCACTGCTTCCACCATGGGTTGCCTAACTGGTCATGGGCTAATTGTGTTTCTATTTCATGCCTCAGTTCCCTTCTCTGTCCAAAGGCTGCTTGGAAGGCATTCTCCAAACAGAAGACTAATGTGTAAGAAATAAGGCCCCAAGGATGGAGCTGAGGGAGAAAGGGCTCAGGCTGCCTGCTTGGCAGCAGACACACTCATGTCTGAGACAGCTGGAATCAAAGAGGGGCTGTGTCAGAAATACCTTACACCTACAGACACAGGTGACCCCCTGCACTGTAGGAAATG
This sequence comes from Certhia americana, assembly GCA_018697195.1. Taxonomy (NCBI): domain Eukaryota; kingdom Metazoa; phylum Chordata; class Aves; order Passeriformes; family Certhiidae; genus Certhia; species Certhia americana. The sequence continues at coordinate 23,419,325 of CM031864.1, read as the reverse complement.
CTACTTTCAGCCTGTATTGAGGAGATCTGAGTTAATCATCTGAGTTAAACAGACCAGTTAAACAGGGTGAGTTGGCCTCAGAGTCAGTACACCTTACCTTGGAGGACCAAAGGTAAATTCAATGAGCTGAGTCAGCAGATTTCTTTCCTATTTCCAAGAAGTACGATCTTAAAATCTGAAAGTGTAGGAATTCTTAAAAGAAAGACATTGATAGGGTTGTCATTCCTTCCCAGGGTAAACCTCTCTAGTCTGAAGTGCAATGTATTTTCTGTTAGTTATCTTTAGGTGGCAGTAAGGTAAAAGCATGGAGTATAAAGTTAGAAGAAATTTCTACTGCATTTTCAGAGACCTTTCTCTCATGTGCTGTGCTGGCTATAACACAGAAAGAGACTTTCTAAAACATCTTCATCTTCAGCAGATACCCAAAAAAGTCATTATCAGAGTTGGCTTCATCCACACAGTTCACATTCTGATGCAAACCTGTTGAATGCCAGCAATATTAGTACAATGATATTAATACAATGATAGATCCTATATTAGTCATGCAGTACTTGATCCAGGAATCCTGAGGACAGTGGTGAGATTCAGGGGTACTCACACAATTCTATCAAGATTTAAGAAAGCACACTTAAAAAAAAAGATAAAGAATAGCTCTGCAAACAAATGAAAGATCTAAATCAAGTCTGAATAATTATTAATATAGGAATGTTTAGATTTTTTCTTTCTGTTTACATTTTACCTACATGCACCTCTTCCAAAGTCTGTCCTGAAGCTAAACCATAATGATTTTTGTTGTCTCAAATCAACTTTCTACTAGAAGGAAAAGCAGCCAGTAGGATAGAAACACACTGAAAGTTTTTATCAAGGAATATAATTAGCAAAGTAACGTGACAGTGTCACGTAGTGTGCTAAGGCAAGTATTATGTAGCCAATAAAGGTCTATCTTATACTATTAATATTTATAGTTGGAAGCAGGAGATGGCTGCAATCGAAGTGCTGCTCCCAGCAAAGGCTCGCTACTGACTCGATACCTTGCTGTCTGACAGTGTGAAACAGTCACAGCACTCCTTACTTCATCACCACTTGACAGCATCCTGTTACTGCTAGGTAGCAACACATGGCTGGTTTGCAGGAGCTCAGCACCAAGAACGGAGAAGAATTCCATGGAACAGTTTTGAGATCGTTGGCTTCGTGTATTAGCAGAGAAGCAGGGATGGAAAATGTCTGGCAGTTACAAAACTGGACAGGAATTGTGACAGTCTGTACTGTGCCATACCCAGCTGACCCACCTGTTCATTAGGCTTCACTGCACAGAGCAGTTTCTTACTCGCACAGAAAGCAGGAGAGGCAGGGCTCTTAATTTCAGCAGTGAGTTTCAAGAGGCCCAGAGCCTGCTGCCCATGGCCACAGGCAGGGACCACAGCCCACAGGAGGTGGCTGCACCCTTTGTGATGCTGGGCTTGCATGGATCCTTGGGGCTTTTCTCAAAGACCTGATTACAAAAATAAAAGAACACCTACCACTAACACCACTGATGAAGAAAGAGATCTTTAACCCCAACTGTCGTGTGCTGACAAGTGGAGTTTTGAGCAACTCCACATTGTGCACAAGTCAGGCTGTGCAAATCCATTGAAGTTAATTGAGACTGATAATTCCTAATGCAGGCAAATCATGGCTAGTGAAAACAATGTGCAAGGAAGCATGTTAATGAGGAGAAACAACAAGCAGGTATTCCCTCAGACAGTACTTCCACATTGCAAATACTTCAGCAAAATCTCTCTTGTGTTGGTTTTTTCTTTTTTCTTCCCCCTGTGCAGAAGAGATTGAAATCTAAAATGACAGATAAAATATACACGGAAAAAAAATCAGAAAAGCAGAGTTTTGCAGTAGGAATGGTTTAGTTGCTTCCTTGACTTAGCTTTTGATGGCCTACATTACCCTTTCCTGCCCCATTCTCTTCTCCAAATACTGTCATTACCATCAGCCCCATCTTGAGTGCTACAACACCATCCTGCACATGCTGGTCTGACCAACAACCGTGCAATCAATGAAGAAAGCAGTTTTGAAATCCATTCTTCTTTCTCACCATTTTAACTATTTAACTCTGTCTACTGAACCTCTTTCCATCTCTTTTCCTTGGAAACTGTCCTGCCCACATCTTCAGCACAATAGCATCTTTTCTTATTTTTCTCCTGTTTGGGGGTTTAACCTACTGACCCCTTCACACCCACTTTGCTCTCCCACGACAGCAGACTTCCTCAAAAGGCCTGTGTGTTCTTCCAAATCCCTCTTCAGGTGCTGTTTCTACTGTGGCAGCTACAGGGATGCAGTTGTACTCAACCTGGCCACACGCAGGGAAAAACAGAAAGTCAGTGTTTTCAGTGATAGTCTTGAGCTTAAATATCTCCCATTTCTTCCTGCGAGATGCTTGCCTGATGAGGTTTTATCCACCTCCAAGATGTACTCATACAGAATCTGCTGTCTCAAAGCTGCAAAGCACTCATCCCCTGTGAAGAAACACCACCTGATACACTGTGCTGGCAGCCATGCACAAAAATAATTCTGTATGATGCCCCAAAGCATTTCCCAAACTGGAAAAGGATGTTGCACCCCAGAGACTGACACCTTTACTAAAACATTTGTCTAGTCTGCGATGTAGCAGCTATGGGACAAACTCCTCCTCAGCATGGTTTGCCTGGATTTGCACCAGCTATAGATTTTTCCCTCTTATCCTTTCAGATTGCAGCAGATGGTGAAGTTCCTACACCAGAGGCTGTCGATAGAATTTTAAAAGGCATTTCATAACAACACATTGGAACTGCACATTTAATCTGTGCTGCACCACTCGGATGATCTTAAAAAGAGCTGGAGCAGTGACAAAATTAGCACTGGCAGTTGCTGCAGAAGCACTATCAAGGAGCCTTCTGAAAGCCCACAGCTTAATGAGAGCTGCCCTCCCAAACTGCCACCCAAATCAGTTCTCTCTGTGCAACCAACACTCTGCTGCCTAAAAGGCATTCAACAATCTGTGAGATACTCATCCAGGAAAACATCTGATGCAGATTTTAAGGGGCTGCTTGTGTTCTTCTGGCTCTTTTGGGCCCATGGCTGAGCTCAAGGGCAGTATGGTGGCCAAAACCAGGACTATTGCTCCTTCTGCCTAAGACAGGCCATCCCAGATGTACTGAATTCCTCTGTTTTCATGTCTGGACTGCTTGCATTAAACAGTTAATATAAACAAGTAATACAATAGTTATTTACTGGTTAGTAAATATAATAAATATTATTTTTAGTATATTATTTATAGTAAAAACTATAATGAATAGTTATTTACATTTATAATACAAATAATATAAATGAATACCACAAGTAGTTAAAGAAATTATAATTACTGTAGGTAGCCTGTTCTTTAAAGGTGAATTCCTAAAAATGAGCCTTCTGAGCTGGAAAAGCTGCTTGCCCAATAGGCTAATCCTGCCAATAGAAGGACATCTAAGCCACATATTGCTGCATGTACCAGCACTGGGGAGGGGGAAAATTGTTCTGACTTCAACACAGCACTGTTTAAAGTGATCTGGGAATGGTTCTGCAGCCCAGTGTGGGGAGGAGGTGGTCTGTGTAAACTGATCTGACTGGGAAATCAAGACTAATGTGAACAACACCCTTGTTTCACTGAAGTCTGCTTTACAATTTAGTTGCAATGCTTCCAAGAGCTCCATCTCCAATCTCCAATTTCTTGCTCTGCTATAATTAGAACAAACTTCCTTATTAACTTCTGTAGTGTCATAACAGTGCAACTTCACGTGCCAGGAGGGAGGCTGTCAGAATTTCTTAATGAGGTGCTTTCTCTGCAAGCCCAGCTAAATCCTAGACTTCAATCATCTTCATCTTCTCACAGACTGCCACAGACATAATTCTTCCTTCATGATAAAGATTGCATTTTTCTGGTCTATAACTGGTCAAGGCAGCTGAACAATTTATCATTATAGCAGCTAACATGAATTCTCTCTTGCTATGTTTTTTCCTTGATTTCAAGAACTGTCAGAAAACTAAAGTTGACATTTTTCAGGAAGGAATCAATTAAAACTGACAGGTGTCAACTAAGACAAACTATTCAAACTACATTATATAAAAAACATATACTATAAAGAGGTTGTAGTGAATAATTTTTTCAGAGACATTTCAAGAAAATATTCAGACAACAACAAAGAAAAAAAAAAAAAGATATCTAAAAGATGACCTAAAGTCTTTCTTCTTCAAGATGAACCTGCCTAAATACTGTGGATATTCTGCACCCATCAGAATTAGTCAGTTAAGTTTTTTCTTAAGCAATGTCCACAGGGGCAGGTACAGTACTCAGAGTCTCATTCAGGCCCTCCAGGCAGTGGGATTGTATTTCCCTGCAGCTATCAGGAAAATAACTCAGGCAGAAACAGCAACAGCTGGAAATTCAAGATGATCTACAGCCCTTGATGTAATTCAGAGATATTTTCAGAGGGCTGCAGAGGGAGGTGAGGGACAACAGGACAGCCTCCTCCCAGAGAACATGGGGTGAGTGGGAGAAGTTCCTAAGATGTGGAGAAAAACAGCAGTGATGCTACCTCGGGGTGTTGCCTTGCATACAGAAGGCACCAAAGACAATTTGTGGCACCTACAGGCCCCCATGAACTGGAGCTCCAGGCCACTGAGATCTTCCTCAGGTGTTCAAGGCTCCACAAATCTGGTGGAATCTGGTCCTACAAACTGTCCTTTGTCTTATTCATAAAGGAAGCAAAACTAGAGCAAATCCCTGCAGCAGCCTTTCTAGGTCAGTTTTAAACTCTTGCTTTCTGCTTCTCAATCTGAGAGAATTCAAACACTTTTCTTACCCAGATAATACTGAAGCTTGTTATGCATCATATTTACAGTCCAGCAAATACTGCACCTTTCAGGAATCCCTTCAGGGAACAGGAGGAATGTCTATACAATGCAATTGCCATTTTTGAAGCCCACAGGATGAACTGAAGAGTTCTGAGGTTTGCAGAAGGAAAAGGAGTTGGTTGTCTCACTGATGATAAACAGTGGAGAATCAGCTAAAATGCACTAAGTGCTGCCTCCTTTGTTGCCACAGGTACCAAAGCAGCAAGGAATAAACTATTCAAGGAGCTGAAAAATAACTGTGTATAGACACACTCAAAGATCAGTGCCCACATGGACAACAGCATGAAGCAGGAAACCAGTATAAACCATTAAAGGATAAAGCAGTTAAAGAGAATAGGTGATGTTTATAAAATCTCGAAAATACCTTGCCTTTTCCAGTGACCTGTGCAGTGTTTGGTTTGACATGAATCTGTGCTCCTTAGATGAATCCCAAACAGATTATTATTGTTATTGTTATTATTATTATTACTACTACTACTTGAACTCAACAGCCCAACAGCTCTTGGGACACAGTGGCTGGTGTTTAGCACAAACAGAGCAGCTACATTTTAAAGGTGATGTGAGGGAGAACCATAGGTCACAGTTTGCTAAGGTGAAAATAGAAAATCATAGAAATAGGGACTTCATGTGCCACTCATTTAATGTACTTTTATTAGAAAAAAAGTCAATCTATAGATTTATGCCCACTTTATCACTGTTGAAAATAAACTGTAGCCTCACAGCCTGGGGTTATCAATGCATCTCATGATAACAGATTTGTGTGTGCCTGACTGGATTTCTCCTTGAACTACACAAATTCTTATTCGAATTCAGCCTGCAAGAGGAAAAAGTTCCAATAAGATGTCGATGGCTTTTCTTTGGCTGCTGACTATTATCCCTATATGCCCCCAAACCTTTCAAAGTAATTCTGACATGGATTAGGATTACCCAAACCAATCGTTACCACAGCAAATGGTTTTGATTTGGAGGCAGTAAATCTGGGCAGCACGGATCAGATGGTCTTACAGGGAAGGAATTGATAACCTTGTAAGTGGTGTCAGGACTCAGGATCTGGAGACTTTGCTGGCAAAAGCCACAGTGCACTGCAGCTGCAGCATTCCCAGAAAGCCCTGCAGGTGGCAGGGAAGGGAAGTGCCCAGGGCTTGTCCATCCCTGTGTTTTAAAGCCTGAGCTGATGTCTCTGGAGACACATCCAGAACCAGGGACATTTGGAGCAAGTGGAAACGGGGGCAGGTCCATCCTTGGTGCCCAGGCAGAGAGGCAAGGCAGGCAGCTCCTGCCTCCCAGCATGGCACACCTCCCACAGCCCACAGCCACCCCCAGAGAGCCACCTCCACTCCCCAGGCACAGCAGCTCCCCCAGGGAGCACTCGCTGCCCCTCTCACACCTGCTGCCATTTCTCTGCCAACACCACAGCTCCATTTTCCTTCTCTCCTCGTGTGGTTCAGCCCTGGCATCTGTGGCCACACTGCTCATTCTGTGTGGACAACAGGCAGGATGAGCTCAGCTCAGCCCTGCTGATGTAAAGCACACAGCAGGAGGAGGAGGAGGAAGAGGAGGAGGAGGAGGCCCTGTGCCCTTGGCTGGGCTACCTCGTGCTGGTCCACTTGCCTTTGACACTTGGCACACGGGGAAATGTTCATTACAGCAACCCCCCTAATATTCCCTCTTTTAGAATAACCATCTGGGAGATGGCCTGCTTAAAGATAAGCAAACATACACTGGGTTGATAGATGCCTCTGACTTCTGAACTGGGCCCTTCTTGTTCAAAAAGCAGATCAAGAAACCAAAGCAGAACAATAAATCTATTTCCATAACCAAATGAAAAGCAAAACCCAGAGCTATAATGAAATGCCACTCTATTCAATGATTTATTTTATGCAATCTAAATGTTCTAAATAATTTAAGTTTAATAATTAAAATAACCCTAGAAAAATAATCAATTTTGATACAAAGCCACCAGTGAAAAGCCAGAAGACTTGATTTTAGAAAAAGACCAAGTTTTTGTCTGCATTTTCTCCTGTCTTTGCAGATAAAGCCATCCACTACATGAAAACTAAATTCAACTGTGTTTTTTCTATTTTAAAAGTATTTACCAAAATAAACTGATCTTGCTCCAGATGACATCCAAAGGTATACAAATAGAAAATCCTAAAAAAAATAACTTAGTGAGAAGCAGATAGGCTTCCCAATGGTAGCAAACCTCATTTTGTAGATACCATCTTGCCATCAGCATCCATTACCACCAAGGATGCAGCTTCTACAGGCAGCTCCTCTATATTAGGAGCTCTTAAAACTGTATTGTCACCAACTGCCTTCTAAACAGGCTCATAAGATAATTCAGGTTGGAAGAGCCCTCAGGAGGCCTTTCAGTCCAGCCTCAAACTGTAATGAGAATCTCTAAGGTACTGCCCAGCCAGTTAATTAACCCTCTGTCATTTACCTTGCATATATTCAGTTAGTCATATCTGAATAACAGCAGTGTTGAAGTTATGTTCAGAAATAGCTGTGATCACCATGTGTTATTTATTAGCAAGAATTATTTCTGGGAGACAATGACGACGTATGGGGGCAGAGGGTGTCACATAAGCTTCCCTAATAACAAAGGTTTTCAGCAAAAAAATTCAGGAACTTGTTTCTCTTCACAAGATTCTGGACATCCTGTGGTGCTTTTTTTTGTGCCAAGACAAAATGAAGTTTGTCTTGCTCTGTTAATTTCTTTCCAGAGTCTTCCTCTTCTGCTTTTGAAGCTGCAGGCCAAAGATCACCTCTTGCATGATACTCTGCAAGAGCCTTGTGACAAACACTGAAAAACTGTAAACTGCCCTCTCCCAGGCACTCAGCTCAGCAGCCAGATCTTAACCAGTTAATGTGGGGAAGGGAATTGTGATAGGAAGCTGAAAAATGATATTAGAGTGTGGTGTGCTTTAGGATGCCCCAGACCCACAGCCAGGGGATCTGAGGCAGGGATGGAGCACTGAGATGAGCAGCCCCAGGGCACTTTGAAACCTCCCAGAGGTTCACAGCCCAGACCCATCCATGGTGGAAGCACCAGCAAGGACTTGCCAGAAAAGCCTGAAGCACTGATACAGGACCTTTAATTTCAACCTGCATTTTTATTGGCCACTCCCTTCCACTATGCAAAATACACAGAATGGTCAATGACAGAAAACCTCTTTTCCACTGTTTCAGCAGCACTAGTGTTACTAAAAATGCAGCTCATTCATTTTATTTTTGGAATCACTAGTTACAATTATTTCAGTCTATCATCATCACCAAACATAGTGAACAGACTTTGAGATGACAGGGGACAGAGCTTTTCAGATATTTTTTTCCAGATCAGCCAGCTGATTTTCCAAATTAACTTAGCAATTCAGCCATTAATTACTACAGAAGCAGTTGATTTTGATAGGACCAGACTGCAGAGCCTTCTGGCAACTCTTGCTACGAGTTCAGTGCAACTGCTAAGGGGGTACCTCATACTGGAAACCAGCAGGGAGCTGTGGGCTGATAAACTGGGGGACAGCACTGGAACATCAGGGGGTTTTGATCAATAGAATCCACCTTAAAAAATGAAGTAAAGGCCTTTTGTTCACATTTAGTAATTGGAAGCAATATAGACATAGAAATAGAGTTAGGTTATGTATCTGATCATGGCAAACCCACAGCTCTCCAGATATTAATCAGTGGGGTAACTGGCTCAGGATGGGTAAGATTTCTTTAATAAGTAACTATTTCAAAATGAAAAAAAAATCCCTGTTATGGTTTACATTTGAGAATGACATTTAGATGTGGCATTTTAGCAAGTTACAAGCTTTTTCTTCACCCCAATTCTTTGCAAAAAGAAATCAAATTAAGAAATCAAATTAATTTGAAGGTTATCATAATGAAAGGATACAGAGAGACACGCTTGCAACAGGAATGGAAAGAGTATGGACTGGAAAACTGTAGACTGAATTCAGAAATTTCACATACCAGAGGCGAGGCCATAGCATCCATTTGCTTGTGGTAGTGATTTTCTCTTGCAAATGGCCTGTTAAACCCTAGGGTCAGAGTTAACCTGGACTATCTCAGTCCTTATTGTCCCAGAGCAGGCAATGAAAATAAAAGAGAGATTCTGAGAACAAAAATTCCATTAAAAGTTTGCTGCCTCTCTGAGACAAGAGGAACAAGGGTCATATAGTCCAACGGAGTACAGAGCAAAACTCTGATCTCAAATATGTCTGTAACACTATCCAAAGATGAAATAATCTTCCCAATCCAATACAATTTAATAGACCAACATGCTTCATGCCACCTTGGTTTAGGGCAGTAGTCATTTGGTCTGACACCTGCATTATACTATTTCTATTGGGTAAAAATGTATTTAAAAGCACAGGGACCATATATTTAGCCATCAAGGGCAGATGAAAATATCCTAGTCGATCATTTATCCCCTGGAGAAAACCCCTGAGCCAAATTTGCTTTTACCATTATAGCAGGACCTTTTCCATCAGTGTGGAATTGGAGAGAGGAAAAAAAGAGGCACGATTGTTTTAACATTTCCCCTCTGGCATTGTTGCTCTCCAGCAAAGGCACCAGTGCAGGGGATGCACACACAGAGCATCCACAGCAAGGGCCTCCACTGCTGAGTGGGAAATCAGCCTCGTGCTCTGCACTGTGGCTGCCCTTCCTTAGAAATGACAAGTAAGCAGGTCACTAAAATATCCTGCAACATGGAGCAGCTAACTGGGAAACAGGCTCTGACCTGCTGTTCTCCGTTTCTAAATATTTGGGGATTTGAAAGTTCAGCCTCAAGCATGCGTTCATCTCGGGCAGTTCAGCTGTCACTTGTAATACAAATCAAAAGATGATGGATGGCAGAATCTGCCCAGAAGTTCAATTCCTGCTAGGGTCATTCTGTCCATAGTGACCACTTTTCCACACTAACCACATCACTTCATTGCTCTCCTCACCATAAGCATTTTTTACACATGACATAGACATGTACAAAACGTTCATCTACCATCTATAAAATTTCCCTGGTCTGAACCTTTCCAGCTGACAGATTGGTTTATGTGCACTCTGCCTTCTGACATTATTACATTTCCCACTGCCACATGAAAACTGAAAAAACAAAACAAAATCTTACATTCATCCTGTACTGTACTGCTTGTGTTTCTGTAGATAAACCTGTGAAGTCTGCATGTGGAAGAACTGCATGAATATTTTAAAACTTACTTGTGAAAATATACTGATTTTGCACTCTTGTGCAGCCTCTATATGCTTATTTCATGCAAACATGCTGGTAGAAAAGTTTACTGGTAGAAATGTCTGTAGAAATACTACATTTTACAATGTTTAATGCATGCAAAATTTCTATATGTAAAAGCATATATATATATATAGAGATAAATATTTGTATAAATTTCACTCCTCCAGCAAGAAAAACAGAAATGTAACTCAATATATGTTCAAATTAGCTCATGTTTAACTTGCAGTAGCAAAGACCAGCAATAGCGTGCTCACAAGCAAACTAGAATTAATGAATTTTTATTGAAGTGATTAAATAATTGCTGAATTACTACTGCAGCCCACAGACATATCAACTTGCAGGTTATTTTCAAGGTAAGGAAGCCATCAAGAGAAATGGCTCCTTACACGAAATTCATCTGCCTTGAACCCTAAGCATCCTTAAGTATCCAGCATACCCTGAAGAGTCCAAAGAAGGACAAATGGAGGGGTTAATGTGGCTCCCTCCAATGAAAGGTGCTTCAGCAGCACCTCCCGATGTAAAGCCCTGCTCAGGGAACGGTTCCTGCTTTCCTGCCAGGGTAGCCCAAGTGTGTCTCAGTCTCCCCTTGGCAGCAATCATATTGCAACCATTTCCACCCTTGCAGCTGGCAGCTGACCTGCTCTCCAGCATATTCACGGCCCTGGGCCTGGTGACGCTGGCCCTGCTGGTGGTGCTGTCCCTGGCCATGGTGGTCTCCGCCGTCACCGCCAACAAGCGGGCGACTCAAGGCACCTACAGCCCCAGCCGCCAGGAGAAGGAGGGGGCCCGGGTGGAGATGTGGAACATGGTGCAGCCACCACCCATGGAAAGACTCATCTAGAAGAAGGCACAGCTACTCCTTCCACCCTCAGATGTGGCTGAAAGGGGACACTGTACATGTGTTAGATATGTTCATTTCCATTCTGATAAATATTACAGTGATTTTTTTTTTCACTGCTTTCCTTGTAAGTTCAATAGTGAGCCAATGACATTTATCATTGCTTTGGAACTGCCCATCCAAGGACAATTTTTATTTTCACTGGAAACTCCAGCCTTGATAATCAGCAGTAGGCATTATGGACAGTAATGGCTCCTGGGATAAATGGAGAAGCCTGTGCTGCACACCACACGGATAACAGCTTCTCCTTTGCAATCACTGCTGCAGAAGGTGATGCAGACAAGTCAACTAAGCCTGTACAGTAAAGACATTGTAATTCTGTTATCAAAGGGTTTAGTACTAGAGCCCTATCTCAGTGTAACTTCTTTCATCTGGTAATCAGGGATTAAAAGGAAGCTGTGTGATAACTTTCCAAAATAAATGCTTCAAATTTGGTTTTCTTCCTTATGGTTCTTTCATTTTACTTGCTGCCCCTCCACCTTCTACTAAAATGAAGATGAAATTAATTTCAGTTTCCACAAAAGCACATATTTCTCTTAGGATAAAAGACTGTGGCTTAAAATACCCAGTGGGCACAACCTGACCTGTTAGGAGACATGAAATCTAAATATCCTAAAAAAAATTGTGTGCATCCACACTACTGCCTCTTTGTTATTACAACATTACCCAATGGTCCCTTTTAGAAAATTATTGCTTCTCACATTGCAAACATACATTGGCTGCCAGAAAGCATGCTCAGAAATGTTTCCTAAAGCTCACAGAAAATACCAGGAAAGAGGCAGAAGCAGCCTACAGGTAGAACATTGCCTTGAAAATAATTAGGACAATCTTGGTGCTCCTCCTGAAGCTCATATGTCTCATAAGATCATGGGCAAATAAATTTTTATGCCTCAATTTTCCTCCTTTAAAACAAGGATTATCCTATTTAACTACCTCATAAACCTCAGCAGCAAAAGGGTTGTTTTGTTGAAAAAGAAACAAATGCAGGAAATGTAACTGTGAAGCTTGGAAGAAATATTGTAACAAAAGAGACAATTACACATATGTAATAAAAATCACATTGACATGTAATGCAATGAAACAAACATTTGATACAAAGAAATCTTGTAATGAAATAGACATTTGAAAATGTAAATTAACAGTTACACTCAATGATCTAAAAGGTCTATTTTCCAGCCTTTACAGTTGTATGATTCTATGTGCCAAAAATGCTCCCAGGTCAAAGGGGGTTTGGGGATGTAGAGGCAAAATTTAACTGTAGTTAAATTTTTCAAGCAGTCAATTTTCAGATGTAGTCAAGTAATTAAATCACAAACATTGCTCCCACACAAACTGAGCCTACGATAAGGAGGCAACAGAGTGGAAAGTCCATGAAGGCATTTCTTTCTGCACTTCAGCTTAGATGTGCCCATGGTGGTGACACATCAACCCCCAGATGATTATTCCAGGAGTTGCATAACAGAATATGCACACCCAGTACCCCAGAGTTTAACTTATCCTTTGAATTGATTATCAATTCGTACTTCATTCAGGATGATCCCTTAAGGGATTACTGAGGATCAGTGCCACTCACATTTGTTTTTGTATTAGATGATCAGCAGTAACTATGATAGCAAGCACATTCAGGACTTTTTGCAGTCCTCATCAATATCTTTCAAAACAAGGCACTACAGAAAATGTGAGTGGATGCTTGGATTCAAGCTGAGTTAGAAGAGCAGAATGTAGTCACAGCAAAAATGGAAAACAGATTTTATTCCAGCCAAATTAACAGCTTTGCTACTGAAGCTTATTATTTTGGATGCAATTGCTGTTGTACAGCTGCAGTCTAAATTCAGAGAGTTCAAAAGACAACTGAGGAAAGAATGGAAAAATAAGTTACTAAAATTATGATAAAAGAGACCAGAAATCTTTTTCTCTGGATCTTTTCAAATCATGGCTTTTTGTAATTACGGACACAGTAATTTTCAATTCAGACTTGATTTAGCCCAGTTTTTGCCCCACGACATTGCTGAGGCATAATAAAGTACACCATAAAGTTGGTTAGGTGTGATCATTTCTAGAAATATACATAAACACTGGGGGGGGAAAAGGAAGCAATTGACTCAGAGTGTCCAATTTGAGGCAGCAGACACCAAGTAAATGAGACAGCAGAGAACAACAGCATGTGAAGATGAGAGACCACAAGTGAAGCAGAAGTTATTTGTGTGGATTCTTACACATGTGGGTTTTGCCTCTCTGACAAAAACTGAGAGACCCAAAGACAAACCATGCCAAGAGAGTGGCCAAGTGGGCAAAGACATGGGAGGCTGTGATAACAAGGGGGCAAGCAGTAAGTGAGTGAGGAAGAGAAGGCTGGGGAAAGCTTGGGGACAGCAAGCTTTGAACACCAGGGCAAATCTGGAAGAATGAATCAGGCCCAAGCACCAGAAGCAGCACTGGACTAACAAGGTGGATGCAAAGAAGATGCTTCCACACCCCTGCTTAATGCTCTTGGTTTTCTAGTCAACGAGCTCAACTGAGAGAATTGATAGAGACCTCAGGGAATAGCAGAGATGGAGAAAGAAAAAGAGAAATTAGCTTATAACAGAAATAGCAGTAGGATGGTTATAATAAAGATCTAACTTTGAAGTCTGCCCTTATCTGAGCAGGAAGTTGAACTAGATGACACCAGCAGGTCCCTTCCAGGGTTTATTGAATTTTATTATCACCTCATCCAAAGAAAAAGGACAAAAGGGAGAAAGCAGCTGAAGATGGAGGCAGTTTGCAAGAACTAACTTGAAGAAAAGCACAAGAAAAGACAGAACAAGAATAAGGAAGAAGCTGAAGAGTAAATCTGCTCTTCTCCGTGGTTTGACTTTCTGGATGAAATTTGGGAGACAGCTGAAAAACAATCTGTAGAGATGTAATAAAATATTCCAGAAAGTGTTGCCACGGAGAGAATCTTTAGGGCTGAGCAAGATACCCAGGAGCGTGTACAGAGGAAGGAAGAGGCAGAGAAGATGAAAGCCTGAAGACTTTTCATACAGACCAAAGAGAGTTCAGGAGGAATATGCTCCTAGAGAATTAAAAAGACACCCATAAAAGCACAACAAAGAGAAAAATCTCACAGTGAAATACGAGTGTGGTGCGTAGAAAGTAAGTCAAGGAGACAGAAGGCAGGGGAAAAACCTTTAAACTAAGATTAGAGTAAGTTGTGATTGCTGTCAGCCTCGGTGGAGAGGAAGTGATAAAAGTAAGAGTGGTGGAAATTCACAGAAAAATGAGAGAAGAAAAGGAAATGAAAGTAAATGGCACTTGAGGGAGGTGGAGGCAAAAGCTGGATCGCAGCAAGGGTGAAGCTGGACTTTCACAGCAGTGAGGCCAAAGGAAACAGTGGGAGGACGGTGGTGAGTCAGGAATGAGAATTACCTACTGAAACAGATCTATGTAGGATAACTCACAGGGAGCATGTTTCACTTCAAACAGGGATTAAAATGTGAAATATTCAAAACTCTATGATCTTATAAGCAAGAAACAAAAAAAAAAAGCCCAGAAGGCAACAGATGTAATTTCCAAACACACTTACTGAGAATCTGAATTAACGAAGCAACATCCAAAGGCAGAAGGGAGGTAGATGCTGCAGCTAGAAATGCTCAATAGCAGCCTGGAGAAGCACAAGAGGTTTCAAAGCTGTTGCTTCATGAACATGCTATAGCAACCATGTCTGCATGGTTAGGAAGACTGACCCTTCCGGGCTGTGTCTCAACCAGGGAAGAACAGCTAAAACAAAAGAGAATATATTGCAAAGAGCATCTAATAACATCCCTAATGAAATTTAACCCAGAGATTAAGACTGAGACAGCAGATGCCAAGGTATTTTCTGCTTCTCAGCCCAGGGGTTTAATAGAATGTATAGAAGCACAGACATTCAGGGAGGAGCAATAACATCTAGGAGTTCTGGAGAGCATGTGTGCTGCTATAAGGAAAAAAATATTGAAATTGGTTTCTGGTTCCCAAAAACACACTGGTAACCTCTACTACCTGTGGGATCTCCACACAAAAGACTTAAAATATTTCAAAATTCCATTTGTTTAATCTCTCTCACTATTTGACTCAAAAGCTTGAAGTATAATATATTATTCATGATCACTTCCAACCCATCCATTAAAGAAAAAAAAAACATTCTCAATATACTCCCAAGCCTTACATATTTAACCTTCTCTTATGTCTAATAGCCTTCTACAAAGAAAGAGAGGGTACTAGGTTAGAACACACAGTCTGCTCTGCACAAAGTCCCTCCAAAGATACTCAGAGTAAGGCAAGGGTGAAGGAACTTAACCCCCTTTCATGGTCCATTCCTTTTTGTGGTCCATTCCCTTTTGGAAAAAAGGTGGCATCCAACCTGTGAAACAGTGAGCATTGCCTTGTATTATGTGCCTTCTCTGCTTGATGTAAAATTAACTCTTCCTTCTCTGTATGTACATAATATGTTCATAGTTTAGGTGCTGTATTCATATTACTGGTTTGCTCTGTACAGGATGAAAATGACCAATAAATAAGGATTATATCAAAACCTGTACTCTTTTTGCTGTATGGGATTCTTTCATCATGCAATTACAAAGGAAATGATCCCCAGACTTTAGAGATAGGTTTACAGTTTAAGAAGTCAAGTTTCCCATTAGAAATCAAGTGATCAAGAAACATTTTCCATAGTTGGGAATGAGGTGAACAGTGGGGGCTGCCAGGCTCAGCACTGCAATCTGTACCATCCTCTGCTGCAGCCACACTGACCCACTGCCCTGGGCCACCAGAAGGATGTGCCAGGTCCCAAGGTGGCACAAATCAATACAGCCCCACAGATGCTAATTTATATAGGCTGAGAAGCACATGCTCTGTTTTTGAAATTACTGCTGTCTTTCCAGCACTGTGGACGAGCACAGGCAGAAACACGTCAGAGCTGTAAGGATTTTCTTCACTTAGTGTAAGTCCCATTTTCTGCTCTCTTCAAAAGCCTTTCTGCTACTTTTCAATAAAGAACAATGACCTCAGAAGCTAAAATTCCTATTGCCTCAAAAGCATCAGCACCCTGACAGGGTGCCCTTGGAGCAGTTCAGCTCCTCTGCAGCCTGGCTGCAGAACAGGACACCTCCAGGTAAGACACAATTCCTTCCCTCTGAGCAGTGCCCAGCCCTGCCCCAATGGCCTGGGAGCAGCTGGCTTCCCAAACAGCAGAAACTGAGGAGGCAGCACCTAAAGAAACCACTCCCAACAGTGAGAAGTTGCCTTTGAGGCCATGGGCCAACTCTGCCTCTCACTTCTTGTCCCTTCCATGCTCTGCACACTCTCTTTTCCAGCTGAGGCCTGTCATTCCCACACCCCTGTCCTCTGATCCTCCTGGAAGAGGCATCTGTGCTCAGCCCAGCCCTCTAAAGGCCTGTCATGAAGGCAAAGAGGTTGCTAAAAATTCTCTTGGCAACAACAGCTCATTTTGCAAAAATGATACACCCAGGAGAGAAGGTGAATGTGAACTTCTGTAAGAAATATTTTTTTCCTCATTATGTTGGCCTGTAACCAACCAAACTCAAGCAGCCATCCTGTGCTGTAGCCAGAGCAGCCACTGTGCACCCAGGGCAGGGCACTTTGAGCACTGCCAAGTAATCACAGGGTGCTTTGGTGAATCCAAATCCATTGAGGTATTACTCTCAATTCCTCCTTTTGTGTCAGCCACTGTTTCCATGCCACAGATTCCCCATGAGGAACTCTGTTCCAGGGGCAATGTTAAGCATCATTTGGTGTTTCTTTAAAAATAATTGTCCAATTCTTTTGTTTTTAGGACATCTAAGTAAGAGTTTGTATATTCTTCAAAAGCACAAGTTAAAGCAGGAGAATCCAAGTGTGTCAAAGGGATTTCTGCGAACGAGTATTTCACTGCTTAAATCAATAGCATCTCTTAAGCCTGAACACGAGGAACAGCTCCAAGCCCATGAAACTCATGTCTGCCAATATTTTAGTAACTGAATGCTGTTAAGAGCTCACTCTCCAAAGATGATCATGATCTGACCTTGAGGGGTTTAAATAGAAAACACTGCTTTTCTGTGTTCTCTGGAAGAGGACCACCACCACCACCACCACAGATTTGTTTCACTATGCCTCGAGGAAACACAAAAATTCTTACTCATTTCAACAAAATAGAAATTACCCTTCTATTGAGTACAACTGAGTGATCTGAAACTTTCAGAGTACATTTCACAGACTTACAGTTATGATGTCACACTACTTTCCAGATGCAGACAGCCCTTCTCAGGTGGGGAATCCTCTCCCCACACCTCCAAACACATCTCTGGTCCTAGAGGATACAAGGAAGCATCTGGCCCATCCAGGTTTCTGGCCAGTGATTAGCTAAGCTACAACTTTTTGTCATTGTCTACATCTGGCTAGTGATTATCGTTCCCACAGATGCTAATTAATAATAAACTTCAACTAATTTACATTATAAAGAAAATAGTTGACACACTTTTTTAAATGTCCATAATAAATACAGTCCCCTCTCACAAATCTTGTCTCCAGATAAGAGACAGCAAATTCTTTTTCCCAGCCCCAAATGTCTGTACTATGTTTTATTTATTTTTTATAAGCCCCAAGTCTCACTGCAGGACAAACCTTACAAGTGTAATGTCACATAACATCAGGAATCACAGATCAGAGGATTTTGGCCAAGTTCCTTTTCCTGTGCTATTCAATCACCTCTCAGCTAAAAAAACCTGACACTTCTGAAAACAACTCAAAAAAAAGAGCATCAGATTAGGCATTGTAACTCAATAAAGTTGAGCAGCAAATAGCTGACACCACTAGAATTTTGCCTATTGCAAGATGTCACAGTTGAATGAATGGATGGGGCTTTCATGCCCCACTGAAGCATACACAGCCTTCAAACTACTGGCATGTGTCAAGATGCTGCAAAACCTAACATTTATAAAAGATACATCTGGTGTGCATTTATTGGGAGCAGAGTGAGGTCTTGTTTAAATTGCACACATGAATTTGATGTGGAGAGCGGGCGGTATCCCAAGCCTCACAGTAAAAGCATATTTTAACCTAAACTCCTCCATCTATAATGCATGCCATGAGGTGTGAAGACCTCTTGCACAGTGAAAAGCCAGAGCATAAATTATGAATCAAGGCACAGGTGAAGTACTGAAGGCCAGGCAGAGAGAGGTCTCAATTCAGTCATGATTTTTCTGAGTTTACATTCTTTCAAATTATATTTATTGGATAAAAATGTATTGGGAGATTTTTATATTGCAACCAATTTGAGCAACTTTGCTGTTTTTTGACTTGGTTTCACAAATGTTGCTTTTAATTTCTGATTTTATCAGGCCATGGTTTTTCTTTCCCCTGAGACATTATACAAAACAATTCCTTCCCCAGCAATCCATCTAACATTGTCAAGCACCATGGAGGTGGGCACATCCAAATCATGGCTTTAAAACATCTTTTTTGATCAGAGAAAAGCCACACAGGCCTTCATCTGGTTCCATGCTCCTCATGGCACTGTTTGAAGCATGCCATTCTCCTCAGCTCAATTTTGTGTGTGACCTTTCAGGTTCCACCTGTAGTTCCAGCACAAGCGCAATTTCCACTGGCACGTACTGTAATAACCAGCACTGACAAAAATGTGTGTTTCCAATTTAAACCCACTCAGTTTCACTTGGCACCTGCACTAACCCTTCCTGGCAGCAGGGACTCAGCAGGAGCAGCAGTAGGGGAGGAGTGGGAGGGAAGGGCTGTGCAGGGCCACCCTAAGGCAGTGTGACCACGCTGACTGTCACCTTTGTCACCTGTGCCAGCAGCCCCAGCTCTGCTGTGTGCTTGCAGGGCCCAGGCAGTCAGGGCAGCCTCGGGTTACAGAGGCGCTTTCTGCCCCACAAAACAAACAACTGAGCATCTCCCACACAGACAACGGGAGGTCGGGTGCTACCCCTAGGTAACTGCACAATTGTTTGGCAGATTAGGGAAGTCTGTCTTTAGGGAAGATGTGAGGAGTGTTGCCACATAGTTTTGCTTGAAGGACACAACAAATTAAAACAAATAAAAGCAGCCTTAATTGCTTCTGATCCCTCCTCAGCAAGCAGGGAGAGGATGCCCATAAAACAAGCTGTGGGCATCCAGTGAGGCAGGGCACCCTGCCTGTACCACAGCCACTTTAGGACCAGGCAGGAGCCCAGGTGTATTTTGGAGGAAGAAGTATCAGGCTCTCCTTCCTGGCTGCCTGCAGCACCGCTGTGGGAACAGTGCTTCACACCTTGGCTACAACCACCTAGAAATACCCACAAAAGGAGCAGCCTTGACCTAGATCCCAGTGACAAAGCAGGAATAAAGCAAACCAGAAGAGCAACAGGTGCAGTGCTCCTGTCCCTCAGTTTCTGGCACTGCATCCTCACGCATCAGTGACTGCAGCTCTTCCAGAGATTTAAATATTCCTGTGGGCACAAGTGAGGGTCCTTTAAAGCAAACCAGCAGTTTGAGACTTTCCTTCTGGAATGTGTAAAACCTCAATGCCCAGTTGAATAACCCAGTGCCAAGCATTTTCTTCCAGTGGGATCACAGACAACCGTGATAAACCTGACCCCAGGGAGAAGGAAACTCCAGCAGGTTTTTTGCATGAGAAATGAGCTCAACAGAGAAGCTGCAGATCTGCCTTTTGGGGTGTCCCAGTGCTAGCACAAATGATTAAACCAGTCCCAGAGAAGATCAGGCTGGTTCAGAACTATGACTAAGAGATCACTGGCAACAAAAATATGTGGCTGCACTCAGGACCTGCACAGACTAGATTAGTTTGTTTGTCACTCAGTCCTGGATTGTATTTTTCTTGTGTAGCCTTCCTGAGATGTAGAAATCACTTGTCAAATTTTCTGACATTGGGAAGAAAAGAAGTAAGGGGGAAAAACCAATTACACAAATGCTGGTCTGTTGACATTTAAAATGAGACAATGATGAACATTAAAAAAAAAAAAATTAAAAAAAAACCCACAGAAACCCTGGGCCAACAACCCAAAGGACCAAAGACAAATCACAAAATAGGATGCAACTAATTAGGCTGAAATGCCAACAATGTTCAGTATATCGTTCAAAGTATCTGTGGTGTCAGACTGCTACCATGACCCCCAGTATGAATATGCCAAGGGGAAATGTAGACTAGGACTGAATCAGATAAGTTAAATACAAATATTTTAAAATGACTTTTTAATTTCTACTTCACCATTTTAACATTTTTGAAATCGTTAAATAAGCATGTCACCTATTCTCAGAGCAGGCCAAATGTCAGATGTTTGTATGTATTATTCAGCTGAACATTTCAAGTACATAATCCTCCTCATTGCTAAACAGGTGGTACTGTATTAAACAGGTTATTTTCTCAAAAGGAACAGTGAACAGAACCCTGCTGACTCCATAGAGTGTTGTATTACTGAATGTGGAGCCAATGCAAGGGTGGAACTGAGCTGAGGTCTGCAGGCAGGACAGAACTTTCTGCTGTAACTACAACTGCTAAAGCACATTTCAAGGCAGACTACCACAATTTAGTTGAAAACAAACTGGAAAACAAACTTTTGTAGGCAAATGAGTATTGTATAAGCTGTACATGGCAGAGTACATCTCTACTGTGTCTCATCCGTGAAACTGAGTTGTTTAGGACTTAACAATTAAAAACAGGTAACAGACCTAAGAGGAAAAGCCTTGCAACCAAGTTTAGTAGATTCTTTGTAGGCCACACTGTACCTTTCTTTTTCAGAGTTGTATGGTGGGGTTTGTTGCTGCTTTGTTCCCAATCTTTCAGTGGCAATTATTTGAGAGAAGAAGTGGACCCAAAAATAAAAAATTAGTGGAGCAGTACACCATCAGGAGCCCAGCCCTTCGACTTCCAGGAGGAATGTGAAACAGGCAGTCACAGAAAGGAAGTAATATACAGCCCATAGCATACTCCAAATGTGCTTCCCAAACTTTGCTTTTAAAACTAGTACTTGCTTATATTTCATGCAGAATTTCCAACAGGATTGATTGCCTCTGGGCTTTTGAAGTGCAAGAAGCTGTTAGCATTTTTTTCTGACTGGTGAAAATCTGTAGACAGACTCTACTTTGCTTTATCTGACTACCAGAAAACCCACAACAACACTCCAGGCACTGCTTAGGTTTTTGTTGTTGTTGTTGTTATTGCTTGTCACATCAAATAAAAATCTAAATCCCTGAATTTGATAAAGTTATTTTTCCTTTTGTGAACATGAGGTTAACACACAGTGAGTTTTGGAATGAAAATGAAATGCTTTGTCCATCATTCAGGATCGGCTGCAGCTGCACTGTGTGAAAGTAGAAGTGAGTTGCAAAAGCTATTCTCAACTGCTTTCTGCTTTTGAAGCACAACCAAGAAGTTACTAATGAATAGGAGAGCTTCCAATTTCTCCTTCTAAATAAGGTCCCAGTAAATTGGTGCTTGGAGCTGCATTTTTCCCTCAAACAACACAACTCCTAATTCATGAGCCAGCTTTTGTACCCAGGGTGGTACCACGCGGCAGGTACACCAAACCCCTCTGAGTTTTTCCACAGACACTTGGTACTTTTCCAACAGGAAGAGTCCTGCTGTGTAAAATCTGCCACTTAACTTGGACCACCTTTTCTTATTACCTCCTCTTTTTCAGTCCTTTCTGCTTCTTGGGTTTGAAAGAGCTTAACTCAAACATCCACTGAAGGCAAGTTGCAACCACATTCTCATTGCCCTGAGATAAGAAAAATAAGGAAAGCAGGTGAACTTTAC
This sequence comes from Certhia americana, assembly GCA_018697195.1. Classification (NCBI taxonomy): domain Eukaryota; kingdom Metazoa; phylum Chordata; class Aves; order Passeriformes; family Certhiidae; genus Certhia; species Certhia americana. The sequence goes on along the minus strand of CM031864.1, from coordinate 23,397,467 downwards.
CTGAAAGACTTCATACCTTCCCACTCCTGCAAAGATGCTTTTATAATGTCCTCAATCAGATCATAATCTGGAGCTATGACAAAAAGTTTGTTTTCATAGCTATCATTTTAACAGGTGATAAAATGTGGGCATATCTACTGGAAGATCAAAGGAATGACTACAAGATATGCTACACTTGATCAAGCAGTGAGGATCCTTTTGCTACCACACTTCACCGCTGGTGTCACTGTGCTGGCTGCAGTAAGCTAGCACAGGTCTAATGGCAAGGTCTAAACCATACCCTCATTGTAAAACTACAAGATAATTTGTAGTTTTCTCATCAGTTGTGGGTTGACTATATAAATATTGAAACCAGTCTCAATGATTTGTCTGCATGAGGTATCTTAATGCTTTTAACATAGAAGAGTGAATAACCGATCATAGTGCATAGCCAGTCAATGGAAAATTCTAGCTGAATTAGAGGCATGCACCTGCAACTGCATTAAAAAGCTTCTGTGAGAAGCTTTTGGTGAGAAGCTCACCATGTCTGGTGGAGCCAGCTCCAGGACAGATCCATGGCTGGCCAAGGCTGAGCAACAGTGGCAACACTTCTGGGATTACAGTCAAGGAGGGCAAATACCCTGTGCAATAGCAGCTGAGAGAGAGAAGAGAGAATAAGAGAAAGCAGCAGCTCTGCAGACACCAAGGTCAGTGAGCAGGGAGGGGCAGGAGCTGCTCCAGGTGCCAGAGCAGAGGTTCCCCTGCAGCCCAAGGTGCAGCCCATGGTGAGGCAGCTGTGCTCCTGCAGACCAGGGAGGTCCAGGGGGGCAGAGATCCACCCACAGCCCATTGAGGAGCTCCTCCATGCTGGAGCTGGGGGAGAGTCAGGAGCCCTCCCCAGAGAAGGATGGAGTGGCAGAGATCCATCTGCCATCTCTGTGGAACAGAGACCCCCAAGCAGGGTCATCTCACTGCTCACAGGTCCTCTTGCCCACTCAGTTACAGGTAAAACCCACCTCCACCTCACTGCCCATCTTCCCCGAAGCCAAGAGGTGCTTTGTGAGCAGCCTCTCCCCAGCAGCAGCAGCAGCAGGGAGGGGGATGCAGGCAGGTCACCAGCTGTGCCAGTGGGTCACACAGCTCCACAGGGCCACCAGGTGCTGGGGGAGCAGGGCAGCAAGAGCAGGGGGTGTCCAGGATTGCAAAAAGGGGAGGTCCCAGCAGCACCTCTGACCCCTCAGAGCTATCACAGGAGGTCAGGCACCCCTCCTCCCTCACCAACAGGATCCCCAAGGGCTCTCTGGTAATACTTGGCTGAACAGTACAAAAACACTCGGTGAGATCACAATTACTATTACTCTTTTTAACCTACAATGTGGAAGGTTCAAACCATAGCACCCATCAGTTACTACTAGACCTGCTTCTTGCTTGTTTCTCCATAATATGTTGATTTCTTAACTTATGAAAAAAGATCATATACCTACTTTTTTGGCAGTAATTTGAAGATCTAGGTACCAAGAAAAACTGTTTAACAAAAAGGAATGATTAGCTAAGGTTTTTAAAAGATCCAAAATACCACTGGAATTTCAAAAGACATCAACAGTCCTTTGAAACAGTACCTAATGCTTGCACTAAGTTCATTATTGAATTCAAGCAACCACATTCTGCTTTCTCTGTATTTGAGAAAATGAAATGTTCATACAATGGAGAAAAACTTCCAAAATAATACAGGATCATTTTAATCTTTATGCCTGATAAGCATGAAAATGCTACCCAGATCAACCCATCAAACAAAAACCTGCATCACCCAAGGAATTTTGATATTATTAAGTTTTATTTTATTGTACAGTGTTGGGCACTTTATGGTAATGTGGAATTCACCAAAAACTTCTACTGATGCCACAAACTTTGGAAGGAAAAAGAAAAAAACCACACCACACATCACATCTCACTTAATACATCTAGACAGTGCAACTAACAGTAGTCTAAGGTCAGAATTACAGTTCTCAAGATGACTTTGAACAGTAGTCCAGAAGGTGCAAAAGCATGGAGTAAATTTGGCTCTGGTTTTGTTAAAAGGTCAGCAACTAACTAAATTTTTAAAACTGTAAGGACAATGCTGGTTGTTTTGTGTGTGAGTTTTTTAAATCTCAAAATTATCAATAAAATCTCAATGTGTCCTGTACTTTATGCCTCTCTTTTTAGTATTAAAGATTCACAATAAGGGACATTATTGGGAATGGTTTTCAAGGGTCACCAAAAAAATGTTATGAAAAAAAAAAAATTAGACGCATCAAGATACATGATGTTGCTTTGTTCCATGTTGAGGCATTTCTCATTGTATCTGACACAGATTTAAAATTAACAAACACACACTGACAGTTTGCCAAATATCTAAGCATTTTAAATTGCTCTTCCTCCTCAAAAACCATGAAGTAACAAACATGATGTGCTTGTGTGCAAACTGCACCAAGATTAGCTCTTCCACAGTGCTTTATTGCCTCATTCAAGTATATTAGTTTAAAGAAGATCTCAAGGAAAAACAAAAGGTTAAAAGAAAATGTACATCAATATACAAAGAAATTAATTTACAAAAACTTAAAAGGATACTGGCAACATTAGTAGATGCTTTAAGTAATGACTTATGATAATTAGGGATGTCACAAAGTGAATTCTTGTCATGGCTTTCACTTCATTGCTGGTTCTGTAAAGCAGTGCTTCACACCTCAACTTTTTACCCATGATAAACAAGTGATCAAAGCATAAACTAAGGATCATAAATTCTAATAGTTAGCCTTACTTCAATTTAACCAGGTTTTACTTTTAAGAGTTACCTGGAACTACTGGTATGTGAACACTGGCTTAGGCCTTATTATTCCTACAGAATGTGACATCCATAATCACTCCCAGTCACTAGAAATAGACATTTGCCTCATTAGAATATATTTCTTCATGTTTTTATCATAAAACCATATTTCAAAGCTACATGTAATTTTACACATTTCTGAAAAATACAATTTCATGGATCTGCTTAAAAGCAGATGTGTACTACTAAATTACTTTGAAACAAGGAGAAATATTGCACAAAATTCACTGAAGATTTGAAAGACAACACATTTCCCCCTCCCAACCAAGTTTCTCCCTTATTTTTCAACAGAAAGAATGTTAATTCACACAGAATTATAATAAATGTCAACGTACTTGAACTCAACTTATTTTCCAAGTGCTAATATTGTTACTGGATTCTAAAGACAAGTGTCATTAGTATTGACCTAAGTAATAATACAATTTAATTGAGTACCCTTCACTCCAGTACACTTAGGAGTAACTTCCAGCTGTGTTACCTGCTTCCTACTCCAACCCAACAGAGGATGGCAATGGCCCTGCCAGCTACAGCCCTCTAGATGGAGGTGGCTGTGGACTCACCAGGAAACTCTACAAGAATAAGTGAAGCAGCTTTCAGAATGACCCGTCAAGTACTTTCAACTGGCCACTGACTGAAACTGTGGAACAGATACTGCAAAATGTATCAAGGGAGGCTTTGAACAAACAAACTGTATCATCCCTTTCCATTCCTTAATTTTCAACACCCCGAGGAACATGAATTCTAGGCCAGCTGTGGTCCGTGCTCCTGGGGTGAAGATGAGGACACGTTCTGGTCAGCTCAGATTCTGCTAACAAGTAAACAACACCTGGCAGAGACAGACATGTCTAATAGCAGCAAAGAAGTTACTGAAGACAAGTCACATAACCATTCATACTGGTTTTGCTGGTGCAATTATTTCTACATTCATTCTTCAAAGATTCACTGCAATACCATGGAAACAGACAGCCTTCACGACCATCCTGAGCTTTGCAGTAAGGAAGCTGTTTATTAGCCACATTTGTTTAGCCTGAAATTTCAGGCTGTTGGGAATACACTGGCTAGAGTCTCACAGCACCTGGACTAGAGGCTGGTACCAAGGGAGAAGATGCTAACTCCTTGGAAAGAAAGCTCTCCCTGAGGAGTCAGAGAGTTAGGGGTTAGGGGTTCTTCCTGCAGGACAGGGTACAGTCAGGATTTCACAGGGGGCATTTGCAAAAGGGCCTCATGCTGGCACTTGATCATTGCATGAAATGTTTCTTTGATTATTTACATGCATAGAGAAAGTATTTTAGATGCTCCTAGCAATTCTATTAGACAGCTGCACCAAGGAAAAATTGTTCTGTAGAACTGAATACCGTTGACTGTAGGTGGACAGAGAGAAGCTGTTTTAAATGCTTGGTTTAACTATTTCGCCTAGACTTTACATTGGTTACAAGAACATGAGGCTGTAAACTAGCTCATCCTAAAACTTGAAAAGACATCTAAAACAGAATTTTAAGGTCTAAAACACTCTTCTAATAGATTGGGTGGGATTTTCAGAAGCACCCAGCACTTGTCTAAAACTCTGCCTGAAGTCTGTGTTACAATGCCTGAGAGAGACTTCAGCCAGTGTTGAGAGTTTCTGATGATCCCACCCCCATAGCAGCAGCACCACTGAAATGCTAAATGACAAGGGAGGGGTCAGTTGACAACTTCTATGACAACTTCTACAACTACACTTTTTCTTCAGAACAAGTCTATTTTTCAGAACTACATGATGCCCAAATATGTGAGATGGAAGAGCAAACCACTGCCTATTCTACACAGACTGCCCTCTGCATGCATAGAGGGTGGGTAGGGATCACCTCAGCCTCCACAGGCCTTCCCTGATACCTGCAGTTTGCCTCCTTACATCTCGATACACGTGAATGGGAAGGCTTTCACTGGGACAACCTATTATCCATTCTGCAAATCCCACAGGGAGTTAACTCCACAGGCAATATTACTTTTACCTACATGACAGCTGGAACGACTGTAACTGCACTAGAACTGAAATCTGGGGTTCTTCAAAGTTACTATCTCTCCTGTGGACTTCCAGGCTCTGCTTCACCACGCTGCACTGGAACAACCCAGGAATCCCTTTGTCCTTCTGCTGCCCTTACTTTTTCCTCACAAGCCAGATGGGTGATACGGCTCATTTTAGGCAGACATCTATGCAAAATAAACTCAAAAATATTAATTTCAAGTCCTGGTTTGACTTTCTACATCGTAAATTTGTTCCTATGTGTAAGTAACAGACCACAAAGCTTAATCAAATAACCTGGTATCTCCCTTAAACAGGAGAAACAGGAAGATTTTTGAGATCCTGAAGAAAAGAGATGCCTCTGAAGAAGACCACAGGAGCTCTGACTGAGCAGAATTCAGTTCTCACCAGTAGCTGGTGATCAATGTTGATGATTTTCAAAGACACTAGGATTTCCACAAATAAAAAGCATACAAGTATAAAACTTGCAAAGTACTGGATCTGGAAAATTTATCACAATATAGAACCCGTTGTGGTACTAAAAATACTACATATGTAGCCAATAAACAGTTTTATATTATCACAAGGACAGAAACCAAGAGTGTTGAACCAGAAATATCAGTTTGGACTCTTATCTATTTGGTAACTGGCAATGCTATTCAAATAAGGCACAAATATTAGCCTTTTTAAAAGATCACTGATAGTAAGTGGAAAAGATTCTGTATATTACAGAGTAAAAAATGTACCTACAGTTAAAATGAACATATATATAAGACTAAGCTATTTATGAACCTATACAAGGTTCAAAACCAAAAAAATACATACTATTTAATGATTGTAAACAAACTATGAGCTTTGCTAATAGTAAGGAAACAATGCAGCATAAGCACAGAAACATTTTGACTGAAATGAAAAAAATTCTAAGTTAAATGTTACCATCTTTTATTTAATCTGTTTACTTCTTTTCAGTCTGCATTTTCACTCCATGAAGGAGTAAATTATTACTACAATACCTCAGTTTTGAAAGATTCCACTATGAAACTTTCAATTTTCCTTAAAAAAAAAAAAAATCCTTAAAAAACTTAATACTGGCAGTCTCACATGGCTTCCATATTTATTCCACAAAGCTGAGAATTGGACAACCTATGTGATTATTTGTTCAGTGTCTAACCCTCACGTAAAGCCAGTAAGATTTATGCCTGTACTAGACAGCCATTTTTGAAAACCATTTTCTGGCAGCATTCCTGGACTTAGGTGTTTGATAGTTTTGAAGTAACAATGGCCATAATTTCTGGGTTTTTCCTATTTTCTTCCTTAAAACATTGATACTGTTTACTATCTTAAATGAAGGAACCAAAGCAACTTAGATTGAACCATGGATAGAAACATGAAGTGAGGTGCAGAGGAAAAGAAAAAGTGAACCTTGAAATTCTCATCACAAAATGCAAGGAGATGAATGAGAAGGAGTGAGAAGTGCAACAAGAACAAAAACCTGTGTATTGCCTGTCTTCTCTTAGACACAATTGCAGCACTATGCTTGGGCAATGTTTACCATCAGCAAGGGAGAAGAATGCCCTCAAGTCATTAATGCCAGCTTTAAACAAGGAACCATCAGGTTGCTCTGGAGCTTTGTCATCTGAACAGTACATGAGCCACCTGGCCTGACCCACTTGGAAAGCTGAGAGTGAAGATTTGCATTATTTTTATGATATTTTCAATTTCTAATAGTGCAAAATATTTTGCCAAGTAACATTTTTTGTTATTAGTAAAGTTCACAATGTATCATGTTTATGCCCAAGAGTAAACCAAAGGATAAACAAATAGTTTGGAGTACAGACCTCTGAATGTTCACCTGCTAACTCTGAAATGCTGAGATTCTCCAGCAATGCAGACACCCTCCAAAATGTTCATGCTTGATCAGACACAGATATTTCTGCAAGATTTGCACTTTTACAACCTTTTAGCTTTGTTGCACTGATTAAAAAAAAATTAATTCTGGAGGCTCATCCTCAGTGGTAAGTACTGGCCCAGCCTCTCTCATTCTAGAACAAGATGAAACTTCGCACTCAGAAACCCCAGGTCTCACTCTACTGAGCCTCTCTGGTGAGGTTCCAAACAGTGCCTCTGTCATGAAATGGAGCAATTCCCTTAGGTCAGCTGCCCTGTAAGAAAGCAGCAAAAAACCCCTTTCCATTTGTGTCAGCTAGAAGGAAAACAAATTAATAAATCTCAGTGAGGCAACTGATATGAACCTCTGCTACAAAGGTACTAAAGCACAATCTGATCCAAAAACCAAGCCCAGGAGTGCGTTCACTCAGGCCTAGACTGGGATTAACAGGAATCACTCATGCCAAAGAGGGAAAGAAAAAAGGTTTCATGATTTAGAAGAGTGGCAGAACATTCTTCTCAGCCAGAGTTCCTTTTACACCCATGTGCTATTTGTACCAACTTTACCACAAATATCCCTCAAAGCTGATGATTTCAAACTGCTGAAACTGATTAATTGTCTTTTCTGTCCTAAGCTGTTGTGGAGACAAGGTATGTTGGTGAAATGGAAAAAGAAAAGACAAAGAAAATTCTAAAAATTAAAGAGCTGCTCCATAGAGCATTAAAAGTGTTCTTTAAATATCCAGATATTCGTCAGGAACACTGCCAGAAGGAGGAAAAATGCTTGTTCTAAATACATTATATATCAGGACAATTTATTCTCCTTCACTGAATTTAGAAAGAAGTTTTTTGTTGTCCAGCTTGGCTAAAATGAGAGTTGGATATATGCAGTCTCAAACTGAATCTGTAAATGTAGCTTTCTAGTGTTACAAATTAGGCACAAATTTGTATTAATTTATTAACTATTAAACTGCAGAAAATAAAAAAAAAATATAGAAATCTATCAATTCCACTTACACTTTCCTTTCTGAGAATTTTTAGGTGAATTAGTCTACCTAGGGAAACTGATAATGTGTCTTTAAAGTGTCTTAGTTGTAAACAGAAGTCAATAAACGTCACATTATAATTCAGCACTTCATGTACTTTACAGAAGAGATAAAAGCACATGCTACCTTTTTGAAGTCTGGAAGACAGAGCCACAGTTTTAGTTTGGAGTAAGTTCCAAGTTATAGTCACAAGAAATTCCTTAATCTAAAAAAAGTCTCCTTCCCTCCCCCTGCCTCTGCTGAAGCAAATTCCTGCCATGGAAAATCATTATTGCTGTTTTGTAGATTTGCATTCATCTTCTAAGACAGTTAAACCCCTTCTCAAAAGATTAAGGCAATTATTCATTACAAATATTAACATTTGTACATTTCAGACAAATCAGATTGCTTGGTTCATTTCATGTTAATGGGATTAACACAGTACCTTCAAAACCTGGCTACCTTTAGGTGACACCCTTGCTGCTCAGAGGAAGCAAATGCTAGGAAGCACCATACACTTGCTGTATTGTTAACACAGAGACTAACTAGTACCTGATTTGAGAGTGCATTCATATATTTAGTTCCATTTTGTGGACCTAACTACAGCCAACAAATGAACTGAGTAAACGTAGAAGCGGATGTCCAATGGCAGAAAATGCATACTTAACTGAAGAGAATTATTTTTATAACTGAAGATCTCTTATTCCTTTTCATTTTTTGGTTATCATGTTATATGGAGTTACATGGAGTCCTGAGTAGTCTCCCTTTAACATCTGATGGGAGTCAAGTTTCTCTTCTCGTACTTCTCTTACGTTTTATTTCCACTGCTACTGCTGGATAAGCTATCCTTTGAAATATTTAAACCATAGTGAAAAGCAGAATTCAGTTTACATAATGACACCACTTCTTGAAGAAGTCCACCTTCTTCTGGAGTTTCATCTCCTTCCTTCCCACTTTTCTCCCAAGGGACCAGAATGGATGGCTGTTGAGCAAGACCTGCTGGGAGTTGATCTTCTGAGGTATTGCTTAGTGTTTCACTAGGCTTTACATCCCGACAGGAAGAAAAGCCTACTTTGAAACTTTCTAGGGAAGTAAACTGGGCACTTGGTACTGGAGATAGGGATGTCAAACTAGTGGTGTCCATCTTGTCAGTAGAAAAGGCTTGGCCACTCTTTTCTTCTTCCATCCTTGAGAGAGAATCTCTCTGGCCACCAGAAGAAACTTGCTTCCTTGGCGACGGGGGGAGCTGCTTCCCATGGAGGACACTGTCATCCTGGCCAAGGTTCCACTCTGCCTGATCATTAGCACTGCTGCAGAGCAGGGTAAGGTTGCTCTCACTAGGTGCATTTGACTTGTTCTGAAAGAAAAAAACATGTGCTCATAGTTAATGCCACGAGAAACATCTCTACACTGGTATTTTTGAAACACAAGTACTGGAAGGGATTTTGTATGTTCCTAAATCATGGATTCCCTTTGGGGCTCCTTGTTACAAAGCAACTATCCCAGACACAATGCAAGGCCAAGTGTTTTTACATTTCTTCACAGAACACTGTCTCTTAGCCTAAGGACTGCCTCTGGTACCACAAAGAGGAAGGATTTCTGTCTCCTCTGTCCATTCAGTCTTGGCACGAGCAGTTTTGACAGTGAACAAAGACACACTTTTCTCGTTTGTACCCATAATATGTGAGGGAGGGGGACTAAAACGAAAACCAGATGGCATTTCCCCTTTGCTTCAGTAATTACTTATACCAATTTTCAATATTAAAGTTTTTTGGTCAAACAAGACTGGGCATTTTATTAATCTAACCCCTGTGTGACACTCATAATATAAAATTTTACAAGCTTTATAAATATTTGCATCAGTATTTGCTGCTCCAGTAACAAATCTTCTACTATAGGATCTCATTCAGCAAAAGTAAGTGTTGGACAGCTGATACGTGCTGGAATTCAAAAACACTAAGCTTTTTTGGCTAATACCACAGCAGTGACTTGGTGAGGGTTTTAGGACTGTAGGCAAGCAGTGTGTTTTTTCACTAAAGGTCCAGTGCAACTCTACCTAAAATAGGAACAAGGAGCCCTCTTATAAAAACTCTGGAGTACTATTCAGTGTTTCAGGTGCAATTACCACCTGGATCCCATGACTTAAATCAAGAAGGAAACATCGTATCACTATGACTAGTCTAAGTCTACAAGGTGAAAATGAAAATGCCTTCTAAACTGCATTAAAAAATCCTAAACCAGCTCAAGGCATATCAGATTTAACAGCAAAAAATCCAATATTATATCATATCATATCATATAAATATAATATTAAACTATTTGATTAAGTAAATTATACTCTTCACAGCTTTCTATGCAGTTACTGCTTTAAGGGAAAAGTACTGCTCCAAGATGACTTAGTAACCCGGGCAACTTCTTGGCTTTTGAAAAACCATCATGCAGTGGCCAGCATGAGTGTACTATAATATAGCCCTAGGAAGACACATCAGCAATTCTAAGGACTGCGTTGCAGTGTCTGAGCTTCATGTTGTTCATTCCACAAGTGCAGGATTCCACTGTAAATTGACTTGGGTTGGTTTTCAAATGAAAGCAGAAGACTAACCGCAGTCTTGTAATCAATGTCGTCCATTGATCTAAAGAAATCCAGGCTCTTTGCTCCTGAGAGTTTTCCTTGATCAGAACTGTGTGTGCTCAGCGTGTCCAGAATCTCTCCAAGCAAGTCCATTTCTCCCTGATTCTGAGTTATTCCAGTTTCACCAGAACCATCACTATCATAAAGGTAGGCAGAAGCTTCTTCGCTGTCTTCTGATGATAGCCTGTAAACAAAACTTTTCCATCAGATAGGAACATAAAAGCCATTTTATTAGAGCCACTTGTGAAAGGACATAGGAGAATGCACTTCAAGACCTTTGAATGGGAACATAAACCTGGAATTTTCCTGAACACAGATATATGTTGTCAATGGAGATGCAGCTACCATTAGCTGCCTCCTGGCTTGGCCAAACACTTTGTTCTAGTGGCAAGATTCTCCTACTGCAACTCTTCCTCCACCACATGGGCAGAGTTACTGAAGTACTGCCTGTCTGCAAGGAGAACTGGTGCTTTTGTCTCTTATTTACTCTCTTGTTTATTGCAATGTCCTTACCTCAGACCCCCATTCTACCACAGTCTTTTTCCACCTCTGTTTATCAATACTGTTACAAAAGCTGCTTTCCACGGCTACTGTTTTCATTACATTCTTTTAACATTTCACTAGCTCCCTCTGCCCTATAATATCACAGTTTAAGCACCTTGATTTTCCATTCTGGTTTATATCAAGATGCTCATTATCAAAAATCAACTCCTGAAGTCAGAAAATGCCTCAATGCAGCTTAAGCCTCAACTTACAGTTTTCCTTTAGTTCTCATACAGGAAGACCTCGATATCAAACTTCCAAGGCATTATTTGCCTTTCAGACCCTTCAAGAAATGTCCCATTGTCACGACCACAACACAGGCCTTAAAGAATATATTATCTGAGGTCACTGCCCACTATGTTGACGATTATTTTGCTGTTTCTGTGCGTATTGTAGTCTTTTTATCTGGAGGCTATGAAGACTGAGGATTATGTCAAGCTCTTCTGGACACTATAAATAATGAAAAGATATAATAGCCTGTCCCTCCTTTTGAAGCAGATTTAAATCCTAAACTACTTGACATCATTTAGATCAAGAATTGAGCTAGCAGCCTTGACAGGAAAAAAATGTGTCACTTGAATTCCCCTGTGCTGAATAATACTTGTTACCCTCTCCCCTATTCATATATAACACATCCAAAAAGGCTTCTTACTTGCTTGTTCTCTCAATTTCATCATCATCATCTTCATCCAAGGCAAAATCCTGGTTACTGAGGTGCTGGTTGAAACGAGTCTGGAGGAAGGACAATTAACATTATAATTTGGTTTATTTTTTCTACTTCAGCATTACTTATTTGGAGACCAGCTGCCACTTTACTCATTAAGGCTTCTGAGCACTTGATGAGGAAAACCACATATTGATCAAGTCTTGTAAAGGTTTTTCCAAGTCCTCAAGCATCACCAATTAAAGAGAACCATTTCTCTGCATGGCGTATGGAGGGCCTCCTTATTTATGCAAAGCCTGGAGTGCCTCATTATTTATGCAAAACATTGATAAGCAAAAAACTGGATATTGGAGGAAATACACCACTCCAGTCTCCCAGCTACCCTTTCTTGAAAGCACATCACAAAAAGCACCATGGTTTAGTACCTTCTGGTAGAAGAATTTGCCAAGTTTTGATTCATATGGTCTATTGAGTATAAGAAAAATTCATTTTTGAAGTAGCAAATACAAAGGAAGTTGGGAGTCTCTTTACACAGCTACATTTATGTTATGGTGCTGTACAGGACTGCACAGTATATAATATCCAGATCAGGAACTTTGCACTAGGAATGCTTTTGTGCAGGATAATTTACTGTGGATTACAATTAATTCCAACCCAGTGCACACTCAGAGCACCCCAAGAGCACTTAGCGTGGAGGAGCTGGTGTGCTGTAAATTCACACATTTCTGTACAGAATACTAACCTATGACACCACATTATTATTCAGCAAACAAAAATAGGCTAATGATTGGAAAAAAGTCTCTATCCTGACCAGAACATTTAAATCAGGAATTTTAGTCACTTGTACTTCACAAATGACTGTCTTCAGGACTATACATCTCTTATACTTGTTTTGTATCAAAAGCTTTTTGTATAAGAAGTTTAACTATACTGGCAATCAATGCACTGAAGAGATTGTGAACCCTGGATAGCCACGAATAATTTAAGGACATATGGATGGAATTTGTACAGAGGGAAAACAGCGTTAGCTAACTTTGAGGAAAATCATACTCAAGTAAGAAGTGCTACTGCCCACATTTCATCATGCAGTCCACCGAATGCCTAAACCTGCAACAAGCCCCTGATGGGGAAGAAATATGGCCTTAATTTCAGACTACAAGGAGCTTGAAAATCTCATACTGTGAGGATTTCAGTATTTTACCTATTACAGATGTTGTCAGTGTTCTACAAATACCAGGACACTCTCTGTAACTCCCCACCTCCACATTATTTACAGGAACGTCTTAGTATTCACTCTTTAGAGACTGAGACTTTTTTTTTTTGTTCAACAGGAGAGAATTTAATTAAAGTAGCAAGTTTTGATAACACTTTCCACAGTTTTGTGCCCTCAAAGAGGAAACATATGGTTCTTAATGTGTTAAACCAAGTAATAGTTGATGGAAAATGAGAGAATTATTAGAGTATTACAACCCATCAAACAACCCTAACTAGGATTCATTTTGAGCAAAAGGTATAGGATGGAATACAGAGAAACAAACTGTTTCTAACTCTTTCATATTTTTGTGAGCTCTTTGTGTCATTCCCATCACTGTTGCAATCAATCAATCATTCTGCTTGTAACTAAAGGGAAGTGAATCACTCTATTAACTGATACTGGTAACTGCTTATCTTACTGATCCCTGCCACAACCACAGTCACTGGCTTTGGTTTAAAAGTTGCAGCTGTAAGTATTTATCTTCACTGGGAAAATTAAAATTTTAGTTTCGATAACACTGGAAATGAACCACTTCCCCAAGAAAATTCTGACATGACATTCATTGTAATTCAAGCCCCTGGAATTGGCTCTGAGAGGGCAAAATCTGCCTCTCTCATTTTCTTCAAATTTGCATCAAAATTAGATGTTGCCATCACATTTACTCCTACTAACATATAAATATGAAATTTTGCAGGGAAGAAGGTTCTTTAAAATGTTGAGAAGTTGCAGAAAACAAAATGGAAACTGACACTTGTTCATCTGTAGAGTAAATTAACTCTGTCAATGGAACAAAATTCTACAGGGTAACACTTGCTGATTTGTTGAAATAATAAATAATATTTCAAAGGGGACAGATATCAAGCTTCAAGAAAAGAAGGGGGGAAAAGGAAAAGAAGTTGTGTCTGAGAAACAGGAGCTGAATAAAATTAAGTAGAATCAGCAAACACCACAGGCATTGCAGTGGCCCCTCAGAACATCTATGAACAGTAATATACAAGTGTGATAAAGGAATGTAACAGACAAGTTGATAAACCTAAAACCTCCCTCCAAAACAAGAGCTCCTAGCTCCTGATGGTCAAACTCTTGGAAAAAGCATCCCTGTTACCAATTTAAATGATTAGGGGTATATTATAAAATTATACAGGAAGACTTTCAACAAGTAAACCAAATAAAATGGGATTTACATACAAAGAAAAAGATATGGGGGGAGGGAAGGAAAGGAAAATATCTGGCTGTAAATAACGACTTTATTTACAGCATTTACAACTCTGTGAGCTAACCACAGAGACAACAAGCAACACATGTTTTTGAATAGCTGACTTTCCTTTAGGAGCTGTAATAAAAACAACTGCAAGGGAGGGGTATGTCCAGACTACTTTGCAAAGAAAGAAAAAGAAAGAAAGAAACCCTTAATAAATTTCAAAAGGAGAGCCATAAAACTTTTTCAATGCTCCACTAGGCAAAGTGACAGAGTAAGTGCACCTGCAAAAGCTGTCAGAATCATTTAAGAAGTCCTTCCATTACTGACGTACCCTGCTGTTTGCAGTTATTTAAGCTTTTAATTTCTGTCTTTTCTGCATTTTGAAGTGTGTAACCTTTTTTATACCCCTTTATGAAAAAAGGACAGACTTCTGCTTCCTTCCTGATTAGCATTCTAATAACAACCAGACCATTTAAATTTATTACCACAAGAAATGATATGGCAACAATCCTTTCTTGCTGCACCAGAACTTTATAAAGTCTTAATAGACTGCTGTCATGTTTTCTTCTATAAAATAAAGGAACAAACTCCTTTAAAGTACCTGGTTGCTTTGCTTCTTCCAAACAGTTCTGATTAGATATTAAATCTATTAGTTAATGTCTGTACTTTATATCATAACAAGAACAGGGAATCAACTTTTGCTGTTTCAAATTTCTCTCATCTCCCTGCACATGGCATCTCTCATCTCTCACTTTGCTTGGAATGTAAGAGCTAAGCACACTTAAACACAAGCTCATGCTCTCCACAAGCTAGTGTGAGGCTATATATCCTTTTTGCATTCACCACATCCATCCTCTCTGGTTGCTGCCCTGCTTCAAAAACTCCTTCTGCAGCCTATACAGGCCTGAATGAATGCTGACCGCTGAAATGAGGAAAAGGAGCTGACAGTATAAATACAGTAGAACCAAATAAAAGAAGAGTCAGTCCTTAAACTGTTCTCTTCAGCTTGCTGGTAGCCTCACAAAACACACTACCTTGGAATAAAAATGCCAAAATACATGAATACTAAAAGATTTAAATATAAGATGGTTATATTCTTGATTGGTCATGAAAGTCAATCTTTAAAATGTCAGCTTTTTATATAATGCTAGACCTTTCAGATGTCCAGCTTTTGGTAATGAATGCTTATTGATTGATACTAAGGCAGGAAGTTTAACAAGGCTGCTGCTATTAATTACACTCAAAGTGAAAAACAAATAATCTTTTGATAAATGGCAGCACAAATATAATTTCACGTTTACTGACTACTGACTGACTCAGTACATCAACACATAGTTTCAAAAAAAGAAAAATATACACTATGGTTTAAATCTGTGAAGTACTGTTTCCTTTTTCTTAAAAATTTAGAAATTATTCATTCAGTGTGAGAAAGCAAAATAAATACAAGCCCACTGTTATTTGTGATTCAGTATTTTATTTTACTCATCCTCCTCTACAGCCAAATCCCAGACATAATTATGGCTCCATCCAGTAGGGAAGCAGAAGATCTCTCCATCAGACTTTCCAGTAAAGCACAACGTGTCGCCTTCCTTTCCGGTTAAACACCATGACCTAAAGCCATGACCCACAGGAAGGTACCCCTCATTACACTTCCCAAGAGCAGAGAGTGATGAAAAAAGAAGGAAAGCAGAGACAGAAAAGCAGTACAGATTCGAATCAAGAATGCTCTGATATCAGAAAACTGTCCTGAATTAAATAGAAACTACCAGAAATATGTGTATGGGCACAGTGCTTTGAAGTGTCAAGTACACTTTAATGCCACAGAGATCTCCAGCGACTACTGTAAAGTTATAGGAAACCCTAATACCTAGGCTAAGGTAGGATGGATTACAAATACAGATGATAAATTTGTTGAGATACTTAGTCAAGGATAGAACATGTAATTACTTTTGTTCTGAATTACTGTGGTGAAAAATGAACAAGCTCTCAGCTCTCTACCATTTATGCATGCTAGACTCGTGAACACAGGTATCATTTGACAATTGTGTAACACTGCTCTTCCTTTTTAATGATTAATCATGCTTCTTGAAAATATTTTTTAAAAAATGTTTACCAACAACAAGCAACCTTCCACTTCCCCTGAGGAATCACAGACCCATTTTTCCTCAGGAAGCCTGAGCCCCCCAGATCAGCTTGAGGCCCCACACTACCCGGAGTGAGGCACCACCTCCCAACAGCCAGATCCCGCTTTTCTCAATGGCACTCAGACTATTCTCAGCAAACCCTCCCGTTTTCAGCTGATGATGCACCGTGGCTCCGTGCCACACACCATTCTAGCTGCAAGGAGTGCACCATCCGAAGGCAACCTGGCTCCACTTTAATTGGCAACAAGCAGAAGTGTTAGTCTTTTAAAACAGGACGTGGAGATTTGCAGTGCCATTTGCAACAACTAAAGCCAGCAGCTCATTTTTCTGTGCATGATTTTAAGAATCAGATTCACCAGGCAGAATTTGCAGTTACAAAAACAGAGAAATGTGTCACTATTTTCCCTTTTCTGATGGTTACTAATGTCCTAATGTACACTCAGTTATTAGATGGAAGGAAAATGATAGAATGGAAGGCTGAGGGGGTCACAGTGGACAGAAGAGCAAGAAGGTAAGGGAGAATGTGTGTCAGAAAAGAAAATTAATTAGTGTCCAAAGCCACAAAAATGTTTGTATGAACAAAACCAGAAAAGGGAACATGGATTTGAGGTAACAAGAAAGTCAAGAGACCTGGAAGTAACTCAGGTGCTCAGCATGGGACTTTAGTGAACTTTAGTGAACCAGGACCGCTGTAAATCCAGTTTATTTGGCTGGAATGTGCTATCTATTTGATACAATTTCTAAGCAGAAAAGGAGAGACTACTGATTAAATGGATCTTTTGAGTAAAATGTGCATCATACCCTTATATCAGAACTCTCCCATGGTACAATAACTGCTGAGAGCCCTGTTTGCTAATCATGTGTGGCTTTCTCAGAAGAAACCTTATCAAAAATACATAAGTTAAAATGTCCAACATGGATGTGATCATAAATACAAACACCCTACACCTCCAGAGTTCATCAGCACTGGCCTCTGTCCATCAGACCAGTGGACTGTGGAAGATCCTACCTGAGGAAAGCTCCTCATGAAGCTTGAAAACAGACTAATCGCATTTGCAAGGAAGAAAAGACTGCGCCTTAGAAATACTGACTCCAAGCACATTTCTACATTGTCTAGGGATTCCAAACAGAAGAATTACCAGGGAGGAGTACCCCCTCCTCTTTGACACCAGCAGGAATCTTCTGCTCAGCAAATAAGGTCTTCCTCTGCAAGGTGCTGTGGAATTTGACTGGCACTTGGAGTTGGATGTTACTAATATCAGCTATTTTAAGGCCCAAATTAGACAATTAGCAGCAAGAGAGAGGCATCATCAGGATGCAATCGAGATTCTAGGTGGGCTGAGCTGCCCTTCAGTCATGCCCCTCTCTCCACTTACTGCAGAAAGAGCCTAAGGCAGCACTGCTGCTAACTTCAGCATTGCAGAAGTGTCTAAAATTAGACAGGCTGAGTCTGGACTCCTACATTCAGAGATGCTGAGATCCCTGCAGGAAAGGATTTTCCTGTTTCTTCTATTTCTCCCTCCTTTTGCCTCTGGACAAACTTTTTTCTTTAATTGAACTTCTTTATTTTTTTTATTTTTTTTTTCCCCCTCATTCTTAGGTACAGGAATATAGAGAGGAAGAAAACGTTAGGGAACATAGAGTACTAGAGCTGAAGTTTTAGATGTACAGTGGTGCTGTTCAAACCTTCAAGCCAGAAGGGAAAAGCAGCATGGAAGTCGGGATGCAGGTTCCAACTGTTGTCTGATGGCTGTCCTAGCTTCCTGATTTAGTGGAGCAAAACTGTGACTCATGGAAGACAAGATACACAGCAAAAGAAAGTAAAAGATAGCACTGCTACATTAAGATGTCAATAAATTCTCTTGATGAAAAAATTAATCTGGTTACTTCAATTAAATACTGAGGATGGAAAGGTTCACTCAGTTTGAAGATACTTTGCGAGACAGTGTTTTTCTCTGAGATCCTTCAGAAAAAGGAAATGGTGCTAGACATACCAGTAGGGTTCATTTGTTTGCAGAAGACAGACCCACTGAAAGGCTGCATTTCTATTTATTAAAAAACTTACAGAGGGGGGCTACAATAGCCAGGAAAAGGATCTGCAAACTTTCTGCTTGTATGAATTTTTCTTTCAGTAAGATAAATCAGAGGTAGATATGCTGACGACTTTGCCCTGAAAAACCAAGCATTCCAAACAGTAACAAAAAATTCCAGAGCAACTTCCTGACCATTACCCCATCTATTTTTTTTTTAAGTTGAATTGGAATAATGGTAATTAGTGAAGAGGTTTCTCAAGTGATTTTTACAGCAAAACTCCAAGACAAGCAGCCACAAGGCTGTCACTGGTTTATGGGTGCAGAACAAACAGCACAATTCTGCTGAGGACAGTCACTGTTCCGTGGGAAGCGGGGAGGGGTTTCAGCAATCTTGTAATTATACCTCTGTGTGGGAGCTTCTATTCCCTATTCCTGAAAATAGTATCATGCATGATACAGGAAAGTATCTAAACGTTTCATTTGCACAAAATCCAGGGACAATTTCACTTAACACAAATAAAGGAAGTTCCCCTTGATTTCTAAGAGGTCTTCGTTGTAGAAGGCAAGGCTTGCACAGGCAGAGAATCCCCGTATGCTCTGCCACTTTGGAAAGGAACCAAAGCCACGAGAGGGCACTCTCGTAATCTGCAATTTGAATTTTGGCTGCCTAGCTGTTTCATTTTTAATTAAAAGAAAATCTGACTGCTTTGCAGAATGAAGAGATCTTACTTGACACAACAAGACAAAAGATTTTTCTCCAAATTAAAGGAAGCTAATGATATCGACAATATTTTCACATTACACCACATTAGCTAAAGAAACAGAATTTACTGATCAACCAATGCTTACTTCAAAACTGTATTTTACAGAAGCAAAACGTGATTTTCATTAAAAACTAGCTCACACTGTTTATGACATTTTTCAGTTTATAATATTTCAATCAATGAGGGCAGAAGAAACCTCTGGCAACAGAACCAGAGTTATATGTGGTTGTAGGCATAGATGTAATCTCAAGCACATTGTCTGAATACAAATACAGGTAAATGCACTTAATCAGATTTATGTTTCTGAAATCCTTGTGGGGCTGACTGTGGATATTTTTTCTAAAAGACATTCAGTCATCTTATACAGAATATGTATATTCAGCACTGCATTACCACTGAATTATCACATTCTCCTCTCTTATTTTCCTGGGGAAAAAAAAATCTTCAGAATAGCCCACTCTCACCTATTTTCAGGTTAGGAGGGTAATCAGTTACTAGAAGTCCTTTGTAGCTAATGATTATGTCATTTACTTTACTGGACATTGTAGGGATATTGATAAATGGGGCACTCCTGAAGGTAAGGTTATTCTGAACACATCTTCCTGCCTGACACTTGCTGTCTTTGTTGAGCAGATGCCAAGCACACCTACTGCAAGCTGAATTGTATATTGTATAGTCTCTAGGCCGTACTTCAATAAAAGTGAAAAAGCTCCATTTGCAATACGCTCTTAAAAAAAAAAGAAAGAAAAAAACACAAAAACCCCAACTCTCTTCTGTTTGAGAACACCAGGAAAAAAGTTTAGTCTAACTTGGTTTTTATTAAAAGCTGTTTTGTAAACCTTAGACACTGTATTTGGATTCTGCAAAGTCATAGTGAGTAGTTCACTTGGTATCTTCAATATGGGAACATATAAAGCAGGGCTGAGACAAAATGATTGGTAAATTCACCCTTAGAATCCACATGCCTGTTTTCATTACAGATGGAAAGTAGTAGGTGCTTAATGGCATAGGTAGAACATACGTTTTCTGAGAGACAAGGGTCATTGGTGACTCACTAACTGTAAAGGGAACTGGTAGTTCTTATTTGGTATTCTGCTAATCTTTCAGAGTGTGTTATTTGCATGAAATATATTATGACTGTTGATATCCTGACATGGTCCATTTTCAATAAGCTACCTCAACACATGATGTAACAGTAAAATTATAAAGATCATATTCATGAAATCAAACAGATATTCCTAGCATTCTAACCAGGGTCATAATAAACATGCTCTCTTTTTAATTATATATTAATCTGGAACAATTGTACAGAGCTCCTACAGCATTTAGGTCCTTGTGTACCCAGAAATCTGCATTACCTGGGAGCATATAATGGCACAGAATTAAAACAGATTATGCAAAAGCTGAATGCTCCATAGTCTAAAACATGCCCTGCTCATCAATAGTTAAAGGAACTCAGCAGTATCATTCACAAGGAACTGCAAACAGAGCCTAAGCAATCTCATGCTTGCATTAATTTTTATTTCAAAAATTTTAGCTGGTGATTTCTTGTATCTTCTACATTCCTAATTAATGTAAGAGATGAAACACAGCCGAGACATATTATTAGCTCTAGGCATGAAACAGTTAACAGCAGCGCACATGCCAAGGTTTTAATAAGGCTTAACAATAAAAAGCTTCAATCCTCCACTTTCACTAGATTTTGTTGTTGTGGTTTTCCCTTGCTTAGGGCAATCCATCTGTTAATGTTGACTTGCAATATAGCCAGGCTCACACATGTCTGAGGAGCCTAGGACAGCGAACCTGAGCAGGAGCAAGCTCAGATGAACACAGCAGAGAGAAGGGCTCGCTGAATTGTGCGCACACGCGCACGCACACGAGCACGTATCAGTGCACTGCCCTCAGCTCCTTCTTTTAGGAAACACTTTCAAAATGCAAATTACAGGAGGGCAAGCTGAGCACTTCAGTTTGCAGTAACGCATTTAATTATTTATCCTCTGGTTAGGTTTTGACAGCTATTTTAGATGCTATAATTTTTTTTTTATTTACTGCTGATTTTTCTTAAGCCTTTTGCCAATTTGCAAAAGAAAAAAAAAAACAAAAACACAATAAAGCCACTATGACAGCAGTGATAAAGCTTAGTAAATATTCATTGTTAAAAATGGCTCGGCACTGTGACCAGTGCTGGTATTCTCCCTGGGCCAAACTGGCTGTGTTTTCAATAAAACCAGAGAAGTATCCTTTCCCTTGAGCCCTGTTAGGCTGAGGCTGCAGTTGGAACTGTCATCCTCACACAAAAGCAAAGGGGCTGGGTTTTACAAACGCAAAGCCTAATTGGGAGATCTTCATGGCTGTACCCTTGACATTTATTAAAGCCTCATCAACAAAACAGGAAATAACCGTACTAATTAGCAGACCCATATACAAACTCCTGCTTGTTGGAGTAAAAGCAGATTCACTTCCTATTGTAAAGAAAACGTCCTCTCAGACCCCCAAACGCTGTTAGGAATAAATTTTTTAAATGATCTTTCTCAGTAAAGCAAACTTTCATATCTTACATAACTTTTTTGCTGTTTTACACCATCTCAGGTAATTCTTAGTATTTAACTGATTCCAAGAAGTGGCGAAGGAAAAGCTCAATGCATACTTCTAATATGACATAAAATATGACACCAAATTCTTTGTCTTTACAATTTTCTAAACATTTCAGCATGGAAGAGATAGTAACAAAGTGAAGAGGTCTCCCTATTTTGGAAGCAGGACAACCATTAAAAGCAATTGCTCCCTCTTGCTCATTGTTTATCTAGCTTTGGGGTGGGTATTTCTGTACACCAATATAACAGTGTAATCAGTATCTGATCCTTACTTTAAATATGTATCAAATTGCCTGAACTCCACATGAGCACTAACCTTATACTGACACAGCCACCCGGGAAGATAATTTTAGAAATCTGAGTGAAGAGTCTCATTTGCAGGATAAAGACTACCAGAAAAAGGATTACATCTGACAATAACAGCGCTCTGAATTTCACTTCTTTTAAGCAGCAGATCCAGTACTAGATCAAACAGGGCCTCTCTCATACACATGCATTGTGAATACAAATAAATATTTTTATTTGGATGTAAACTTTAAAATCACCACTATTAATAAAGAATTTATATTATCTTATTCAAACACCAAGACAAAAAATAAAAACAAGAGTAGCAACAGCAGACTTATTTTTCAGACGTCCTTTGGTTTGTTTGCTTTTGGGGAGGAGGAAAAAGAGAATGGCATGAGAGAGAGGTGAAGGAGTTCTTGGAGGGCAATCCCCAAGTGCTCCTTCCTGCCCACTGGGTTCACGTGACATTTGGGACAGGAGCTGGAGAGAAGACACCTTTGGTTTGGAGCAGGGCAAGCCTGTGAGGCTCTCAGTTCCCAGCTTTGTTGGTAAGTACACCCCACATAAACACGTGTCTGTCCGTGTGCATACACATCCATTAACACACGTGTGGATGGAGGCATGGAAACAAAGCCAGGCACACATCTGCACTCCTGCCTTGCCTGCAAAGCTAAAGGACAACTGGCAGAAACAGCAATGACTACAGGATTTAGCATTGTACAGCCACACAAACACAAAAACACAGAAAAGTTCAATTGTTCTGTCTGAACACACACGTTCAAAAGAAATCTTTAATTGTACCAAGGTGAATTATATTCCTTTGTATCTCTAGACTCCTGTAGATAACAATAGGCAGTACTACCATATCAGTGAAGCAGAAAGTCTTTGTATTATTTATAACCCTACTAAAAATAATGACTTAATACTATTGTACAATTCCAGCATCATTTAGCAATCATGTGCATCAGTTCTATGTTGTATTTCAGAAACTTTGTATTTACTACTGATAAAAACTAATTCAAAATCAAATTGATTAAATAGACAGCCAAGATTTTTATTATTGCAGTACCTAGAGCAAAAAATAAATATTGTTAGATCAGTTGGACTGAATTTATGTACTTAATTTTCAGATTAGGAAGGTACAGGCATTACAAATCCACATATATTAAATACATGCAATAACAATATAATGTAAAATTAAATATCCATACATTAAAAATATGTACATATGCAGGTAAATATTTGCAGGGAAGAAAAAAGTGTTAGAAAACTACTTTGTTGATATTTTTCAAATAAAACTGTCAGAATGAATCTGGAAACATTAAAATACTTGCCAAAGTTGAGACACTACACCTGTTACTTCAAATCTAGACTAGAAAGGATTAGAGAACAAAAGCCAAAGCATTTACACTGCATTAACTAGCTGACTTATTAACAAAATAATAAATCATAACTAAGCAAGGTTAAAGGCCATATGACTGCCAAAACAATTTATTACAAACACAAAATTATTATGCTTCAAAAGGAAAGAGATACCTTAGTACAGATATTTGAATAGACTAGATTGAATTTTTGTGAGCAGCTTTCTCAAATCCAGTAGTTAAGAATTAAATCTCAGATCCATACTTACAGGTCCCCTGTTCTTTCCCCTCTCAACAGGGATGAAACACAAATATCATTTTTTTTCTCCACGCAAGCAGCTAGCAGTATTTATACAGACGCAGCCTTTTAATCACACTATCCAAACACAGACAGGAGATCATCTTGGAAACAGATTCACAAACACACTACTGCAAGCAGCAAAAAAATTTCCCTATATGTACATTAATACAAACAGAACTTTCAGGTGTCTTACCTGTGCCAGTCTTCGTTTATCTGAGCTTGTTCTTTTATCATAATGTGATGTGTAGACAGGAACAGTCTGTACTGCACCAGCACTGCAAGTTCCACACTCTTCCTCATTCTCCTATGCAACAAAACAGATTTAAATTCCTTTATTTATAATCATTATCTGCAAACATACCCTCCATATTATGCATGCAGAATGCATTCAAAATTATCTTGCCACAATCTATTACTGTCATGAAAATACCATCTGTAGTAAGAAAATCAAATCTAGCTTTTCAAGATGCTGGATTACCAACATGGTCAATTAAAAGTTGAATTGTTCAAATGTTTTTTAAATTTTTCTTAAAATAGCAGAATAATTATCAAAAAAAATGGCTCCTTCGCAGTACAGAAAAATCTTACAAGGAAGCAAAATTCCAAGTGGGAAAAGCAGCTGCAAAATGCCTAAACCATTATTTTATCATAGTTTGTGAGGTTGCTTTTGCAAAATGAAACTGTTCATTCATCTTGAAACGCTGCTATTGTTCATGAATCTTATGGGACTAAAACTGGACAACTGCACCTCCTGAAATACACTGTACTGCAAGACTCTCCCTTCTCAAATCCTCAGCTTGAAGCAAAGGCTTTGATTGTGATATCAAAGCAATCAACTTTATGAAAACATACATCCTCTTAATGTATCTTTGAAGACCTCTGTTGTTCTATGATAAAATATGCAAACAATAAAGAGATTATTCAGTGGATGCATAGAATGACAGATAGTTGCCAGAGGGCTCGTTATGAAAAATGTATTGTTGAACAAAGGGCTAAGCATATTTCAAAAGTCATTAAAAATACAAATCTCATGTGATTTGTAAAGTGTAAGCTTCAAACTGATACAGGAAGCAATGTAAGAAAGTAAATAAAGTGTACTACATACCTTGTGTTTTAACTTACTCTTCACTTCTTTTATTCCTTGCCTTGCTTGGTTTTTTGCCTGGAGAAATAAAAGGACTTAAATTTCTTTGCAAGACCACTGGCTGTAGTCACAAAACATGCCTTATGATGCCATACTTATTTTGCCCTTTTTTTTACCACCTGAGGTGATACAGAGAAGGGCACAAATTTCAATCACACATGGCTACTGTATTTTTTTTTATTTTCATGCTTTCCCCACAAATTTAAGGATTTTTTTTCAGTACATCCATGCCAGTGCTGTGAAAACATACATACTCAAAAAGTCTGCATTATTACTAGGAACAGGCAAAGAATGGTCATACACATCACTCCTCTATTTGAAATGCTCTTATAGATTTGAAAGGGTATTTTAGCAATAAAGCATGTTGAAAAAATGTTAATATTTTTAAGATGACTGCTACAGTGTTCCAGTCTGGCAACTTGCAGGGCAACATCAACCTTAAGAGAAATGATTTCATATGCAGATGGAGATTTTGCCCAGTGTTGCTGAACAGCACAATGCTGCTGTTTAGGGGAGAGTTCTGTATGCATTAAAAGAAGCAGACAAGAATCACTGTTGCATAGAAAACAGCCAAGAATATTCTTCAATACAGAAAGGAATTATCAATACGGAATACCATATTGTTAGGCTAAAAAAAATGAGTGAGAGAGAGAGAAAGAAAGAGAGAGAGAGAGCAGGGGGGAGAAGGAATAAAAAAAAATAAAAGATGGGGCATAACACCCAAAACCCTGACAGAAGAAAGTTGTCTTTCCTATAACAAATGTGAGAAAAAATGACAAAAGTTTTTAAGGTTGTCTTGAAAATAGAAATTTTAAAATACATTCAAGGGTATAAATGTCTGAAAACCACCTACTTTTCTGTGGTGGCAATTCAGAAAAAAAATCATTTTCTTGAATCGAGAAGTCATAGAGTCTTTTTGATCCTTAAATCATACATCCATAAGCTCAGTAACAGCACGATGGGGTGCCATGTACCAGATGCTAACCTGAAAGCCACTTTAAACTTTCCAGATCCTGCTCACAGCATTTGGATGAATTTTGGAGTTCTTTGTTCTAACTCTGAGGGATGGTACCAGTGACATTACTCAAAGCTCACAGTCAGGTATATGGCAATTAAGAAATGCATATTTCAATCCTCTGGTAGTAGGCTCCATAAAGGACAAAAATGTAAGAAATAAAATGGGGTAGAAATATGGATACCATATACATCAAGATCCTCAAAAGTTTACTGCAGTTTCCTGGCATATACAAAAGTTCACTTTATGCCCTTTACTATCAAGGGCATAACTATCAAAATTGAAGGCTGAACCACAGTCTAAGATTGTGCAAATGAAGAAGAACAATTTGCAGATGAACCATTTTTTAAATTATAAATAAGTCCATGAATATGAACTCTATTTAATTTATTTACCTGTTTCTCTCCATGACTGCTGTGTTTTTCAAGTGATGTAAAATTAAAAATGCTGTTTGAAAACTTTACTTAAAATACTCTAGCACAGACTGATTTACTGATTTATTCAGGACTATTTATAATGCATCCAGCCAGTGAAACATTTGGAAAATCTATAAGGAAGCCAAAAACCTTTTCCCATGTATTATAAAAGCAACTTTTAAATACTTCTCAGTTAATTTTTTCTATTGTTGTTCTACCATATTGCATAAATCTCACATGCTTCATGAGGTAGGCAGTCTTTGAAAAACAAGATCTTTTAAGATGAAAATATGAGCATTAAACCCAGTTAAACATGAGTATTCCACTATCATTTTTTAAAAGGAGCAGATGATTTGCTGCACATATTACTGATGGTTTATCACATCTCAATAGTGCAGCACTTACTGCCTAAGTAAAATTAGAGCTCTGTATCAAATACCTAAATGATATTCAAATAAGCTTCTAGTGTGTATCAGGACTGAAAGAAAACCAGCACACTGATGCTTTGATAAAGTCTATTTTTATGTACAAGCTGTCTAGAAGACTGAATCAACTCTAAATCCTAGTTATGAAGCTAAACACTTTCTATAGGCTGAAATACTTTTTTGCAATTTATTTATAAAATGCTTAGGTTTTTCAGCATTCAGGGGGAAGAGAGGTTGCCAGAAATTAGAGTTTTTTTGTTTTTTATTACTTATTTGAAATAGATGATCTTACAAATTTATATGCTGTTTTCACAGCCGGAGTGGCTTTGGTCATTGCTGTGTTGATCAGTGCACTGCCTTTCTGAAATAAACAAAAAATGTATTTTAGTAACATTTTAACACAAGGCAAACCTTAAGGCAACAGCGAGGAAAAATAAACAGTGTTCTGTGAAGAAGTAACAACCTTCCTTTGAAACGGGTAAGAGCAAGCACAGCTGTGTTTCCTCCCCAACCTGCTGTCTGCAGCTACACAAGGGTTACAGTACGTCATTCCACAGCTGACACATTTATCAAGGAACTCCAACAGAATGATGGATTTTCAGTCCTCATTCACTGTTATCATTTCAAAATCAATTCAGAAGTTAGGCTGTTTTTCATGTGTTCCTATCATATTTATTGTGTAACCAAAAAATACTTTGACCTGACAGGAAGAACTATCTCATTTAATCACATAAGAATTCTCTTAATCTAAAATAATATATTTTACTAATGCTGCAAAATAGCAAGGTTATACCAAGGGTCCTCTGCTAGCCAAATTGCACAAATCCATACTAACAAAATTGCTATTTACTAGAAGTGATAAGCTTCATATCAAATTGTCACACCTAATTCAGAGTTATGGAATGTAACATGATACAGAAAGCAGTGAAATCTTTGACTATACAGACATAAAAAAACCACATGCATTTTGACATTTGTTTTGTGTATGGAAATTTCTAAAAAATTCTTCAAGAAAAAAAAAATTCCAAAAATTTTTGCATATACTATAGATTTGGTACTTCTTATAGAATGTACGTACATCTTTCTCACAAATGAACAAACTTTTACCATTACACAGAGGTAAGGAAAATGATGGAGACCTAAAGGACAAGGTGGCCAGTGTAATTATTTAACCAAGTTTATACCTTAACTGTGTGCATCCACTGCTGATAAGATCTTGAATTTCCTGAAAGAGAAATGTCAAATTAACACAATCAAACATACATTCAACATTTTAAATGTTGCAACCCTCTTCATTATCGGAATAAAAAATGTACTTAGAGGATTACTTATTCAATTAATTCTTTCCAGACAGACAAGGAATGTGAAGATAGGGGTATGTGTACACTAAGAAAGAAACCCAGGAATCTCTTACTGATTGTTTTCTGTTTCCTTTGTAAATGCATGTTTTCACCACACTAAGTTTTTAATTCCAATTGAGATAAAAAAGAAATTAAAATAATAAGGTAACACACTTCTGGAAAGTATAAAAAGAAAAACACTACCTCAAAGGAAAGAATAATGTATTAATTGCATTCAAGCACAGTGATCCCTCTGGGCAAACTTTCAAACACAACAACGACATGGACTCCAGAAGGTATCATACCAAGGAAAAAGAATAAGTGAAAAGTGTAAGGGTTATGTCACAACTGTATATTCCTGTGCAGAAAAAAAATCCTTTTAAATTATTAACTGTATCTACTTTATTCCAGACAGAAAAAAAACTCTTAAGGCAAGTGAGAGCTACTGACTTCTGTAGGACCACCGAGGACTAAACTGGCCACAAAGGAGCATGTTAAATTCTACTTGATGGAGAAGTCAATACTACTTCCCTAAGGTGCTTCAGCTGAACAACAAAGATTAGGTCCACAATCCCTGAGAAAGTTTTAGAGTACATCAGTCACTCAAATACTCCAGCACTGTGAGCTGCTACTGACCCCATACCCGACATTCACTTTGACAGGAATGCTCCAGCTTCAAACAGAGTTTGACCATGTTGAAAGGACCATACTGATATAACGTTACAGACTTAACATCAGCTCATAAAACTCCTCATTAACTAAGGCCTGGCTACAATTATTCCACTGGCTAATGGAAGCCAAAATATACTCTTAGAACATTTCTGAGAACTGACTGGTTCATTGGAAAAGGTATTCCCAATTTTCAAAATGAGGTGAAGAGACATGAACTCTTTAGATTCCTATCAGGTACTTTCACCCATTCCATTCAATTTTTACAAGCAATTTTGAGCCAGACTCTCAGGAATGATGGCACAAGAGAAAGCAGTGCTTGCTTAGAGAGAAGAGACCCTCATGATCATTATGATCCCACCTCCATTAAGAACAGCAAAGAGCAACCTAAAGCAGAAACAACTCCTTTTTCACTTCTTTGATCTGGCTCCCTAGAACTGTGAGGGAAGGAAGCACAAAAATAACAAGTATAAGGTGAAATTTAACCACTGCTGGGTGTTAGGGACATTGCATGAACCATAAATGCTTTCTTTAATGTGATATTTTGTCGTTTCAATTCTTGTCAACAATGTTCATGTATCACCTGTCTTGAGGTATCCTTAACCTCAGAGCTGAGCTTTCTCTGTCACAACCTGACCTAAACAACTAATGGAAACAATAAATGGGATCACATTTCATGACCAAGTTTAACATTCATCTAGCTATGAAAGGACACTTCAGGGATGACAATCAAGAAAACAAATACTCATCTACAGACAGCCACGCTAACACTGCATACACTCAGATAGAACTTAACTTCCTGAAACCCTAGCAAAAAAAATTCCTTAAAATGAATTATCATTACAAGGGGGTTTCAAATGTTTTTATTTTTCAGTTTTCCTTCTATTAGCACCAGTGATATTAGATCAGTAGAAAAGAAAAACCTGCCGTAGTAAAATTAATGTAATTAAAAATTAATTAACATATTCTACAAGATAGCTGAGTTCTAAAGCAATCCATCACTTTATTCTTGTATTGAAAGTTACATAAAGCTCTTGAGAACTAATACTTCCATAGAATAAAATGTAAGAGAAAATAAAATTTTAATTGTAACGTGCAAACTGTAATGAAGATGTCTCACAAATTTATTTTCAGAGGCAGACACACAAATAAGTTTTGACCACTATTTTTTTTTTAAGAAAATAATTTTAAAAATTAAATTTAAGTTTTATTCTTCAATTTTCAGTTTAATTTTCTATTCTAGTTTAGTTAAACTTGCATATGCGGACAAATGCAAATTTAAAAAGAGATTCACTTTCCATTTGAATTTGATTCGGTAGTTTTAAATTATACTGTCTATACTAAGAATATGTTCACCTGTCCTTCTAACAGCTCGGAGCTAACACTAACTTTCTGTGACTTTTCTGAAATCTGGGTTTCACCTGTTTTTTTCAAACCTTGGGCTTCCTGTTAAAGTTGACAGGCATTAAGTCCGCAAAGAGATCATAGTTCTGCCCCATTAGCGTCACAAAATGTCACCTTCAATTGCACACATATTGTTAGCCCTGCACTTCATAACAATAATGAGACAGCAGTTATGTAAATACTGAGTATGTGCCCTAAGCAATTTGTCCACAGCCTGGCACTCTCAGCTTGTCTGACTTGAAAAGCACACAGGTAGTGCAAGGCAGCGGAGCTGAGCGGTCCCTCCTGAGCAGAGCCAGGTGAGACACAGTTCACAGCCTGCCGGGGCACAGCCAAGGAACAAGCTTTATCTAACTCCTACTGCAGTGCTACTGCAGCCTCCTGACCCCTAACTGCAGTCAGCAAACGAGCTCTGAATACTGACATCACCCAGCTGAATAATGGATGCTCAAAGCCTCAAAACTGTTTACAGAGCAGTGTAACTTATCCTAAAAAGCAAGGGAAGAAGTGAAACCCTGTCTAACCAACCACAATTTAATCAAGAAACAAAACTCCAAATTATGTGCTAGATCCTAGCACAAGACGCAGAAGGCAGCAGCGAAAATCTTGAACAAAGAAATTATGCACTTCGAGTACAGGAAAGTTATTTTTTCAGGAGGTGCAGGTGGCTCTGCTGCACTTGACATTTTCTCTGTGGGGGCCAAATCCTCTCCTCAATGTGTCCCATTCAAGGACAGTCTTGCAAAGGAAGCCCATCCAAAGCTGCCATCTGCACCTCAGTAGAGTTGCTCAAATCACATAACCTCCATCTACTGAGGAACCTTCCATACAACTTTCAAGGCTGACCATAAATAGCATTTGTGCTGTCATGTATATTTTGATCCCATCTTCTGACACCTTCTCTTACACCTGGGCTGGTTTTGGCTGCAGTAGGGTGAGCAGCTGGGTGGTGATGGGATTAAAACATAATAACACCTGACATAACAATACACCTGTCCTAAATGTTTAACAGGAAACTACTCCATAATTCTGTAAAAATCAGCTCTGGATTCAGGATGCACTCTCCCATATGGGTTAGCTGATGTGAAAGTGTTGTAACAATTGTCAGTGAACACAACTGAGGCAAACAACATGAGGAAAAGTATTTTTGTTTGCAAAGAAGATAAATTTCCATGTCACTTCTCAGATCATATACAAAAGCAAAAAAAAAAGCTTTCCCTTTTTTTAGAGGAACACACTCATTGGAGAAAGCAGATTTCTCTTAATTAACATTCAGGATATCACTGTGATTTCTATACTGCACAAATAAGTAGATGTGAAAAGAAAATGACGTGTTTATGGAAAACATAATTATCTAGAAGTTAAGCAGCACAAATATCAAAATGATTTTGAAAATACAGTTTACATAGAATGCATGATATTATAAATATATGCAGTTAAAAATGTTAACACTATAGTGATATCTCATCCTATACTGAAATCTAAGTATTATTTTACAGGATTGCACAAACATATCTTCATTTAATACACTGGTGTAACTAGATACATAATAGCATGTGTCCCAGCAGTGATTTGTGAAAGGCTAAAACCTTTCCATGAATGAAGGAAAACAATAGAACAGTAACAAGATCAATGTTCTAAAACTTACAGGACATCATGAGGACATCATGTCAAACAGTTCCCAAAGAAGTGCCAATGAGTACTCCCAAATTAATTCTGTACCTCCACAAAAGCCTCCTGCTGTGATTTCTTCTTCAAAAACATCAGAGAATCCTCTTCCTGCATTTAATTTCGATAGCCGACCATCAATAAACTGGAGGTGGAAAAAAAAGGGTCACACACACTTTGTTGTCTTTTCTGTTGCTTTACAGTGTTAAGAGTTTTAAATGTGTCCATTATAATGGAATCTGTTTGTTCAAGGCCATATATGTCTTAAGGATAATACACTGCTCTCAGATGGACTTTACAAGAGCAGGTGTAACTATGAGCAGCAGGAATATAGAGTATAGATCAAGAAAATTATTTATATTTTCTATATTTTTCTAATGGCAAGAAAAGAATTTATTTCCTTACTTAATAGTAATTCTGGATTTGTTATCATAACCATATAAAAGGTCACCAAGCTGTTCCCTGATGTCCTGTTGTGAAATTGTGTGACTTTTTAAGCACTAACCCTTATTTAGGTGCATCTGCAGATGCATAGTGCAACAGTTGTCCTTACGCAGATGTTACAGCTCCATGACCACATGAACTTACAGCTACAGGTAAGTGTGTATATGTGTATATATATATCTACAAAGACTGAAATGATCCAAATGTGTCAGAAAAAGCCAAAATTGGAAAATTAATGATTAAAACACTCAGAAGGGATGAATACATTCTTTTCAAGAATTATCAGGCTTCAAGGAAGTAGAACAAGCACATTCCTATAGATTTAAAATTCTTTCGGGCAACCCCTCCCTTTTTGTTTTGAAAAGGCTAACTCAAGTCTGACAGATGAAGTGAGAAAGCAATTTTCCAATAACACACAGTTCATCTTCTAGCAAGAATTATGAGTTACTCACTGGTACTAAACAGTGCATAGGAATGAACCAGAATTAATTATTTGGCTGTATCATCTTTTAAGACTGATTATCTAAACAGTGTCAGTGACAATCTGATGCTTGCCAATGAACAGACTAGCGACATGAAAAAAACAAATTTCTCAGAGTACAAAAATTCCAGAAGCAAGAATAAGGTAAGCATGAAAATATTTCTCTCTTTCTTGTCTAAATTCCGTCTTATTTTTTCATTTTACTCCAAACTGGCCTTTTTCCAAATAGGCTGGTTCATGGTCAGACCACTGTAGGATCACTGGATTATTTCACAGTAAGAAAAGGAGATAAGAGCACCTTCAGCTACTGCTGTGAAAGAAACCCCCCAAAAACAACAACCTCCACTCCCATCCCTTCCTTTGAACTGTAATACATTATCTCTTTGGGGAAAAGTTATTAATTCATTCCATACTATAAACCAGCATAAGATTTATGAACATACTCATCATCTGGTAAAATCCTATCAACAGAAGGCAGAGACACTGAATTTGAGAGGGTCACACCAATTGAGTATTTAATGTAAATACTGACAAAGAGAACTGTTGGCAAAAAGATACTGGAGACATTATTTAAAAGAAATGATAAGTGTTGGTAGTGGTGGTAGTAGTAGTTATTACTTTTGAGTAATTTACTGTTAATGGTTGCACTTAAGCTACTATATGAAAAGAATAGCATGTGGAATTACACATAAAATTTATGGGTTTTCTTTTCTCATTTTTCAAACCCACACTCTTCAAACCCACAGAGTGAAAAATCTGGGCCTGCTCTTTCAAGAAACGCGTTCACTTTGAGACCTGAAAAGCCCTTGGGTGACTACCTCTTTTAACGAAAAACTAGCAATTCCAGCGTTACCCTTGGATTTTAGGGTGACTAAAGACATTATCCCTCAACTGATTTTGAGTTCTAAATCCAAAACAGAGACTACATCCACTTCAGAATACCCAAGTAATTTTATCAATTTTTAAAATCAGAAGGCTTTTAGAAGCAAGGAAAACATCATAAATGTGATTTTCCCAAAATAACAGCTCATATCTCACAAGAAGAGAGCTCATCTCATAAAGATGGTAAATGAAGTGTGAATTACTATTTTCAAAGGTTTATGATTCCTGCAGTCATTACCTATTTTTCTAAGCAACACTTTCTAACATGTTAGGAACAAATCCCAATAAATGTTGCAGACTACCTTGCTGATACAAGTACACTATTTAAGGAGACAGTCTGGCAGTAAGCTTCAGGCTAAGAAAGAATTCATATTTTCCCTGAACACTCATGAGAACGATCAGACACATAAGATGCAATTATTAATTACTTATGTTTGCAGCTTGATACGAAGGTTAGTTACCTTCCATGCTACCCTAATTAAAGAGACAGAAAAGGGATTTCAAGAACAGCACAAATAAAGCTCACTTGTCAATTATGGCAAAAAGGGTGTATAAAAAAGTACCAATTTTCTGCTTGGTCTAGGTTTAAAGCGGCCCCTAAGAACTATTTTCTGCTTAAAAGACTTTCAGAGCAGAATAAAATATAGTTTGGTCTATTTGAATACAAACAACTTTGAAAACAGCTTATTTGTCAGTAGGAAAAGCTGGAGAAGATGCAGCTGGGCTGAGGATTAACTGATTAAGTAGGAGTAGCCTTTGCAACAAGAACCAGAAAAAAACCTACTACTACTATTAAACCACACACATCATCAAAATTGTTACTATTTCCTAATCCTCTATTATTTCCTTCAATTGAAATAAAATTAAAACAAGCTATAAACAAATTGTAAACTGATTCTGTTTAATTGAACGCATTAAAATGTAATGGGTAAGTGCAGAGCCAGCCCATTCATGGCAGCTGAAGGTTTTTTGTTTCAGTACTACCAGTGTGACAACAATTCAGAAACATTGCCTGTAAGCAGCTTTTTATTAAGAAAATTTCATGCTACCCTATCGCATGGAGATATGCAAAATGTAAACCACACTTCAATCTGTTACTTCTTCCCATTTCAATCCAATCAATCATACTTCAAAAGGGTTTCAGATTTCTTACTGCTTATTTTATACAACCATAGTGAAATTAAAGGAGCTCGATTTTGTGAACATATTTTCACAGGACTTCTATAAAACACCATCCTGGCACAAATCTTTACCTTAGACATTAACCTCTGATTAACACAAAATGTTTTTTGAAAAATTAGAAGATTCTGCATATTTAGTATTTCCCTAATCTATCATGGTTGAATATCTTCAAACAAGTCCCCCTGATTATTTAAACATGAACTATTTTGTATCAATCATTCCAGGCATTTGCCAGCAAATATATAGTTTCATGAGCTTCTGATTTCATTCACATTTTCTTTGATTTTCATAAAAAATAGTGATAAGTTTAACACCCTTTTCATGCAATGGGGTCAACTGATGGAAAGGAAGTAGAGTTACAGAATGAAATCAAACAATAAAATCCATTTCAAAGACTATAATCAAAAATGTAACTGAGCTGTGCCAGACATTCATTAACTTGTCCTCTATTAATTCAAATTCTGCATTAAGAGATCAGCTAGAATACAGTTCAGGCCACCCATATAGCTCAGGTTTCTAACATTCTCTGTGTGCATACTTCAAAAAGCCTAGCAAAAAAAAAAAAACCAACCAGTTGCAGGATGAATCCAGTTTTTAAATAAAAACCAGTGAAGTCCAATTTTAAGTTAAGCACTCTGCTGTTTAGGCTCTTTGGGCATGAGCCAGGAGAGCTGAAAATGAAGTTCAACCATCAAGCTGGGAGATCCTTGATTTTTCTTGTTTAGTTGGGTTGCTGACTGGCTCTGAAGAGATGCTGCACTGGCTCTGCACCATGGGGTTATTTTTTTGTTCAGTTTCACCACCACTCCTTTGAACTATAACTGCAGATATAAAAAATACAACAAATCTGGGATGACTGTATCCAAAGCACTTGTATTTAGATTTCATCCCAGACTTTTGTAGGCTGACAGAAAAAAAAAAATGTATTTAAGTACAGATGTGTTTTAACAGAAAATCTTTAAATATGGGCCATTTACCCTCTCATACCTGTTTAAACAGTTGAAGATTAACAGCTGTTTCCAGGAACTGCTTAGTTGTACTGGAACGATGCTTCACAAAACTATTCTCACAGAAAGTTATAGGCTCTCCCTAAAAAATTCGAACAGAAGAAATTAGTATAGTATGGTAAGTATAAATATATATATATTGTAACTCAGTCCAAAAATATGCGTCTGCACCAAATTAGTTTTATTTTTATTCTATCAAGACATGCTATGTTGCTGATTTAACAGGAAATGATTGAAACACACATCTATATTATTTTACACAAACCAAAGACTAGAGACTGAAACATGGTTATGAAAAAGGTTTGAACATTAACACTTAATACATTAAAATGTGTTTTACCACATGGGAAAAGAGCACAGCCTAGCGATACCAGAACCCTTGGATGATGAAAGATAAAGCAAGTATTCATTGAAGAGTCAGAGCTTGTTGAAAAAAACTGTTACTGAAAACAACACGCATTGAATGAAAGATATGTTAGAATATTTATAAACAATCAAATTAACTCCTCTGTCATTCCCTAACTTCACTTAAAATTTGCTGTCTTCAGGGTGCACAGACCACTGGATGTTCCTGAGGAGCATTTCTACAATTTTATTACTGTCCATACTTTGTGACAAATACTTGAACCTGCTTGGCATAACTGGACAAGTAATAGAAACATTATGAAGTTTGTGGTAATCAAGGTACACAATTAGATTTCACTATAAAGCCAAAAGGCCTGTCACCTAAGTTTACAAAACCAAAACGATTACCACATTAGCAACAATTACCAAAGGTCTCAAAGACACAAAACTTGGAGTGTAGGTATAGAAGGGGTTCAGCCTCACCCCCATAAGTCACAGTTGTACTGATTACAAAAGAAGAGGAACAGCCCTTAATGGTCACAGCTGTGACTAATAAACATTGGTGTGATAAAAAGGGGTAGGTTGGCTGCTCAAGGGACTTTGAGGAAGAGGACCTGGAGAACAAGGAGCTTGAGGAGGTAGAGGAGCCCTGAGAGAGAAGAAAGAAAAAATCCAGAGAGACACAAAGAAGAATGAAGCAAGGAAGAGAGTAGGCACTGTGGAAGATCTGCTGTGAGGTCAGTCTGGGTCTGATGGAGTTGGGGCCTGCAGCCACAGCCGAGCTAAGGCTTGGATTCAGTCTGCAAACCGATATTTACAGGCACAGTCCAGCAGAGTCTGCAGCTGGACCCTACAGGAGGAGCTGGCTGTGATCAGAGTCAGGATGGTTAAGTTATAAGGAAGAATAAACTGGGCCCCTTTTCACGTTGTTAAATGTCTGTGTCTTGGCTCGTTTCTACCCGTCACCAGAGATCTGCTGCAACACTTGGAATGCCACAAAATGCCCCACCCAAATCCACCGTTTGACATTTTGCTACCCAGAAGCTACATCTCCAGTGAAGTCTCACGACAGAATAAAAGATACCTCAGCCACCCAAAAGAAGAAAGATCAAAGGCAGCTGCTACACTGATTTTGACAATGGCTCCAGCCACTTTAAAGACAAATTTATTAATGGCCATGATCACCCCAGCTTTGTGCTCCTAGCCCTGTTTAACTCTGCATTTGCCCATCATTCCAGCTGACTGCCTGGAGGTGCTTCCAGAGTGTCACCAAGCACTTTCTCCAGAAGACTTAGCTGAGTTGGCTGGAGCAGCTGTAAATCATTTTCAACTGTTCCTTTCACCTTGCATTTTGTTTTTAAATGGTTTTAAAAGTGTGACCTAAGGGAATGTTGCAGTAAAACCACCATGATGTCATTTTAAAATCTATTCTTGTACTATCAAAAATTCCCTCTTTCCAAGTCTTTCTTTTCTTTCCAACTCAGCAAAGTATTTAAGTTCAACAAGTCTTGCACCCTTACTTCTTTATGGAAATCCTGATTTTAGAAAAGTTCGCTCACTGGAAGAACTAGAAGCCTTAAATTTGCACAATCCTAGCCCTGTCCCAGAGAAGCTGGAGTGCTTGGAGACACAAACCAAGCTTGGTACAATACACAGAAATTTGATGTGTCCATCAAATCTCCAGAAGCACCTCAGTTATTCCTCCTATTCATCCCCAAATAACTGGTGAACGTGGTATGAACATGCAGGACATGCTGGATCTGCAGAACAGCCTGAAATGGTTGTGGTACTTTAAATAGCAATGCCTTCCTGACCCACTTTGCATTAGCTATTCTTGAGCTCCTAAAGACTTTTGTCTTAAGATGACCCCAAGCTACTTAGCAAATCAAAGTGCATCAAAACAAAAGGAACAGTTTCCAGTGAGACATGGTGGTATAAGACAGAGTGTTCCTGAGGGCAGAGTCTATTCTCAGTTCTGTTGCTCTTCCAAAAAATTTCAAAGCAGCAAATTAAAAGCGCTCCCTATATATACACATATATGTACACACATACACACATATATAATATTTATTTAATTATTTATTGTTGTGGTTACACAAAGAAGGCACTTCTGGAAATACAGAGGTATTGCAGGAGTGCTGCTCTGACTAGATGAGGGCTCATGACATAGTAGGAAACATTAAATTTAGGAATAAAGAGAGAAAATGTTTTTAAAATAAACTGCTTAATAAAATAAAAACTAAACTATGCTTCCCTGTGCAAGTCTCCCAGTTCTCTGGGGATAGATGAAAAAGGAGAGGTTATCTCCCTACAGGAGAGAAAACATGGTTGCTCTGCCCTTTCCCACCAGCCAGGGAACAGAAAGCAGCAAGCCAGTTTTCCTGATGGCACTTCTCGTGGTGGAACCTTCTAAAAGAACACCAGGAAATGATACTTCAACACTCATTTTTAGTGCATGGCTGTAATATTTTCCCAAATACTTTCCTTTAATCACTGGATGTTTCAGACACCTAGTAAGAATGCATGTACTGCTGCATCTGTTCCCTTATCAGTACAGTTCAGACACAGAATAACCCAAGATATTTCTTTGCTGAAAATTCATTTAATTCTATAAGGAATTCACATCCAAAGGTCATCCACATTATTTCAACCTGCTGACTGTGAGACTGATTTAAAAATTTGAGTAGGTTTAAAGCTCCAACCTGTTCAGCACATGAAAATGAGAAAATCTGTTGAAACCTGTACAAAGTCCACATGGAAGCTTTCTCAGAGAATCTGTGGTAACTTTAATGAAATTGCATTAAATAACACAATTAACTCCTAGCTCTTTTATTTGTTCAACATCCTTACCAACTAAATTGTTTTCCAAATAAAACTTATACAAATGTTCAAGATTATTACTGCAAACACAAAGTCTTTTGAAGTGCTATTTAACAAGTAAATTATTGAATCACTATAAACAAAACTAGCTCTCAATGTTTTCATACATAAAGCTAGTGACATTCCTGTTTCTGCAAATACAGCTGACTGCCTTTAGAAACTGAGTTTTGGAGGAATGCTGGACTGATATTTAACTGCTCGACCATCAACTGGCCCCTGTTGTATTGATCTACAATGTACTTTCAAAACAAGTTCGATCTAAACCCAGTGGGGACTCTGTACTGAAAAGCAGACAGCTAATACTCACACCAAACAACCTACGCCCAAACATGATGTCTGTCCTTCTAACAACAGTAGCCATAGAATTTTCTTCCCCTTTCATAGCTTGCCACACACAGCAGGAATTTCTTACTGTAAGCTACATTCACATTTTAAGCAAGCTATTTATACAGATCTCAATGGAACATGAAAACTGAGCTAAACCAGTGTGATCATTTTAAAAGGAATGAAAACCCCTAGATTAGAAGGTGTTTGTGCTTTCTAAATCTAATGATATTGAACTTGAACAAGAAGTAAAAATAGTTTTTTATTGCAGAAAACATTGCTCACTCTAGCCATGAGTCATACCAACTATTAGTTCTACTGCAAAAATTAATATAATTTCATTTTAGTATTAAAATTCTCCTTTTAAAAAATCTCTGTCATGACCTTCAGAGATGAAGGCCAAGTGGTAACTGAGCATGTGCTGTGATTCTTCTCTGGAAGGTACCATTTGCAAACAAATTTTTCCAAAATGTGTAAATTTCTTACAATCTGCAAAAAAACCCAAGAAGATTCAGATATACTGATATGTCTTACAGTCAAATTATACCTAAAACCAACTCCTATCAACACAGTAATATATATATTCATATTTGATACTCAAAAAAAGGACCAATAAGAGTCCTTGACACAAATAAAACAGAATGGTTTTCAACATGTAAAATAGAATTCCTGAGGAAATGAAATAGTCATAATAGGTATTACACAGGGGGGTTCTGGATTTAAACCCCAGCTGTGTTCTGCCATTTCAGTACTGTTTCTGTACACTGCTGTACTTTCTATAACTAAC
Source organism: Certhia americana (assembly GCA_018697195.1). NCBI lineage: Eukaryota > Metazoa > Chordata > Aves > Passeriformes > Certhiidae > Certhia > Certhia americana. The sequence continues at coordinate 23,357,515 of CM031864.1, read as the reverse complement.
TCTTGGGGGAAAGGTAAACAAGCCAATGCCCATTTCAAGAGATACCTGTCATTTTGAAACTCAATTATTATCTATGCATCCCCAAATAATTCAGGTGCATTCTGAATTTAATTTTTTTTCCAATACAAATTTTATTTACTTTATTGTGTTATTCTGATTTATTGTTCAACATCTGTTGGACAGCTGATGTCTCTGCTCATCAATCCTGGCCCAAAGCATCCAGTTAACATTCAATTAAAGAGAGGTCTGACAGGTTCAGTGCCATCTTCACCATGAAGATTATCCTGGCCCCCCCAAACTCCTACTGCTGAGCATTCCAGAGCAAGCCAGCAGCCTTTGCACTTCATTTCTTCATTTCTTATGAGTGATGTGAACTTGAAACAAAGCTATTCTGGGTTTATTTCTTTTGTTTTAACATCGAGAGCTTCAAGGACTCTATCCCCAAAAGAGGGGAAATTAATCTCTATCATGGTAACTATTTTTATATTCAATATTTTTCAACTCCTGTGTTCTCCTAACTACCACTCCCCCTCCAGACATAGACATCCTCTTAAAGAATTCTTTACATCACGTATTATTTTGTTAACTGACCATACTGCCTATGATTTATGAAAAACATGTACTAGTCTTTGCCTTCATCTGCCCACATAAATGCAAGAAGAACATGTAAAGTAAAATAGTTGGAGAAACACAATGTCACACATGCCCTGATAACAAAATGACAAAAAAACAAACTTCACAACTGTCATATTTGTGTCTATGTCCCACCTATGTCTTCAATTCTGAAACATGGAACATGCAGTATTATCCAGAAGAAATCCCCAAATGCTGGACTACCCAAAGAAATTAGGAGAAACCCAAGGTTAAAGGCTAAATTGCAAGCACCTGAAGTAAACAATGTCTCAAAATGGATCACAGTTCTCTATGTGAAGGGGATCACATACAAAACCATTGTAATTCACCATGCCACTGATAATACTTTATTCTGGATTATTTTTTAGGTGATTTATCAAATGACACTGATGCAATTTCTTCAATCACCTCCACATACTAGGTGTGAGGTGAAATACTTCTGGATTAAACTAAGGCAGAGTTCCAGCTAGTGATGGGTATTCAGCATTCAACGCCAGACTAGAATCAGAACCACAATGAAGGCAGAAATGTACACTGTGTGAATGTCAGGTCCTTAGCACTACCTGGGGTTGCTTTGCTCTACAGATCCACTCCTATTCCCCAATATTTGCTAATGTAAAGTGCAGCATATTGAAAAGTACTCTTAATAGTTATATCAATTTGACAGATTAATTTAGTAATGATGAAATAAAAAACCCAGCCATTTCTTCTTTTCTTTTACTGGATTAAGTGTTTCGTTATCATTTAATATGCACCAAAAATTTTTATAAACTTTCTCTATTACATGTCATATTTCCTGTCTGTATTGGAGTAGTCAGATTTTCCATATGGTCCTTTGGAGGCCCACGAACTCTTTGCAAGACCCCTGAAGATTCCCATTTTGCCTTTCACCAATCATTTTTTTCAATAATTGCTAGACGTTTGTCCAAGACATATTGCTATACTGGGGAGAATCTGTCCTGTGCTGCAAACAAACAGTTGCACAGAATGAGTGTTCAGTGTGATGATCAGCGTTTGGAGTGGAGAGAAGTGTTGGATGAGTACAGACACTATTAAAGCTGTTCTTTACTCAAAGTGAATATTAATGACAGTTGTTTCATGTTTCAAGTTGAAATCACACAGGACACACTGTTACAAGGAAAACAGTTCACTTAGACATGTTTTTAAACTTTCAAGCAATTGATAACTGTCCAAACACATTATTTTATTTTTCCTTAGGAGCTTAGTGATCCTCAGAACTGTATCCCAAAACATCTCAGTTCTTGATTTTGAATATATAAGTTTATTTATAGCAAAAGTATTTCAAATCTATATGGAAAGTATTTTCTTTTAAGTATTACCCCTACAAATTTTCTACACAAATACCACTTAAGTTCCTGAAAGTATGTAAATTAACTCCATAGCTGTGGTTTAAATTACTTTACTAGACCTGGCACCAGAGACTCCAAAGCAAAGGGAAGTATTTTCTTTGCAATAGCAGTTATCAAGGCTCTTGATAAATATTTCTACAACAGCCAAATGTGACTTGATTTTTTTCAGCTTTACAATTTGCAAAGGCAAAATGAGCTGAATAATCATGTGAAAATCCTCTTAATTTCTAGTAATCCAGAGTGAATTCAATTTTTCTTTCACAACAAAAATCCTGTGAGATACTGAATTAGTTAAGATTATGTGAACAGCTCAAAATAACCGTTAAAAGGGGATTTTATTTATTTTTAAATATGCTTTGTCTTTCGACAACTTGATATCAATCCAAGATACACTAGTATTTGCCAGCAGACTTCTGCCTGCTAAGATATTCTGAAATAACATGTCTTTAAAAAAAAAAAAATAAAATAATCAGGCCACAATGGTTTCATAAATATCTTATCTTATATGCAATCAGTGGAGCCAAAAAAAAGATAAATCTGCAAAAGAAAATAATGCAGAAAGACTTCAAAGGTCATTTTGACAAATGTCTGCCAGTTGAAATGATGCAGAGTGCACTATTTCCAATACCACGCAAATGGAGAGATCTCAGATATGTCAACAGCTAAACTGAAATAAAATGGGCATCAGTTAAAAGGAGAGCTCATTTCAAAAGATATGTTAACCAGGATGCTAAAGAACTTGCACACTCAGTTACACAGTTACCAAAACAAAGGACTGACAGAAACTTATTTCTGGTTAGAACAGAGCTCAGGACATCAAGCAGACTGACATCCTTCTGCTTGCACATATCCGAAGTGCCCAAAAGACAATTTTTGACTTAACAGCTCTTTCTGCAAGCAGCCATGAATTGGCATGGACTAGTGTCCTCACCTTTAGGCTAAGGAGTGAATTAGATTCAGGTGATGGCACTGTTGAATAAAGGGTAGCTATCTGGTTTGTTGAAATGATTAATTTTATTGAAACAAGCAGTGTTTTGAAATCCAGCAATTCCTAAAACAGGTGCAGCCCTTTCAATACAGAATGCAAACAGGATTTCCATATTTTAAGAGAACTGCTAAACACAAACACAAGAACTAAAACTGTACACCACTTCCTGTCTGCAAGGGTTGTTATCTTCCTCCTCATAACAGTGGCTCTCAGTGGCACAGGCAGCTGCTGCACAAAATGCTCACGGCACTTGAGAATCACTTGGGGAGAAGGAATACCCAAGGGCCAAACTGTATTTTAAAGTCACCTCCAGTAAAGCCCTCATCTGGAATTAATAACTATCCTATCCATGTTTTTCAAGGCTCCTTAGAGCTCCCGAACAAATATCCATCCATGTTCCACACACCTACCAGCTTTACTAACTTGACTCCTCAAGTGAGGATGATTCTCTCCTATCAAATCTGAATTTATCTGAATCCATCAGACAACCAAACATCGTATCCTTGGAATTTGATTCACCCAACGTCACCTCAGTGATTTCATCAAACCAAATTCCACCAGTAGTTTGCAAGAAAAATAATCTGGACTGGTGGATGAAATTAATGTCTAACTTTTTTCTGATAAATTATTTTATCTCCAACAGGGTCAATATGTGCCACCCTCATTATTTAGAAATTATGGAAGTTCATATGAGTCAAAAGGTTAAAAGGTTTAGGAATTAGAAATGTAGCCAGCAAGATGTAAGCAACACGTCATATAGCAGGGCCTAGAGTAATAATAAAGGGATCAAAGAAGAAACTAAGGGTTTAATCCTTATTATATAGGCATAGAGCAAGACAATCTATCGTGTATCGGACATTTTTGTAAGAAATCAGAAAACCAAGACTTTTGATGCCTGAAGCGAAGAAAAAGAGCCTGGACCTTAACCAAGGGGTCACAAAGACCTGGCAACAGGACAAAGTAGTGATGAAGACAACTTTACTTTATCCCATGGACCACTGACTCAATTGAAAAGGCTCACCAAACCAATTAAAAAGAGGCCTGTGCAGTTGTGAGGGACATCCAACTGATATTAATACAAGGTGAAGATAGGTGACACATATGTATAGACATGCTAGGTAATTTTACGAATATGTATGATTTTTAGAAATATATAAAGAACTGATGCTTTGTGAATTTAGTATGTCTTTAGGACGCTAGTCCTCTGTGCTCCTGTACTGAATAAACATACAAATCTTTCAACCTCAAATGAGTGGAAAGGTGTTTTGTCTGTGATACACTTTCAGTGCATCACATAAAACATTAATCAATTGAATACCAGCAAAATGTGAAAAATACAAATTCTGGGCTTCTGATGAGATGAAACGAGTTTTCATTTCTCCTGCCTTCCAAGTGTAATCAAGGTAAGTGTGTAACAGGAGAGATGCACGTTTGACTCTCATCTGGCTTCTGCCAGGGAAGAAGTTTCTGCCCTCCAACACAGCAAAACCTCTGGAAAAATGATGGAGTCTGAAAGGCACAGCCCCTTCAGTTCATCACCACATTAAACCAGGTGAGCTGTGTGTGAGCAGCTTCACTAATGAAATCTGATTTTACATTAAACAAAGAATAAAACTGATACAAATAAGAAAACAGCTGACTTTGGATAAGTATTTTTCAGTACAATTCACTGTTGAGAGACGGTGGTACCTTCCAGCTCCTTAGCACAGAGTAAGATTTAAACCAGACTATTCCAGACCGGGATAAAACATTTCACATTATCCTTGGAAGAATGAGACCATGCTCTTATAAATTCAGGGAATAAAAGCAATAGGGAAGCCATCTTACTGGTTTGTATCTCAGTGCATCTCTGTAGGATCCAAAGAGTGCTGCCTGTGCCCGAAGGAAGGCCTTGGCCACTCCGTCGCCCGTAGCTGTCGACTGCTTTTTCAGTTTATTTTTCAAGGCCGAGACCTGTGTGACAGAGTGGAACAGTTAAATTAACACCTCAGAAATTGGTACAGCGAGGTATGAACCCAATCAGCAGGCAAACCATAGTGTCTACAGGTCAGCCAAAAATTCATCCTCCTCCTTGATAGCTTATCTTTTTAACTGCAAGGAGCACCTGCTGGTCTGTTAATTGAAATGAAGGCAGGGGATGATGGTAGAGTGCTAATGCAGATTGGTTTATGCTCTCTTTTTTCTCCCAAGGCCTCTTGACATAAATAAGCTTAATTATTTTACAGTAAAATGCATTTATTGCAGAGGTTTTTTTTCCAGCTTAACATGTATTCACTAGCTTGGATGTTGACAGTTGGATCTGTTTTATTTAAGCTATGAAGGTCTATTTTTAAGGACTCTTAATGGTCACTTACTATTCAGTGCCAAGGATTATCTCTTACTTTACATCAAATTCCTATTTTACACCATTTCTCATGCACCATGGGACTACCTGCTACCACAGTCATATAGTTGAGAAAAGTTTTTGTAAATTCAGTGTTACACTGCCTCCAGAATTGTCCTTGAAGATAAAACATGTGAAATGGAAGATAACAAAAGAAATAATTAGGAAATGCCTGCAGTTTAGAAGAAAAAAAAAAAAATAAAGAAAAAGAAGACCATTCTGATTATAGTTGTTGGCTTTTTTAAGGAGGTTTGTGGTTTTTTTTACTTGGCAAATAACAAACCACTGGTTAGAAAGAATTAGAGAAAAAGAAAAAAAGGAAGGAGGAAAATATTAATTTAATATGTCCCAATAACTGTTATTGGGACATACTATAGAGGAAAATAATATAATTCTGGAATTATTACAAGAGATGTGGAATTATACCCAGATACAGTCTATACTCTCCTAACTTCCATCATGAGGGACACCTGGAAAGGAAGTCAACTCTATTTACATAGAACACAAATCTCTATATCCCTCTGTACAGCAATGTACCCAACAGAGCATTATTTAAGTCCCTAAATGAAGTGACATTCCGAGTTACTATTTAAATGGAAAATTATAAATACAAATTTATCACCAAAACAGCTTTAATTTTTTTGGAAATAATATGCACGAAGGAGTATCTTTTTGTTTCTTTATGCAAGCAGTCCTGACTGCTCTTGTAGATGATGATTGTAATTGAAGTGTCAACCTAATTAACAACTAAACTTTGAATAATGCTAATGAGAACTGAACATGGCATCAGAGAAAAGACCAGCTCTACAGGTGATAAACCTTCATAGTAGTGACATTTTCCAGTGTAAAGTCACAGTTACTGTGATCTGATCAAAGAGAGAGACCCCCATTGGGTCCAATTATAACTATAGTTTGGAAAAAAAAATTATTGAGTTATGATGTTCATAATCTATGCAGAAAGGCCTTTACAGTATAGGTCTTTTCCCCATAGCTGTGATCTTTTCAATTTATATCCAAGCTCCACAGATCTAGATAAAAGTTTAGAGCCTGATTTGTTTAGCCCGTGGAAAGCACACACCAAGGCTCATTTATGTTCTTGCCTTACACCTCAAAAGGAAAAGAAAAATCACAACTCCACGTACAAAAACTGGTTAAGAAATTGAAGGTTGAAAAAATAAGTGCATATCTTGTTTCTGTGGTTTGATTTTTTTCTTTTCTTCTGTATTGTCTGATTAATTTTGTAGTTGTAAAAAAAAAGACTTGATTATTTTTTTAATCAACTGAATACCAGCAAAATGTGGAAAATACAAATTCTGGGCTTCTGATGAGATGAACCGAGTTTTCATTTCTCCTGCCTTCCAAGTGTAATCAAGGTAAGTGTGTAGCAGGAGAGATGCATGTGGGGAAAATAAATGCATACAAGGAAGATCTGCCCATAGACAGTAGCACAGTTTGACTAAAATAAAAGCAATAACACGATGCCAATAAGAACTGGCAATCTTTATATTTTTTCTCTGTCAAGACAGGCAAAGCATCTTCTAAAAGTAAGGGAGGGAAAAGGTAGAAAAGTCTCTACATTCTTTTAAATCTACATTCTTCAAAATTATACTTTATGATTTTGGGAAAATTATGGCAGATGATAGGACAGGTTAAGAGAAGAGAGGGGGTAAAGATAATGCAGAGCAGAGGGAATACATGACCAAATGGGAAACATGAATGAAAAAAGGTACTTTCTAATTTTCTCTGTTCTGGCAGGCCCTAAGCAACTTATTGTAAATTTGATTAACAGGATGCTTTAGGCAAAAAAGTGTTAAAAAGAACAACAGAAAACAACCAATCCCCTGCTCTGCTGCCATGCTGGTGTGCTATTAGCTCGGTAATATTAAGAATTTCCAATGGGCTGGCAGCTTGGAGGCAGGTGCTGTGGACAAATACACATGTTTGTGTGCTGTCCTGGAGGGAGTCTGAACCTCAGAAAGGTAGTGCTGGAGTTCAAAGAAAGCTCCTCCAACTCCTGCTTCTCTCAAGGGCAATGCTTAAAGGCAAGAAGAGCTCCATCAGATTATTCTGCAGAAGAGTCAGGAGCATGGTACTCTTAAGAAGCCTGCAGAGATCATGTGAGCCACAGCAGTCCATGAGCCACAGCCCTGATGTGCCTGCTGTCCCAAGCAGTTCCCTGGCTGCAGCACACCTGAGTGCCCTTGGGACCTGCCTTGGCTTCCTCCAAGCTGAGGCCAGTGATCACACAAGCAGAGGGCAGTGCTTACTCAGGGCCCAGCCCCGCCACACTTGGGTAGGCTGATGCCAAATTCTCCCAGTTCTACACTTGAATCAAAGACAGAGTGACAGAGTGATAATGTAGTTATTACAGCCAGGATAGTAGGCATGGGTTAGAACTCAGTTCAGTAGGCACTGAACTCCTTGGAAGAGCCTGGTTCACAGCAGGATTGTGATTGCTCAGATCCATGCACCTCAAACCAAGGAAATGTGAGACCCCTCTGGGTGACATCATTAATAGCACTTAAAATTATTTTAAAATGACATGATTCTGACACCAAGCCAAAAAATAGCAAGCAGCATCTGTATCAAAATCTTTCCCTTATATATATTTTAATCCATCTACCTATGATTAAGAACACCAAACTTTTTTTCTTTGTATCTCTTTTGCAGAAATAGCCTTTTACAAAGTTTAAAAGTAAAGAACTGCAAGCAGCAAACTGCAGGGGTTAGAATGCTGTTAAAATTTATTTATGAAAGACACCAGTGATCTGCTGCAGAAATGGTATTTTTAATTTACACAAGGAGCAAACTGTTTTTATCTTCTCCTAGCAACAGCTTCTCATAGGAAGGTGACTTCATTGCACCTAAACACTGCCAGTGAAGAGCAATCAGAATTTCAGGAAGTTTTAAATCAATACAATAGTTTTTCAAAGATACAGATGAGACTGATGTGTAATTAAGTGTATCTAAAATGTAGAGACATACTGTGCTGGTCATTGAAACAAAAAGTATCATTTATTTAAATGGCTACCATACGTCCTTTCTAGGACTCCTAAAATCTAAGTATCTGATAGACAGAAAATATGACTAATATCTCTTCAATATCCATGTGAATAGACAAATCACATGAAACTAAAAAATAAGTTAATAATATCACATAGTTATTAATCAAAGCCTTTGCTCCTGCAAAAACTCAAAAGCATACAAATTTAAACACATATAGAAGAATTATGTTTGTATATATTTGTTATCTGAGAAATAGAGAGCCACACACTGGAGTTTCGAATGACTATTAGATCTCTGCAAAAAAAAAATCCAGATATTTCTCTGGTATTAGCAGCACTTGTTATGTTTTAAACTACTTCTTGCTGTTTTCCATCAGATGATACCACTGTTAAAGTAAGTAGAAGCTCACTCAAAAACAAGCAAGAGAAGATCACAAGGAACAAATACAAACAACAAATACAAACACCAAAAACACTGATATTTAAATCAGTATTTCTAGTAAAGGGCTTCTATGTATTTGATTATTTGTTTATTGTCTACATGCAGAGGATCTAGGCATCTCAGGGAGACTCCAGCATTTAACTACAATTCCGTCATTTAACAAAAACAACTACTTCAAATGTTTTCAAAACTAGTTGTACTTTTCAATTTCATATTCTAGCTTCTACAACTATATCAAGGTTCTACAGAATCTCAGCTCTAAGAACTTGTTCACAATGAACAGTTGCCTCACAATAGTGCAAACAATGCTGACCACTCTGAGTTTCAAAAATATATTATCAATAATTTTGGCTATTTTCTGATGGAAAATACCATCCTAAATTATGCTATTTACATTTTGAAAATAAAATAATTAATTGCACTATTATACATTGACCTTAATTTCTTTATAATACCATTAAATTTTGTATTTTAAAAAATAATTTGCACTCCCAGTAATCAAGGCATAAAGTAACCAATTTTCTGCATGAATTATAGCCTACTTCTCAAATGCTACTTTTAGAACAGTAATGTTCATATGCCAAATTTGTGGTGTTAAAATTCTCTGACTTTAGGAATCTCAAAACTAAAGCTCTAAACCTCAGTTAAGATTCTGTACTGCATCACAGTGTGTAGGTACCAGGCAGTATAAACACTACACATCTTTCAACAGCTCTGTAGCTTTTGCAGTTGACAATATTTAACAACCACAGAAGAAGCTAAAAGACTAAAAAGTCTGTTGTTTTCTGAAGATCATATTTATAAAAGTTCTGCTCAGTATATGATTTCAAGTCATTAAGACTTGGTTGCTAAAAGGGATGCTGTCAATTCTGCAAGCTGTTTGGGAAAGTGTTCACAGCTGAGCAAAGGAGAAGCTTTTATGTCAGAGTTAAGTACAAGCAGCTATTGCAGGGTCAGGCCCAAAATTTAGAAAATTCAGTCTATGGTCACAAACGTTCTTCTAATGCCTTATATTATTAAAGTGGTGATCTCAGTATTATTATATTAGGAAATTTACTTCCAGAGAAATAGTTTCTTACTTTTTTTTTTTAATTAAAAATATTCAATTCACAGTGAAATGATGAAATTTAAAAACAAGCTTTCTTGTCAAAAGAGCAAAAAAAAGAGGGGCTTTCCCCCTTCCAAGAAAACAAAGGATTCCTGAAAGTCTTGCCCTGATTTATTCTTCCAATTTTAAATACCTTAGGAGTAGCGGAACTGCTACTGGCATGGTAGTATTTCTAACAGTCAATAAATCTAAAATATTATGTGTGAATATTGGAATGAAGCCATTAAGAAGATTACAGCATGCAACGCAGCAGAGGGTCCTCATGAAAAAAGGACTGGTAATTCAGGACAACTGTGACCACTGACCTTTGAACACTCAAGACCACTGGTCAGTCTGACAGAATAATAGAGTTCACATGCATGGAAAGTCATCTAGCCTGTAACTATAATTTAAATGCTTAAGTGAGTGATTTAAAAATGCCTTTAAATCTCAGTTAATTTATTATACAGTTTATTAGACAATGCCATAGAATGATGTTTCTTTCAATCCTAAATTTATCATGAAAAAAATTCACGATCAGAGCATATATACATGGGTAAGCCATTAAATACCTATGCTGCAAGGACATTATTTTTGATCAAGAAAATAATTACTCTGTTCCCTCTGGACACAAGAAACAGTTTTAGAAAACTTGGAAAATACTGCTTTTCTTTTGTTAGGCTGTTAACCAACCTGGAATCAATTTCTGAACGGGACAGCAAGACTACAACTTCTTTTATATTTTCAGTTCTTCATTCTATTTTAATGCCTTTCAGAAATACTCATTACATCTTTTCATCAGCAGTTTTACTACTTTTGTATGTATGTTTATGAAGTTTCTCTGTATAAGTTAAAATGCTTCACACATGAATCTGTGACATTCCCTTTAACGTTTTAACTCTACACTCCTGCATCTTATACTTTTCCCCAAGATGTCAGCAGCTGCACTGCCCCTCATGAATGCAAAAGGAGGACAAGCATTTTGTCACCATATGAACCAAACACAGCCCTGTGCCTTTTGTTTCCAGGCTTTCCAACTATAATTTTACATTCATTACACCAAAATGTTTAATTAAAGGGCCTTACAGATTGAGGTGAAGTAAAAGATGGGATTATTCAAATTAAAAGCTTCAGTATAAAATCCTCAAATTCTCCAAGTATATTTTGCATAGAACACTGTTCTTTTTTTGTTTTATATTAGAGCTGAAAAAATATTGTAAGTCTAGTCTGTAGTCTGTACACCTGGATTACCTACATTAAGATTTGCAGTAATAGCATGCATATATTCAGGGAGAAAATACACTTCTGCAAGTAGGAAGAATGTATCCCTATTTCCTTCATGTGAGCCTGCTTCTTTAGAGATCATTTTGATATGCACCTGTAAAACACAGGGCATGTGCCTCTCATTGCATAAAGATCCATTTTGGCTGTTCAAAGGACCTCAGCAGTAACTCCAGTATCTCATGGACTATGATGCCTAATTCTCAGTTCCACATCCAGCTATTATTTGGCATACAGACCTTCATGACATTGCAACATCAATCCTATTCACTCAATGAAGTCCAGCTAAAGCTACACCAGGAAATTACTCCTTTTTTACTTAATTATTATACACTCAAATAATAGAGTACAGTCAAAGTTACTGTATGTACGTTTGTGCATGGAAATCACGAAACATCACAAAATATACCCATGTAATAATACGCTAGTGTCTACCACAGAACATCACAGTAATTTTTATAGTCTTATATTTCTGAACTATAGTTGATACTGAGCCCAAAGACTGACCAGATGATCTATAAACATTTTCAGACTTATTTTTAGATTTTAGATTTAAAATCAAAGGCCAGTGGCACAAATACTACCATCAAGAGTTTGACTTCTGTTGTAATAAATATATACAAATTACCAACAATAACAAAAGAAACAATATACCATTAGAGGATCATACTTTGATTATGACAGGGGTTTTTCATGATTTACAATTTCAGAAAATATAACTCTTTGATTTCATATTTTGATATAAAGTTCTTTGTCTTGCCAACTATTTGTGATAGCTTGTGCATCTTTAATTGAATAATGGAAACAGTCGTTTCACAATTATATTCGTTTAGAGCTCTATTGGGAAAAACAAGATAAGTGAATTTTGTGACTATTTAAAATGATATACAGAGTATGTTCCCCTATAGGCAGTTAAAAAAAAAAAAAAAAAAAAAGGCAAAAAAAAGCGGGGGGGCACCCTCTGCAAGATCAAAGTCCAGAAAAAAATGGCACTTAATTTATCATCCTTTACAGACAAAAGACAGCTTTCGTCATTTCAAAAGGATCAGATGTCTTTTATGACAAACTGGGTTTGCAGTTTAATTTACAAATAGAATTCTAAGTAAGCAGTCTTTGCTCTGCCAAAGCAAATGACAAACAGTATAGGTTTTCATTCACGCAGCCCTCAGCAGGATAGAAGAGATTAAAATAAAACTGAAATAATTTAGAGAAAACAAATAAATGTTTCACAAAGTTGAAGAAGATCAAAGCCTGAATTTTCTGACCCCAACTGTACAAGCATTTCTTATTATATTGACCAGTGCCATCAGATCATTAATTAAAAGGAAAGCGCTGGCAGGTGGCAGGGAAGCAGAAGCCGATAATTGGCCCCCTTCTTCTTTTTGCCTTCAAAAACTCTCTCGTTCTTTTGCAAGACATGCCACTAGGCAGACAGAAATGCCTACTTTGTAATATAATGATTAAGATGAGATGAAGAGACTCTTGCGTTTAAAGCAGCTCTGCCTAATGAATGCAGCTAGCTTTATAATTATGATCCTACTTTTACAATAAGGAATATGATGTTCCATTCAACGTCTCCTCAGCTGTCAAAAAGGTAAAAATCTCAAATATAGGGGTCTGCACTAGGTGCTTTTCACCCCCTTATTCCTTTTATAGCAGTTAGCAAAATGAGGCAAAAATAACTATGAGTAATTCAAGCACCTATATAAGAAAGAAAGAAAGGATAAAATGTCTAAGACTCACCACTTCACCAGGCAGGTTGTTCAGGTCATTAAAAGGGGTTTCTAGAGTGTTTGTGTCAACATTTAGCAAAACCACATCTTCCAGTGATCTATTTTTCACTCTCTGTTAAGAAGAAAAAAAAATACTGGAAAAACAATTTACTATGGTGTCCTCCTGAAGTACATTTTTATTAGAATGTGCTAAATTACAAATGATTTTATACAAAGGACAGTAATGACAAAAAACAGTTGGAGGTTTAGACGTAGGATTTGTGAATTATATACAGCATTCAGAGTAGCTTTTAAAAATACTTCCTACTTTTCAAACACTGAGGTTATATTAATAATCTCTGAAAGGAATTCCTGAAAGCCAAGATTTACACAGAACATAGTTGAATATATTGGATAAATATATATTGGAACTATACAGATCTTGCCACAACATTCCATTCTCTCATATTTGTGAAAAATCAGACAGGCTGTTAATCATACAATCAGTTGAAAACCAGAAAAAAAGTACAATTATTTGCAGATCTGTGTAAGCACCAAGCACGTGATGCCTACTATTACCACAGAAGAATGGATAAAATGCTTTTTCATCAGTGTGCTTGGCTAGCAGCTAAGAATTAAACAATTTGTTCCTTTCAGGAAAAAGGGATAGAATTCTTTTCTATACAATAATATATAATAATGTAGTGCAGGAAATAATTCCTGAAGGAACTGACTTCTTTTCTCAGGACAAATCTTTCAGTTCCATTATTTCCTTCTTGAATAAGGAAAAGCATCCTAATCAAGATATTATGACTGATGCATGCAGGTCATATGAACCTGATTTGGGAGCACAAAAGGCTGTGCCCAGAGTTGAGAAGTATAGATGATATAGAAGGCATTTTTTTGAAAAACAAAAGTGCTGGTGGCTCAGGGAAGAACCCACCCCATCAGCATAACAGATGTGAATTGATCCTTAGAAACTGCTTTAGCAGAAGTGTAAATCAAATAATGTTCCCAAATCAATTATCTACTCTGCATGATAATCAGATGGCACATGTAGGCTTCACAGGATAATCAAATGGTTAGGAAAAAAGGCAAAACTATCTCATACCTAGCTATTATGTACCAGTCAGGTGAGTTCTACTGTGTTGCTTTACATTCAAATCTGTAAAAGCCACCTCTTGTTTTTTGGCAAAAAATACCAATTTCAAAATGAATAGTTAGAAATGTGATGAGATGGAGGTTAGATTCAAGTTTTCAGAGGGACAAGAACACAAATTATATGGGAAATCATAATAATGCCAAAATCTGAGTGATGGTGACTCCAAAGTAAATTTTACCTTTTCCTGAAAAATAAATTTTTCCTCATTATTGGGAAAATCTGTTGCTGAAGTACTAAAGGGCAGTAAAACAGCTACCACTGAGATATTAATTAGACAGAGAAACAAATCACGATGTAGAGCTACACGTCTTCATAAAAAACTTCAAAAGTAAGATTTCAAAGACGTTTTTTACTTAGTAAAGCATATGAAGCTTAAATTTTGTAATTCTGCATGCTAAAATACAGGGATTTTTTTCTGAAGCATTTTCTTTTTTTTTTTTTTTTATTGCACACAACCCTTAATGCTTCCCAGTTCACTGAAGTGTATAGTAAACTTACCTCTATCAAGCTTAAGTGGACGCCAATTAGATAAGGCATCGGTGCACTGAAGAAAAAGAGTGGAAAATATCAAGTATTAAGTACAACGCTAATGAAGTATGTTAAATTTTGGCACATACGACCCTAGTAGGAAGTCACTGTTTAAGACAGTATTAAATGAACGCAGTTGCTACAGGAATGTTTATTAGACAAGGAAAATTTTGTTCTACTCTGCAGTAAAGACGATCACAAAATGAAGGATGCTGCTGCAAACTGACCACACTGAGCTAACGCAGCAGATGCTCCCAAAGTGGTCTGGTTTTAAAACACTAACTGGAGGACATGGTGTCAGTTACCATCACCACAATGCAACACAAACATCATTACCACCAGCTTTGGTTCTGAAACCCTTCCTTGGCAAGCCTTTGGAAGCTTTCTAATGTCCTGTTTAACTCAAGATAATAAATCTCTCCTTTCCAATTTCCCTAAGTTAAGGAACTATATTCTCCAAATAGAACAAAGATCCACACAAAGCCACTGCAGTAAGACCTCCTGCAGTATGCAAAGAAGAAACTAAATTAGGCCAATATTTCATGGTTTCCTACAATCTTCTGTTCTGGCAATTTCTGACCAAGAATATGTCCAGCACTGAAGGAAAAACCCTCCAACAATAACCATGAGACTTTTGGGTACTGTGAGACTACTGACAATATTCACCCCAGAGAAGTGAGCAATTGACAGGCTAGTTTAAGCAACTCAATGGGAAAAGAATCACTAATAGACCACAGAGAATTAAAACAAATAAAAATAATCTCTGAAAAATAACGGAAGGCAAGATGACATGGAAAGGTACAAACCCACACACTGTAATTTCTCTCATGGCAATAACTTGATCACAGATCTGAGCCAATGGCACTGACTGATTGTTGACTGGCTTCCCAAAGATAGGGCAAGGTTTCACTTCATCAGTTCACATGGTCTCATCCATTTGGTCCCACCTGGGACCAGAAAAAGCAATTCTCACCTGCCTAAGACCGCAGCCCATTTTAGAAAAATCTGTACACCCTATGGATTAGCCAATTGCTCTCATTAACAATGTCCCACAAGAGAGGATCAATGCAAAAAAAACCCCCAAAAAATCAAACAAAAAACAACAAACAAAACCAAAACCCCAGCCTGACTGAGGCCCATACATGATTTCATAGTGTCTATGATATCAAAATATAAGTTAGCTGAAATTGCAAACTGTCATGGCTTAAGGTTTCTAGGCAATGGGGCTTTCAAAAAGTAAAAGAGGCCTCTATTTTTCCACAAATGTTTTCCTTAGCCCAAGACTGACAAATTTTACCACTTTCTGATGACCTCATCCAGGCTAATCCTTATTTCTTTGTGAACTAAACACAAATTACATGGAGCTGTAAATGAGTGTCACTCCAGAGCAGACTCCCATATACATTCAGAGAGGATTTAAACTGCTTCAAACCACTTTACAATTTTAAGAATGCTTTGTACTATGTAACATATTTAACCAAGACAGTAAGAATGATTATAGCTGACGTGTAACTGAGAATTCTGCTGCAGAATATGCAGCAAAATAGATCCTCAGGTTCCTCGTATCAGGATATCTCAGTGTTACAAATAATGTGAACAGGCAAAACTACACTGAAAACAAGTGCTATGTCATGTATGGATTTTATGCACACTTGTTTTCTCATACATCGACACTGTTCCAGTAGCTTCACCACGCCTGTGCTGACTTAAGATAGCTGATGATTTGCTCCATTAATAAATCTGTCAGGAAAAAGGGAAGCATGTAGCTCTCTTCTCTACAGAACAAAGCAACAGCTACATCATCTCAGTTCTGAAGTTAACAGAATAAAGGCACAAATCACATCTTGAAAATGGATGAAATAAAAACTGCAGGTATGGAAAGAGAATTTAATCGTTTTCAGCCCAAAGTGAATTTTATTACTGCTGGATTCTGAAGCCCTAGCAGCAAAGGACTGTAATATGCACATGAAATTGCTTACTATGATACTACTGGGAGCTGCTATAGAGTTTTTCTCTCACTTATGTATGTTATCACCAAAAATATCAACCTGTGGTATCACTGTCCAAAATAATTACTATGTTATGCAAAACATCCAAGTTAATTGGAAAGTAATTGTCCCATTCTCACGAAAACAGGCATATGTATATCCTAATTCAGAAGAGACCAAATCTCATAAAGACCTATTGCAATTGTAACTTGAATTTTCTGATTGCATTATATTCTCAACAGAGCACCAGTATAACAGATGCTTTATCAGCCACAGACAAAACTGGCATATATTCTAATATCAGTGATTTAGTTTGCCAAGATATTACACAGAAATTTCGCAAAATTAGCTTTCTCCTTTACAAAAATTAATTTTATTCAAATATAATTACTATATCAATGTTTAAACTTAATTTTTGTATGAGTTTTCTTGAAAGCCAGCCACCCACTCCACTGAGTGCAACAGTCTCCTTTTACTTACCTACATGGAGAGGAGAAATCAATTTTTTACAACATAATATAAAATTCAATTTTTTATTAACTGTGCGGTGTCTTTTTTTGCTGCAGCTTCAATGAATATTACTTTCTCAGATGATATTTTGCTATTTTAGAAAAATAAATTTATGGCATCTCCTTTTTTGAGTGGTCACTCCAATTCTCACACTGGGGCTCCCATTCAAGGCCAAGATAAGCTGTGTGGGAGTCAAAAACCCCTCCTGAAACTGATAAACCCTCTGCTCACTGGAGCCTGGCACCCATGGCCTGGCCACTCCTGAGGGTCTTGCAGTCCACAATGACCCTCTGGTTTGGGCCACTCTAGCATCATCTGTAACATTAGCTCTAAATCCAACCTGTAAATCAGGCAGCAGGAGAGAAATTAGCAGATTTTTTAATTAAAAAGGCAAGTGGAAGAATTGAAATAACTTTAATATAGCCTTGTTTTGCTCAAAGATACATTTTTCTTTTTTCATACTTACAAAATGAATCAGCTTTTATGGTACATCTTATTTTATATAAAGTAATTACATAAATTACTTTATATGTAATTTATCAAATTCTAATCCCCGTGGAATTGTATCCTTTATCTTTATGGTATTATGAAGATTCTTAGTCCAACTAATTAAAAAAAAAAAGTGGATTTCTCTCAAAATATGCTATATGATTAATGTGAAAAAAAAAAGAAGTTACAGGATTAGGCCTATCTTTAAATTAATAGATTTAAATGTATTTTATCTTTGTTTAAAAAAAGCCTTACTACCACAGAATGAACAAATTACCCAACTGATATTTCCCTGCTTCATGTATTTCAACACCTTTTCAGAACAACACTAAGAAAATGAGAGATCATGGGAGACATCCCAACAAGTCCACGTGAAACGGTGACAATGAAATTTTTAGGCATGAAAATGTATGTTGAGCTAAAACGAAAAACGGCATTTTTATAAAAACATCATTGTTTATCAAAATGACATAAAAATCAGAAATATACAAAATAACTTTTAAATTATTTTATAAATTTTAAATTGGCACAATCCTGTTGGACTGCAAACTACATCAGGCCTATTACAAGCTTTGACCATAAGAATTCATCAAGGTTTTTTAACTTATATATTTTATATGCATGAGGAGAACATTTATTTGCTGTTAATACACCAGAACATGAGGAAAGCTAAGCAATTTATGTATTTTCATTACATTTTTCCAACCCGTCTCACAAAAGAACCATTCAGATGATCAGAAAGAGACATGTAAATGCACAAAAATCTGACTCAAAAGGTCTGAATTACTGTGATAAATTCATCAGTAGTGCATTTCTTTCCATGAACTTTGTTTCCTTTTGAACATCTCTAAAACAGGGGAACTTTTTTTCTCCACTCTATTGTACTACTGTGAAAAAGAAAAAAGGATATAAATGAATTTTACAAGTTTAAGAAACTCCATGCTTCTTTTTAATGAGTAAAAAAATTTCTCAGGTCACGCCACAGTGACCCAGAATCCCAACTATTATCATCATCACATGGAGCTGTGTACAGCATCCAACATTGTTATTTCTGGAAACATTATCTGGGCTTAGAAGGGGAAATAAAAAAAAAACTTCTCTTATTCAGGATGCACTCTGCAGGGTACAGCTTGAATAAAGGTGTTGATCTGCCTTTTGAGAACTGCATTTATGCATGCTCTGAAACATTACCAAGGTTGTGGCCCTAAGCTCCAATAATATAAAAACTAAAATACACCCAACTTCTACCTCACCTTAGTGCATTTCATGAAAGGCAGGAGGAGAAACAATCAGGAGAGAGTTTCTTCAAAAGAAAACTATCATTAAAGATGAAAGGCTTAGCTACACTTGGAAGTAAAGGGAGGAGCTGGAGAAGAACATTTGTTTTCTTTTTTAATACAACAAGTAATATACACATGAATTTTAAGAACTACCACAGGAAAAAAAATATATACCATGGACAAATATTGTGAGCTTTAGAAAAGACTATTGAAGACACTTAAGGAAACATAGTGACAATTTGTTTGAAAACAAAAGTTCAGTAGACTGGATGGACCTCAGTAGAACAGCAATACATCCACAGATTTGGGGGGGGGGGGGGGGAACTGAACCAAAACCAACAACATAAAGCCCAGCAAACATATAAGCATAAATTATTTCTATGAAGAAAACATAGACTAAGCTTGGTAAGTATGTGGCTGGGTCTCAGTTTCTATATATAATAATAACTCAATCTGTAAAACAGCTTGAAATGGTTCAGTTTTCCGTAACAGACCCAGAGGGTCTAGGTAAAGTGAAAACCCCCAGGGATGGATATTCCTGCTTAAATGGAAAACAGAAACTCTCATTTGTTATCTCTATCACTCCTCTGAATAAAAGCAAGTAGTCTTAGCCTGAAATTGTGAAACACAGGCATGTGGAAACATCATCCCCTTGAAGGATCAGAAGCGAATCAGAAAGTGATTCTTGTTCAATTTAAAAATATGCCAAAACCACAAAGTCTGTCATGTGAACAGAAACACATTAGGAAAAGCAGAATTCTTATTATAAAAATTTTGGAGTCCCAAAAGGAGATTTTAAGCTCCCTTGGGAAGGCACTGGCTAGAATCCTGAGCCTGGCTGAGTTAAAATACAAATACTAAATCACTGATGAATACTAACATCTGATTCTGGAATAAAATTATCAGGTTTTTTTTGAATGCTTCTACAAATATAATGTATTTCAACTTAACAGCCAAATAAAAGTAAACTGTAACACGTTTGCATTTAAATTACTGGATCAATTCTCTTACCAATAAAACAGAAACAGTTCTTACAAACAGGATTCTAAACGCTGCATTAATAGTAATCAGCAAGACATCAATTCAAACACCACATCGAGGCATGCTGGAATATCCCTATTCAAGTCATCATTTAAGCATTGGCCTAAGTGCTTTCATAAACTGGATCCTGTATGTTCAGTCACAATAAAGGGCTAATGTTTTCATCAGTTACTCAGAATTCTAAGACAGGTAAGAATCTCAGAAACAGGGTTAACAGGTTAGCTGTCTTACCAGCAGTAGTCCAGAAGATGTGGAGGAAGCACTGGGATGTAAATGTGTTGCCAATACATTGGATATAACAATGCAGCTGACGCATGAACACAAGCAGTTAACTAAAAATAAAAATACACACACAGAATTGGCAACAAAAAAAAACATGAATAAAAAGAAAATACCAAATCTTAACTTTAGACATGCAAGAATCCTAACCTCCCCAAGCCACCTATTATATAATTTTGTAAATTACTCTGAATTGCCAAAACATTTCCACAAATAACTCTGATGAATGTATACAAGTACAACATCTGCAAGAAGTCAGGCTAACAGATCAAGTTAGCCCTCCCTTTCAGCTATTCCCTTGGAAAAAGGGAAATAATCATGAATTACTTGCAGCAGTCATGGTCAAATATGAGTACTGCCATTACCACACAGGACTGAAGTGCACCCCAGCTTCACTCAGCTCCATTGCATGGGAAAGACTCAGGAGAATTTTCTGGTCCCCATTTCTGCCATTTTTAACTGGAATTGATCTGAAGCTGCACGAAGCCACAGAACATAACTAAACTCAGAGGTAGGATTAACCCCTGTTTGTGTCAGTATCTTGATTTCCAAACTATCTTGAACAAAAAATAAATCTGAAGTGAATATTCCCTGTAACAGAAAAGCAACTTAGAAATTTTTCAGAACTCCCTTCCAAAGCAGAGATTTCTAAGCCTGGCACAAGGATCATGGAAAATGAAGGACTCATGGACCAAGAAAGGAGGTGCTGCAAACTGCTTACCACTCAAAATGGACATCCCTGATCTTCTAAAACAAACAAAAAATACACCACAACCACCACTTTACCCCGAAAACAAACAAAGAAATAACTATGGAATTCATTAGAAATGGGGCCAAGTTCATTCCACAAGAGAACAAAATAATCTTGCAATATGTAAAGAATTAAAATTTGGTCTATCTTTGCTATTATCTAATTTGAGTCTCTCAAATTTCATTATTTTATTATGTAGGCACAGAGCTACAACAGAATGCAAAAAAAATCAAGACTTCAAAACAAGGTAGCCTATATCCATCCCATGTAGAACTACAAACCTCCTAAAAACAGGGAGAAAAAAAAATTAAGAGAATGCCCCACACAGAAGTTACCAAGTTGATGGAAAATATTAGGCTGTCCTAATGTATTATATCACAACAAAATTACTACCCGAGTTTAACTTGATAAAAGCACTGTTTATTAGACATCAACTTTCACAGTAACAAAACAAAGAGCAAAAAATAAAATGTAAGCCCTGCCCATACAGCAAGTGCTAAAACCTTATGGATTTTACAGGGGGAAAAAAAAAACCTCTTTGTGGAACAGATCAGCAGTTAAAGCATTCACACCCTGGCTGTCTTGGACATTTAGACTTGTAAATAAAAAATTACACTACAATTTTGTACACGTATTTCTACACTAAAAATGAAAAAAAGCAGTTATAAGACCATTGCAGCAGAAATCACAGACAATTACAATTTGTGCAGCCTAGTTTGCTCAGCACTCAGATTAATATAACACGATTAAATATGGAAAAGAAGAGGGTCTGAAAGCTCCTGAGGGATATCATTAGGGCAAATTGCCAAAGAATGAAACATGAGCCAGCCAGGAGAGTCTGGAAGCTGCAGTGCTACCAAGGGACTTGAATGTTCGACAGTTGGAGCTTCAGTAATGTGTGAACTGCAGGTTAAGGTATCAGGAGACTCTGCTCACTGACACACAGAATGTCACTATTGACCAGCGAGCTGCCCGAGCCTGACAGCTACACAGCAGAAAGCCAAGGATATCATAATTCCCTGTTTAAACTCTTCCTTGCAGATTAACATTGCCTTTCTTAGCTTTACACCATACCTCCACAATTACTCTCATTTCGGGCTTAAAATAATGGCTATTTTAATAATTACTGGGTTGTTACTAAGAATTGATTTGGGGGAAGAAATAAATGAGTACCTTCTCCGTTTTCTACACAGCGGGATTTATGAGGTTTATTCCCATATTATCTCTCTGTGTATTTGAACTAATGCTACTGATAGCACAGCCCAGCTCAATATTGTGTTTTTTTGTTCTTTCAATCAGAATGGCTATAGCATTACTAACTATTATGTCCACATACTTTTGTACACAATATATAAATTTCAAACTATAACTACCTCTATAAAAATTAGCATTTCATGTATTTCAATCAGAGGGTGAAATAAAGCTGAGCATACAGTTATCAAGGATATCCCCTGATGTATACAGTTGCCTCCTCCTCCTCTTAATAGGCATTCTTAAATTATGAATTAGGATGACTATATTATTTGCATGAAGAAATTCCCCTATCTTATGCATGTCTGTAATATTTTAATTCTTGCTTTAACAGAGGAAGAGTGCAGTTCCTTAAAAACATCTGAAGTTTTATTAACTTGTTTTATAATCTGTATTTTAATGTGGCACTCACACTAGCATCTATTGACCATTTATAATTTTTTAATCTACTAAATTTTATTATTTCTAGCAGGAAAGGTAAAGATTTGATTACTTACACATCAAGCTTTTGTAGTGCTGTTCCTTGCTTTTCTGTTTAATAACATTGTAATGTAAGATCTTATTTAAACATTTCCCTCTATGCTTCTGCAGTAGGTTTTCAAACCTTTTCATATGCCACAAATATGTTTTATAGTTTCCTGCTGTATACAGCCTGTAACACAAGCAGCTATGGGATTGTGCTGCTCTTCAAACTGTGTCACATTTTATTATTCTGCCAACTCTGCTTAAGCAAATACTGGTAAGATAATTATGGATTTAATATTAAAATTTGCATACTTGGTGTAAAATACCCCTCTTTTTTGCTTTTTTTACTGTTTCAACAGTGACTGCATTTCTCAAATGCATTAGTTATTTAAATAACCTTCCTCTTTAACTGTAACATCCACTCCATGGAGCAGAATGGGAACTTCTGTGAGCCCTGGAATAATGCTGCACATCTTAAGGAACCAGGCAGTCTAAGAGATCTGCAAAGCCAGGTCCAGGGAGAACCTGCCCATTTTTGTCAGAGTTCTCCAAAGGTGACACCAGAGCGTGGGAGCAGAGCCCAGCAGGCACCAGCCAAAGGTGGCCCGAGATGATCCTCAAACAGAGCACCCAGCACAAGCTCCAGGAAAAGACATCACAGGCTGTTGGCTGACCAAGTGGGCACATCTTCTGCAGAAAACAATTCCTTACACTGTTGAGACACAAAGGCATCTCTCTGGAGTCTCTCAATTGATGGCTATCTATTCCAAAAGGACTTATCAAGAGCTACCTTGAAAAGATACATCATAGATTATAAAAATCAAAACAGGTACACATTCTCCCAAACTATCTTGAAGTTGTCCTCAAGACTGTGTACAACCCCACCTATTTTTCCACTGACAACTGGATATAAACATCAACTGTGAAATGTGATTCCTTTTACAGGTCCAATTCCTTTTCCTCTGTCCAGTAAAATTTGCTTTATATGTTTTTGTATGCACACAGATATATCATTGCACAACTCTACAGTTTGAAAAAGTATAGAAAAATCTTAAATTATAGCAGGCAGGTGCTGCAGAAACTAGTTTCTGCAGATCTTGTAATTTATTACCTGCTTTGAGGCAACAAATGATGTCAAGACATCCTCCTGTAGTTCACTGCACTGCAAAAGATCTACTAGAGCTGTGTTTCTATCCATTAAAAAATGGGCAGACAGTTTTTAAGTAAAGTTTTTGTCAGCTGAAACTCATTTCGCAACACTGAACAGAACTTCTAATATTTTTACTTCCATCAATTTTGAATTTTAGACTGTTTTTCTCCATTGCAAAACATGTCTTTTAGTTAGACAACTTTCATTTTCAAAATAAAATCTAATTATCTTTTTAAAATTGGTTTTAAAAATGTGTTTTTAAACTACACGAACAGCATGAGTCAAATTATTTGAATGAGTTAAAAGAAAAATTTTAATGTTCAACTCTTTAACAAATAAACACATCTAATTTGAAATCTCTAACACTTGTACTGTGCATAAGAAGCTTTATGTCTTATTCTATCAGTAATAACTGAGTACAACTAAGTTTCAGACTATTTCTGATCTCTCCTGAAAAAATGCTGCAGCCAGAATCAACATGTGAGCTTTCATATCCTGCAAGGAAAGTAACTGGTGTTTTCTCCAGAGTACTTCAGTGATTCTGGTAAAATAATGTTTGTCTTTGCCCCTGCAAAAAAAAAAAAAAAATTGTGAAACTACATGCCCAGTGAAAATACAGTCTCTACAAATAGAGGGAGACCACATTACAGAGTTTGTTAGAAAAATTCATTACTGGGTGACAGAAAAATTGATTACTACCTAATCCCAACAAGACTGAAACAATGCCCAAATTCTAGAGAATGATGAGTTACTTTCTACTTATGGCAATAAGCAGACGGTTGGGAAGGCTCTAGTTCAAAATCTATGCAGTGATGAACAGCCAGGAGAAGTTTTAGTTCAAGACTTGATCAAAGCAGGTTTACCTGCTCCTGGGAACACAAAGAGTGCAGCTCCTCCTCTCCCTCACCTGGATGCAGTAATTCTGATGTGTCTATCTGCTACCCCAACGCTCACTTCTACCAATGAATCTTTCTGCTCTGTATTTCAAAGGTGCCTTTTTCTGTTGATCTTTTCTCCTTTTCCTCATTTTCGGTCTTGCTAAAACACTGTGACATGTCTGGAGCCGCACTACTTCAGCTGAAATATTTTCTACAGACTCACAGATAATGCTTATATAAGACACCTACTACTCACATAATTTCAATGAGTAACATAAAAACACCTGTATCCTGCACAAAAGGTACCTGGGAGTTTCTTTCTATCTATATAAATTACTTTCTTCAAAGACTGCTCTATAGTCAAAGGTAAAAAGAGAGGAATAGCATAGGTGGCAAGATTTGCACACATTGCAACGCATAAACTAGAAAGACAGAAACTCATTAGCAGAATCTTGTCAGAAAGCCAAAAACAGCAACAGAAGTTAAAAAAATGCTAAAGTAAAATTAACCTGTGATTCTATACAACCTTTCAAAATCTACTGTAAGCAACTGAAGAACTACTGTGATAAAAGCATTTCCTGAAAAATCATCAAACACTGTCAATCTCTGTCAACACCATGTCCAGAAATGCGTACTGGTGTGCTCTCTCCCTCCTCCCTCACAGTCCCAATGGGCCAAAGAACTGCTTCCCTCCCACTGCCTTGACCACACATATGTTGAAAGATGCCCAAGATTCTGTTTAGTTTAGTTATCTCATCTACTCATTAATACCTATAGCAATAAACTGTAGCGGATGGGTCACTGTTTTACCACAATTACAGCAGTCACCATCAGCCTGGACCGACCCTTGTGGCTCCTTCCCCAATAGTCCCAGTTCTCAAGAATCACAGAGAAACACTGTCTGCTTTCTGAAAGGGGAACAGTTGCACAGGTGAAAGCAAGCCTCTCCTCAACATTATTACAACTCTTAAGGCTACCAACTTTATTTTAAAGGGGAAAACACATAGAAATCCTGTTTGAGAAGAAGATCAGGCCCCAAACCCGTAACAGATGCTTAACATTTGTGGAGACCTCCCTTTCCATTTACTTCTTGAATAGGGGAATGGGCATGGGGAAGACTGCTGGGGAGTAGAAATGGGAAGGGAGCTCTCGTTTTTGCCTGTTTACAAGAGAGCATAAGTCTCTAAAGATTAAACAGTCAGACTAAATGATAAACTTAGCTCATTCTGCGGGCACTGGTGAGAAATCAGCGAGGAAAAAAAATTTAGCAATAACAGAGAACAGAATATATTGTCTAAGCCATGATGTGCAAAGGCACTTCTATGCAATTCTTTAATTTAGCTCCTGGCTAATCATTTTCCATCTGCCATCCCCATAATCTTTACAAAGAAAAAGAGGGAGGACCTTAAATGAGACATAATGCATTTTCCTCCTGTTGGCAAGATGCAAACCCAGCTCTCCTCTCTCAGAAGAAGGGAGAGAGAAAGGGAAATATATTTCCAGTTCACAGATGAATTTTAACTTTTTCTCTTCTAAAAATTAAAGACGTAAAAGAAACGCCACTTATATAAAAAAACCTTATTTTCTCCTCGAATTGCTGTTGGGTTTTTTTGGGATTATTCACTTCCTTTTTATCATTCTTTCTGGGGGAAGGAAAGGGCAGAGATGAGTGTTATTCATGATTTTGACAGCACTTCATATACAATCAATTTCATTCTTTTCTTGCAGTTCTTGATTCACAAAGCAGCATTATGGCATCATTCTTGTGCAGTAGTTTGGAAGAGAAAAGAGAAGACGGCAGACACGGCTTGTTCCTTGCCTATGGCTCCAGGAGTGACATGTTTCCCAATAACGTAAGCTGAGCAGAAAATAGAATTGAAGTGGTAGTAGACAGGTGAGTGCTCAACAAGGAACACCACTGACATACTGTGCCTACCCCAGGGACACACAGGCACTTATACAGATAATCAGAGGTATCTATATAACAAAGTAGGTGTGGGTGCAGAGAAAAAAACATGTAACTTCATCCAGTTACTCAATATTTTCATACCATAAAGTTTTTTTTATATTTTTCATAGGTTAAAAATGAAGCTCTTGGAAGTTAATCATCAGCTTTTATCCCTAACACGTTACAGACTGGGTTAATAACCTGTCTCTTATGATCCTCATTTATCCTATAATAAACTAACTATGCTTCTTTATATCATCTGTTCAAAAACTGCAGTTACCTCACATTTCATCATTTTATCTCTGTATGTTCTTGATTAGTTTATTCCCATTTTGACATTCATTTCTTCCCTAACTTCTTTATCTCTTACTCACAAGAACACAGAACATCACAAATACAGAGATCTTTGTGTCCCTTTTCCTGACCATCTCCTTGATGCCTCCTTTCCTTCTTCCTTTACTTTATGATCCATCTCCATGGAGGAAGACCTACCCTCCCATACAGTGAGGGGGTTCTGCAGATGTTTCTCACCTCTGAAAAGACAGCTTCCAGGAAAATTGCTTTTATTAACATTTCCTCCTCCAAAGCAATTCCATGGCATGTTCTTCTGCCATACACTAATTAAAAAGCAGCAGGGACAAACTTCCTTAAGACAAATTACTGTAGCAAGAGTAGAGATAACCACCAAGGGTGCTTTTGCTCATCTTATCATTGGTAAATTGAGAGAAAAAAAAGAATGATAAAGCAGCAGCAAGTATGAAAAGGGGAAACTTTGCCATACCAGTCCACCCAAATGAGGGCTGGTATTGCACTCGTTCACCCTTCAGCAACTCCTCCTCACTTCTTTTGCTTCTTCACATGACCACCAAACGAGTTCAGTGGTACTTTTTGTAGGGGGTGAGTCAGTTCTGCTCAACATAATAGGGTTTCTTTCCCTTTCAGTTCCCCTTCAGCACAGCCACAAAGGACTCAGCTCCTAAAGGCTTCTCTTGGAGTCCCACAGCAGTGCCCACACTGCCTCTACACAGCATTTAGTTCCCTCAGTTTCTACTGCATTGCCAAAAGTAATCTGAAAAAGAAACAACTTGGCTCCAGACTGACTCAGACTTAGAGCGCTCTTTTTCCTGCAAGTGTTAGTAAAAGAAAAATTAAATTCTGGAGCTAATTTGTAGATCTGTCTGTCTACATGTCTTTTCTTTTTACAGTGTGGAATTTTGAGGTTTGTGATTTAATTTTTATTTTTTTAAAATAAAACCCAGTAATGAAGTTCTTGTGTTTTACATAGATGGCAGGTAACAGCAATTCCCAACTATTTACTGGCTTTTTCCCTTCCACTCTCATTAAAAGATTTTTCTTAACTGCACATTTCAATTTCTTTTCACAAATTCTTTCAGCAATTATTTCTCCTAATATTACGCTGTTGCAATGGGAAAATTATTCTAAACTTCAAGACTGAGACAACTTTCCAGATCTGGCTGTATATTCTAACCTCACTTTATTCCATACTGACATCCCACAGCCTCATTGCTGGAAATGTGCTCCCTACAGGTGTCCCAATTGGAACTTAACTGCAACTACAACAGTTTACCCCCTTGCCTAGTTTATCTTAGACTGTCTACACGTGAACTATAAAAAAAATATTAAATGCCACTTGTCTTTTACTTCCAGACAAAATGACCCAACTGAGGTTATATTCCAAAATTAATTCTGGTTATACTTCTGGGAGCACAGTGAGTATCAGCAGAATATCTGTTCTGCCTTGCAAGTTAATGATAAATTCTCATCCGTTTCTTGACTTTTAAGAACTAAATTTAGCCCTTGAACACTTCCAGGTCACATGGATTTGAGATACGAATTAAATTTTAAATCTGTAATACTTTTTCTTGAGCAACTATGGATAGTGTGACAAGAGCTGAACAAGACTAATGAGACAAAGAGAATAAAGCCAACACTCAGCCCAATTCACTGAGGGCAACTTGGGGCAACTGTAGAAAGCACTCTCACCATGGAAGCAACAGTAAAAGTGATTCCACAAACATATGTGTGCAAATTTATATTCAGTGTTCCTTCACCACCAAAACAAACAAATCTGTATCTTTTACTGATATTTACGTCTGTTTTCATAGGGCTACCAAAGAAACCCAGAGCCAGCGCCAAGCAGAACTTGTAAGCACTGTGCTCTGAGACACGTCAGGCTTGTATTACCCGAAACAAATACTGGTCAAAGTGGAGATAACATTTAGACATTTGCTTTAAAGTGTAGCACCCCCTCCACCTGCCAGTGCCGGCCGCAGAAGATCCGATCTCGTTAGCATATTACTGACAGGCTGATGAGAAGGCTCCTGTCAGACACTGGCCAGCCGGGTGTTGGAGACGGAGCGCACAGCCCCAGCTGACTAGTTAGGCAGAGACTGCAGAGGTACAATTACAGAGGCATATGACAAGCTTTCATGCTTGAGTGACTTGAGAACCGGTGACATGGCTTTAAACAGCAATCCTTCCTACCTCCGGTCACAAAACAGCAATAAGTCAACTGATGCACTGTTGTAAAATCATGATTTATTCCTTTGCTTTGAATACATGAGAGTGTGGTATGATGTTCTGGTAGACTACCACAGCAGGTGCACTTGGGGCCAAAACATCTAGGGCCTGCCTCCAGCATGCATAAAATCAATGCTGTAACTCAGCCTTCCTGGAAAAGCCAACCCCAGCACTTTAATAATTTATAGAAAGACTGAATTAAAAAATTGTTTGTACTGAAACTCATACAGCTCCATACAACAAATAATAATACATGCAGATGCAGTGACATGTGAGGAAACAGTGCTGTGAAAGAACATACAGCCTGACATTTAGGAAAGGTCTTCCTTTTGCTGCAAAAGTGAAATAACTAGCAGTCACCTCTGTGAATAGATCAATCCCTTTGTTTCATTCATCCTTTCGCTTAATCCAAAGCCACATAATTTGTTTCTCTTTCATAGTTTACTGTTCAAAAGCCAGAAATGGTAATTTTTGCTACAAGCAGATCTTACAAAGCATAATCCTCAGGCTAGCTGAATCCATCTCGCTCTAACGCTAAGCCCAAAGCAAGCTGTGAGGTTGGTGATAATCACATTATTAAAGTGGTTGGAAAGTCAAGCTAATAAAAGAATCAACAGTTAGGGCAAATAATGACCCAGAAGCTACAACAGAATGGAGTGGTGGGAAGTTTCCACTTGCATCTTGGTAGTAATTGGAAGAACTAGAAAGCAAATATCTACACCAAAGGAATTTTTAGAGGGGGTAAACCCACAGAAAATCAATTTAAAGGAAGATGCAAAGAAAACACAACAACTGCAAGATTCTGAAGATGCACAGAAAAAAAGCCTGCTGGGCTGAAATAAAATATAAGTTGAAAAACCCTCAAGATGGTTCTTCTTTTTCTGTGGGTTTTTCTTTCTTTTTTTTAATTAAAAAACTCTACTCAGCAACTTAAAATAGGCAACCATCTTCTGTTTCTTCCTGTACAGTAAAACCTTTTAAATACAGCATCATATTTTGCTCCCTTTTTTTTTTTTTCCATACTAGGATTGATCCTTTACTTGAATATAATGACAGTATGAAATTAATAGGGCAGAAACAGTAGACAAAGAATTCCTGAACATAAGTAAGTGCAGTTTTCCATTTCTGGCCCCCACAGAAAGGGCAAGGAGAAAGTGAGCAAGGCCTTGAATTATGCCTTTTGTTATCAGTCACTGCCCTGAGATAGTGAACCAAAACAGAGCTGATAACTTGAAGGTGACATCACAACCCAGTCTTCATGAACTGACATAAACACTTGATATTCAGTTAACCCCAAAGATAAGACACAACTCCCTTAACAGAAAGTTGTGCTTGACTGCACTATTTTTGAAAAAATAACCTTTTCTAGTATCAAGCTGTAATTTAGGAATATTAAAACAGGAACTTTGAAACAGAAAGTACCAGTCTGCTGTGTTTTGTATGCAACAGTAAAACAGCACAAAGCTTGCAAAGGCTGATGTCCAAATACTTTGCTTACTTCATTACATCAAGCAATCCCCAAGTTAAAGAAGAAATATCTTTTGCCAAAAACACATTTAATCATTCTTGGCAATTCAATTAAATCTTACAGGCAGTACTGGAAAGTGTTTCATTAACTTTTTAAACTATATTGCTCTGTAAAGAAGCAAGCCATGCATCATCCCTGTTCTGTTCATGAAAGAGATGAGCAGGCAGCACTTCTGTGAACTGAAACTCTTAATAAGCCAGGGATACTTTTCTGTTTTATCAGAACTCACTAGTGCAGGTGAAAATTAACCAATCCTGTATTAAAAGTGGATCCAACATGATGTGGCAGTAATTTTGTTTAGCTATGACTTAAGTAGTGCTAGTAGACTGAAAAAGCAACCAGAAAAAAAAATGAAGCTGATGTGCTCTCGTGTTTTGGATTTGACCTACAAGCAACTATTTACATTCACAGCTTGGGGACACTCTCCACAACATCCAAACGCCACTACAAATGTCTGGAAAGTGACATAAATCATTTTCAAGTGAAGCAAGACAGCTATTAATTCATTAAAAGGTTAGGAATAAACAGCCAAAGTGTAAAGGAAGTGGAAGTTTCTCACAACCAGAATATTCTATCTGTAGTTGTGTAATGACTTCCAAAGAGAAATCTGATCATTCAAATAAGGTGGTCTAGCACAGTCTAATTCTGGTATTTCCTCCTCTCTTGTCACATCACAGCAATGGAGACCAGCTAAGATGTTCAGCTTAACAAAAACAAGTCCTAAGCAGATCCAAATGTGGCTGTGAGTACAATTCCAAATCACGTCAAGCAGACGGACACGTGCTCACCTGCAGAATGAATCTCCAACGGGCTCAGAGCTGCCACCACAATTCCTATCTCCTCTCTACTGGAGCAGTAAAACAGGGCTGACTGGGGCATCATTGGAGCTGCGTTTTCTTAATGGTTCCCCCCCCCCCTTTTTTTCCCCCCCTTTAAATAGCAAGCTGTGTTTCAGACTGGCAAAATGAAAAAAAATTCTAATTACACAGTTTTGCTACATCAGGTGAGCTTCTGCTAAGAAAGGTTCTTTGAAAGGGCTTTCCCTTCAAAATCTATTTGCCCATTCAGGTCTTATTACTATGTAGCAATGCACAGTTCTTTCCCTATCCAATTCAGGAAGGGGAGGGGAGCATGGAGAGGAGGAAAAAAAAACCTGTAATAAAATATGGAAATTTCCTAGGAAAAAGTAACATCTTTGGTGGTTAAAAAAATCTATTGTAGACTAGTAATGTGAATATTGTCTAAATTCATTTAGTATTTATTTTGCTGGTTTATAGCTTTTCACGTGGCTTCTGTTTATATGACCCCATGTTTGCTTCCCTCCAGTTCCCCAGGACTGACTCAGCTCCACACCCAGCAGAGCACTGGGAAAGTGCTGCCTTTGTGCACTGCCCTAACTGCAGTGCTGGTCACAGATCCAGGGACCCAGCACTGTGCTGTTTAAAAAAATAATAAGGCAATTAAAGAATTGCTACTGCACCTACAATTGTAAAACCGGCCAGCCTTTTACAGCAATTCTGAACCTTCTCTATCTTCAATTTATTTTAGACTCAAAAAAAATTGAAAGACCTTTTTTCCACTACTTATAATCAAAGAATTCTCACTCCTTAGAGCACCTGCGAGTCTTTGAAAATAGTAATTTTTAGTACTACACCCAACCTTGTACCCATGTGTTCATTTATTTGGTAGTGCAATTAGCAGTGCTCAGAAATACAGAATTGATTTTCCACCACAGAGAGCATATTAAACAAGATGTTTTATGCAGCATTCTTCCAAAAGATTTAGGTAACAGTGCTCAGTAGGCTAAAGATTCTGCATGAGAACTATGCTCCGTGATTAAAACTTGGTTATAAAGTGACAGTCCTGTAGTGATGCAAAAGTGACTTGGGAGTAATTTAAAAATATAGGGGATTTTAAAAATCTGAAAGACTCTGTGAAGAGTAAAATAAAATGGCATCTGAATATTCAGGTATACTTTCCAAATGAAATGAATTCTTTTATTAAGCAGCCTAAGCAGGCATAAGGGGGGAAAAGAAATATTTTAATGTGAGCAGTAGCTCAAAACCTTTAATTAAAAAACTGCTATTTTGAGTTGTGCATTATTGACAGTCTGAAGAGCTGCTCCAAATCAGAGATATTACAGTGTGCACTCCCAAACCACTCTAACAAAGATGAATCTACCTATTACCAGGTTAGGATAGCAGCTATTATTAGGGACCCTTGATTTCTTTCAAGTAGCTCCAATGGAATAAGCCACAAGTGAATAATAAAGATCTTATAATAGCCCTTAAGAATTCTTTTTAGGTTAGGAGACACAGAAATGAACTCGGGAGAGCTAAAGAACTCTCATCTCCTGATAAGAAAAATAATTAACCTGACTTAATGTATCTGAGTAGGTCTTACATAAATCAGACTTTTGTACTTCAAGAGCCAGTCTAAAACCATATATTAGAAGAGTATGTAGATATTGTCTTATAAGTACACATGGAACATATCTAAAACCACAAAGGTCTGCAGGTCATTTTGTGAAACGTTCAATATATCCTACTTAAAAGGAAATGCGTGAAGTACTTACAGTGCTTAGTTTGCTGGAGGTAATAATGATTCGTCTTTCATGCAACATACTGGCATAAAGTTGCAGCATGTTGTTCACATCCACAGCAACAAAATATTCAGTGAGGTTTCTCTGTTTAAATAAAAAAAAAAAAAGTTAACAATATAGCAACAGTAGTAGCCAAGTGAAACATTTGATACATATTACTTGTGAACATTTTTGTCTAATTAGTGTGTGAGGAAAAAAAACAACCCCAAACTATTAAAAAAATCCCCTTGCACCAAAATTTGTGCACTTTAAAAATAATTAATTGGGTTTTAAAGAAAATTAAAAGTTAACTGTGGTGTAAGTTATTAATATTTTGCTCATTTCATTATGCTTGTGACGTATATTTGCCCTTTTGTATTTTCAAATTGAAAAAAATATGAGATTGGATATTATATCAGTATCACCATATGCTTTTACAGTGACCATTACTTCTAACGCTGGAACAGATCTTCCACCACAGTGATAACTGCTCTGTCATAGCTACAGTAATAAAACTGCAACTTTGCCAGGGTCTCCCAAAGTCAACACGTTTTATTCCATTTCAAGTACAGCAAAAGAGTTTGTTGAACAACACCAAGCTTTTGCTTGAGCTGTGTGTGCCAAGACATCAAACACCCCACAGAACTAATGGAAGGTACTGGGTTCTTCCTGCAGCCACCCTTTTCAGCCCTGGTAAGAATCCCACTGTGGGGTTTAATCAGAGGCAAAGTCACCTCCCATTAACAGTTCAGACATCAGAAAAGTGGGGGGGAAAGAGAACGAGGGTGGGCAGATCTCTGTGTTCCAGTTGAATGTAACAGTTATTTCTGCAGGGCACAGCGCCAGAGACACACAAGTTCTGAATAAGCTAAAACAGCTACCAGCAAAATTGCCTGGGAAAACAGCAAATTTCTGTAAACACCAGCACTAATACAGCCCTTGATATGCAAAATATTTAATTTCACACATTCACTATCGTATCTGCAACCAGAACTGCTATTCATCTCTTCTCAGGGACAGCCCTGTTACTGAATGTTCATGCAGGAGGTCTATCAAGGATAGGCCTCAGCAGAAGAACAGACATCAACAGCAGAACTGAACATTAACATTCTATTCTGGATAATGCCAACACACAGCAGCAAAGTCACCCAGCCCTGAAAAAACTGCCTGGGCAAGATAAGTAGGAAAAGCCTTATAGTAGGGTGAGTTCCTTTTTGGATATATTGCAACATTAACCAAAAAAGCAATTGAAAAGATGCACCATAGTGGTCAATACAGTTTCATGCAAATTCAAATACCCATTATTAATTTCAAGACATGGAGTATTATTCTCGGTCCACACTGCATAGAATTTTGGAAGATATAAAACCCAGAGATTTAGGGCTACAAACACTCAGTTTGAGGAAAAAACCTCTGGTCTTTCAAACGTTACTTTTAAGGGGCTGTCTGAGGTTGATGCACCATGAGAATCTCAGTGCAGTTTACCTAGGACACCCTCTAACACTGCAGTTGATAATGGTGTGCTGATTCTGTGTTGAAAAAGCTGTTTTAAAAAACAGTTCACAATCATGTACAGACCAATTTCTCTTTGGGAGACAGTCAGAGTTAATTCTTTGTTATAGTTGAAAAGTGCCTCTGGAATACATGAACCTTACAACAAAAGGTAAAAAAAATTCATTTTATTGTTAATTTACAGTAATTACCTCATCTCTTCATTCCTTGAATATTCTAACTCTCCATTAATATCTTACTATTTTGATTCATACTGAAAGGATGAGACTTTTATTAGTGGAGTAAAAGAAAATTATAGAAAGGCACCTTAAAATTATTTGACCATTCTCAAACCAGAAAAATAAATATGCATTGGCATCACTGCAAGATGCTTCATCAGCCACAGGCCAAACTAGATTCTTTCCCATATTTTCTTCAATTTAAGCCCATAACACATCTTCTAGCCTCTAAAACTGTAATTTATCAGAATACCAAATAATAAGTTAAGAGATTCCTTAAAAATAGAGGCATTCAAAACATAAGGTGAAACAGAGGAAAATACACATTTAAAACCCAAGTCCTGTCCTGCCCAATGAGCCCTAGCAAAAAGTGTCCTCTCTTATCCCTCCATCCAGCAACTTTCCCTGGTTTCTTGAGTTGCAACATGGTCCATGCCACCTCCTCAGTGTCCTCCCCACCAGCACAGATGTACCCTCAGGTCTCCTCTCTGCTACCAGCACCCTCCTGCTCCTCCCCACTGGTGCTTCCTGGCTCTGTGTCCTTCCCTGTGTCCCACCCTGCATCCCACGATGCCGAGGGGAGTGGGAGTAGCTCCCTGCTGCCCCAACACCACCATCCACCAGCAATGAGCTCAAGGGCACTGCATGATTTTGGGAGCCTCCACAGCTTAACTTCCATTATTAAATCACTGTTTGAAAGTGTAAAAACGCAAAATACAGCCATATACAATTCCAGATTTAGAGGCTGGAGGGGGAAAAAAGGACCCTTCATCTTTTATGAGATGCTATCTAGCTGAATACGTCACACAGAACATGATCTGAGAGTTCCCATTTGCAAATTACCCACAGCACCAACCAGGATTTAGCATCTACAGAACACAAGCCTTCATAAAGAAAATTTTAAAATAACAACAGAAAAAAAAAAAAAAGGCAGCTCTAAACCCTCTGTTCCTGGTGCTTGGTTAGCATCCAAGCATAGGCAGGTACAGCAACCTTTCAGAAAGCCTGAAACAATGCCTTCTTGCACAAAAATTGACTGCGTATACTGACGGCTGAATTTGCAGCTGAGCAATGCAGTGTTTAAAGGGCAAGTATTCAAATAAAACATGAGGTGCAGAAGTAGAATGTATTTTATATAAGTAATCCTAGTAAATGTAAAGAAGCCAAGTAACTATAAGCAAAGGGTAGATATAGCAGTGGTCAGAAATGCCCTGTTAATGCTTTAAAATGGTAATACTAACTACCAGCTAAAGGTTGCAATAACAGACATCAATCACTTCTAAAAACAGTCTTAGGAAAAAAAAAATCTCCTCTTGATAAAAGCAGAAGTTCAGCCTAGCCCAGAAGGAGGTTTAATAAGAAATGGCATACTTACACTTTCAGGGATAGTTGGCAATCCAGTCGTATCAGGAGTAATGAAATACGAGTGCTAATCAATGGGAAAAAATAATTGATAATTTATGCACACAGGAAAAAAATATTCTTTTTCTAAGAACCCAGCATTTAATACTTCCAGCCCCATCTGTGTTTAAGCAAATAGCTGTTTTTCTAATAACATTCGTACTGCTGCTAGACAAAGAATTAAGCAGATCACGACATGAAATGACAAGCTCTGTTTCTGCACAGCACAAAACCAAGGGAACAAAATGCTGGGCTGCAGTTTTGAAACAACACTGAAATTAAGCCAGCTTTAAATGTTGTCATGAGCCTGAGAGTAGCATTGATTAAATTAAGCATTGAATTAAAAATTGCAACAAAAAAAATGCTAAAGGAAAAAATGTAAATTTAGAATGGAAAAGAAAAACCATTCACATGAGAAAAATAATTAGAATAGAAACATTATTACTTGATATAAATTCTCTTTCCAAATATCTTTGAATCAAAAATGTGGTAACAGAAATGCAAGATCTGAAGCATGAGATTCTGCAATCATTTATGAAATACATTAACAATTTTATGCATCTTAGTTTGAGGCCATCGAGGATGTAAATATAAAATGGATTAAACTAAAACCAGATGTAATGTAAATTAACTCTCATTAATCCAATGCTCCTATTAGTTATCAGACATGGATTTAGCTCAGTAATTTTAAGGCATTTTTGCATGTTAGTCTACATTTTGAAGAAGGAAAAAAAATGAGTGCATATTAAGTAAATAAGAAAATTATTGAATTTTTAGCTTTTATTTGTGTTTTACAGAATTTAGATTTTTTTCAGACTTTTTGTTTTTACAGCATATTTTTACAATTATAATTAGCAACACAAAGACATAGCTTGTTCTCAAGTCAAGCTTGAAAAAGATATACCAAAATAAAGTCTATAAGACTTAAATGTGTCTTGCATTGAAGAAATAAAAAATTAATACTATTAAGTCTGTGTAGGAGACTTATTAAACCAGCTTGATACATTTAATAGAAAATTTTCCCCACAAATTAGGTCATTTGGCAACAGTTAAATTCAAGGAAAAAATTGGCATCCCATAAACATTATACCACTTGCACAATAAATATCACAGGTATTGTTTTACGTCAACACAGGAAAAACAATATTTTTTTCTCAGCTCAAGAAGAGGAAAACAACATTCAGATTAGCTTCAGACAGAATGCCTGCATTCTTCAGAGGTATACTGAGAACAGAAAATTATTCCCTATATGTAATAAGGTCACAGAATATTTATCAAAAGACTTCTGAGCAATGAAGTTATTAACTTAGAGAAGTAATTATTTCTAATTAACAAAGTAATAATATTTCACTCATTAAACAGAAAAGGAAGCCAGAACTATGAGAAGTAAAAGCCATTACTGCAGTCATTAAGAGTCATAAAGTAGCAAATTAATAGTTGCTGTCTTGTATAAAGTTTTCTCTAAAAAAGAACACTGGAAAATGCAAGATTTGCTCATCAGTTCAAGGGTTTGATTTTCATAGCAGTTTTTACAAAAGGATTATGATGCACACACACATAGCTCTGAAGCTGGATTTAAACAGAAAAGGTACATTAATATTAGACGGGTCTATTAGGCCAAAGACAGCAGCAGAATACCCCAAAGGACAGGTATAACTAAGCCTCAAATCAACAGAGATGTCCTATAGCAAGTGATTATTGTTTTAATTATGATAGGTTTTAGACAGTCAGTGCCTTTTAAACTCACCGATACAAGACAAGGCTGTTTTTTCAAAACTTGCTCACTTGCAAAAATCATCTCTTGGTTCTTATGCAAGATGAGAAAAAGATTGAACAGTTGACTTCTGAGTTTTCCAACAAGGCCAAAGCTGGCTGTATTGCTTGTAATATTCCATGTTTAAAATACTGGCTCAAAGTAAGTTTTATTCCTTTTATTCCTCCCCCATTTGACTTCAGACTTAGCTAGCCTTCCCAGTAACAACATTTTTAAAATATTGAAACTAACAAAAAAAAGTGAACTAAATTATATTTATGCTCAGGTTTCATAGAAAAAATGACCATCTCACACATTTCAGCTGCAGAATATTTGTTACTGGGACCAACAAGTGAGAGTAGAACTTAGTCCCTAACTGAACAAAGGTATTTTGGTGTCTCCTGACGTAAGATTGCTAGGAAACCACATATCCAGGTATTGGACATAATTTATGTACATATGACCACTGTGGTCTGCCACCCAAACCCTGCTGCAGCATCCATGAGCATTTTACCCTGAGGCCCATCTGAGTGACTGAAATCTGGACCATACTGATCCTGGCACAAGGAAAAGCCACCTCAGGATGTTATTTCTACAATTATTTTTAAGACCATAATTTCTTTTTAAGTCTATTACTACTGATGGTTCCAGTCAGGCTTCTCTCACAGTATCTGAAGACTAAGAAAGAAACATCAATACAAAAGACTAGAACTGAAAGTGGCAATAAATATTTCCCTGCTCCCTGCAGCATTACAAAAACAGAGATGCCTTTAGATCCAACAAGCATTGGGATTCCAGCTGACCCATTCCTCCCTGCTCTGCCCCATCTGAACCTACAATATTTGCTCGACTGTCCCTGCAGCCAAGCATTTGGCAAGAGGTTTGCATTTCAATAGCCATTGCTCAGCAAGAAAGATTGCAAAACTCTTTGATATAACTGGGAACAAGGCATAGTTGAGAAAAAACAATCCCAAAGTCAGACAACATTGAAATAAAACCAACAAGTATCAACTTCACAGCAAGCAATCTGTTGTTCCAGTGTAGCCAGCTGTATTCATCAAGATAGAAATGTACACATTCACCACAACACTCATTTTGAGGTGAGCAGGTTATGGACAAGATGAACTTTGTGAGAAATACAAGGGAAAATATAATTAAAACTTCTCTATGTCCCTCTGAACCACAGAGTTTTGAAGGACATTTTATAAAGCATTTTAGAGTCGCCAAATTGTAACTGGTTTTAATACTACAATAAATGATAGCAAAATATTATTTGAGATACAGAAGTATATTTTGCAAAGGTGTTAGGAACTGAAACCTTACACCAACAACAGAAGGGAAAAAGGTATCAAAAGAAACAATTCCAACTGCAGCCTCAAATCCAGTTCATTGTGCTGGTGAAAAACAACACACACGACTGGAAGGACTTTCAAATACAGTCAATTAGCACCATACAAGGTGGGAAAATATTAGGTCTCTATAGCCTAATAAAAAAACAAGGAATCTGAAATATGAAAAATTAAAATAAAGGCAGCATTATGTTAAATAGCAAGGTTCAGCAGCTGCTGAAACACAAGTGGTAGACTCCATTTTCCCTGCCTTCATAATAGGGCCAGATGCTTTTCTAGAATCTGTGCTTACTTTAACTGAAATACAGGGCTTATTTCTAAGATACATGAGCTAAAAGTCACAAGAAAACACACAAGTAAGGTGAAGACAAATAATCTAATGATATTTCAGTATGTGTGGATGTGAAGCCTTTAAACAATCACTTCTCTCTGTGTCCTGCAATGTGTGATGGTTCAACCAAGACCCAGCTATTTGCCTCTGTTTGTGGCCAGTGCAGTAACTGCACAGATGCTCTGAACATTCACAATGGCTCAGAGACAGCAGAGGGTCTGTGCTGGCTTTATACTTCACACAAGCTCTACAAATGTGTTTAAACATGCACCCACAAGCTAATTCTGGTTAAAACTTCAGGAACCATAACAGTAACACACCCACTTTCTGATGTTTCTCCAGCAAAACCATCTTGCCTCACTATCACCATCCCATCCCACACCACAAAAAGTTGGAGCACAAAAGCAAAGGAGGCCTGGACACATTATTTCACCAAAATGTGCTGGAAGTTTCACATAACAGACTGCACTTCCACTGTTCTTCCTATAGCATTTTTGTATGATTAAGCAAAACTAGGAAAACGAGGAAGGAAGATGGGAAATCAGCCAACTTTCACAGACTTTTGACCAATCCTGAAACTGTACCTACTCAGACATAAGAGGCAATAAAACTGAGTCAGTGTCTCCTGATGCACAGCAGGAGAAACCAAAATTGTCTACATGAAACAGCTGGAAGCACAAAAAAGTAGTTCTAGCACTGTCAGATCCCACTGCAGTTTACTTTCTCATCCACAGAGCAAAATTCAAATTTCTTCTTCTTTATGACTACGATTTTTAGAAAACAACATGAGACAGAGATAAGACTCTACCCTGCACAGAGGAAAAAAAAAAGGTTGTCCAAGACAGTTAATGATGAGAAGCAACACAAATTTACTCTTTCAAAGGACTAAGGTTTCCTTTACTTTTGACTTTACCTACTATTTCATAGTCAGTAGGAATAAAACAGAAAAAATACTTACCACACTTAAACTGACTAAAGCATTTGCCTTTGGCACAGGATGGCTATACAATGATTTCAATAAATCATTTGAGTCATTTTCCTATAGGGAATACATTTTAAAGGTAATTAATTGTCATGTAAAAACTAATTACTATTTACTACACATCAAACTACATATTGACAAAGAGATATAAATACATAATAACCAGAACAATTTTAATTCATAGTGAAGTATTTAAATATTAAGTATAAAATTCAGAGCAGCTTTGTAGCTCATAGAATGATTGTATCTGCAAATGAAGCCAATCTCTTACATGCTTCCCCACTCACTCCTTAAGGGACTCACATCATTTGCAAAAGAAAACTGACACCATGTCTAGCTGATCTGTGTATCCTGAACATCATCTTCCTAAAACTGTTAGCCATGACAAAGGTTTATTTAAAATCTTATTAAATATGTCTCATCAAAACTCATAAAGCAGAAGGTTTTCTAAAATGTACTTGCAGCTACCTGGTTTAACGGGGATCCATCACTTTGGTCTCTAGAAGGGACATTTACTTGGGAAGGAGAAGTGATTGGAGTGTTTGTTGATTTGGGGTTTTCAATCAGTTTAGGGGTTTGTTCATGGAGATTAAATGCTTTATGTTGCCGAAGTAAAACCAAAAGTATCAGTGACAAGCCAGGGACAGCTTTTAAGCACAGTGTTTTGAGTTTACAGGAAGCCTCTGTCTCTCCCTGTAAGGAGAGGATGCTACTGGACCTCATAGCAGGGAACAAGGCTCTGGGTCCAGCTCTAGGTCAGATGAACAGTGCCTGGGCCAGGAGGGAGCAGTGTCCTCCCAAAGCCTCCTCAGCAACAGGTATGGCTCCAGGCTGTGGAACAAACTGCTTCCAAGCACTACTACATCTCTCTGACCCACCAAAGCACCTGCCTCAGCACAAAAAACAACAAACCCTGCTACCAGAATTGCTTGAAGTAATAACTGCAATGCCAGACAAGACAATCTCTATCCCCTTCTCTCAAATACAACCTTAATAACAGGTTTTTTTTCTACTAGAGTGAAATAGAGACCAAAACAAAGGTCTCATTATAGCATTTGTAATATTTATATATGTTCCACTTCATTGAATCACACAGCTAACACCGAACTTCCCAATTTATCTTTTTACATAAAATATCATCATTCTCTATAGTCCACTTACTATAATGCATAATAATTGGTTATTCTATACTTCATATATTTTTGAAATGTCAGCTTTTCCAGTCTATAGCATATGGCTAAATATTGATGTTTTTTTTTTTTTAAATTGAAATCTAATACACTAATATAAAGCAGAAAGGTATAGCTTTAATGTTCTCAGTAAAGACAGATGCCAGTAGCTCCTTTGCTGTGTAATCTTGGAATACATCTAATTGCTCATGAATATGCAAACTAAACCACCATGATTCTTCACCAAATGCTGCAAGTAATTTTGTCTTGCTATTTGAGATGTTGGAATTACGAGAGGTAGTTTTTAGTTAATACGAAGGGTGAAACAGTACATCATATTTTATACAGTTCTGAACAGAAGTGTTTGCAGCTGATAATCAGATAGTTCCAGAGAGCTACAGTTTACAATCAATACATCATGCAGCTCTCCAGTGATGTGACACTGCTCACACTTCACACAGGACCTGTTTATGCTGAGACTGACACATTATAAAGGTATATTTTCAGCAGCTTTTTTAGAATAACATGGGAACAAGTGACTTTAGAAGCTGCATATTCAGATTCATTGAATTTCAGTAAGAGGAATAAGACGTGCTTCTAAATACTACTAAAAACTTACACTTTTAAACAGTATAGAATCCCTTTACAGTATTTGAAATGCTGACCAATATTTCAAGGAAAATATTTTACACAAAGAACTAGAATATGCAAAATTACCTGTTCTTTAGCCAAATAATCTGCCAGGGTATTTAGGAGCTTGTAGTATACCTCAAACCATGGTAGGTAACTAAAACAGGAGGGAAAAAAATGGTTTAATAAAATATCAAGTGCTTATAAAATACTATGATGATCTGACTTGCACATATTTATAACATCTCTACCTATACAGAAAAAGCATATCAAATTTTCCCCAGAAATTTAATGGCACATCACTGATAGACAGTGTAGATAGATGGTTTCTTTATGCTGGATACTTGCATGAAGTTCTACTAAGCACAGATTAACTCATAATACTTAGACTTTGAAGTATTTTCAAGGCACCAAAAAACCATTTGAAACATTTTTTAATCTCATTCCTATCAATAATTAATTGTTACAGGTTTCAGTAATTATTTGCAATTTTGAAATTCTACATCTTCCTATACCCAGTGGACTGCTGGTTCCCTTTGTTTGGGC
Source organism: Certhia americana (assembly GCA_018697195.1). NCBI lineage: Eukaryota > Metazoa > Chordata > Aves > Passeriformes > Certhiidae > Certhia > Certhia americana. The sequence continues at coordinate 23,314,353 of CM031864.1, read as the reverse complement.
AGACCAGGTACCCCCTTATTTGACAAGTGGTACAATGCTGTGCAATAGCAGAGAGGTCATGTTACATGTAAGAATATTAGTCTCCTTATAATGTCATTTCTATAGATAAAATTACTTTCCAAAAATAAAAAATATTAAAAACACAAACACATTAATACATCTGTACTTAAGAGACTTCAAACACAAGTCTGCAGCCCATGAACACAATACTCTCACTGAGTTAAACAGAATCCAAGACAAATAAGACATAACTCAAGAGTATAAGAAAAGAAACTCAAACACAGTGGTATCAGTTCCAATTTGCCACCTGTTTACAGAAGTTATCTTTAACAGTGATATCATCAGTGACTACGTGCTACAGAACCTTCCACCATCACTATTTAAGATATTAAATCTAATAAACTAAATAACAACAATACAAATTATGCTTTACTTAAAAGTTACACACCTTCTCATGTCTGTTAGAATTCTATCACAAACATTACTGAATAGGTAATATTACAGTTAGTATTAGTTGTTTGAGATTTGAAGGGGGAGCTGGAAAGGAAATAGTGCCTGAATGGTTTTCAGAACATTTCATACCCATATATAACACTACTAGAGATTTCATTCTTCAATGTAGTGTAAATCCACATATATGCATTTCTTAAAGGCTTTAGTGCATGCTGCAGATAGACCTTAAATTTCAAATGTATACATTCCAGGAAATACGCTAACTACAGCTGCAAAAACCTGGTATGCAGAATAGAAATGTTTTCCCTGACAGGAAAACAAAAGCTGTCAGGGGAAACACTGGCTGGTAGAGAAGCCAAGTACTGCTTTGTCCAGTGAAGGGTTATGTTTTCTTTGTAACACCTCTGTTCTCAGTACGCAGCTGGCAAGGCTTTAGAAACAGATCCTGATTCTTAGGGTAAAGAAAAAAAACACAGCAGAAATCCAAATTACAATTATAGTTAATGCATTTAAAAACAAACAAACAAAGAAAACCCACAAAAATCCATCATGAATTTATTCTTGCCAAGTCAAAGAGACAGAGGCAACGATTTAATTATTTCCTTTAACTCCATATTAATGTCTTTATCACACTTTAGCATACACTGGGCTGGCTATTAATCAAAACAACATCAACCTCTTAATGCCCACAGACGTTTTTAATGATTGGTATTGTTGACAGTGGTTAAGGTGTGACGTTATTACATTTGTTTTTCAATATATTCTTAATATAATCATAAAATTTACTTTAGTGCACTTTTGTAAGGCCACTCACTGCCTACAGGTGTGAACATTCCATGCCCTCATAAAGCACCCACCATATCAGCACCTAAAACATCTGATCTTTGAACAATCTTTTACCTAGGACTTCTGTTCCATTATCTTCTCAAATCATGCTAACCTGGTTTTACACACCACTGAAACACAGCACAGAGAGGCAAACAGAATTAACTGTTCACTGCAGTGAACAGTTCAGAGTTTCTGCAAATATCAGAGGTGTGGAACAGCATCACAACCCAGAATTACAGCAGGGACTGGAACACTGTCCCAGCATTTTGTCAATGTCAAGGTACAAGGTAGGTAAAAATCACAAAGTATTTTTATAACATTGCACACACAAATGGGTAAGACTACCTAAAGGCTTTCCAGGCTCTTGTTATCACCTCTATGTTAACAGTATACATGACCCCAGCACACTTTACTTTTGGAGTAGAATACCCAAAAAATCTCATTTGATCACCTATTTTTTTTAATGAACATTTATGAACAGCATTCTATAAAAAGAAATGTTTCTATTTCAATAAAATATTAACCATACTTCTTTTCTATATGCATGATCTCAGCTCCCCTATACCTAAGAAAATAAAAATTAAATGCAATTTATAAACATTTGAAATGTCAAATTAATTATTTGAAATTAATGAACCCTAAGAGAATGCCAAAGGAGATTTTTATTTCATACAGTAAGGCATGCTGACCAGAGTACTTGTATAAAAATCTCTTCCCTTAGCAACATCAGGCTGATGATACACTTCCATGTCTTTGTGCAACAAAACCTCTAAGAAAAACATCCTATTTGACCATAGTTTATGAAAGTCAGTTTCCTTTATGAGCTGAAAGAATGGTAAAAGAATTGCTTTAGGCCTTACAACCACAGATACAAGGTTAATATAATTTCAATGTGTCTCTTAGACTAAAACATTAAGGAAATCAAAACAAGTACACCATTACATTATATGGCATGAAACCAAAGGCTGCCAGAACCTGTCCTCTGCTTCTTTTCTACATAATCTTCAGTTCTTCAACAATACAGCCTAATTGCAAAAACTTTTGTCAATATTTCTAATTATAATGTGCTTCAAAAAAATATTACAAAGATCTACCGGAAAGCAAAAAAGTTCCCTTTATATTTTTCTTTTATGTATTTGCTAATTGTAATTCATTTAGCATAATAAAGAATCATTAAACCTGTTTTCTTCATAAACAATAAAGAGTGCATTTCTAGGTGTGCATACACAATGCATCTCTGCATTCAAAAGTAAACATAGTTGTGTTTGTTCATAATAAAGACACCATCAGGTGGTTTTTTAGATTCTCAACTCAAAGACCAAGTACAAGCTCTTTGCTATTAGTTAAATCCTCAAGGCTGTCAAGCAACACTTTTGTCCTCTTTTATCATAGGCTAATTTTGGAAGCACATTTGTTAATAATCTTTTTTTGCTATTTTGTTATTAATTGATTTGGACTGCTCTAGTAAACAGATTTATTTGTAGATAAACACTGGATGATATAGCACCTGGCTTTGCACCTGATCCAGTATATCACATTGGACAAAGACTTGTACGTGGAATCACAGAATCCTGTAGGCTGGAAAAGACATGTAAGACCACTGAGTCCAACTACCAACTCAGCATTGCCAAATCTACCATCAAACCCACCTCAAACACCACATCCACCTGTCTTTTACGCCCTTCCAAGGATGGCGAATCCACCACCTCCCCGGGAAGCCTGTTCCAGTGCTCAACAACCCTTTCCATGAAGAAACTTTTACTAATATCCAATCTAAACCTACAGTGGTGCAACTGGAGGCCATTTCCTCTTGTCCCATGACTTATTACCCAGGAGAGAGCCCGACACCCACTTGCTACATCCTTTTTTCAGGTGTTTGTGAAGAGCTCTAAGGTCACCTCTGAGAGACCTTTTCTCCAGGATAAACACTCCCAGCTCCTCAGATGCTCCTCATCAGGCCTATGCTCCAGACCCTTCCCCAGCTCCACTGCCATTCTCTGGACACTCTCCAGACCCTCAGTGTCCTCCCTGAAGTGAGTGGCCCAAAACCAAACAGAGAGTTCAAGGTGCTGCCTCACCAGTGCCCAGTACAGGGGGACAATCCCTGCCCTGCTCCTGCTGGCCACACTATTCCTGATCCAGACCGGGATGCCCTTGGCCTTCTTGGCCACCTGTGCACAGCTGGCTCTTGTTCAGCCACTGCCAACCAGCACTCCCAAGAACTCTTCCATCAGGCAGCTTTCCAGCCACTCTGCCCCAGCCTGGAATGCTGCATGGGGCTGTTGTGACACAAGGACAGTACCCAGTGCCTGGCCTTGTTGGCTTGTTTGGCATTTATTTGTTTGGCAGCTAAAATCCAGAAGTATTATCAGTCAAAGGATCTTCTTGGCTTGTCCTGTTAACAGATCTGCAAAACTATTTAATCTTTGCTAGCATAGCAGAACTAGTCTGTGTACAGAAAATTCATCCAGCACACAACCGTCCATCAACATCTGTAACTGGGTAACTATTTTTCTTCAAGCCAGTACAGAAATGCATTATCTTAAACACATAGTTTTTAAGAGGCTGAATTTGACAGAGGATACCTGTAATATATTACTCCTCCTAACTCAGAACTGGGACACTAATATGTACACTACTGTGTACCTCACACACTAATGCATACCCTAATGTGTTAAGGTACACACTAATATGGACCTTAACAACTGATAAAATCAAAATTAAAGTCCATTATCAGAAAAACCTCACCACCACAACTGTATTAGTAAAATTATTTATGAACAGTCAGTACATTTCATAATTAATTAGCTGTCTAATGAAAAAGTCTGAAGGTTATAAATGATGCCCCTTCACAGTAGAGAAAGTAGAGGAAAATCAGGGCTTTAATGTTCAATTTTCAAGTATTTGGAAGCCTAAATTTTTTTCAGTTCTAAAACTATGAAACCAGTATCGGTTTCTTATTTATTTTTCTTTAGTTGTAGCCACTGTCCTTGCATTCCTTAAATTACAATCAATAACTGTTTGAAAAACAAACAGGTTAGACAAACATAGGACAACATCCAAAAACATACAACAGTTTCTCTAAGTATTTCTTCCAAAATCATGAGAAACATAAAAACAAAGACAATATTAATAGATATATATTTCCTGATGGAGAATAGAGGGGTCTTTATTTAAGAGTACAGCCCGTCTGTCACAAAAGCAAGAGACCAAGATCCTTCATGGTTAATTAAAAACATACTTAGCATTTTCACTTAATCCAAATGAGCCACAAGGCAGGAGCTCAGACTTTTATTCAAAGTCACACACAACCCTTGTTGCCATAAGCAAACTTCCACCTCACTGGTGCTTCTACTACAGCTCTGATAAAACTTTTACATTCATGAGTCAAAGGTTAAACAAAGGAGAGGAAATGTTTTCTGTCAAATAGTCAGGTAACCACTAACAGTCCTGAACTATCAGCAGGAATCTAACTTCTAGTAATCAAATAAAACTAAGGAAACTGCCTTCCCGTAGCTGAATGTCTAATGTCTAGGGGCTACTTTTCTGTCTGGAAAATTGACACAAAATGTGTAAAATTGAAACATTCTGCTTCTAAGGGATTTGCCTAAAGGAAGAGTGAAAAAGTTCCAAGCGTGGTCTGAACTGAAGAACTACAAAGCCTTACCACATAAACCTGTCTTCCTTATTAGAGCATTTCATTTGGAAATGTAGGTGACAATTTTACAGTCATAAAATTAATGAAATCTAAGACTGAGCATTTTAATGATGCATTTTGTCTTCCTCTGCACACTTAAGGTCAACCTCAGAGTCCATCAGAAGTTTCAAATTATTTGTACTTTGTACTAAAACCATTCAGGTAATTCAAAATCAACTTCATGTAAACCCAGAAAGTATTATTTCCACTGCAAGCAGCAGTGCTACTTAGAAACAAAACCCAGAAGAATTTAGTCTACCATTATTCAAAAGCAGACATTCAAGTTTCTACTGTGCCACTTCAAACCTCAACTAGCAAAACCATTACCCAAAAATAGGAGAAGTAAAACTAGGAGAAAATCTCCAGTATAGGATATGAACTCAACAAGATATTTTACAATATGCCTATTGTGTACCCCTTGTCTTACAAGGCTGCATTAGCTCAACAGTTTGTGGAGAGGGAGGAGGTAACACAGCAGGATTCACACTGAGAGCTTCATGAAGAAGCCATGCAGCTTAATGAAAAGCACTAAATTAAATAAAACTTGCAAAGGAATCACACAGCATTTCTGGAAAATAATCAGAGAATTATTTTCCCATCTTGCTACGGTTTAGGACTTTGAATTTGGCAACTGCAGTCAAGCTCTGCACCTTCATTCTAGACAATACAATATCACAAGTTCTTCAAACAAAAACGCCTGAGAAAGCTACCTTGGGAAATTTATATTTCACTTTATAAACATACAGGGTATTTGAACAATGCATCTGATTTGGAATAAAATCCTACTTACACAATTCATATAAGTGTGTGTATATAAAACACAAAAAAAAAATCCATAAAACATAGAATTTTGCATGTACAAGTATATTTTCTTTTTCAAACTATCCAGTTTAAAGCAGGACCATGTGGCTGCGAATTCAGAGATAATTTCCTTTAATTAGTGCTTCAGATGAAGAATGAATTACAGAGCAAAGTCCCATAAACCACAAGACTTTAATCTTACACGCAGCTTTGAGTTGCTGGTGCAAAACTTGAGGACAAGCAGCCTCTACTTCAGCTTTCAGTTAAGAACCCCATTCAACAGTCAAAAGTCTATCTCTGGAGAAGCCCTGGCATAGGTTAACACGTGGCTTGGTACTATCCACAAAAGACACGCACAAGTTGTGTCCTGTTCCCTACTCATCAACCTACCCAAATTTCTGTATTTCCTTCCAATCACTTCACCTGGCTTGTTCCTGCTCATCTTTAGAGATTTTTAGTTACATTTCAGTTATGTATGACAATTCAACTAAGCTTTCAGTATCTGACTAATTGTCTTTATAAAAGCCTCAGTCAGTAATCTTATAGTACTCTTGTCCAAGGGGACACATCCATGTGCACATGGAGAAGGCAGTTTGACATGGCATTTCTGTACATCTGCACCTGTGTATTTATATGAAAGTCCATGGCTATTGTGCACACACCTGTGATGAACAAGTAGTCTGAATTGCCCATACATCAGCCATCATGTGCAAACACACAGAGCAAATATCATTTTATGTTGTTTTGATATATGGACAAAAGTGAGGTTGAACATGCATATGCCCTCTTTATATATAAAGACAGCATTATTTTTTGATTTTTTTTTCTATTTTGGTTAAGAGCAATAAGCATGTGCAAAGGAGAGACAGACAAAATGCCCCAAGAAATCTGCTTAGTGAGTATTCTTTCACTTGGTCACTTCTAACAAATCTTGGGATTCAGAGCAAAAACCAGACTGGCTACTAGAACACATCAGATGGAAATAGTGATGCATTCCTCCTGTCTGAGCTAAACACAACACAAAACAACACAACACACACACACACACATTCTGGAGATAAGCAGACTACCCAGCTACAAGTACAATGCTATGAAGCTAGTGCTGTTATGCATTCAGCTGTGCATTGTAAATTTGAAATTGTCACAATAAAAGCAATAAAGGCAATGCTTTGGATACGGTTCAGTGAAAAATTATAGCTTGCCACTTTTCATTTTCCTACTTATTTCTACCAAGTAACAGACCACTGACTTATCTTTAGCTGATGCACATCCATGGGGAAATGTTAAAAGAAATACCCAGTTTACACCAGCTGAGAATTTACATCCTTTGCTTTGCAGCACTCCTTACAGTATTTAAATGTACTTGAGAGTGCATGACTGATTAAATGTTGTTATAAACACACAAACAATGCAAAAAGTTGTTTCTAGCTTGATGAAGGAAGTAATGATTAAGTCAGAGAAAAAAGCTACAAGCATACACATACATTCTCACTCTGGGCTTTAACAAGTTAAAAAAAAAAAAAAAAAAAGGTATCACAGAGAAAAGGGTTAAATATTATGCATTCCAAAAGCCTAAGACTTAAATGCTTCTGAAGTACTACTAAAGATTAATTTACTTTCTGGGATCTTTGAAATTTATTTCCAGAATAAAATATTTCCCTTTTGCTACTTTCATTATATGGCAGTATTTTTTTTCTTTTGCAATATTTAGAGCAAACATTTATTTTTAAATTATTTGCCAAAAAACATCCAGTGTACTGGCTCTCAGTATTAGTTTGGCATCTGTTTATAAATTCATTAAAATCTCAACGGACTCTTTGCAGCAATTTTAAGCATTACTCTACAAGTCTCTATATTGGTTGGTCTCTTTTCCCTCAGTATTTATTTACTGATAATTGTTTTAAGCTGATGTTGGGTTTTTCTCCCTAACTCACAAAGTCTATGCTAATGACACCCTCCATGACTACCTGGTTTCCATGTTGTCCAAATACCTGAGAACCTGCTTTTCTCCATATTCTTCCTACCCTACTCTACAAAATTCTCTCTTTCCCCTTTGCTGCCAATGCATTTGGCTCCTCCTCTCTTGTGTTTGTCCAGATTCTCGCTTCAAAAGCAATTTAAATTCAATTTTCTTCTTCCTATTTGCTGCTGAACTGGATATTCCCATTTCCTCCATGGGGCTTGCAGGCTGCTAGGTTCTTAATTGAAGTTGAAAATTTATCTTTTAGTGAGATCACTCTGGCTTTAACTTAATTAAAATGGTTTTAGGACAGCTAAACAACTGGGGGGTTCTGCTACTAAAACAATTATCTTAAGAGTGAAGAAAGGAAAAGCAGAGGGAGAAACAAAGTGTTTCTTTGGGGTCACTCTTCCCAATATCAGTGTCCCCTCTACAACAAAAAAGCATGCTCTTACCTTGTGAATTCTCTGGAACTGGTCTTTCTTGTACTACATTTAGTCTGGGCAAAGAACTTGGAAGTGACACCCAAAAATCTCCTTTCCAAGGACAGGAATACAGAATAATGCACTCTACTGTTGAATTGGTAGAGTGCTTGTCAAAGATCTGATTAGAAAGTAAAAATGTCCACATAATAGTCCAAGCCTCTATGGCTGCAATGTATTGTTCTCTGCTTTTAAGCAGAGATTTCATGTTATTTAAATATAATTATTTAACTTCATAGAAGAATACCACCATATGGGGCTTGGGGCCACTTTTTATGTGAAAGCAATGGTAATGCTACTGCAAAAAAGCAATACCCTAATAACACGTTTAAACACATTAGCAGAGAATTTGTAAAATATAATTTTTTCTTTTATTTTTTATATTCATTCATTGACTCTATTTTTATTGTAACCCCTTACCTTAGAATACAGAGGCAGACCTTGCCTCCTGACGTCAAACGGCAGAATCCAAACCTTTGCTTACTTTCAATGTCGGTGAGAACAAAGGTGAAATGCTGTCCTACTTGGTTTTGGGACACCCTGAAAAACCAGATATAAAGCATTAAATCACATAAAACATGAGCACTTAAGTCATTGGTCTCAAGTATTTTTATGCTCAATCCTCACTATAATCCTTAATATAGTTCTATTTTCTGCTGTTCTTTTCCAATTCTTACACAATCTTCTACAGCAGAATACCTAAGAACCTGCTAGTAATGATTAACACCTGCCGTTTCTGGTTCAGTCTTAGATGACCATGCTGAAAATTATTTCCCAGAGAAGCTGAAAATCATCACAGACCTCAGTCTACCAGTCAGAGAGCACAATTTTTTTTTTTTCAGTTTATCCCTTGCAATATGGGGCAGGGGGGGTTGTTGTGGTTTTGCTGGTTTGGTTGGGGTTTTTTAAATCTCCAGCAAAATAAAATACAAAAAAATAATCTCCTCCCCAGCAAAAAAGTAGCAGTTGATCAAGGGGCAAGAGAAGCTACAGACACAAGGATTTTATACTACTTACATTCATAACAAAGGGTTAAAGATTAGCTAAGTGGTACCACCACCCAGTCTGTAGAGTCTCACACTCTTTTCAGTTTTGTTTAGCCCCTCATGAACATAAAGTGACTACTGACGAACCAAAAGCCTGTGCTGAGCATACAGCATTAGAGGATACACTTAGTCCAATATAATCACCCACAATTAACAAACTTTTTTCATTAGGTAATTAACTCACTAAAACAAGCACTTTGCTCAGTTGCCTTCAGCAGCCCATTACAATCTAGTGCTCTCTTTAAACACTGCAAATACTCAATGGCTTGTGCTCAGTCCTTCCTTGCCCAGGTTCTGGGTAGCTGGGATGCTGCACACCGTGCCTGGCACCACAGGGCTATCAATAACCAGGTCTTACTGCTCCCCTGCCAGTCCTGCAGTTTTCTCTGCCACATCTCTGCACTTTGCTCTTCCCTGCAGAGAGCAGACTGCCCTGAAATGTGCAGTGAGGTTCCAGCACCCTGGGGCCAGGGGCACCCCAGAAACGCAGCAGCAGCTGCTCAGTCAGAGCACTGACCTCAGCTGCCTCTGCTCCCACCTCTCTCTGCTCAGCCGTGTCCCACTCTGAGGCTTGGAGCTTCCAGCAGCCAGGCCCGGCTTCTCCTTACACCACGAAACACCTGGCTGGATTAGGCTGGAGGCTCTCTGCAATACCATATTAACCCAAATTGGTTTTAGTGCACATATGTAAGTGTACATCCATGTCAGGCAAAATGTCTGCAAACAGGGCCACTTTAAAAATGAGATTTAAATTCTGGTATTTTCTATTAAAAATAGCCCAGCCAAGTTATGAGTTCAGTGGGAAGCATTTCTGATGTCATCTCATCATCTCCAAATCACAACCTTCCCTTCGCTTCTTTAAGAGAGGCAACTCCATGTTTTGAAAGTCAGTGTAAAAGTGGCCCAGCCTGAAAACTACTTCCCACACAGTTTAGAAAGAGATATGAGCAACAAGTCACAGATTTTTAATATGAGAAACACTCCAAGGCTAAAACTGAATTTCCACGAGAACTCAAAAGTCTGCATTTGGTCCTGTTTGCTTAAAAAGAACAGCTAACAGAAGCCAGTGACCGACCATCCATCTGGACTACATTATCTGTTCAGTTTAAAACTGAATTAATTCTGGGTTTCTAATTTGAGAGCTCCACTTAAGATGTGGGGGCAGCAAGGATGCCTGTTCTTCTACTCCTCTTCAGCAGAATTAAAACTGACTATATGTAAGTCTTACCATGAAAAACAAATGATAATTTGGGATTTCAATCAATAGATGACCACAATGTACAAACCAGACACACAAAACATTCCACAAGTGCTAGCACTACAGTTTTAACATATATATAGCACATTCCATCAAGCAGACAAACAGTGGCCAAGTGACTCAGGATTTGTTCCTCTCTGTTTCACTGCAGCATATTCAGGTTGTTCAAAAATCAAGTCTCCCCTTCAGAAACAGGCAGTAGCTCCTGGCTCTGCTACCTGGACCACAGCATTGATGCCTCCCAAGTTTTTCTTAGCATGAAAAGCAGTACAGATAAAATGAAATGATTATATACCAGAATTCCCTCAACAAAATGTTATGCAGACTTTTTACTGGAGCACAAGATAAAGTAGCCTAGCTGCAAAACCATTCTGCAGAATGCTGGTGTAATCAGCTGTTTGAAGAGAGTATGATCTGCTCACTTGCAAGGGGAGAGCAGGCACAAATCGCTCCCAACCAGTGCTGACATTCTCCTCACTCATTCCTCTGCTTTGCTTTTGACTTACTTTCAACTCTTGCCCTGCATGCTTACTTTTAATGTCAGTTCAACAATAATAAATCACTAAAAATGAAGAATGTGTGTAAATACTTATTAACCCTGCAGACTACAATGGCCTCTTTCAAGGTTATTACAGTTCACTACAGAAATAAAAATAGGTTTTAAAATTTTCTATGTACCTACACAATGCAGAAAAGGCTCCTTAGTACCCATGGAGTAGGTAAGGTCATTTTAAAGATTTTTGTTTACACTACATCCATTGCTCAGGCCTCATTTTAAGGGAGCCTTGAGAGCGTTGATTAAAGCAGGAACTGAATCTCTCCTTCAAACAAAAACAGCATATCTAATCACTAAATTTATCCTGTGCTCTCTATAAAAACTGCTCTTCTTCCAAATTACTTTGTTTAGGATAGAGCAGATGCTTGAAATGATTTTTTTCTTCAAATTTTAAAAATTTTTGAAAAGTTTCAAAAAATTTACAACCTTATACATGGGACTAGAGATTTCTGTTTTCTTTTAAAAGTAAGTCATTTATAAGTATTGTTACTTATAAAATAACACTTGCATGTCCTTTACCAATGTAACTAATATATACAGTTCTGACTGAAGCTTTGGTGGCTGCTACTTAAACCTGAAAGTTTCACATGTAACAACTCCCAAACTGATAGGGAAAACCAAACCCATCAGCCACCAGTCAGTCACCCTAATTTCCCCCAAATCAAAAAACCAAATAGAAAATAGAAACTAAATAGACTAGAAAGAGTTTCAAGCAGGAATTTGAAAACCAGATGTTAATGTGGTGGTACAAGCTGACAGAGAGACTGGGGAGACAGTATGACTAGGTTGGGCACTCTCCTTCAGCTAACTGCTACCCACTAATCTAAGCCTCAGGGACTATTTTCTTCATTTCCAGGCCTACTCCAGGATCCACAAGTCCACAGCTCAGGCTTCCTGCATGGAGAGCTCCTCTGTTCCAACCAAGCTCTCTAATTAGCGCTCCGCCTCCCAAAACACCCAAGCCTTTACAATTCAGGAAAAAAAGGAACAGGAGAAAAACTGCAGAAGATATGAAAATGGACAATACCACCACCAAGTAGAAAATTCCCACAAATAAAAAGCACAGTCAGCTTATTAATGGGATTATGTTTTCAAAACAACAGAAACATTAAAAGAAACCACAACTACTGAGTAAGGAGTCTCAGTGGGAGTATTTAAGTTGCAATAGAAGCCTGTCTAGAAGATCTGTCTCAGGGCCCTGACCATCTCACCTGGCCAAGGGTCTATGGGAGCACACGGCAGGTCCCTTGGTATTCCCAGGTTTCCTCTCAGACAGGTGCACTTCTGCACACATGTGGAAACCAAACAACCCATTTGAAATCAACTTACATTCCTCACAGTGCACACTGCAGCCTGTCCTTACACTTGTCTCTCACAAACACATTCACTATCACACAAACATGTGCCATAATGCAGTAAGACACAAGATGGCAAAGCACTTAGTTGAGTGTAACTGCTGCTGCATTTCTGAGTTTGCAATCCCCCTTGCAAACTGACTGTAGTGCCAGGAGGGTACAGGAAATGCTACAGTTTATTTATCTTCACCCATACAGCTTGAAACTTTTTTGATTAATTTACTTTTCATTCTCAACTATTTACTCTGCAGACAAAATTTTTGTGTGAAGTATCTCATAACTGCCTTTCACAAAATCTGAAAATCCAAAGATTTCAAGGCATGGTTTTGCACTTCTCTTGATCACAGCTGTGTTTCTGCACAGACTTTTACCACAAGTATCAGCAGAAACAGCAATAGCCAGGAACAGGAGAGTAACAGTGATGTCATTGCTGCTATCATTACTCACTCAACCTAAAAGATTTTGAGTTAAACAACCTGCACAGTCATCCCCGTACTCAAGTGACACTCTGCAAGGAGAAATCCTCTACAGCAGCAGCACCATTGATTATTCTCCAAAATCCAACACTTCCCAGTGACTGGGTGAGCACCATGGGGGAATTAATGACGTACATATCACTGTCTCCATGCTGATCCTACAAGCAGTTCCCAGAAGAGTATCTAAAAGAGACTTGTGTGTTTCACATTCAGCAGGAGAAATGCATCCTGAAAGGCAACGGACTGAGGAATGAAAGGAGCAAGGGAAGTACTTCTGGTTGGAGAGAAATGGCAGAGACTCAAAGCACAGATAAAAATGAGGGGTCAAGCAATGACGTAGCATGACTTCAGACTGAACCTGAAATGGCTCCAACAGGAACAAGAGAAGTTGCATCCTCACTAGTCATCACCACATAACTGATGGATGTGGAGATTGAGGTACGGACTCTGCAAAGCTACGCCTGAATTCTGGGTTGAGAGGGAAAATACAAATCTTATTTGTCTGCTGGAGAAAGAAAAGTGAAGGAAACCATGCAGGACTTGCACAGAGGATTCAAGCAAACAAGAGAGGACAAAACGGGTTTGTCTGATTACTAATATTACTTTAGCAAACATTAAAAGGAAATTAAATTCTCTGTCCTCAAATGTTAAATCTTCCCAGACCATACAAAAAGAAACAACCTGAGTACCAAAGAAAAGGGTCTTTGTAAATATATACATGCAAACTGTTAGAATGTTATACAATTGTGCCATTATTAAATATAAAATAATTTATTCACAAAAAGAGACATAGGTACTCGGTGCAAATGCTCACAAACTTCTATGATGTAATTAATTTCTTAATCCCTTTAAAATAAAATGTAAGCTACACCTAGAAATAACAAAATTGTGGTGTTTTCAATAAAAATATATATATAAAACTCAAAGTTTAAGTCATGGTCAAAGAATTTTTTTTACACCATTGTGCCTCTTTTGGCTTGACTTTCAGTTTCTATTTAATGGAAGTTACCTCTAGATTTCTAATTACCATTCACAGTAAGTACTTTTGATAATTAGAGGGAGCAGTGTACAGTTATTCATAACATCTGCATAAAGTATGCAGTGAGATGATGCAAACAGCATTAAATAGTGAGAACTAAATCAGGATCTCTATGATCATTGCAGTATAGTGGATAAAAGAAAATCAAATACATGTTCTCATTTCTTTCTTTTTTCAATTCCTTAAGAAATTAATATATATGACTTGAAAGAAAACGGCTCACAATGAGGTTATTACTGGTGTTTTAACTGTGCTTTAGCTTGTCTTTCTCCATAATTTGAAGAACATAGATTTCCTACATTATTTAGTCTTATTTAGCCAGAAAACAGAATTAACACTCCATTATCTATAACTCTGCTGTGTTTCAGAAACACAGAAGCAATCTATAGAACAGTCACAGTTTTTGCTTTAAGTATCTTGGTCAGCAGAATCAGCAAAGTTATTACCTTTGCACTACTAATTTCTAGCTCTTAATAGGCTCAGACAATGCTTCAAGTACTTTATACACATAAACATACACATACCACATGTATGTATATAAATATACATATATTACAGGTTGAGAAGCTATGCTCTCTGCACTAAAATACACTCAATGAATGAAATAGATAATTTCTATTTCAGTTCAAACGTTTCTGTGAAGAAATTGACATTGAAACTGCCTGTAAAATACTCAGGAGTATTAGGTGTACCATCTATATATATATTTTCATCAGACAAAGGAAAACACCTATATGAATAGACAAACACTAAAATGATTGTAACTTCTTAAATGTCCAGTGGAAAAAAGCCCATTAAAAAGGAACTTCAGCAATGTTTCCCTCGATCCTTTTCATTATCACTCCAGATAATAAAAATAAAAATAATTAAAATGAGAAAGCAGAAGACAACTGGTTTTGTTTAAAACAATTGGTAAGGTGTGTCCACACTATAGGAAACACTTGAGCTGAGTTGAAAGTGGCAAACACATCATGCTGCCAGTTCACCGAAATAACTGGCCAGTAAGAGTCCCAACTTCCCTGAGTAAGCTTCCAGCATATCTGTCCTTTGCTCCACAACTCTCTCCACAGCTCTGCCCTCCCCATCCGTGCAGCCACACTCCCACGATCCCACACTGCCTTTGGCTCTCCCTCAAACCCCACACAACTCCCAGCTCCACAGGCCCTTCTAAACACCCCAGGGCACTGCCTGAGCAGGCTGCAGGCCAGACTCTGCAGCTCAGCAGAATCCCAGCTTCCAGGAACCTCCACTCCTGTCCAGCTGACAAGTTTTACCAAATTTGTAAAAATTTTGCACCTTTGAGAACATTGCTTTACAGTCAAGCATGAAGCCAACAGACAAAAAAGCATCTCTGGGGAGGGGGCACAGTGTTATCAAACAAGCAACAAACTTCCTTCAACTTTTTCCTTTTTGACCCTTTTTTGTTTTTTTACCCCTTCAGATAATCAGCTAAAATACATACTTAGCTATGCTATAAATTCAAGTATTCCCACAGTTGATCAGTTTATTAAGTTAATCCTCTTCATACAAGCAGTTAAGTGCCTTCTGAATGGTTCAAGAGAAATAGTTATGGTAAGACAACTTATTCGAAAATAATTACTCTCTGCCACTGATTATCTTCTTACCACTGGATGGCAGCAACAGAACCTCACCTTTTTCTGTTATCCTCAAATTTTATTTCCATTATTCATCTTCATTAACAATTTTAAACAGAATTCTGCACGTATCTTAAGCACATTAAAGACTTTAATGCTTTAAAGCCAACACTGACAACCATATTAGTTAAGTCATTAAAACAGCTTAAAGGACAGTGAGCTTAACCAGTTCAAAATCCAAACAACTTAATTAAATTCAGCTATAAAAGACTAAATAAGCCTAGTTTACTTCAGGGAAGTTGTGTTTATAAAGGTCTTTATTTCTCCAGTGTGTTTTGCTCAAAGACTCTCTTCTTTCCTCTCTACATACACCAGCTTTTCCTCTACTGACAGCAGCTTCTTGCATCTGATAGATGCTTCTCATCTCCTGCTCACCATCTACAACTGATGTCTGTGTTGTTCTGAAATTGGCTCAGCCTGCATATTACCTGGGAGTATCTTTCATTAATTATGCAAATCAAGCTTTTAATTCGATCTTTGCCAATTCGGACAATACAAGTTTTCCAAACAGATTGAGTTCAATCTATTAAATAAATTACCATTAATCATTTTGACAAGCCCAAATAAATATTTTCATTAATAAAAAACATTTATATGAACAATTTAAATGACTGGCAGCATTATATGGAAGCCAGACTATAACTGATACCAGAAAGGTAAAGACTAATTAATTATAAATAATGGTCTTGATTCTTCTCTGAGAAAAATCAATTGCATATTCAGCTACTTCCATGTAATTAAAGTCTTAATTTCTTTGAACTCAAACAACACGTTTTCTGTACTGCTTGGTGAGTTTTTATATCCTGGTGCACCGTAACATTTTTAACGAAGCTTGCTGCTTGAAGGAAACTGTGTTATATATCC
This sequence comes from Certhia americana, assembly GCA_018697195.1. Classification (NCBI taxonomy): domain Eukaryota; kingdom Metazoa; phylum Chordata; class Aves; order Passeriformes; family Certhiidae; genus Certhia; species Certhia americana. The sequence goes on along the minus strand of CM031864.1, from coordinate 23,297,883 downwards.
TTACACTAACACAGATGGTGTTCACAATTACAATGGACAAAACTGGGAGCTGGAATGTAGCTCTACCTGGACAGAGATATTCCTAAAATTCTGTAAGGATTACATTTTGCTGTGATAGTTTCCTACTAGTGACTTCATACTTACTTGAACAAAGGGTACGTTTTCTCATCTGCAGGTGCAAGTTTAGGGAGTACACTACATTTGCCTTTTCTTTAAATCCTTGCTTGTAATTATGCTAAAAATAATTTTCTATGAAATATTTTTAAATAAATGATAACTGTAGCACATACCTTTCAATGTCAAAAGGAAAGCAGAACTTTGGAACACTGTTCAGCACTTCCTGAAAATACAAGGCAAAGAAATGAAGTTAGGCATTTTTTGAAAAGGCTTTTGAAAGGTTTGCTTTTAAAAAAAATGGCCAAAAATAGCCATAACAAATAATAAGTTCAAGGAATATATGATTACAAAAAATACAGCACACGTTCCTGGACTGAAATAATTGATTATTAAAAAGGAATTAGGTTTGTGCTTTGGCAGATTGCAAAGACAATGCCATAGAAGCCCCAGGAGGGAAAGGCCTGGCCTGAAGGGTATTAACACCCTTCACATCCCCGCTGGGATTCCCTTCAACAAGGCCATATGGATTTTACAAGAAGCACCACACCATATGGGTAAGCCACGTCTGCTGCTACTTGTACCACAGACTAGCCACAGGGACTTCTGACAGATCCTGGCTCAAAAATACAAATGTTGTTTCAATTAAAATGCAGGCAGAGAAAAGGGAATGAAGTTGGCAGCAGAATGAATTACAGAGAGGTATAACAACTCTATACATGTTCCATAGTCAAATGCTGAAAATGATGGAAATCACCTACTGGTCCAAAGCAGAAATTTATATGATTAACCCTTTGGGTTTCACAAGCAAGATTTGCTATTAATAAAGGGAAGGGGGGGGGCGGGGGGGGGGGGGGGGGGGGCGGGTACAAAATCCACCAGATCTACATTCATACCACAGTATGAAAGGATAATGTCTCTCTTTCGTGCAGAATTTTATTTAAGAAGCTGTTTAGTGGCAAATAAAATGTGTTAATTAAAATATAAAAATGCTCTCAAACTAGTCAACATTTTTCTTGAAAAAGAAAAAAAAAAGTGAATTACCAGATCATTTAGCAGCAAATATTAAACAATGACTTTACAAGATCCCAGAAAATAGGTTTTATTTCCTTGCTCCCAACTGGGAAAACAAACCCCCTGTGAAATGCTTCATCAAGAAGAGACAGTTGACATCAATGCAGTTGGCCAAAGCTGCAGAATTCCTTTTTTTTGTAGCAGCCCAACAGACCCATATTTCTTTACACACAGCTGGCCCACAAGGTTTGTTTTCAGAAAAAAGCACATTGATTACAAATTTCCAGGGCTGCACATAAGGGTTTAAGGAGCTGATTTAAGGTGTTAGCACTCTGCAGCCTGAACACCCTGTTTACTGCGTGTTGGACAGTCAACTCCCATTAGGGGAAATTGTGTATTTGAATGCCTGCACACTACAATGACTATTTACTTCAAACATTCACCAGGCTCAGTGGATAGTCTAAAATATAAAGAGCCCACACAAGTTAATCCTCAAGAGAGGAACAGTTCAGAAAAAAGACACCTGTGACTACAACATGCGTATGTTAGCTGCAACATTTTAATGGTATATGATGTGCCTCAGTAAATCTTCATGTGATACAAAATCAGGAAGTCAGTGTTTTTAGGATTTCCAAGTCATACAAGAGATTTCAAGAAATCTTAGCACAGTGTATGAAAGCCCCAGATGTGTTTTGGGAAAGGTTATTAGCTCCATTAAGAACAACAGCAGTACACAGAACACTCTTGAAAAGGAACTGCTCAAGCACCATCCTGCCTGCTCTGAGTGCCCACTGCAGAAGAGTGAGAAGCAAAGAATAAACAGGGCAGGTAAGACTGATTTCTGCAGTCAGGAACAAGCAGACGCAATGCTAGCAGTAACAATAAACTCTAACAAAAGAGAGCCAACAGAACAGGCTAACCAAAACTTCTAACTCAGAAATTTCCTAAACATTTCCAAAGAGTCTCTCACTTCAGGCTCATAAAGCTTGTTTTTCCTGCTCCAAAGAAAGAGTATTTTATTCTTTTTCTAAATCTGCACCTATTCTCACACTATGGGAAGTAATTTTTCTCCTCACTAACAAGGATTTTAATTGCTGCCTGGTGAGCTTAGCACTGACTCAGAATTGGGTATGGAAATGTATTCATTTATGTTCCCCATTGTATTGTCCCAGAATAAATTATCACGCGAGGAAAAGAAAACAAAAACAAAAAAACCCAAAGGTATTAGCTCAATATTTTGACTAAACAACCTGAAAATTACGGGTGTGTTTGCAGCGTTTGCCGGGCCGAGCGACAGGCCCGGGCTCCCCCAGCGCCGGCCGGCCCTCCCCAGCCAGACAGGAGCGCACAACTTCTGCGGAGCGGCCGGCGCTCGCTTCCCAACTGGCAGGAGCATCCCTCGGGGGACAGCTCTTTAAACCTCCGCACTCTTTAAAATTCAACCAGCCAGCAGGTCTATAGACTGCTGTATAAACAGTATAGACGCACACACACACACAAAAAAAAAAAAAAAAAAAAAAAAAAAAAAAATCCTCTCTCAGCTTATGTCAGTGACAAAGCAGCTCAGCAGTTGACTGCTTCTCCCCTGACAGCGTAAGCCGGGTTTACACAGATCAATAGATGGAAGTCCTACCTAGCTTCCAGGGCCCCGTTTTCTCCCTTAATTACAGGTGCTATTCAGATTTTTGAAATGGAAGAAAACAAGATGCCCCCAAGATGCTCCTAGATGAATTTAAAATGCAAATGATATTATACAGACATTCACATTTGTGTACATATTTGTGTACAATTACAGCTGGTACTTGCAGCAATCTCTCTACTGGCTAAAATTGGAGCTCTGTCTCCTAACGGGTCATCATTTTCAAGATTCCCTAACCAGCCAGGACTTCCTCCTGCGTCAACATACACACTCTCAGAAAAAGAATTACATTATTTGTTGTCTTATGTTCACAACTTGATAAAATTAGGTATTTATTTGTGAAGGCAAAAGGTTGTACAGGTCTTCAGAAAGCAAAATAGTTTGATTCACAAGTCCCCTGGTTATTTCCTCCTCTGGTTCTCACAGTATTAGTGCTTTCAGAAATGGTCCTTGTGTCATAAACAAAGTATATATACAAGGGGAAGATGATAATGATGTAAAAGAAAAAAAAATAAAACCCCACACAAATAAATGATTATCTATTTGCTTTTTAACACTGACTAAACATCCACAGGTGCATACAAAATTGTGTTTAATTGCAAAGTTAAAGGATAACTAACTTACTCCTCCCGCAAACTCAAAAAGAAAGAAGAAAACCATTAAATTAATATCATGTGAACATGCTGCTTCCCCTGAAAAAAGCTTAAACAAAGACAGAAGTGGTGTTTACAAAAATAATTCTCTTATACCTACAGCACAGCAGCAGAACCCTGCACTCTCACAGGCTCATGGTGCAATGGTTTTATTAATTCACTCTCATCAGTTGCACTGTCCAACTCCAGCCTGGCCTGGTCATGCTCACTGGCTCTACAGTGGGAGGCTATTACAGAAGCCTGAAATGTAAGAATTATTTAAGAGTTCCTTGCTTGTTTCGGTACCCACTCAGCTAATTCTGTGCATCAGCATTTTATAGAGCAATGCAAACACTGGTAGAAAATGCTTCTGAATTCATACATGCCAGCTTTGGGGGAAAAAAGGTCCTGATAACTTCAGACTCTGGAAAGAAACACAGTCAGTAGTTAACTTCCAGCAGCTTCACCCTCAGATATTTCAGATTTTCCTGTATGTCTGAAAACAAATTATGAATAAATCCCTGAAACTGTTTAATGTAAAAATTAACTCCTAATAGCAATTACTAATTGGCTTGCTAGTCATATCCACAGGGCAGTCCCACAGAAGTCCTGTGCACATCATACTATTTCATTTGCAGTGTGACACCACAGGATGGGTGTAACACAACCATGTGATGTGGGAGTCTCAGTGCCATGTGGATGGCAAAACTCAGAGCCATAGATGTGCCCTCTAAGCTCTACCTGCTGCAACGCTTCTATTCACAGAAGATAGGAAAGAAAATCTGTGCAATCGCAGCTCCCTAAAAGTAGACCTGTTTTTTTCAGCTAACAATTTCCAGACTAGTTTGAGGATAGTGCTGCGGTTTTTGACAGCTCTTTCCATCCCAATACAGCTGCCACATAACACTTCAGACACCCCTGACAAACATGCAAAGAGGAAGGAGATTCTGGACCACGTTGCAGAAGTTGTCACTAATGCATTCAAGCAAGATTAAGATTCCACTAAACTGAGCTACGTGTATATTTCTAGAACCGCAGATTGTTTTGACCCACAGAACAAATTCCACTCCACTGCTGAGAATAATTTTTATCCTGATTTAGTTGGCTAACATGTAAACCACAACTGGAAAGGCTCTACAGCCTAATGACTGACGTTCAGGGGAATCGGGTTGCTCCTAATGCTTAAACACAGAGCCTCTTAGAATAAATACTTGCTCTCCAAAAGGTGATTGTATCTTCTGCAAGCTTATTCAGAGAACTATTTGTTGTCTAAAATGAATGAGGAGCTGAATACCTGCAAAGGAGGGCGAGATCACTTCTAGAATTTCAGCTAGATTTAATTTCTCTTGTTCCTGCTTCCTGTCTTGTCCACATGGCCACCATGCAGTTACGTGCCTCAGGAAAAGATGCCAGTAATGAAGATTTTTAGTAGCTTAGTCTGGTGGCTTTGTGATCTACACAGCAACAAGGGCACAGGTAAGGGCACAGAGAGATGAGGCAGCAGGACAGGAAGACTTTAGACAAGATAAAGGGATGAACTTGAGATCTTAGAGAAGAAAAATCACATCAACAAGTAACTCCTGTAGAGGTGGCAGAGGAGGCCTGAAGGTCAGCTGTACATGTGACTGAACTTGGAGGTGATTGCTGCAGCATCACTTAGAACCAACAGTACGTTAAACACCTACAAAAAGAGATTAAAAAAACCTTAAGGACCGTTACAGTGAAGGACAAGGGTGTGGTACACTCCAACTGGAGATATGCTACAGGATGCTCTTGCCCTGTAGAGCAGACCAAGGCTGGTGTCCCAAGCAGCACACTTTTTACTGCTTTCACAGCAGCTTTCAAAGGCACTTCACAAGAAGGAAAGCTAATCCTGCATGATTAATCTCACTGTCCTACACAACTGAGGAGTAAGAATTTCTAAACAACCACAGAGCAAGTTTTAAAATTCAGAGATTTTACTAAATTATAAATTCTTGGAGTCACTATTTGCCTAATTGCTCCCGAATCTCATCATATAACCAGACAAAAATAAAGCCTATTTCAGACAGTTGCATCCAACATAGCATACAGAGAACCAATTAAAATAACAAGCTCAGTTACAAATAGCAGAATAAAACCAACATGAGGTTCAGCACAGGTTAATTTTCCTGCTTAAAAAAAAAAAAAACTTCAAATTTCCTGGAACTCATAATAAAAACATAAAAATTACATGCTCTTCTTTGCAAAGAAAGTTCCCCCTAGAAAAAGTTTAGATTCAAATGTTACCATGTAGCTCCACGACTGGTGAGGCAAACAAAACCAAGATAAATATTACTTTACCATACATCTTTAGCATGCATGTAATATTAGTATTCTACACAGCAAAAAATAGTGTTCCCTCAGCTCCCTGATTTATGTCAGGGAGAGCATCATTCCCTAGGCAATGTCAGAGAGTTGGGAAAAAAAAGAAATATGCCCTTCCATCTCTACTCTTGAGATTATTATGTGAGCAATATTTAACTTTCAAGGTGGTAGAGTATTTACTATCTTTAAAATAATTAATTACATTTTGTAGCATAAAAAAGTTTTAAAAAGGGCACCAGTGTATGGCACAACTTTCTCTCACTGTGCAGTAGGGGAAGAGTGGCTTTTTATTAATAAATACTTTCCATGTCTTTAACACTATCTGGGAACTCACCAGAGAACTTCTCTTAACTAGAATTACAGGAAACATAATTTTTTAAATCCAAATATGTAATTCTCTGAAAGTCAGGTTAAAATCCCCGAGTCATCCTGCACAGCTAAGAGGGCAGCAGTATTTGTTTCACTCAAGACCTCTTCAGATCTCTCCCTCGTTACAACAGCAGTTAAGATGCAACTCTGGCAGAATCTCCTGCATATCCTATTCAGATGCTGTTTCTCCACTGGTGAAAAAATAATTACTGTCAAAGAAATAGCAAATTGAAAAACTGGTTCATAATTATTTGTTTTACCTGTTATTTTCTTCATTCCACTTTTGAATATTCTGATAGTAAGGGACAGAACTGAGTCTATTTGCAATAAACCCAACTCTATCTATTCAATACATTGCTTTAAAGTCCAGATTGCAACCTCAGAAATGTCTGCAAAACCGTATCAAAGAATATCATGAGTTGAGCGTAGTTGACACTCTGGTAAAAAGGCTCCTATTTGCAAGATTTCCTTCTAAGATTTCCTTCTATTTATAAAAGGAAAATGAACTATAAAAGAACACTACAAATAATGAATATCTGCATTTGCATGAAAATGAAATATACTGAAAACATCATAACATTTCAAGCATGACAAACTCTACTCCAGATGCAACTTGATACATTTCAAATTGATTTTAATTCCAAGCATATTTTGTTCCAAATATATTCCAAATATTTTTTTTCCTCACTAAGTATTGCATTAGTTACTTAAAAGACAAGTCCAGAAACAGGGAGTCTGTAAATAGTAGGATGCCATTCCTTGTCTACAAAGCTTTTAGTGAACAACTCGCCTGCCCAGTAAATACCAGTACTGGTGTACATGGAGAGGTCAGCACCAGCTCTGCAGACTGCTCCTGCTCGGGCTGGGCAGTGAAACTGTCCTGTAACACCAGATGATGCTCTTCCAGAATCACAGCTTCCCACTGGTTAGGTCATAAAATGACTGCACAGCATAGGCCATGAAGAAATCCTGGTTTCACTGGCAATTCAGAAACCCAGAAGTAGTCACAAATTTGAGCATCACATAAATTAAGGAAGAACTTCAGTTCCATGCTGAGACAAAGCATCTGCAGCAGAGAGTGATTTACGCAGATAAACAAGGTGAGGCAATGCAAAAGCCAAACCCTTGCCTGGGCTCATCCACGCCTAAATGTGCAGCCCTGTGGGACAATGCTGACTCCCATGGCTGGGTCAGCAGCAGGGGAAGGCAGGGAACCACAGCCTATAGCTTGTACAGGGTACTGAAACTGATGACATGTGGGGGCTGAGTTCCTTGGGTAAAAGAATCTAAAGCCAAAAGAAAAGGAACTGAGAAAGGAAATCAGCTTCTAAGGAACCTGCTAGGATTCTAATTCCTTAAATCAAATTATTTGTGATAGTTTTATAAAGGAAACACTTATTTCTTGTTTTACACTCAGCAGAGGTTACGTCTAAGCTTCATCATAAAGCAGCTCAGCAAGAATTGCTTGCAGTAATAGCTTTTCAGTACTAAATTGAGATATTATCAAGTGTGTTGAAAACCGGAAGGAAGATGAAACAACTCCAGACAAAAGACCAAAGAGGGAAAGGGAAGAAGCAAACAAACATAAATTTTTAGCAGATACAAATGCTAGCATTACCAGATGCAGACAGATGATTATCCCAAAAAATACGTGCAGTGGACATACAACTGGGTGTCTTTTTTCCCTAGAAGACAAGCAATGTATATTCACTTTACCTATAGCTGAGCCTGTCCAGACCTTCTGGCTCCCTGCTCAAAGCCTCTGGCAGCTTTATTGCCAGCAATTACTCTGCAATTGTAGGCTGGTGATGCTGAATGTGAGCACCAGTCATCCACCTCAGCACTCAGTCAATCAGCTTAGCTTTGACCTCTGATACAGCATAAGCCAACTCTGAACAGCTATGACAAGAGGGAGGCAGCTTTCACCAGCAAGCCAGGCAGCACAAGCAGCTACAGTCAAGAAGATTTTCAGCTCCTTCACTTTGATCAGAACGAAACTGCCCATGCCCAGGGAAGACACTCATAAATCTAAACCTAGCATTCATGACACTTACTGAAAAACTAGCAAAATCATGTTCCTACAGCAGGATTTCTCTATCAATTGAAAGAAGTCTTCCCTCTTCCAAAATTTAGTTTAAAATTCAAGAATGGGTGCACTGAGTGTTCAGTGGCCCAGTAAATTTTCTCTAACCATTGTCATTAGTGCCTAGTGAAGGAAAAAGGGCAGAGATAAGTGTGCACTGTACCCTCAGAGACTGATTATTTCTCATATGTGGCTCTTTCATTACCAAGGGTACATTTATTAATGACTGCACACAGAAACAGACACACAAAAGCCAGAAACTCAACACCTCTGCTTAGGGGAGAAGCAGGTAGAGTCCACCAGCCAGGTAGTTCACAATGCCTTGAAAACTCTGTATATACAGAGGTAACGAGCACCAGAAATAGTTATATGCTGATGGATTAATGTACTTCCCTTCCTGATCACCTGCCTGGAACTGCTTCACCTTCCCTCATTCCTGGTCCAAGATCCCAAACCAAGTAGCCTTGGATCCCTCCAGCTGCAGCCCGCTAATCACCCTTGCATTGGTCTTGCTGCTCCTGTTCCTGATTTTGGTCCCATCATGTCTTGTTCTTTGCCTGGTTTCTTGATTTCATCACATGTGGATTACTCACTTTGATCCCAAACCATTTCCCAACAGAGGCAATATATAAAAGAGTATTTTATTTAACAAAATATCAGCAAATTATTTGAAGTGATACCTCAAATACCTGTAGTAGTAACAGTGAACCAATGTACCTCAAATGCTGTCCCAGTTCTGCAGCAAACTATCAAGAAAGACGGAAGAGCCAAACAGAGAGTTCAGGGGTATTACATCCAGTACTTAATACAGAAAGGACAGGATATTCCTAAAAGTGCAGCAGAATAAACCTGAGACAAAAAACAATGCTGAAAGTAAAATCAGAGGCAACAACTTGAAGACTGAAATGAAAGGAGGGTATTTAAGGAAGCAGATGAGAAAGTGTAAGGTATCCCAGAATAAGGAATGAGGGGATATTCAACTGGAATATTCTGAGGGCAGCTGAGGTTAATCAACAACGACATCACACATGACAATTTGGCAGTCTTTCTGGAAGATGTTCCAAATGATTGTCATCACCACTTCAGCCATCAGTTGATTTTTTCTTCTTTGGTTTGGCGCATCACTGTAGGCTAGAATCTGATTTGGCTTTGAAATAAGCCAAATCAGTAACAGCTAGTTTCAATAGGCTGATACAGAATAACTGAAGGACAGTCAAATATTAATTCTGTACTTATCTGAGCAAACAGAGAAAAAAACTACTTCTACAAAATGTAGTCCCCCAATATCACAGCTGTATGATTTTTAAAAATGGCTAACATATGCAGACAGTCTATTAAAATGCACATAATTTATTTGCTTCAAAATGAAAACATATCTAACAAGTAATTCCATTCATCTGGTCCTTTTTCACCCAGCCTTAAGATATACAAATGTGTGCCTTTTCACCAGAACACAGCAGCTGGGAATGAAAAGAAAAGCATTCAAATGATCATTTTCACATCATATTCCATCGTCTTTTCACCAGCTTCTCCCCAGTCTTTCTTTGAGTCTCATTCTGTTACAAGAGAGCTGCTTTTAGATCAATTCATATTTCCATAATCCACACCGCTGTTTCTCTCTCTCCTCCCCAGGGTGGACTAACCCCTGCATCCAGAACTATGGCTTACAACTGTCATTAAGACCTGTAACAATAACAAGATAACAAAAGAGCTGGTAGAGATGAGGTTAGCCAGTACCATATGCTGATCAACTTCAACATTTTTAACTTAAAAGCTCTATAAAACAAAACTCCAACAATTCTGAGAATAAGCATATTTCATGTTGCCACCTGTCCTCAAAATTTCAAGCAAATACAAGTTTTTGGTATTGGCCTTTTATAATTTTAAAAATTTAAAAAATAAAAGTCTCAAAGATTTATTCAGTCTCCGTTGGGATGAATTAAAAGAAAAGGTTGAGAAAGCATCTTGGAATATTCACATCTTGAAGGATGTAAGGGTCTTGGTGATTCTGGGTGTTCCCAGCATGCCTATGTGGACAGTTGTTCCACAGAATATTTATCAGGACTGCACAGATCTTTTCTGTTCACACAGTGCAGTTAGCAACTATAAATATGCCTCTGAATGTTTTCTTGCTGATCATCTATCAGCTGGGATTTGCATAGACAAAAATCATTACTGCTTTACACACACAGTATTTTTCAATAAAAACAGTATGTCTTCCAAGCTCAAAGTGTCAGAAAACCACTTTATCTTACCCAGATAAAGTTCCCTTGCAATGTGTAAAATTGTCACGTTGCCATCATCTCAGCAGGGCTAATTGCTTTCCACAAAGATTCAAGTTCAAAAATATCCCATAACTAAACATAATGTGCAACATTTAGACAAAAAAACTACTGAAAACCAGTAATTTCATTAGACTGATTCCTCCCTTTCTCATACCAATGCATCCAAATATTAATCACACACACTAATACACAAACAACAAAATCACCAAGCCCTTTTTAAGATTTCCTGATAAAAACAATCCCACAAAGCAAGCACCTATCTAGTTAGCATAAATGTTCGAAACATGCTTTTAATGCCTCAGAATACAAGAACAAAGCCTTCTCATGCAGAAAGCTGGTGAGATGCATCCCCTAACAGCACGCCTGCAGCCTTGGAAGGAGTGTAAACAGCCTCGTACCTCCTGGGTTCCTGCTGCTCTCTTAAGAGAGCACAGAGGAACACAGAATCTCTCTGCTGGCTTCCACACACTAGTTTGACCCAGAGAACAGATTTTAGCTTGGTTCTTGAGATTGTTAAAAAAAAACCCAAACAAACAAAACAAGCCAAAAACCCCCAACTTGTGCTATTATTCAAATCTTTAATAAAAGAATATAATCTTTTTCATGGTAACCTCGTTTATGTATTTGCTGCCACGATCCGTGCAATTAAATATTCCATCCTGAAAAACTGAGTCTTTTGTCTCCAACCAGATAATCATTTAAGCCAGGCTTAATTTTCAGTAGTTAAAACACATGTTGAAAGTCAGGTGTGCGACTGATGCTTTGTTGCAGAAAGACCAACAGATTGGTACTTCTGAGGATTTATTCTGTACACAACTGCATATGCACCTACATATCTTTATATATACAAATATTTTCACATGAAACAGGTAGATCTGCATGTTTAGTTAGGGTCACTACAGGATACAAAACTCACACATCAGTAGTGACTTCTGCATAACGTGATATGGTAAAACTAAAACCCAGATGTTATGCAAAATATGAGATAATAACATAAAGAGCATTACCCCCAACTACATAGAAAAAGCAGAGATTCTTCACATGGCATTCCACATCCCTTACTCATCTCTCACCCGCAGGGTTTGGGAACAGCCTGATATGGGAAAGCAGATTTAGACTGCTCGTCTTAGAAAGCAAGAGGAGATAGAATTCTTAAAGACTCTGCATTAGACTGTTGGTTGCGCTGAGGATTTCATTCTTTCTTAACCCACATCCTCAGTTAATAACCCCTTGTCATATATATTACTAAAGTGGCTTCTAGCAAGACCATCTTCTGATACTAGCTGTTTGTGTCATCTTCCAATGTTTTTCACCAGCAGAGAAGCTGCAGGTTGAAGCCAGAAAATATTGTGTGATTAGAAGGGCAAAGGATGAGAACTATTCAATGGACAGCACATACTACAGGTAGAAATCAATATGAGTCAATAGGTGGTCAGATTAAAAAGCCACTGAATTCTTACACGGGTAAAAATAATACCCAACATACCTGTAATTACTAAATTAATAAGAAATGTTGGCCTTCACATACCTCAAAGGTTAAGACAACACAGAAAGCAGCAGTGCCTCCTGCACATGCACTACCTGCTGCTGGTGCAATCGGCACTGTGCCCTCCTCCTTCCATGTGCTAACACCACTCTTTCCCCAGGAAAATTTCAACCCAGTGAAGCTGGTGGGAGTGTCAGTGTTTTTATTTGCTGAACAGACATGAACAGAGCCATAGTGGAGACATCTGGACATCTGGATACATGTGACATCAACAGGGCTTTGCCATGAGGAGACAAGCCAGCACCAGCAGAGCACAGCTCTGCCAGGTGACACTAACTTCTACAGAATTGTACATTTTCTTCTTCAACAATGATCAAGTACTTCAGTTTAAAAGCCAAGATGTTGTTTTCATTTGGGTTACTTGTCTAAAGCCCTTGAAAAAACACCTTCTTCTTAAAAACATGTGGAATTTTTTTCCAGATATCATAGCATTAATATTTTTTATTCAGACTTCCATTTAAAAATGGGCTTATAAGGCTCAAATTAAACTCTAGTTTAACCAGTCTGACTAAACAAAACAGCAATTTCAAGATTAACAACATATATATCTTTTATCATGGGAATTTTTGCATAAAGGGGATATTTGAACATACTACTGGACAGTGCCTCTAGGAACATACATTCAAAACACATTTTAAAAAAAGCTCATTAAATGGCTACAACTCATTCTTCATCCAAATTTGAGCATGAGGGGATAATCACAGAAGACCTATATATGCTCAAATCAGAAATCTTCACATTTTTTTCTTCAGTGCTGAGATTATTCACAACTTTCTCAACATTGTCAAAATCATTTTTACAGCACTAATTCCACTACAACAGTAACTTGCAACTCTATGTTGTCTCAAACAGATTAGTTCTTCTGGCTCTTGAGGCACTTTGCAATAAATACTTTCTTTGAAATGACAGCGTAGCTCTTTTGAAATCTAACCAGCATGAGCTCATTTTTTCATTGATAGTTTGGAGAGTTATTAAAAATGGAATTACTCCCACCTCAAAAAAATAAAAAATTAAAAAAAAAAAAATAGAAAAGAAAAAAAGACAAAAACACTTTTTTAAACACTCCTGGCAAAGAGAACTATTTTTCATTTTCTGCCTTGAAGTATTGCTTTTTTCCTTCCCCATTCTACATTTTCCTCTTTTCCTTCTTATTCTGGCATCTGAGGAATTACCAGAGAGAAAATTAGTGGTTCCCCTGCAGTCTTGGCAGATAAGGAAATCAACAATGAATCTTGCAAATTCTTTTGTGGTACCAAAACCATGCCTTAATATTTCCTTTACTTGACAGACTGCAAGTAAGTAATTATGACAAATCCCTGATCTTTTCTTCCTCCCTATCAACTCTAGTTTCTACATCCCATCGACAACAGATGGGATGTTTTGCAAAACATCAATTTGGAAAGTCAATATTTAAGAAAAAAAGTACACCAAAAGAATATTGATCAGCATCAAGGAAAATGGCTGGGCAGAAGAAAACCAGAAGATTAGAGATGAGTAAGCACTGGGAAGTTCAGACATACTTAGAGGACAAATGTGAGAAAGAGGAAGAAAACATCAAAATGGCTTAGACAAGTTTTCTTTGCATTATGAAAGCAACAAAAAGGTGACATGATAAACTGTAGAAAAATTCAGGAAGAGAGGAAAATATTTTGCCCACTGTTATCACATCACTGTGCAAACAGACAGCCCTTCAATTTTAGGAAAGATGATTCTTTGGGATACATCCAAAAACTAACTCACACATTTTACATTTAAAATAGAAATGACTGAAAAACAGGACAGTGAATATTCTTCTTCTTTCCTTATTTTTTTTTAAAATTCTCCTCACAAACTTTCATGGAAATTAGCCCTGATAGTTCTAGTGAGTTTTTGGTTTTTAAAGAAATTAAATCAGGTGTTTACACAGGTCTCCAATCCAAACCTACCCAGTTCCACATGCACACACACATGTGCAGAGAAAGCTTCTGCTGATTTCACTTCACAACTTGGCTCAGGGGTTTGCTTTAGAAGCTGCTACATATTCTGTTTAAATCCAGTGGTTCTAACAGGAAAATTTCCCTTGCAAGGAGAAGGACTAAAATATCCTTTTTGCCAGGAACACAAGCAATTTACCTGAAACACCAGACTCCCTACATAGCTGAGACACAATGTGCAAGCATAGGTTTTTCAGAGCCCAAAGGCAGAGAGCTGCCTAAGGCCTCTGGTGTTTATAGATTAGGTATGTCTATTGCATCTCCAGTCTTTAGTGGGCTTCATCTTCTAATCATTTTTCTACACCAGCTGTTCTTTGAATAACCTTCGACTTGCTGAATAAGCTCCCATTTTTCTTCAGACATAATTTCTCTTTTCTTTTTTTTTCTTTTTAAGAGCAAGTCTTTCTTGGGGAAAAAGAACAAAACAAACTAGGAAAAAAAAAGAATTTAAATGACAATGAAGATGATCATTCTACAGCCAGGATAATTATCAAAACTTGCTGAATGCCTAGCTGAGAACATATAACAGCACACTTGGCTCATTTGTCACTGTTTTACAGGCTGTACATTTCTGACTGATGCTATTCCCTAACCAGACATCCTACTTTCTATGTTTGTTTATTTATTCCTTTCATCATGAATCACCTTACAGCTGTCTTTACACAATCTTGCACTATTGATTTTTTTTTTTTAAAAAAGCAACAATTTATCAACATGTATTGTACAACAACATTTCCAGATCATCCACTGTGGTGATATTACCAATGAAGAATATGTTTGCCTCAATATCAGTAAAAAAACAAGAGGCAAAGAAGCCATTGAGACGGAGGTATTTATTCCATTTAGGTGCTTTATGCATTTTCTTTTAAGAAAATAGAAGTATTTCCATGCAAGAAACTCTTGAAGAAGTTGCTGAAATAATGAAATTTAGTAATTTCATTAAAGTTTAATATTAATAACTTTCATAAAATAGTCATGGGGCAAAAAACCCAACACACTAATTAACAGCTTGCTGTCACTACAAACAGTGAAATAATCCATCAGTCCTGTATGTATAAACTTTCCTTTGAGGATTAATTATAGATAGAACATAGGATTTTCACGCTTTCAGAATCAGTAACTTTAGATCAGTCTCTTATAAGGGTCTGAGGATTTTTTTTCCCCCCCAAGCAAATAACTAGGGTATCTCTAAAATATTATTAAATAACTATCTAAAATCGTGCATTGAAAAGGATTAAAGCAATGGAATGCACACATTCTGACATTAAGAGGACACACATGGGTAGCTCTTCAACTTTTTTGTTCTGGTGGTTTTTTATAACATAAATGTTTGGCAAAGCTTTATTGATGACTTTTTCCACATTTTCAATCCCAAAACAGATAAAAACCCAACATGTCCAGCAGGACCACCGGATAAAATCCTGTATATCAAAAAGAAGGTGATATAGAGAATTAGCATGACATTCTGTGCTCTACAACTGCTATTGCATATTCCTGTCACAGAGGCAATCTAATCACCAAGCCACCAGTTGGGTGAAGACTTCCACCCTACTATCATTAGCATCTGCCTCTCCACAGCTGAATAGAAGAGCTTTTTTATTATTATTCTAACATAAAAAAAAGTTCAATCTCATGTTTCCAACCTGGTCTCCAAAGTCCTCCGGGAACTTCCACAGTACCACCGGATCTGTAAATAATTGACAGACAGCATTAATCAGAGGCAAAGGAACAGAGTATTACAGTCAGAGTACATTAATATTAAAGAGAGGGTCAGCTTAGCGTCAAGCTTTGAGGCAAGTGCAAAAATATATCTAAAAACTAAGGAAGATACTGGATTATTAAAAAGACTTATTTCATATTTATGAAACTGTATGTTTATTGTTTTACATATGGCAGCAGGTTATAATGTACTGAACTCTTTTCATATTCAATCCTTTATTTCTGGAATACCTCATTCTTCAAGCACATTTAATTTTCACTTTTTAATTTAATTAAGAAATAAAGAGATAGAAAACCTCTTTTCAACTGAGGGAAAAAGAACAGAAAATTATAAGGGGAAGAAAAAGACTGTACTTTATAAAAGTACAGAAAAACATCCTTTGTGATTTTAAAGATAGTACCAATGTAACCAGCATTCTTAAGGAAGAGATTAGAAGAGCTATTCAGTATTTTCTGTTCAGAGACATTTAAAACCAGCATTTTAATAATACCTTGAAGTTTTCGTTAACCTCCTGTAAACTGATAATTATAAAAATAATCACTGTTATTTAGGCTACATATTAGTCTCCACTTAATATTGTTTTGAAAGCCCCTATCACAAGGATCGGAACTACAACCTTTCAACAAAAACACAAAGCATGATCTTCATCCTGCTCCCCCAAGGCTGTTAATCTCCTTTGATACAAACCCTTCCTGAGGTGTTACTGCTACAGAACCATAAACACCCAGGAAGCCTCACAGGCTTCTAAACAACAGATGAGCAGCAGTGTTGGAACACCTGCTAAAAGTGAAATTATCCATCTTCCTGCAAGGTAGATGCAGGGCAGCTTCAGAGCCTGGACCAGAGGCAGAGCTCTCTAATTTCTGCTCGTGTCCCCACCATGGTCAGGCAGATTCTCCCACCACTGACCATGCAGCCAGCAGCAGCCTGGGGGGTTCGAGGGCAGGAAAACGCAGGAGAAACACAACAGTAAGTGCCAAGAGACACTGCCTGATGGGAACTGCCACCTCTTGTCTGCCTCAGGAGCTGCTGGATTACTGTCTTCCAAGGAGCCAATGTCTGGGAAACTACTTAGATTTCCAATTCAGGCTCTAACACCAGCACTGCATGATAACTCAGAAACTTCCTTCTCATTGCTAGGTTTGACATCAGAACCACAGGGTTCTCCACTTTTTGGCAAAGTACGGAGGTTTCTACCCTTCTCTGGGTCCCACATATGTTTGCTGGTGCAAGCTAGAGATTTAAAGAGAAGGGAAATGCCACTGCTGGTGGTGTCATTCCCAGCTGCTGACCTCAAATCCTGCTATTCAGCACGGAGCTGTCACACGTGTACATTTGCCGCTGGCCCAACCACCAGGAGCTGGAGACTCAAGTCAGCATTCTCCCTTCACCCTGGGCCAGATCTTAAGCCAACAGCAGAACACACGTTTCAAACGTGTTACAAAATTCATCTTGTCAATCAACTCCATGCAATTTAGACCTTATTTGTATCCAAGTCAAATCTAAGTGAGACTTGCAATAAAAATTGAGGCATTTGACTCTACTTGTTGAACCAGCTTGTTTCTTCTCCTAAGAACACCCAGGAAGGGTTCTGCAGCTATTATTGAACAAAACGTGTGTATCCTCCATTACTATGGGGAGCAAGGATCTGCATTTTGAAGGCAGATACAAAACAAGAGGTAAGATGCTACATTGATAAGAATATGAGAGCAAATCAATACAGGTACTTGCAACAGAGACCCTTTTTCCTGATCTATTTTGTGCATATTTAAATTGCAAACAAATATCTTATAATGACCAAGTACAAAAGGAGTTTGACTATCCTGTAAAGGAGCTCTTGTTTTTAATTCCAAGTAAGTATCAGGAAAAAAAAGCAATTACATATCCACAGTGATCCCTGATAAATCCAAGGAGTAGCAAGTACGATAACATACCAAATACTCAATGTTAAGTAAGCCTTAAGTAACTTACTAAAAAGCATTGAAAACTTGCAGAATCCAAAAAAATACTTTAACAGAGCTTGTAAATCTAATGCCGTATGTCCACAAACATTTCAAGCACAAATTTCTCTTCGAAAGAGCAATCCCTCTGCACTCCCACTACCAGGCACTTGTTGATGGAGCTGTAGCACTGTCTGTCTCCTGCTGGTGCAGACTGTCACAGCTACATGGAGCCAGATGAGGGAACTGACTGAGATCAAACCTACCGTCTGAAACTTTTCAGGGCAGCATTAACTAGATCAGTTCCCCAAAACCACTGGGATTGCACCAGAAAAAAAAAGGAAGAAAAACTGGGGAATAGGGAGTTGTGGTGAGAAGAAAGCAGGACTGCTTCATGCAGCAGCACTCCAGCACCAAGCATTTGCTACAGCTCATGCAATACAAGCTGGTTACCAGCTGCCTCTAGTTCCCTTTCTTATCACCCATTTCTTGTTCACAACTTCCCAAGTCTTGCTGTACCATTTATAGTTGCTTTGATTGCAAAACCCAAGTGCTATGGCCTGCAAGGAGGTGAGGGCAGCGCTCTGCAGTGAGGCTGGGCTACCGGGGCATCGCCAGCCAGGAGCTACATCGCCTCTCCCCAGCACCAAAGGAAGGAGGATGATTTTGGCAGATGTGAAGTACAGTTACACGAGAAACATTTAGTATAGTGAATGCTTTAGTAACACAGTAACAAAGTCGCTGGGCTTTCTGAAATCGGACAGAAATGTAATTTCTTTTGTTCACTCTCTTTAGTGCAAATGTAACTGCCAGGCTTCAAAATAGGAAGCAGACCGAAGTAGCAAAACCTCTGTGTATTATTTCAAAAGATCACAGTCATGAGCAAAGTACAATCTCAGAATTAAGCAAAAATTTGGGTTTGGGGTCAAAACATGGGTAAAATTTACACGTCAATGAGGTGCCAAGAGAGCTAAAAGGATTTCACAAGAACACCCTTTATTTACAGTCAACAAGATCAAAAGCTCCAGTAAGTTCTTTTGGTGCCCTGATATCCTAACAGACAAAAAAAATCCCTAAAACTGTCATTTGGTGTCCTGACCATCTTGCCATCATCACATCATACTAAGGCTCCGTCATACTACTCCAGTCTCGCTTGAAATGGTAAGAAGAAATCCAAAGTAAATTCCAGTTCACTCAACTATAGGTGTAACAACATTTACTTTCATATCATGAGAGAATAATAAAATTCATGTGATCTAAACAGGAAGAACAATGCTTTTAATACTCCTTCATGAAAACAAAAAAGAGCCAACATTAAAAAAATATTCAAACTCAATCCAAGAAAAACATTCGGTGCTACACTCAGCAAAAATTACACGCCTTCAAGACTTGTCCAACTGCTTTGAGCTGGGTCTTGCAGCTGTTATTACTGGCTTTTAACTGGTTATTTTAGTAGGTACTTGCCATACATTTATTAAGTAAGAAAATCTGATGTGACTTGTGCTTCAAAAAGAAAAGTTTCTATTTTTTTTATGCCTTTACTCTCTGAAACCAAACCTTAACACCTATAAAAAGCCCCCGGATTTTATGATAATTGTCCAAGTCTGGGATTGGGGTTTTTTCAAAAGATTATGTTGGTTTCTGCTTTTGGAGCTAGGCTCAGACAGCATCTGACACATCTTTGGGACAACTTCTCAGAAGGGCTGCAAACGAAGAAACAAAAGGGTACTGATTTAGAAATAAAAAGAGAAAGTATAATCCTATTCTGCAACTTTATGCACTCTATCTTCAGGTTTACAAAGACTGAATTTTCTTCTCCCTGAGGATTACTTTCCAGATACCCTGTCTGATCTGGCAATGTTAGGTCAATTTTATGCTGATTTTATGGGTGAAAGGATGAGAAGTACTCAGAAATAGCTGTTGCTATAGGCAGCTGAGGTGAGGAACTACTAAATTTCTCCTCATTTACTTTTCCTAACAGACTTTTCAGGACAAATGGTTTGGACAATTGTAAGTAAATGTAGTAGTAAGAGGAAATTGTCAAGTGTACACATAAAATAGTTTGTGTGGTACATGTATAAATGTACATATGCTGTTGCAAGTGTAAATGGATATTTCCACGTACAAACAGCATTTTTTCCTATGCCTACCACATCCAGGACATAAATCTCAGCACATGCCAGCAACACTTAAGAATTCCTTTACTAAATATCCTAGAGCATTGGAAATGACATCTCCCTTGGTACGAGCCAGATGAGAGACAATCATGGAAAGGTTTGCTGGGTTACCAAAAGAGTGCAGTATAATTACAAAGAGAAAAGCAAGGCACACGCAATGCTTTAAAAAAATAGAATTCAAGATGTCGTAATCTAGAACTGCTCCAGAAGACAAAAGAAGACAACTACGACACCCACTAAGACAAGAGGAAAACACATGCAGATCGTCAAGGTAATTTCTCTCCATGAATCTATTCCTATAGAGGCAAGGTCATAAAGCATATCATGCATATTTTCAGGAAAACAACTTCCAACACAGTTTAACTTCTTTAACAATCAAAGAAAATACAAATGTTCTATTTCTCATGACAGAGTAGTTTAGAGAAGCAGTACATTCTAAACTATGAAAAAAAAAGCTTTGCAAGTTGTAAGTTTCCCAAAAACTGACAAGTTAAATACTCTTTAAAAATACTCTTCATAATCACCAAGCTTGCAGATTATAAATGCCACACAAAAATTACAATAGGATAAGGTAATTAGCACACATTCAATTTGCTAATGGAACAGAAATTACAAACACATGCTGAGAAACATCTTGGGTAATTCTCTTGGATAGCAACAGAGAATATTTCAGACAGGAAAACACAGCTAAGGTAAAATGAAACAGATTAATTAAGTAGTCCAATATTCTGGAGAAAGGAGGAATCTTCATCCCTGTTGCTTGCACTGAGCAGAACAAAAAGACTGCCGAGCAGTTGGTCATGCTTGGGACAGAGGAATGGACTAGATAACTGGCCAGTATTCCTCCAGTTATATTTTCTCTGATGCTGTGCAGATTTTCATTGGAAAAAAGCTGTCAGTGCAGAGGGGAAAGAAGAGACTGGGGCCAGGAGTTAAAGGGGGGGAAAGAAATATAATAAGGAAAAGGAAGGTAGCAAAGCAAAGCTTATTGCAGACTGTTATTCTTTCTTGTCTGGAAAAAATAAGTGCCACATTTTTCTTCCTTACGTGAACATGAGAATGTAATTAATAAATCTGAAATTATCTATCATTGTCTCACGGAACAGCTTTATAAACACACATTTAAGCAATAAGCAGAATGGATTTTGTTAGACTAAGTATTTTTCAGCAATAATAAACTAGTTCTCTAACCTTATAATACTGCTATTGTTCAAAAACTAAGGTCTCTTACATACTTAAACTAATTTTCCAGAAACACTCAGCAGTAATTCTAGTGATGCTTTTGTATCTATATATTATTTAATACTCAACCAAATCACTACAACAGTGATTCAGAAACAAAATAGGAGATGAACCATAACGTGCAACCCAAAGACTTTTACAGATGAAATCATCTGATGAAAAAAACAGCATTCATATAAAAAGAATAACTTCTTGAAAAATAAAGACTTCTGTATATTGTATTAAAATCCGCCTGTTAACAGTTTCATACATGAAGTGCCAAAAATGGAGTAGAATGGGAGACCCTGCTGCCAGAAGATCTGGGTACAGCAGTGGTCTTCAGCTGCCTGGTTTGGGGCATCAAAATGCAGCACCAGCCAGGAGCAGGAGGAAGAACAGCAGGATGCCATGGAGAAGGGGAGAACAAGGGAGTTACAATATTTTCCAAGCATCAGTAATCAAAAGAAAGAACAAGAACAAAATACATTGAAGCAATTTGATTTAAAAAAACCTGAAGCTAAGGAACAGTCACTAACTTCTCAGGCACCTAAGACCTGTCAGATTAAAAATAATATGCAAACAAAGGTGCCACTACAGAAAATACCTTAAAGTTCACTTTTGATACATATCACATAGCAGAAGAAAACATATTTTCAAAGCTCTAAAAATCTTAACAATTAACTTCAACTCTTTTACTCACACTTTACTCTCAAGTCTGCCTTCCTTAATTGCCTCAACAATTTCAAACAGTTCCTACTTCAGCAAACAGCAAAGGAACAAGACAAAAATGACAGTGTCATTGACAACATCAGTTGCAGAAAAAACAAGTTCCAGCAATTACATTTGCCAGGTTTTCCTGCTATGTATTAATACACTGAGATTCTTTGGGGTCTCTAGGTGGGACTTACCTTTCAAAGTAAGCCACAGCATGGCCGATGCACAGCAGCCCAGTGTCTCCTGTCCCCTCTCTTTCACCCACACCAGTGGCCTCTGTCTTGTCTTCAACTGATTGTAAAGCTTATGCCCTATTTTTAAAAATTATTTAGGCATTGAAAGTACCCATCTCACGCAGGCATCAAAGGTGATATTTGGAGTGTGTGACTTTTGACATTTTTCCTTCCAACTTTTCTCATAGAAAGTAAAGTGTGAACAAAATGACAACAGAGTCAACAAACACAGGCTAAATACTGACCTTTGGGAAATGGAAAATAACAGTTTACTAGCCTCAGTTACAGTTACCGTAGTTGTTATCTGTATGTCTTTGGGATTGCACATTTGCCAATCAGAAATGCGATTTTTGTATCAGGTTCAGAAACATAATTACAAAGAACTTACTGGTGAGATGAAAATATCTTGCTTCCACAAGGAGTCTTTTCCTAAGTAACTGTTTTTAACTGTAGCAATAACACCTGCAATTGAAGTAATTTCTGTAGGACCTATGCTTGAAAAACGCACCCAGTCACAAGGAGCACAAATTACTCATGGACTTATCAATTGGCTCAGAATTTAGTTGCATCTTCCTATAAACACATAGTACTTAGCAAATGATTTCAGGATACCAGTGCTCATACTATGTGTAAATCCAGAATTTTATTTCTAATACACAGGGGAAAAAAGGTAAAATCCGTATCTGTAAGAGTCACTCAGCCCTTAACAAAAGCCACACACATCCACCACGATTCCTTACTCCCCACAAAACCCACTCCCATCTGAAGTCAGTGGGTCCAGCTCAGTCAGCCCCATCACATTACAGCAACTCCACAGCTTTTAGGTGCTGGCCATTGCTGCCCCAGTGAGGCATTAACAGTTCCCCATCCAGACTGAAGCGTGAGAATCTGACTTGTCTACGTCACACGGCAAAGCCACACACGAGATGAGATTCGCTGATTGTATAGTTTATCACAGAATCATTTTCAAATATTTCTACTTTTAAATTAAGGTGACAAAGGTTCCTCAAGGTTTTCAGAAATGTGAGAACAGTGTGCAAATACTGACCTCCCAGCTAATCACATGCAAGGTTCAGCCAAGTACATTGTAGAGGATTAGGACTTTGTCAGATTTTGGACCAGAAACTTCCTCCAGTCTTTCAGATTTCTCTGTCTGTAAGGCACTTGAACTAGGATATAAGTACTTCTTCCCCTTTTACAGGCAGGGGGATAGTTAAAAGTTCTAGCTACAACTTCACATCTCCTTCAGAGCTGCAGGTCAATCCCTTTTTGCCCAAAAATTTGTCCCACTGAAGGACAGAGCAGTAAGCCATTTCAGGTTACTACAGAGAAAAAGAAAGGGTCCTTTTGGCTGCAATGCTATTAGCCATGCTTCAGGCTAAAACCTTAATCAGGGTGAGAGTTCATTGCACAGATAGTACACAGATAAAATGAGTATGTTCAGCCTTTATTTGGTCTTTTCACAAGACAAGCAGGGGTTTCTTTTACCTGGAAAGTCTTTAGAATTACCTTGTAAAGTATGACAGCAACTGTATGCCTTTAGAAGCTGTGTTATTCTTAATTTTCATACTTCTAAACTGTAATCTTGAGAACTAGGATCTAAGAACTAAGGCAGCAGAAGAAGAAGCAAGTGGGTACCACACAGGTCTCCAGCTACTGCTAATGTTTAAGGAGGGTTTACAAAACAAAACACTTCTGCTGTCCCTGGGTCTCTTGTTCAAAGAAATTTAAAGGACATGTGCTGGGCTGTGATCTACTGAAATGAACAGTAAGTGAAAACAGTAAGACTGAGAGCATTCACCTTAGCAAGCAAACACAAGTTTTACACCCTCCCCATAAGAATGAAAAAGTAACTTATCACACTCCCCTGCAAACAGACATTGTGCAGTGTTTTCTTCATTTTAAATAAAGATATGGGAATTAAAAGTTCTTTAAAAATATTGTGGGTTACATTAAATTTTCCTGGATTAGGAAATATGCAATATTGATTTTAAGGAAGATCTAGAAAAGTTCAAGAACATTATTACCAAGCAATATGTACTAAGTCAATCAGGAAGAAGCAAAACTCCTGCCCTGCCAAGTACACACACCAGGGATGGACCATAACTTGCTCTTCCATGACAGTGATGTATAACCAGAGACAACCATTTTCTCTCACAGACTACACTGTAATATTTGCTTTGTGAACCCACAAACACAGCATATAGAGAAATCAAAAAGCTTTTGGCACATGACAAAAACCACATCTCACTACATTATGAATACCTGAGTTACTGCCTCTTGATTTACTCCAAGAAAAACAAATTTGGTATCAGCTTGGAAATGAAACCAGGGATATATGTGACCCTGTAAAGCAAACTGATTGATTGCAGAAAACACAGAGTGAGATCCAAGCCATCTTTGACAGACATTTTCCAAGAATAATACAAAAATAAATTTTACTTTAGAGTTAACATACCTTAAAAATAAACTAAAACAATAAAAAAATTAAACCAAAAGCTTAATCCTTCCGCAAGCAGAAGTTAGTCCAGTCTTTGGCTACTTCAAGAAAAAATGAGTACAGCAGGGGAACTCCCTCTTGGCCAAAGACTATATAATGACTGTCTATTTACATTGTTCTTGCCTGAACAGTGCAGCAACATTCCTTCCACTTTCTGCTGGTGAGGACCACATCCTGGACACAGCCCAAGTGTTGGTACTATGGCACGACTTCCCACTAAATTATGCCCCTTGCCTTAAATACTGACTAGCACAAGCAATAAAATGTGATTACTCAATAATTACCAGGTAAGTAACTACCTATTACTCAACAACTTACAGGGACAAATTACCTAAAGGCCAGAGCAATAGTGGAATACATAATACTTTGGAAGAGCAATCTCACTGCCACTGTCTTGACAACCAAGGAGAGCTACAGAGAGAAGGGGTTAGAGTCTCTCTTCATTGTTATACTCCAGATTATTTATGACATTTTATTTGATTAATACAGATACTACTGTATCATATATTCACCCCATCTCTATGATTATGCTGTAAAACAAGACTAGGAATTGTGCAATGATTTTCTGCTTATGTGTGAGAAAAAATGAGCATAACTGTATATTATAAAAGCATAGTTTCAAATCCTTTATCCTTTTTTCATTCTCTAATTACAAATAGCATTTTCTACATGAAATTCAAACCCTTCACATTTTGCTTACAGGCTGTGGTAGGAAGGTATGGAAATAGAACAGCACTGGTAACCAGGACCTGGCCTGGAATATTCCTACTCCTCTGAACATCTCCAGCACTACAGATGAAACACATCCAACTTCAAAAGCTATAATTATAGAAACCAACATTTCATGATTTTATATATGTAAATTAAAACAATCACAAACCTTAGTTACACAAAGCTCCAAAATTCTAAAAACCAAGTTGGTTAGCCATAGCATACATATAGCTTGCTACATATGTAAAGAGTTCACAGACTTTCATTTTAAAATATGTATTTTCTAGCATATTCTGATACAGTGTTCATTTTAATCTTTGCTGTTCATGACACATTAAACCAGAACAAAGATGAAGGAGCACTGATCAATAAGCACAAATCTTTTTTTGCTTTTCCTTTCCATCTTACCCCAAATCTATTTTAATATCATCGGGGGAAAAAAAAAACTCATCAGTCACCTGATGGAGTAATTCAAAACTTAAGCAAACAGGGCTAATGGGTGAGAATTGAAATGAAAACACCTTGACAAAGAAAGCAATTTCTTTTCTTCGCACTCTTCAGAAGCTGTGGGTGATCGCTGTAATCGAACCATCAACGGCGAGGGGCCATCTGTCCCAAGGGCCCTCCACGTGAGCAAGAACCGGCAACAAAATATTTTAGAGGCTGGCCCACATGCATTGAGCCCTGACATGTCTGTGGAAGGCAGCATACAGCTGAAAATCAGTGTTTTGACATTTTTCCCATACCAATCCTTAAAAGTCAACACTAAACTTTTGATAAGAACAGAACACAAAGAGCAGGTTAAGAGAGGTTGCTTACAGAAAGATCAGGGTTACACCAACAGCCGAGAACTCCCCAGTCAAGAAGCACTCATACTTTAGTATCCAAGAGCCATGCTCAGAAAAATGGCTACAGAAAACAACCTTTACACTTACTTGCATTTATGTTAGGAGCCCCCTCTAGGATTAGTTTTTGAAGCTAATGAAGATACATGAGTCACTTACCAAACCACCCACAGAATCACCAAACCTTGGGTTTCTTCCACAGAAAACAAACAAAACATTAGGAAAGGGTCTACCAGACACTTGCAAGGCAGCAACCACACACAATGCATGCCAAGACCCAGGGGCTCAGGCAGAGGCACCGTGGCTTTGGCACCTGACTTCCCAGGGAACACAGGTCACTCTGACCCCCACCAAGGACCTCCCAGAACTGGAAGAGAGGCTGCAGGTCACACCCCTCCCAGGGATGTTCCCAAACTGGGCACTTTTCCCTTACTAAGCCTTTTAAAAGAGAACACCACACATGGCAGAAGGCTAATGCAATTTACTTGTTTCTTTGGCATTTCCTAACTGAAAAATGTATTGATCTTTTAATAAAATAAACTCTGACATAGTTGCAACTCTCTGCAGCCTTCTCTCCATCTGTTCCAAAACTCTGAAGAGTCACAAAGTGGATAGAGAGGGCAGGAAATTTTTTGTTGTTGTTGAGCTGCATTAACAATATTGGTCCTGCTCTGCTTCAGCAGAGGCTGAACACAGACCCAGCCAGCGGCACAGTGCACTGGGAATTAGAAGAAGCACATTATTTTTCCAGTTCTGCCAGTTACCTGTTGCCTGACCTCAAGTCAGTTATTTCAGGTTCCCAAACACCACGATGTCTTTGAAAAAAAAAAAATTTATATTTTTTTTTTATTCAGAAGGAAGGGCATTTAAAAAGGGACATATCCATGGGGGCCTAGTTTAGTTATTTTAAAGCACAAGCCACACAAACACATAAAACAAGTAAAGGCAAGTTGAAGGGTTTTCTCACAGGTGTTTACAGTTACCCAGGTCAAAATTTCCAATTATGTGTTGCAGAGAGGTCAGCAAAACCAGACATGTAAACAGCAACCTGACATACATAAAGAGGCTATGCCAGAATGGGTTTATGTCCTGCAGCCCTTGAGGCATGAGATGTGGGTTCTGAGTTAATAATTCTGAACACATTCACTAGGAAACTCTCCCAAGATGGTTCTTGGTATCACATAATTCAGTGAATAATAGAATACTATTTATTCAGAATAGCAAAATAGAAGGGTGATGTAGATACATGACTTTATATACCTCCCAGTACAAAGTAAGGTGATGTGGTTAAAGTGCAATGATGTTTTATCTTGCAAAACCTCAATGCCTGAAGCCTGTTTTGTCCAGTGAAGTCTCTAATAAATCATGCACAAAATAGTGAAAATTAATTTAACAGTGTGATAATAGCAGACAATATATTTCACTCTAATAGAAAAAGCTAAAGTTCAAAACAACACGCTGCACTCGCATGGCCCATGAGGGGTCAGAACTCAACACATCCTTTGTAAATTGAGCCATTCCAGAAGGCAAGGTCAGAAGCTGCCTTCTCCCATTTCAGCAGTCTGCATTCAAACTAGCTGTTCGAAAAGTACAAGAACTTTTTTGTCAGAAGCAGTTACTTCAACAAAGGCACCCTGCGAGGTAGCACAGCTCTGCTGGTGGGTGAGGGTCCAGCCCAGGCAGGCTGCTTGGCTACTTGGAAAGCCAGGACTCACTCAGCAGCCAGGCATGGCAGGCTCCGGCTGCTCCATCACCCCCCCAGCGAGGCAAAGAGCAGCCCAGGGAGTACCTCCCAGCCACAGAGTAGAAAGGAGAAAGAAAACAGACCCGTATACACTTGGAAGAGCAGTGGGGTAGTTGCAGATGGGAAGATGAAAACTGCAGGAAGGGAGCATTGCAGAATGATGGGCCATCCATATGTTTGAACCGAACATTTCTGCCTCTTAAGTAATGAAGGTCTTCATTTTACTTTCCTAAAAGCATTACAGCAGAAAGAAGTGAGATGAGGCCAGGGAAAGCATGAGTAATGCCTGTGTATGCACCATACAGCAGTCAAAAAAATCTGTAAGGTGACAAATGATACTACCATTATTGATGTGAAAGAACAAGGAAACACTTATTAATAAATCAACAACAGCATAAATTAAGGTTGTCTCATCTGAAAATACCAATTTACCAAATAAATCTGGTGCTAATATTTCCAAATGCACCTATAAACCTCCACAACAGAAGCAGCTCTCTACAAACAGAATGCACAAGGAGATAAAATATATGGCACTACATGTAACATTACACACTCTATTACATTAATCTGTATGAAAATTTTCATAGAAAGTTCTCCTCTCAACCACTGCCCAATTTGTCCATGCTCAGTGTTGCATGGAAAGGTTTGATTCTACTGGAAGGGCTGTATTATTCTGGTTTCCATTCTTTATGTAATTCAGCTTCTTCCTTGGCACAGCTGACGAAACCTCAGATTTCCTACAAGCCCCACATCACTAATCATTGCTAGTCATTTCCCACCCATGCTCTGTCCTCCTGCACATTCTCCATCCCCACCAGTAAGACAGTGCTGCTGCCATGGCTGCAGGGTCACCACTGGAAGGCTTAAGGCGAGAGCTCAATGGATATGTAAAGTTTGGTAACAGCTTGGTAACTACATGGAGCTTTTCCCTTTAGTCTTTGCTTTGTTTCTGAAAATGAAAGACATTCACCTCGTGGAGCACAGCTGAGCTCTATAAATGTATGTAAGAGCCTAGAATCAACGCTAAAAGCTGAAAGCAAAATAATTTCTGATCTAAGGAAACTAGAGTCATGACTGGATGAGCCTAAGAAAACAGTATCATTGTATCTTTGGTCATTTAACAGAAAAACAAAAAAGGCTAAGAACACTAAGAATTCATCACAGGTGTCAACCAATCTTCATCAGAGATGCAAAAGAATTTTTGGAGAAAACATTAAAATGTTTTCAGACAAGTCAGTTCCTGCATTAAAATACACTATGCTGCAGCAAAAACCATTCACTACCCACATGCATACACTTCTCATCAAGAACAATTCAATATGCAGCTAGAGAAATCAGAAGTTGCTCTGCTTTAAGATAACTAATTCCATTTTTTTATTAATAAAGACTAATCATAATCACTCATGCTGGAAATTTCATAATCAATGGGATAGAATGCACTCGTAAATTATGTCTGCATAAAATAAGGTATCTCCTTACAGCATCTTTTTAATTCATTGTTTTTATAATTACTAAAAAACCCCATGGGATACGAAAATATTGCTGCACTTTTCAAGAACAAAGACACACATTCTCTCTCAAGCATGCCTCAGATAACTCCTCTCTTGTCTTGAGTCTTCCATCACTCTGATAAACAAAATCCCTGAACTTTCCAGAGCAGGGAAAATCCACTAATTTCTGAAAATATTAAAAAATAGATTTCAAGAATCATGGATGTGCGAATATCACATCTTAATTTTAACAAGTTATCCCAAATGACTTACTATTGCTAAAATTCCTTCATTCCATCAAGCCCACAGAGGATCAGGCAAATTCCAGAGAATAACATTCTTCCTAAAACTGTAAAGTGTATCACTTTTCTTCAGGGCAAATTCTGTATAATGTATTTATCAATGGTTTGGACAAGGGGATTATGTCCACCCTCAATTTGAAGATGAAACCTAGTTGGGCAGGAGTGTTGATCTGCTGGAGGGCAGGAAGGCTCTGCAGAGGGATCTGGGCAGGCTGTATTGCTGGGCTGAGGCCAACATAGGGGGTTCAATCAGAGCCAAGTGCCAGGTGCTGCACTTTGGCCACAATAACCCCATGCAGCATTCCAGGCTGGGGCAGAGTGGCTGGAAAGCTGCCTGATGGAAGAGTTCTTGGGAGTGCTGGTTGGCAGTGGCTGAACAAGAGCCAGCTGTGCACAGGTGGCCAAGAAGGCCAAGGGCATCCCGGTCTGGATCAGGAATAGTGTGGCCAGCAGGAGCAGGGCAGGGATTGTCCCCCTGTACTGGGCACTGGTGAGGCAGCACCTTGAACTCTCTGTTTGGTTTTGGGCCACTCACTTCAGGGAGGACACTGAGGGTCTGGAGAGTGTCCAGAGAATGGCAGTGGAGCTGGGGAAGGGTCTGGAGCATAGGCCTGATGAGGAGCATCTGAGGAGCTGGGGGTGTTTATCCTGGAGAAAAGGTCTCTCAGAAGAGACCTTACAGATCTCTGCAACTGCCTGCCAGGAGGGTGCAGCAAGTAAGGAGTTGGTCTGTCCTCCCAGGTGACAAGAGATAGGACAAAGGAAAATGGCCTCAAGTTGTATCCAGGGAGGTTTAGATTGGATATTAGGGAAAAATTATTCATAGAAAATGTTGTCAAGCCTGAACAGGCTACCCAGTGAAGTGAGGCAGTCACCATGCCTGAGAAGCATTTAAAAGATGTTTAGATGTGCTTTAGACATCTCCACATGGTTTACTGGTGAAGTTTGCAGTGCTGGCTTAAGGCCTGGGCTCAATGACCTTAAAGGAGCATTAAAGAAGAGGTCTAGATTCCTTCTCAAGATTGCAGAAGTAGTAATTACGAGGGGAAAAAACCCCTTTCTTATGTTCCAAACTTCAATAGAATATAATGAAAGGTGCCTACTCTAAAATACATCAATATTTTAACTTCTGGTGCTTCCACAAGGGCAAAGATGTCAGTCATTTAGCTTGAGAACACCATTTCATCCCATCAAATTTGAAAAGATGAGAAGATCGCAATTCATAAAGTGACAAAACTAACCCATTAGGAACAAGGCAAAAGGACTATGAAGGGTTCCTCATTTTACTTTCACTTAATAGCTATGGAAATCACCTGCTCAGGTAATTCCAGCAAGAGCCACAATCCTAAGCCTTTCATTTATGATTTATATAATAAATAACTCCACATTTTTAACAAGGTCTCCACTAAAATGCTGTATTTTAAAATCAGTGAACCCGAAAAGTTCCAAGAAATGCAAGAAAAATGAAGTCATGTTTTCTTTTTCTCATTTGAAGATGTGTCAGATCATGGAAGTATACTTAGTACCACCTTTCTGAGGAATTTACCCCTAAAATATTTAAAAAGAAGAAAGATGGATATCTGTGAAATTGAGAAACAAAAGATTAAACTCAGCCCAGCCAAGGGTCAGAGGATGCACAATGTCTGAGGCTGTGCTATTTTCAAGCACAAATAAAACCAAGTCTCTACCAAAATATATTTCCCCAAAAATATACAGAGCTGAGGCCCTGCCACTGACTAGCTGAGGAACACTGCTGGTTCCTGATCACTTCTC
This sequence comes from Certhia americana, assembly GCA_018697195.1. Taxonomy (NCBI): domain Eukaryota; kingdom Metazoa; phylum Chordata; class Aves; order Passeriformes; family Certhiidae; genus Certhia; species Certhia americana. The sequence continues at coordinate 23,266,512 of CM031864.1, read as the reverse complement.
TGAATGCAAGTGGCCTAAAGCTATCCAGGTCATAAGCAAGTGTTTGAAGATGTGACATGTGAAGAGGGTCAACAACAAAGCCTAGCTTTAATCCCTTTGTGGGAAGCAGGAAGAGGAATTTACCTCATATACACAATACATCTATGTCCAGTGAAGTATAAAACTTCCAGAGGTGCAGAAGCAAGGCATTATGTCTTCTTTGCTTTTTTGCATGCTGGGAGAGGCCGGGAGGGAGGAGAGCAGTGCTTCCCATGGGCTGGATGTAGTGAAGCACAAGGAATGGTTGTATGCCAGGCAGGGAGCTTTAGTGCACCAAGTGCATTAATCACTGTTGGTATCTTCTCCCAGCCTGAGCCAAGAGCAGCACAACCCATTAGTCCAAATGGCTAGACCTGAGGATATGGGAGGCTTAACTATTAGCTAACATAACTTCCATCATTTCTAATTGGATTGTGACTAAATTCCCAGCACTGATAATACCAAAATGAGATCAGAGGGGAAAGCTTCCATATTCCCTTTGCACAAAGATTGCAAACAGCTCTCCCCTGCTGTTGTACAATGGCAGTGACCACCCAAAGACCAATGGCTTTAGCTAAAAGAGACCCATCTCACTGCCCTTTGAACACGTGTGAATACGTGAATACTGTGATGCTTCTTCACAAATTCCAAAAAACAGCCTAGAAACAGTGCAGAGAGTTAGAAGGCCAAATACTAAATCATGTTAATCTACACAAAGGAAAATTAGAATAAAAAATTGCAATAACAAAAGGACTTGATATGGGCTGAGGAGGAAGAAAGCAGAGTGTCTGTGCTTTACAGGACTGCTGAAAGATTTGTTTTGGGGATATCTTTATAAAACATTGAAAAGACAGCTATGCAAGCTCCAAACTCTGTAGCAACGCACAACTAAGCCAGAGCACATCTTCAGACTTCCTTGCAGCCCATCAGAACTCCTGTAACCATTCCTGACACTCATTTGCTTGACCCATTTCTGATAAACAAAGAATGGAGTACTTGAAGTATTTTTCCCCCTTGTTCGTCCCATTCTTCGCTGGTCTCTTGTTTTGTAGTCAGAGGTTAAACTGCTGACCTCTCACCTTCAAGGCAAGTTTTTCCCCCCTTCCATAAAAGGTTTTTCACAGTGTGCAGCATTTGGATTAGCCCCTATCCCCCTGAACAAAAGCTATGCCTTTGTACCACTGGTTTGGGCATGGAGTCCGTACATCAGAGGAAGCTGCTCCTACTTACCATTCACAATAACTATACTGTGAGGCCCCTCTAACGCCTCGTCTCTCAGTGTCTAGACTTTCACCCAACCAGCCAGCAAAAAGAAAATCCTGTCAAGCACTCAACTGAAAATTAACTATGGTATCCTGTTGTGAACCTGATGAAGACGTTATTTGAACATACGGTAAAACTTTCCATTGTTTAACATAAAGATAAGAGAAAAACTTTTAAAGCCCTGAGGTTTAAATAGTCATAGGGATCAATTAACTCATGGGTCAGTAAATGTATTTTATAAGCAAGCAGCTATTTCTTATGTGTGTCTTTAAAATAATACACAGATTATTAAATTATACTCAAGCACCCAGCATTCTGGATATTTGCAGAGCCTAATTTTATACTCACTATGGATACATTACAGCAGAACTCAAGGCACACATGAAGAATTGTATCCTCCAGAATTAACTGAAAGTGTAATGTCACTACTGCCCACTGTCCCAGTTATCTTCAGCAAATAAAATAAAAGAAGTATGGCAACAGAAGTATCTTATGCCTTCTTGGGTGAAACAAGACCTGTAAGGAAAACTGTGGGCAAGACAGGCTATCCATAAAGTTAGAATGTGAACAAACCATTGGATTTTTCAGGAAAAAAAAAAACACCAAAAAACCCAGAAAAAACCCATTGCAGTGATTTGTATTTTTTTTTCTTCACAACACCTGCATTGCTGTAGCATGAAAAATCCACAGTAGCAGGAGAGTTTACTGAACTAGACTAACATTAATAAAAATCTATTATTTTAATCTTGGAAAACAAAACAAAACAAACAAACAAAAAAAACCCAAAAAACAAGTAGGCTAGGAAAAAAAATCTAGACCTGAGCAATATTTTAATGCTTGAATAAACATATGATAATATTTTGAAACTCTGAAAAGCATTTATTATTATTGCAGAAAACCCGATGTTTGCATCTTGGAATTCTTAGGGCCTCTTTTGAGTGTGTACTTGGAAAGAACTCCCTGGTCTTTGCTAGCAGAATAACACACAGCTGAGGAAATGCATCTCTCTCATCAATTTCCCCAATCTGTTTTGAAAAGAGAGCCAGAGTGTCTCAAAATAAGAGGCAAACAAATTGCTGTCTGGCATAGGTTGATTGATTGGGGGAACATGAGGGGGTGTGCTAGGCTTTTTGGGGGTTTGTTTGTTTGTTTTAAAGTGTGTTTTGTGCTGAAACAAGAAAGTGTGAAATCATCCTTGTCATAACAGGAAAAACAAAACAACAACTTTTATCCTTTACCAGCACCTCAAAGTGCCTGGTCATGACAGCAGCACACAGAAAGCAACAGGATTTGGGAGTGTGGACACAAATGCAACAATCCAGGGAGGGCTAACAACCATCTCAGTCTCCCAACAGGCAAACAAGGTTAGATTTGCAAAGGAAGCAGAAATCAGGAGATAAGAACCTTCTCTGTCTTCAGAACTATCAGACATTAGGCACACATCACCATCTCCCTCTATCACACAGGTCAGTCATGCTCAGAGAGCATGTTAATGTTCCTTGTAATGCCCTAAAAAAAGCCCACACAGGATAACTGTCAAACCTAGAGACTGCTGGGTATTAATCTCTTCAACTATAAAAGTACTTAAGTCAACTTCTGATGTTTTAGGCTCTGTGATCTTTCCCAAGACTGCCTGGCTTGCTTCCCAAGGGGAGATGTATTGCACACTGGAGTCACTGCCTGCACCACCTGCTGCACTGCCACCACAGCACAAGCACCCTCAGGCTTGTACTGAACTACTACTTGGAGATACCATGTATAAACCCCATCAAATTACCACTAATCTCCAGAAGTTATACTGAAGAATAGCAATACAAGCATTTACTGTACATGAATTGGAAAGGATTGCCTTCTGCACCACTGACCAGATGGACCTCTGCTCCAGGTGCACTGCAATCTGCCTTCTTCACACACAAGGTGCCCTTGGGGTGAGCCAGCACTCTCTGAAGCTGAGTGGTGATACACGGGAACCTAAGGCAGCCCCTCAAAACAACACAGCTCCCACTGAAGGAAAACAACAGAGGATATAATACTATAATCCTGCTCAGGGTACCAAAGAACTCGCTTATGCAAGTCAGCTATTGACTGAGAATAATTCAACAAGATGCACGTTCTCACACATATGAAGGCCTGTGAGAGAGGATATACAAAAACTGATTTCAGAAAGACAAAATGTCTGAGAAGTAACAAATACAGAGCATTAACTCAAGAACATGATAATTGAAATTGATTTTCTTATAGTTATTAATTTTAGCTCTACACCAGGTTACTGACAGGACAAAAAATATTTACGTGGAAGACCTAAAAATCAGAACACTTCAAAATTCTCCCTTTAGCTTGTACAGAAATCCACAGCACACCACCATTTTGGACCACCCTCTCCTCAAAACCCAAAAAAGATTGAGAGAAGAATATAAAATAATATAACCTAGGTATGGAAAAGTATGGGCAGGTTCAATAAATTACACGTTCAAGTAAGATACACAGGTGATGGGGGGGTTAAAACGTCACCTATGGAACAAGTGAAGAAAAGGAAATAAATAATCCCTATTTCCTGTAATACAAAAACTATAATCCAAGGGAATCGACAGTAGCATATTTAAAAGAGAAGGAACCTGCTCACAAGCTCTGTACCACAGCTACCAACAGGACTGCTCGAGAATGCTGCCGAGGCCAAGGGTATAAAGAGAACTCAAACCCCAGTGTGCTTGCACAAGAGAGGCCCACATTTCACTCTGAGAGAAAATTTCTGCCTTCACCAGCTTCCAAACCAAGGGTGACCACAGGTACCCATGCAGGAGAAACGATGGGGACATGCATCAAGGCAGTTTTGGGCAGCGATACACTGTGCCTATGCCCAGCACCACCAGCTGCTGCATGCAGACAGAGGAATGAACTCCTGCAAAACCTCCTCCCAGTTTTTCCTCTCTGCCTTGAAGGCTAGAATCCGCCTTCTGACACATTTTCCATTTTTCTTTCAGTTATAAATACAAGAATGGAGTCTCACTAGGGACACAAATGGAAGGAGCAGGTGATAGGGGTAGCCCTCCAGGCCCTTCCTTAGCCAAATTGATCCCCTTTTTCCAGAACATTTTCACAAATGCTAAAAGGAGGCCTGATGCTTTTGGAGATCACTAAAATGGGTAATGGTTTAGTTTGGGATATGAGCAGGAAAGAAGTTTCACACAGTGCATGTTTTAGACTGAGGGTACAGGTGTTTTGTTCCAAGCAGGCAGTCCTATTTCCACAGACTGCACGCTGAGCTCCTTGTGGCAACATCAGACCTATTTTAAGCTATCAGATCTGGAAAGAAGAGTTAAGCATCTCTCAAAAGATACTTCCTGGATATTTCAGTCATCTTCAGGTCATACTGGCCCAGTATCACCAAAGCACTGAACTGCAACACCTGCTGTGATTAAACTCAGCTGGTTTTATTAACCAGTGTTTTACCAGCTATGTGAAAGAGAACATGCCTTCATATGGAGATCATATATGCATTAAACATCAAGAAATGTACAGGTAACTCATCTGCAGTGAATAAAATTCCAGAATCTTTACTTGTCCTGATGATGAGAAGCAACACCTTTCTTTTGCACAAAATTTCTGCAAGATAAATTCTTACTACAGAAGTTTAATTTAAGAATACATTTCTGTTGTTCTTCAAATTATAGAGCATCTCCTTAACAAACAGCCTCAGTCACAATTCCTCCCACACGTACACTTGCACACAAAATTAAACCCAAAAACAAAAAAGACAGAAAAACAGGGAGCCAACTGCATGGCGATAAGGGGCTACTTCATTAAGCTACTGAGCAAGATACTGAAATCTCATTTCTGATGTGCCAAGAAAAATTTCTTTAACCAACAGTTATAAACCAAACACACACAACATATATTTAAGAAACACCCTGCACAGATGACTTGATTTACCTTTGTCTTCATCTATGTGCTCTTGTTTACCATCTTGCTCTTTCTTACACTTAAACTGTTTCTCATTCCTAACCTTCAGCATATAGTAAAATCAACATCCAACAATTATTCAATATGCACTAATCTAGAAGCAGCTAATGCAGAAAAGTACACCACACACAAATGTACATCTAAACCCCTTCTTAACACCAACATATACACAGTTAGTTGTCTACCATCACTTTTGGACACAAGTCATTTTAATCTCAATTATTCAGTTACTAGAACTCCTTCAAAAGATGGGAGTTATAGATCTACTTATAAGAGAGTAAAATTTTAAGCCATTGTACATTGTATGACTCATTTCAAGCATCACAAAGCCCAGCAGCTAAGTTTAAGACAAAGGTTACTGATTACAGTCCCCCAATAACACTTGTAAACTATGTAAGAGAATTCTGATTACAAACTGTTCATTTTTTCGCAAAATAAGGTTCTAATAAAGGGTAAGTGAATACATCACTTCTCTATTTTGCTTTTGGAATGAGAATCTATGGCTTCTCAGTCTGTTTTAGAAAACAAAAAAAAAAAACAACCAAACTTTAGTGTTTGTTATTTCTTTGCTAAATATACAGGAAGGCTTTGGCAAAAAGAAGGAAGCCCAGAACAGATTCACCCATTCATAACTTTCATAGCAGATTCAGTCCTTTTTATAGTTCTTTAAAATATTGATCTGTTTTCAAATCTGCTTCCACAGAAAGCAATACCACTCTGCTATTAACAGAAACAATTATCAGATGCCCTGAAATGCTAAAAGCTCATTACAAATGTGGCAGAATTTTCAGCCTGAAGTAGACTCACAGTCTACGTCACTACTCTCTGCATATTGCTTTTATTGATTAAAAAGAAAGAAATCAAATGAAGTCTCTTATCTTAAATGTAACACATCTGTGCAGTACCTTGAACTCTGAGAACAGAGTTCAGCAAGATCCTCCCCTCTAAAAACAAAGACATGAGAAGTGATGCTACACAGAAGCACAGTCCTAATCTGCTCCCTCCTTGAAATCAGTCCTTGGTCACTGGATTTTGTTTCCGTGATTCCTTGCTGCTTTCCAGGGAGCCCTGCACCCAAGTGACAGGCACAGACACCTGCCAGCTCAGCTTGGACAGCTCTCTCAGGCAGGACAAGTTTAGAGAAGCAAAGCAACACTGGGACAGTCCTACTCCAGGCACAAGAAAAGCTAGCACTTTGGAAAATTAGGTAATTTCTCTATAATGCAATTTTATCTTGAATTCCAGCATGTGAATGTCATCTTCTTTGGGGTGGTTTCAGGAGTGGTCATCTGCTCACTTTTACTTCAATTCTACCAACAGCTTCTGGGAAGCAGTAATTGAGAGAGCTTTTGCTTTCTCCCTCCTGCCTGTGGAAAGACAGGTTGTAAACAGAGGACAGCAACACTTCCCGCTACCACCAAAGAACTACTACCAAGAAATGCACTGTGCTCAGTATTAGTCATTCATTTCAAGCAAGAAGCACCTACTTCCTGCAAAATGCTATACAAAGACCTGTGGGTTTTTGCAGAACTTCCTAATGGACACTTATTAGCAATAAAGCTCCTTGATGTGGCCCACAGTAAAGCATCACGCAAGCTTTCAGCAATGGGATCCAGGCTTTGACACTTCCCTTCACAGTGACTGGTGCTTGCACTTCCTGCTAACACAGAGGATGTGTTTTACCTTTGTGGAGCCATTTTTTTCCCAACTGGGCTGAACAAGGCAAAATCCAACAAGGTTTAAGGATTATGTCTGGCCCTTACAATGTCGGGGGTATTTTCATCCTTATCCCTTAGCACTGCTAAGTCAAATGAAGACATAAATCTCACATGTGCAAAGGAGGAAGCAAAGACAATAACAGGACACTCAAAAGAAGAAAGAAGAAAATATCAGAGCTAGCTCTGTAAACATATTCCAGAGTTGGTTTTGTATCCTATTAATAACTACTGAGCTACCTAGTCACAAGTAAGGAAGATATTTCATCTATTGTTTATAAAATGTTTTTCTTTGTTGACTTAGCACTATTCAAGACCAGACTTGGCTGGTATCCTGTACAACACTGTTTTGTACTACCTTATCTTTAGTGTACGTGATCAGTTTTCTAAGCACAGACACTTCTGCAGGGGAGCACTGCAGTTCATTGTACATAAAGCAGATTTTATCCCCATATCTGTGCATTCTATCAGTGTTCATAACTTCTAATACAGCTACATATGAAAGAGAAATCTTGTTTCACTGTTCACATATTTTATCTGATGACAACTGAAAATTGTATTAGAATGTCTAAGAATTCCAGATTAGAGGAGTCAATTAGCAGATCCCAATGAAACATCATTTTCCAATGCTGCTCCATAGTAAACACTTTCTTAAGAAGAACCTAATGAATTTGAAAACATAGATTTCAAATTCATCTCTCTTGGCCATTGGTGTTCAAAGTACATCTGGAATAAAATCTGCCTCTGCCTAACACTGAATATTTTCAATATTCCAGTACATCTAGTTAATACCCTGTTAAGTTAAACAAAAGCCTCCATAAATGTTGGTGAACCATGTATGAACATGACATGGTAATTAAACTTTAGAACAACTGATATATATTTCAAATTTGGTTTCTTTGGTTTCTAAAACACACTGTTTTCTTGTTATGGATCAGTACTGCTCTCTGAAAAGAATATTAATTTAAGATAACAGAGGCTATTTCTTTTTGGTCTACAAATGGGACGTGATTTCTATCATTCCTGTTTGATATATTAATTGAATATATACTGCTATGACTTACAAAGAAAAAAATTAGGTTCTGTAACATTGATTAATAGGCACTTTCTGAGTTTCTGTAAACTTAACTTTCACCATTTATCTCAGATTAAGCAGTCTGTACCTGTTTCATGATTTGCACTGTGTTCAATGCACAAGCACAAAGCTGATATACTAACTGCTGTGCTAAGTAATATATACTGTTCTACATACCCAAAGCAACATTAACTAAATATAGGTCTTAAAACAAAACAAAGCAAAGAAAGAAAAGACCAAACCCACTTTGATCTCTCTGCATACAAACTGTTCAAAACATCACATTGTTTGCAAATATTGTTTATGCTGTTCTGGCACTTTCTGTCCTAGCAAGACCTTTTGTCTTGCTCCCTGAAAGATGAATATTTCAAGATGTGCTGACAATTAAAACATACTGGTCATGCTTAGATGAATAATTTCTAGTGTTAAAATACACAGAAGCAGAACTCCAGTAGCAGAAGTCCCTTGGTGGCACATGCCAGTATCAAGTTTCCTATTATATTAAGATAAAAGGAGGAGTGCACATGGTGAGACACAAAACAAACAATGTTCTTCAATCAGATCATAAAATCCCATTAAGTTATTAGGTCATAATGTGAGAAATTCTGATTTGGCTCCATACAGAGCCCAGGTATGTTCTCAGCAGAAATCCAGAACTGCATCTATTAAGGGTATATATTTACTTTACACAGACTGGCTCTAAATCCATGCTACAGTACAAGTGTAACAAGCACCTCTGCAACTGACCTAAGCTGAATTAACTACAGGCTCTTTTACTAAAGTAATTTATGATGATGTTAACTGGTGAATGCATAGATCCACTCTGCAATCCTAGGCCACATCTTACTTATGAAGTCACTGAATACACACTCCAATTTTTATAGTCAGTACTTCTCTCTCCTTTTAGATGGGTTGTTGAATATTTTAGAAGTTGGTGAGTGTATGAAGTACAGCCACTGTTCAGCAGAAAGCTAAAATTTCTATGGGGTACTCTCCTTCTGCAGAGAGCATCTCATAACAAGGTATCCTTATTTTCACACAGATTACCACACAGAGTTTCTTCCACTTTATGAAAGCCCAGCAGCCACAGAAAGCATCTCCAACCAGAACACCCAGATAGGAGAAGGAGATGGGTTCTCTCAGAGCAAATGTTGCTACCAAGAAGTTTTCCGGGAAACACAGAGAAAATCAGTATTTCAAAGCTGGGAGACATACAATCACGTCAGAAGAGTCAGGCAAACCTACAGACTGAACTCAAGTAATTTAGGGCTGGAAGAAAAGTGTTTTTCTCTTTTTAGAGCTTCAATGCACGCTGCAGTTTCAGCTCTTTCTCATCTATTTAAACTGGACGAAGCAGATCATACATGAGCAGACCACGTTCATGTTCCCCAGCACTTACAGAGGAAGCACTTGGGATGTGCCCACCCCCATGGATCCACTGGCTTCAAGAGCTCTGCTGACCACAGCCAACACAATTCACTAGCTTTTTATTTCCAAACTTCATCCTACTTCATTTCTACTGAAAATTCTGGTACTTTATTATATTTTTATTATGGTTTGATCTGGTTTACCCTGTCCTTCATCACTTTCCCCAACATCAGGAGCTGAGATGATTTCTGCTTTGTTCACTGCTGAAAATACAATACAAATTCCCTCCAAGGACTGCAAAACCTGACAAGTATTCTCAATGACAGTCTGCTGTACCTGTCAGTGTCCAGTAACAGCACACAAAATTGTTTATTTAAAAAGAAGAGAGTCACCATCTCTAGCTGCCACACAGTTTGAGACTGACTTTAGTTTATTAATGTTTTAATTGCCAAAGAAAAATGTTTTCACCCAGACACTTGAGGGGTGGTCATCTCACACTTTGTTTTGGTCAAGCAGTGTTACAGTATTGATTTCTAACATCACAACCAGAATGCAAAACAATGTATCTTTCAAATCATTATTTGTATAATAAAGCATATTATATCAAGAAAAGAAAAAGTTCTTTATAAATTACTTACTTATTAATTATATATGCTAGTTCTGACTCTTTTTTTCTTGCCTGACACTTGAAAAGCATTTTTAGACTAGAACTAGTAAGGTGCTAGAGGGTTCCAAACCCAAGTTAAAGCAGATGGAAACACACTCTTACATTGCATGCAACATGCCCATCCCCAGAAACTAAAATGGCTTTACTCAGATGCACCAATTAAAAACTACCTGATTGAAACCAAAACTGAATGCTCAGAACCTCACCTAACTCACTTTCAGTATCAGGAAGCTTTATTTGTCCTGGCACAGAACCACTGACTTCACAGCCTCCTCTGGTGTGACAGTAAAAGTTCATCTGCTACTAGAAAACTGAAGTTCTTGTTAACGTGGAAGTATTCTTAGAAGGAAAAGTTACCTAGAGGATGAACACCAGCAAAAGTCTTTCCCAGACACAAAATTTGTCAAATACTGTTAATTATTTTCAGTTCTATGAATTACTGCATGATCTGATAGTACAGATTGTGGTCTTTAGCCAGAATTTTGTTTAGACAAAATGAAAATTTCATCTATCTCCAAATCTACAATGCCTCAAAGTGCCCACAGGGACAGGGATCTAACTTTGAGTATTTGGGTTTATTCTTAGGAGGTAAATTTTATTGTCAACAGAAAAATTGGGAAAAACCACCACAGTTGTCAAACCCATTTCTTCAAAATCAGGATAAGAGTTGAATAAAACCCAAACAGATTCCAACACAAAGCCAACATGAAGATAGTAGGACAGAGTAAGGGCAAATCTAGTTGTGTTTAGCTTCCTGAACTGGCAATACATTTACATTAACAAACCTTTAATACTTTAAATTAACACTAAGAGATGAATCAACAGCCAATGCTGTTGATTATGATGGCATGAAAATCCCATCATCTCCTCCCAATCTGACCTGCACACTGAACTTTTCCTGTCAGCTCCAGAGGCAGCCCCAGCAGCTGGATGGTGAGCATGCCCATGCACCCAGCCTGCCAGGTGCCACCAGAAGCAGGAAGGATGCTTCCCTCACATGCTTTTAGCAGTGCCAGCTATTTGCAGTGAAACACAAACAGCAATCACAGCTTAGGAGCCAAATGACCTCCAGAAGATAGGAACAGGATGCAAAAAGGATCAGCTCCTGCCAGCAAGACTAAGGCACACTAAAGACATAGTGGTTTCACTCCATTATTTCAAACTCATGACAGATTTCCAAATTTCTACTTAAGTTTGCAATCATCACACAACCCTTGTCCTTTACCTTTATGCTGCTACTTTTTCTTATTTTTCATTTAAACAGAACATAAACACATTCAATGCAGCACAAAACACTCTTGCTTTTTTTGTTTGTTTGGGTTTTTTTGGTACTGCATCTTAACCAGAGGATATAAAAAGTATCACTGTTCCATAATAACTCATTTCATCCCTGGAAACAGCTGCCTTAAAATGTTAAGCTTTCTTTGTAACCTCTGAAGGAAATAACGCTGTGGTTATAATCATTATCATCATGGCTTCTCTGTGTCAAGTGCAACTATCTCAATACAGTTAAATTCAACATTTAGCATCCTGTATTTAAATACTAAGCAGATTTTTGTGTTTAGCTAGTCCTTTGACACAGCAAAAGAACTGCCTCCTCCCAAAAGCAAACATCTCACCCTATCCACACAATGACAACACAACTTAACAATATTTACATGTTTTCCAATAAAGGTTCAAGTGGCACAAGAAACAAAACCCTTAATACTGAACAGCATCTAAAGTCAGATGGATAGGAGGTATTTGTGTCATTCTGTCATTCTGAGTTTCAGGATCAATGCAGTGTTAAACCACTTATGACAAAATACCTTCATTATGATGATTATGCCTCTATGATGATCAAACTTGCAATTAACTAAGAAAGCTTAAAAAATATGGCCCAGAGAAATCCTAACCAATATGCTCTTTTCAGACACAAGTTTTTAATTTTAGTTAGGTTTTAATTTACATCTGAATACACATTCAAATGTGTAAAGAAAGCAGATTCAGGAAACATAATCTAAGGGCGTTGTTCAAACATTGTTTCTAATTAAGGATTTAACACTTGGACAAAATCTTCCAAACAAGGATTGAGAATTTTGCAAAGGAACACAGTACAACTGTAAACTGCTGCCTTGGCTTTCCCAGTGCAGGAAGCGCAGATACCACACCCAAAATCTTGTTCAGGCCTTTTTTCTTAACTTCTGCTTTTTCTCTTCTTTTTTCCATATAAAGTTCAGTACTAAGTTTTAAAATTTTCTCCTAAACCAGATTCACAAAATATAAAAAGTCTTTGTTCACCCAAATTACTCAGTTCTAAGCAAAAAGCTACAGTTCTCCAAAATACATGGAAAAATATTGTAGACAAATACCAGAGGTTAATGTTTCCAGCATTTTATTCCTTTATCTGTCAGTCACATAGAATCTTCCATCCTAAGTATTTGCCTGTAAATACCATGTTTTTACCAGGATCTTGGAGTTATCACAGATCAGCCTGCCATGAAAAATACAGATTCTTAACATTTTAGTTGCAAAGCAATGCTACGCTCAAATCGCTCTTACTATGTTACTCTAAGGAATAAAAATAGCACTTTACTTGGCTTCAGGGGGTTTTAAGCTCTTCACAAACACTTATGTAACTCTTCCCTAGTAGCCCTGATCATGTTTTATTTTACTTATAAGCAGAAGTGTCTATTTCAACAGTTAGATGATGAGCATGTGCACCTACACGTATCTGCCATTCTCCAGATAATATCATCAGCGGCAAAGAAAAAAGAATTAAAAAAACTATTTTTGTTAACCAGACAGGAAACCCTACACTTCAGCCTCTTCAAATTAGTGGTAGATAGAAATGTGTCTTACAGCTTTGCAAAAAAAGCATTTTAAACCTTGCGAGTTTGACCAGTTTTCAATGTTTTTTCAGCAGATTTTAAATTCTCTGTACATAAGGGAAAAAAAAAAGTTATTACACTGTATATGAATAGAGCAAGGAGCATAAAATATCCCATTGAAGAAAGATAAATCTCTGTGTACGATGGGCTGGCTGTTCAGTGTGTGGGAGGGCTGAAGCAAGCTGACATTAGCTTAGGAAAATATGCAAACTCTTAACGCTTTTGAATGCAAGCAATTTAAAAGCCCACAAACTATCCCCCAGGCAGCCATCTCAAACAGCGAAGTACTAAAACGAAACTAAAATTAAATTTGAAAAAAGCACAAGAACGTCAACTTTCATACTGATCGACTACATTACACACATTGCTGTTTTCAACTTCTTTTTAGTTATACTGATACTAGTTCATTCTATTCAATTTTATACAAAATCCTTTTTATACCAGCTTAGTATTTGTAATCCTTAACTCATCAAGTTTTTCCCTTTTGATTTCACTGCCCACACCCCGATCACACTGCTGAAAGTGGCATATGGCATTACATGAAAAACTGACACAGCCGGGCAAGTGCCTGCAGGGGAATAATTCATCTCTACCAGCACTGATAGCACAGTCAGTGCCTGCCCCCACATTACTGCAGCTGGAATCTCTGCAGTGGAGCAGAGCCTGCCACTCCTCCCAGGACTGTCCTCTGGCTGCTGGGGAGCAGGGTCAGCCCCCCTCACTGAGGTCTCTTCACCCTGGTAAAGAATGCAGGCAAGATAGGAGAAAAGGCTTCCTTGACCTATTTCTTCAGCAGCTCTCACCCCTTCCCCTCCTACACACATATCCACACCCACCTCCAAATTACACATGCATCCAAGAATCTCTGGAGGTTGGTGGAAAAAAAAGATCTGTAGGAAATGAGACACTGAAAAGTAGCAATATTTTCCTCCACATTTTTGCATCTGTGGAGAAACTGAAAGCTGGAGAGACTACACTGCATTTCTCAGTCTCTGGAGAACAGAAGGAAAAGGTAAAAAGCATCAAAATGCCAATCTTTATCTTAGATGCAAAATCATTCTTGTCTTAATTGGTTTTGTTGATCATAATTTTCCAACACCCACTCTGTGCTAGTGACAGTCCAAACACACAGAAGACATTGTTCATACCCTCAGGGGCTTTCCAATTAAATGCCAGAAATTTGAACACAATGAAATTACTCATTTAGCTATAACTGGAGGGTTCAAAAACTATAATTTATGAAGGATTTACAACTATGCTTGGTGTTCGTACACAAGAGAACTTCAGACAAACTCTGGCTTATATTTCTTGGTTTTGTCTAAAGGACAGAAGTGGCATCCTACCTGCTTTTCATATACTACCTGCTTTTGTCTTCAAAGCATTTCCATAACCCTCAACAAAAGACTGACCTTTTCTTCTACTAATCATTCAATCCCACAGAGAAGCCAGGCTAGAAAAAATGCTGGTTTTAGCTTCGAAATTTCAACAGAAAAGCAAGAAACCACTACAGGGAAGTAGCAGTAACCTAAATAACAACATATGAGTTAACGAGTTGGGGCAGGGGAGCGGATGTTAAGCTCAATTAAACTTCTGAAGAATACAAAAAGAAAGTTTTAATTTTTTAATATACAAGCTGCATCTAAGCTAAGACTATAAGCAGGTATCCAATGCTCCCAAATGACATTTTACCAATTGAAAAAGCACCTCTAACCTTTTATCGGTATAAAAAAATTCTAATATGCTAATACAGTATTTGATACTAAAAATATACACATAAATAAGAGACTTGCAAGAAAGCTTATCTAGTTTATAGCAACATATAGTTGCTCTCCATAATCACCTGAAGAACAGAGCACACTTTAAAAAACTAGAGAAACCTAACTTTCTGTGGGCCAGTACTTATTTAGTACCTTCCAGCTAAAACCAACAGGGAAAAAAGGTTAGCAGTATATAAACACTGCATCAAAAGTTTTTTTTTAAAAGTCCTGCAGACTTCTTCATGTATTACACTGATAGAATTATCTTTTTCATCAGGTTCAAGATATACTGCACAAAAAAATGTAGAGCAGAGGAAAAGAAGTTATCTTGATCAGTATGTTACACCCACTGGCTTAGAGTATGTGGTTAACAAACAACTCTTCTAGAGTGAAGAAAAAACAGAAGAAAAAGTGGTGCTTGTTCTGTCCACAATCCTAGGGGCAGCTTTGGAAGACTCTAAATCAAAACCTTACCAAAGCAAGACAGGTTACCCTCGGACAAAACTACCAACTGCATTAAACTTGTTTTTAGAATTGGGACCTTTCTAGATTTACACATTTTATTAGTACCTTAACAGAGAGCAGTCAAATCTCATACAAAGAATTTTGCATTTCTAAACTAATTTCAGGTCTTAATGCAGTTTTTAACTCTACCAATACACAATTAAACCAGATTTGTCTTTTTCTTGAAAATTTAATGAATATAAGACCCTTTACAGAAAAATCATTTGGAGATCACACATCACTAAGATTTATTATCATTCTGGCAGAGGCAAGATAAACTACAGGAGTTATTCAAGCAATTCAACACAACCTATTTAAACACATTCTCTGAAAACCATATCATCTAGCCCTAGAGCTATAGAAGACCTCTCAGCATTTGAAAAAGAAATGGAGACAAAGCAACCAAATTTCAAGGGTGTTCCAACAATTATTCTTAGATTGGACAAAAAATGAACTGGTACTTTAAAAAGGTTTTCAAGTAAAACTTTCACAGTAAGGACTGCTTTACACCCAAACCACAATTCAGTGGTTGACTTTTCTGGATTTACTTGCAGCCTCGGAGGAACCTTTTTGCTTTTTTTTATGCACTGTAATCAAAGAAAATGAAGGTGTAGCAAACAGCACTCTCTTAACTACACTGAAATCAATCTGAGTCATCTTCTTGGGAAACTGTGGAAAGAAATGCTGAAGACTTCATGTTCACAGAAGCTGTTGTACATCGCTCTTCTACTGCTGGCTGCTGTATCTGCACTGCCTTTTCCATCTGTAACCCAGTTTTAACAGAACCCATGCACAGGACATAAAATTTATAGGATGAGTTAAATTGCCAACTTCATCTCTGCCCATTTAACTCAAATCTACAGTTCAGACTTAGAGGTGTATATGCACAACCTGTACACACCTGTGTATTCACAGATAAATACACACTCCTCACCAAGATTACAATGCGACTATTAACTTGGACATGTCCTTTGGAAAAGTTCAGAAATATCGACCTTCCAAAAATGCAATTTACTTTTCATGATGGAAGGATCTGGATGGCAAAAAGAAGCTGCAGACAGCTTTGTTCAGACAATTCCTAGGCTCCAGCCCATATTCCAGTGCCAGCTGCAGTGTAATTTTCAAGGGACAAGAGAATACCAGGAGAAGAGTAAAGTTGCTGTAGGTGCAGCTGTTGAGCAATAGCCTGTATGTAAGACTGTGCACTTAGGACAACTGTACTCCTGATACTCAGAAAGAGTGACTCAGACCAAAGTGCAAAAATCTTTTAAAGCTAAAGAGCAATCCTTGTCCTTAAAATAACACAGCAGTTTTGATAATATCTGTTATCAAATTGCCCTCTGGGTCTGTAAGTAAAAATTTAATATAGAAGGCCTGCTGCTGATATTAAATTGAGCACACATTTTTGCTATTTCTTGTTCACTGTTCATTAAGAAATAACAGGGAAAAAAATTACAAAAATATGCAACTGCCTGGAAGGCAGTGTAAAACTTTTCCTGTAAGGTGCTACTCGCACTGCAAGCCAAATTCACAATTAACAAATACCAGGCTCTTAGAATAGCTTAGCACCTATGTCCCAGTCACTTAGCAAACTCTGCTGAACAGAAGCTAATTCATCCCAAAGTTCTGTGAAAAATGGGTTATGAATTTTCAGAAGTAAATGTTGTCACATCAACTGGTTACTAATTGATGTTTACTATCCTCAGCACTGCAAAGGACTTGAAGTCATGATCTGCGCTACAATCTCAGGTTGTTCTTAAGGGTTTTGTCTCCTCTTTGGAGATTTACTGAAAATACAGTAAGCAATACATACTAAACTGTTGAGGGAATTATGAAAATATTTAAGTAGAGAGTATCCTTTTTTTCTTCTCTCCTGCCTGAGGAAAGGGTTGGAAGATCACTGTTCTAGCAATGCTACTGTGCACTCCTGTAGTTTAAAACAGAGTAACAAGTATGTAAGTATATACTTACATACAAGTATTCAAGTATGTAAGCTACTCTTAAAATCACAAAAAATCCAAAAACTATGTATCCAGTGGGAAACAAAATTTTGATCCAGCTATGAATAAATACATGCTAATACAACTGAGCCTGTAACCAATTCAAGAGATATCCACCAAATATGAATTGATAAATTCATATTAACCTACATGAAACCTCTTTGGTTTCTACTCAATATAATCACCTATGTCGAAAACAGTTGAATAATGGAAGAACACATTTCTTAACACATATAAGAAATTATATGCTGCTGTATTTCATGTACATATGATCCTCTACAGTTGGAACACTCTTAGAACAATGTAGTATTTGAAAAACTGAATTTCCTTGAGAGCTATGTTGTAATTAAGAAGTCATGAAAAAATACTTTTCCAAAAGTGTTAAACAATTTTAACAGCAAAATTCTTCATCATGTCACACTGTAGCAGGCATTTAACATCCTCATAAAAACATCTTTTTAAGAGCTCCATATGCAGTAAGGCCACCTCAATTTTGATTTGTTACAACAGTTATACATTGGCACAAGGAAATTAAAATGCAGGAGAAGGCAGACTACAGCAAAGCTTAAAAAGAAAAAGCTTAGAGATACACGGGTCACATTAAGGTCTTCCTCTCTCCTAAGTCAGCTTCTCCTGCTGCTCACTCATGCAGGGAGATCATAATTTTGTGGCTGTGATATTTCCACGGCAACACTGGTGACAGTGATGTCACAAATTCAGTCCTGACATAGCTTCAGGATCAAGCACAAGGAGCAGATGGGATGCGAGGGAGAAAGCCCCTATTTAAACACAAATCTCTTTCATAAGGAAGAAAGAGGCATGAGCAAAGAACCAGGTGAATGGATCACATTTTCAAGTATGATATATTCAAAAGATTATCCTAGCATGAAAATCTTTTTAAAGGCAAGACCTACAATACAGGGTAACTGTCAAATTTGTTAGGCCTTATAATAAACCAACCTTGAAAGCTCCCTGTTTTGCATGACAGGCCCTGTGCTCCATTTCTAAAGTAGCAGTGAAGACAATACACTTTTGTCCCTTGTGAATTTCCTTTAGATAACTTTAACATTCAGATATATTAATTTGATACATCACTGTGCTCACAATACCATATGTAAATATGATGTCAAGCCCTCATTGGAGTCAGTTTGTTATCTGAATTAGATATGATATGAAAGACATTAAAGCAAATCCCAGATGGGTCACCAAGTACAACAGGATGGTAACTGGAATATTCAGCCAGCACTGTTAGATTAGCAAAAGGGGACTGTACTTTTGTCTTGATCTGTGGATGCATGCAAGAATCAACACAAGCTCCAGGCCAGCTAAAGACCCCTAAGGCCCTCACCAGTTACACACTGCAGACCTCAAAAAATTACTATTATCAAACCTCCTTCCTGTCTTTGGCCACCCCATGAATCAAGAGCAACTGAGCCCACCCAGCATAGAGGTGACTGTGACAAAAAGGGGAACAGCAGAGAATGCAACCACGATATAGTCACAGTCTCCACATGAACTCATGTCACAGTGTGAGGAGACAGAGATTTCTTAAAGATGCTCCTCTTCAGAGAGGACAAGTGGTAAATAAACAGCAAAACTACCAACCAAGAGAGGCAAAGAAAGTGCCTATGACGAAAAATCAGGCAGTCATTCACAGAGCTGCAAGCAATGAGAAATGGTTTCTTATGGCAGCAGCGGCAGAAAAATACACAAGAAAAATGAGAAGTCAAACAGGAGATAAAAGGAATTAAAAGGATATAGATCCATGTTCTGATCACAGAAGAAAAAAGCCCACATTTTTCAAGATTTCAAGATGAAGGCCTGGAAGGATTACCAACAGCATAGATCTCAGGAGGAAAGGAAAGAAGGGAATAAAGTCAGCAGCCTGAAGCTGGGCCAAAGCCAAGACATGAACTGTCCCCTAGGAAGGGATACTGGGTGGAGGCAGAGACTAAAAGCACAACACAAGGAGGAACAGATCCAAAGTCAAGCAGTTAAGCAGGGTTCTCAGACATCATCTATGAAATCACTAAGGCAAAAACTGCAAAAGGGAGAAAAAAGAAAGCAGAGTGCCATGTGATACAAGCCACAACAATGATCAGAGTTAGGAAAGTCTACCTGATTTGCCAAATTATGACAATACCAACACCAAATCAAAAAAGCAGGTGATAAACTGAAGGCTGCTGAGTGGTCAGAAAAATTATCAGAAGACTGAAGAACTACACTTGTTTAGCTTCAACGAAAAAGGGGTTTTTTTTCCAAACATATTAATCACAATCCTACAACTAACAGAAATACTGTCTGAAATAGAGAAAAAAGAAAAAAAAAAAAAAAAAAAAGAAAAAAAAAGAAAAAAAAAGGAATAATTTGGGGCTATAAACTTCTACAGGCATCTCATTTGTTAAAGTAGTAAACTCTGGAAATAGTATCCATTAGCACAGCAGAATAAGAAACATAGTCTATTTTAAGATGTAGTTTATTGTTTTTACAGTTGTGATTAAGACACAGCTGTCACAGACTAACATGACTACAATACAACCCCAACAAGACTCCTCCTCTCCCTTTGCTTTTGGAAGGCCAACAACCTCGGATGAGAACATGAACCAAGTTCCCCCAGTGGACTTTCAAGAGGTCACTTTCATTTCAGCACTGGAAAGCCCATCTTCTTTTCACCCAAGAGGAAAAAAAGCCTCTCTCAGACAACTCTTGCACTACTACATCTCTTTTACCTCGTGTTTATAGAGATGTGAAAGTGACGGCTGATACAAGCTCAAGGTAGCTCTCACTGCAGTTTGCACGGAGTAGCAAACCAAGGCAGCTGCCAAACATGAGCTACAAAGAAAGTCTCTTCCTACTGTTTTTCAGAAAATAATTTACTTTCTCTCTATCACATTGATCAAAATTAACATTCCCCTGATAGACAGAAGTCAACTGTTCTTCTGGAATGAAATCTTAGAAAACAACATTTTAAGAGTAGAAAATACATTTCAAGTCCAAGTTTGGAAAATACATCATACAGAACAAAAATATTTTTACAACAGCTAAAATGAAAACATAACAAAACCCCACAACTACAAAATAATAGATTTTTAAAAGGAATAAAATAATCATAGGCAAATTCTAACACAATCTCAGTCCAAAAGCAATTCAAAGTATAAAATAACACTAGATTGGGATGCTAAGTATTTTTTTCCAGCTCTCATTTCTCTATACAAATGTCATAGGCACAGTGTATTACCTTCGTTTTCTGAAGCTTGGCATTTTACTTTCAGTACCAAATCAAAGGTACGTTCTGGATTTTCCCTAGAAGAAACAAACACAACCAGTTATCATATACATACTTCAGATCTTTCCATTCTCTTTGTAGAATAATAAATAGAATGAAAATCTCATTAAAACAAAATTAACTCAGATTAGTTCTAAGGAAGAACTAAAAAGTCATATTTCTCTATACAGCCTTAAGAAAGGAATAAGAAAGATAAACCAGATGAACTGGGTGATTTATTTATCTGATATTGTCACTGCCTTATATCTCAAATAGACTTAAAGTCACTCCACCATACCCCAACAGCTGAGAAAAAAGAGCTACTGTGCTCCTTTTCAATCAATCCATCTGCAATTAATGGAGTTGCAAGCAGCCTTTTCTAAAGCTACATCTTATTTCTACTGGACAGGAATAGCCTGTCATTAGACTTCCATTTTAATTACCTGTGTTTAGCCACTATCCTACAAAGGCATCTGATTACCACTCCAAGGCCGAGAATCGTTTGGCTTCCTCTTTCACCAGATACTGATCGCCAGCTGAGACTTTAAGGGCTGAACCTCAGGCATGATTCACTTCGAGAGCCAACACGAGGGCACGAACTAGCAATGGACACAGCCCGAGGTGGCCAGGAGGAGCCTCCCTGTCTGCAGCAACCATCGAGGGCAGCTGTGTGCCCTTCCACCTGATGATAATAACAAACTGCATGTGCCAACAGCAATCAACACTCAACCTAATCCCAAACTGCATATTCATTGAAACAGGTCTAAATGCCACTACTACACCATTCACCCCTCTCGGCCTTGCAAGCACACTGCTATTTATATTAAAAACAAGCGGTATAACCACACCCATATCAATTATCTATTTAACCACATAAAAGGCTCACACTTGAACTCCTGTCTTGTGTAACACTCCCACTGAAGTCAGCTGGAGATTTAGGCACAGGAAAAAAAAAAACAAGACTTTGTTCCAGGTTTCTAGAATGCTTCACATAAAACATACAGCAAACTAACACATCGTTGTTTCTTTAAATAAAGTTTTGAATGAAATCCAAAGGCTGAGCTAGAGAAAAGCTCAGCGGTCAAATTAATTGATTCAGTACATGCTTTCACTGACCCCAGCACCATCATCAATTGAGATATGCAATTATAGTCTAATTCAGATTATGAAGACATAACCTGCCCAAATCACACTTTCTCCTTGCACTTTAAAACATTTTGTTGGGGAAATCTCATATCTACTGATCCTGTGTATAGGAGATGAAAATCTGGTCTGAGTCACAACGGCCTAAACTCAGGACACTGGAGATTCACTCTGGTGTTACACTGTCCATTGTTCCTCTGGCTGATGAGCAGGTTCAGAATGAAACCGATAGGGCTGTGCTTGGTTGAGTCACCTAGAAAACTGAACCACAAAAATTCTTCATTTAAAAGAAATGACATCTTCCCATGACATGGCTCTAGATTAGGCCTCGGGTTCATCCTCTCAGGTTGGGGTTTTAACGTGAATCAGTTCGTATTACAGTCACCAAATGAGTGCTTCTAACTCAACTCCTAGCTGAATTACACTCATGAAAAACCTCTTTGAAGGAACACTGCCTTCTGTCTTCCACTGTAGTACTCTAAAACTGTTTTTGCAAGAAAATGCTTCTAAGTTTACTCTTCACATCCCACTACGCTTAGAAGTGTCAAAAATGTGTCAAACTAATCTGAGAATTGTGAGCCCGTCTCTCATCTCCCGTTTCCCTGCCAGCTCTGCGGTGCCAGCCTGCTCAGCACGTATGGACACAGAGCTGTTTGTCAATTCCCCAAACCCGTGTGTAACATCTTGTCACTTTCAATGTCACCAGAGCAGGCGGCCGCTGCTGGAGGGCAGCCTGGACAGCACCGCTCCCCAACACCCAAAAAATCTCTTCCGCACCTGCCATGCCGTAATGTCAGAAGGGTGGTCTGCAACCACCATGCCCATAAGCTAAAATACACCTGAACGTGAGAAAGAACTTTACGCTGAGGGCGGGAGAGAACTGAACAGGCTGCTCAAGGAAGGTCGTGCAGTCTTCTTCCCCCGGAGACGTTCCTAACCCACCTGAAAGTGTCCCTGCTCTACATGACCCTGCCTTGGCAAGGCGAGCGGACGGGCTGACCTGCAGAGCTCCCTCCCAACCCTGACACTTCTGTTATCTTCCAAAATGAGAGATCATCGGTCAGGGGCACTGCGGCAATGGCACTGCGGACACTGCCGATGTCGGGCATGGGCACGCGGGCAGGGGCACGGCGGGCAGGGGCACGGCGGGCAGGGGCATCGGTGGCATGGGCAACGCGGGCAGGGGCCCGCGGGCACTCTGCTGGGCCCCGCGCCTCGGGACCGCGCTGCCACCCCGCACGGCCCCGCCGTTCACCGTGCACAGCCCGCCGGCGCCGGGGGCCCTCTCTCTGCCCGGTTCCGCGGCTGCCGATGCGCGTCCCCCGCGCCGCTGCGGACGGTCGATGCTGGTGCCGCCGCGGGGCCGGGGAGCGGCGTAGGGCGGGGGAGCGGCACGGGCTGTCGGCTCCGGCATCTGCCACCAGCTCCCCCTCCTCCTCCTCCTTCGCCTCTCCGTCCCTCCCCTCTTCTTCTCCTCCCCCCCGCCGGCCGCGGGCCGGGTCCGGGGGGCCACCGCCGCTCCCCCCGCGCCCCGTGTCCTCCGCTCGCCCCGCTCCGCCCCCGCCGCCCGCCCTCTCCCCCCTTCTTCCCGCTGCACTCAGCGGGCCGCGGCGGACGCGCCCGGCACCTCGCAACTCTTCCTCACTCCAGCCGGGTGGTGCTCCCCCTCCTCGCCGTCCCCGCCCGCCGCAACCCGGGCCCGGCGTACCGGGGCTGCCACGGGGCCTGCTCGCCGCCTTTCGCGCCGTGGGACTCGGCTCGGCCCGGCTCGGGCACACCGCCCGGCCGCGCCCGACAGCCCCCCGCGGCCCCGCGCAGCCTGCACTCACTTGAACCTGCTGTCCATGGTCACATGCGCGTGGCCCCCGGCTGGCGGCCCCGCGCCCCCAGGGACAAGCCCCCTCCCGCAGGGGCCGATGGGTCGCGCCTTCCCGGCGGAGCGCTGTGTTCCGGGGCTGCTCGCGCCTGCTGCGGGCTGCGGCCCCATGGCTGCTCCGCTCTCCGCTCCCCCGCTCGGGCCGCGAACTGCGCTGAGCGGGCGGCACCGCTCCTCCCCGTCTCTCATTCCTGTTGGCAGCCGCTTCCTACCTTCTGTGACCCAGTAAGGCGCGCGGCCGCCCGCGGGAGCCGCCGTGGCTGGGTGTCCCCTGAGGGCCGTCGGGGCGGGCTGGCCCGGCGCCCTCCGCGGCAGTGCTGGGGCGCTTGCCGCCCTGCGCCGCTGGTGGTGCATGGAGCGCCCGGGGACCTCATGTGTCACCGCACGGACACTCACCCGCTGCTAAGGCAGCTCGGAGATGGTCCGGCTGTGTGTTCGCTGACACTCGTAGCAGCCCTTTCACGTCTTTATGCGCAGCAGGAAGGGGACTTTTTGTGCTAGAGGGTCATAAATGTTAACTTAACCTGCGGGAATCTGCTTTAGCTTTTGTTTTTATCGAGTGCAACAAACACGTCCCGTGCTGCTGAGAGTGGTGGAGCGGGGGACGCTGGAGCAAACCCCCTTCCTTTAAACACACGTAAAAGCTTTCAATCTTCGAGTGCTTCCCTCGATTGGCAGGAAAAAAATAACACCGTCCGTGAAGGCTTCAAGGCCTGCATTCATCCGGAGCGGCACTGGCAGACTAAATTCCCCACCTACACCGAGTTTTCCCTCACCAACATAGTAACACAATTAAAAAGAACATAAAAAGATTCTGTGGTACTGGGCCAAATAAAAAACGTCCTTCTTTTTCACTCTTCCTCCAAAACTACTAATAGTACCCCAGTTGAAAAGATTAAAAAAAAATCAAGCCCATTTATATTAACACTAAACCACATTAGTTGCATTCTGAGCTGAAAATCAAGTCAGGACATTACAATATTACTTCTCCAAACCAATATTGTTTTGGGCTTCATGCAACATCCTACACACCTCACCGGACATAGATTAACTAATAATAAACCTGATAAAGTACAGCAAAAGAACTGAATATGCAGCAGTAACCTTAGCTTGGGATTTGCTTGTGTTTTCAAGTACTTACTTCCAGTCTTCCATTCTGCGTAATTTTTTTTTTGGCTATGTTTGAGCAGCCATTATTTGCAAATCCCACTGAATAAATGAATTGCTTGCAGCTCTGTATCCTTAACTACCACCATGCACTTCATGTAGTTCAGGGGTTTTTTTAGGAAGAAAAACCTTAATGTATTTTTTTTTTTTTTATACCATGAGGTGAGACCCTCCCAGCAGGCCATCTAATCCACCACTATTAATGTGACTAAAATCTCTTGGTGGGATCAGTCTGAACTAAAGAGCATCAGGGAGAGCAGGAGCAATGTCCATGTCTGTCTGCTCTTGCCGGTGATGGAAGAGCCCGGCATCCCGCCCTGGAGGTGTTATAGAACCAAAAGGCTCCAGCACCCCTGGGAAGCTGGGTACGCAGGATAGAAGTATTGGGCACACCCTACCTCTGTCTTTCTGCCTGCCTCCCTTCCTGCCCTCACATCCGCTCTCCCCCCAACCTACCGTAATGCAAACAAATTTGACGAGTCTCATTTCAAAAAAAAAAAAAAAAGACATACTTTTACAAGACTGAATTTGGATTCGGATGTTTATCTGAATATTGAGACTTAACGTGTGGAAATTTCCATTGATGTGTACAAACAAGTAAGAAAACCAAATAAACCAAATACCCCCCCAGTCCCCAATAAAACCCCTAGGATTTCAGTAAGGTCTTATTTTGAATTACAAGCAATATACAGCTATGGCTTTAGTTTCTCTCTTCTTCTTAAGCTGCTGATGCCTGGCCCCTTTGCAGTCAGGAGAGTTAACTGGCGCCTTCAAGCTGGTTCTACCATGCACTTCCATCCACTCCTTGACTATTTTTCTGTCTTTGGCAGAAGGACCATTGGGTCCCTTAACTATCATTTTATCATATTTGGAGAAGAATAGGTATGGCTTTCTTCCCAGATAAAATACATGCCTTGTCACTGGATAAAATTGACTGCATCATGACTAAACCTCGCCTGCCAGGAAGAGCCGGAGAGTAGAGAAAGTCCAAGTTTGAATAGAAGCATATGAAGAACCCCTGTTGATGACAGACTCCCAATCTCTCAAGCTATTATTTCAGACTCCGTCAAAGCTTAAGCAGCACATCTCTGCCAGGTCACACTTAGTTCATGTCAAGATGTTTTGCAACACAGAAGCTTTTAAATGAACATATGTTTTAGAAAGGTTGGTGTTCAAACCCCACTCTTGCTATGCCTTGGTTTCAGCTATTTCCTGGAAGATGGGCAAGGAAGAAGGAAACCTGAAAACAAAATCTCTAGATATGCAAAATTGGATTATTTAGTATATCTCTGAGTACGTTTTACTTTTCTTTACTCTTTGGTTTCATTCCATTAGAGCCATAAAACACTGATACTTTGGACTTTTCAGTAATCAGCTGTCTACACATCATGCAGACACACAAAGCCCTTTTTCTTCTATGGTTTTGCATGACATGAAAATGCTGACCCAACCTACATGTCTCTAAAATGTTAGCACAGGAACTGATATAATAGTATTTTGCTGAGGTGGGGAGATGCCTTTGTTTGTGAAGGAGCAAGTGAAAAACAGATAACTTAGAGTGAAGATCCTACTCAAACTTCCATGCAGTGTACCAGTGAATATTTCTTATCATCTTATTACCAGCTAATATGTAAAGGACTTTAAACTCAACAGACTTTACCACAATTCCGCTCTTACGTTCTGGCAGTTAAAGAGGTTCTCTATGTAAATGGAATTGGATCGACAAGCCTTAATTTTCTCTCAGATTTTGTATGCTTTGGAGTAAGAGGATGAATGAAAAATATTCAAAGTGTCTACTTCATCCTTCCATTTGAAGGAACACTGCTCTGTCTTCCACTGTAGTCCTCTAAAACTGTTTGACAAGAAAATGCTTCTAAGTTTACTCTTCAACCCACTACGCTTAGAAGTGTCAAAAATGTGTCAAAATAATCTGGAATGTGAGCCCTGTCTCCATCTCCCGTTCACTGCCAGCTCTGCCCGGTAGCTGCTCAGCACGTATGGACACAGAGCTGTTTGTCAATCCCCAAAACCAGTGTGAACATCTGGCACTTTCAATGTCACCCAGAGGCAGGCGGCCGCTGAAGGAGGGCAGCATGGACCCAGCACGCTCCCCAACACCAAAAAATCTCTTTCACTGCCATGCGTAATGTCGAAGGGTGGTCTGCAAACATGCCCATAAGCTAAACTACACTGAAACGGGAGAAAAAATTACGCTGAGGGACAGGAGAGAACTGAAAGGCTGCTCAAGGAAGGTCGTGCAGTCTTCTTCCCCCGGAGACGTTCCTAACCCATCCTGGAAAGTGTCCCTGCTTACATGACCCGCCTTGGCAAGGCGAGCGGACGGATGACCTGCAGAGCTCCCTCCCAACCCTGACAATTCTGTGATCTCCAAACAGGAGTGAGTCAGCGGGCAGGGGCACTGAGGGCAGGGGCACTGCGGACACGGGCCCGGCGTGGAAGGGGCCCGGCGGGCAGGGGCACGGCGGGCAGGGGCACGGCGGGCAGAGGCACGGTGGCAGGGGACCGGCGGCAGGGGGACGGCGGGCAAGATCGCGGGGCCCGGCGGCCTCGGGACCGCCCGCTGACCCAGCACGCCCCGCCGTTCACCCGGGCAACAGACAGACGGGACGCGGGGCCTCTCGCTGCAGGGGCCGGCGGGCTGCCGAGAGCGTCCCCGCGCCGCTGCGGGACGGGCGATGCTGGGGCCGCGCGGGCCGTGAGGCGTGTGCGGGTAGGGCGGGGGAGCGGGCCAGACGGGCTGCGGCGCCGGCCTCTGCCACCGGCCTCCCACTCCTCTCCTCATTCGCCTCTCATTCTCTTTCCTCTCCCCGCCGCCGCGGGCCGGGTCGGGGGGCACCGCCGTCCCCCAGCGCCCCGGGTCCGCCTCGCCCGGCTCCGGCCCCGCCGCCTACCCTCCGCCCTTCCCGCTGTCACTCAGCGGCCGCGGCGGCGCGCCCCGGCACCTCGCACGCTCCCGCGGGATGGGCTCCCCTCATCGTCCGCCCGCCGCACGCCGGGCCCGGCGGACCGGGCTGCCACGGGGCCTGTAGCCGCCCTGTCGAGTGGGGAATCGGCTCGGCTCGGCTCGGCCGCAGCGACAGAAAGCCCCGCCGCGGACCCGCGCACCGGCACCCCCCCCCCCCCCATACTCCTGAACTGCTGTCCATGGTCACATCGCGGGCCCCGGCGGCGGCCCGAGCCCCCAGGGAAAAGCGCCCCGCCAGGCAGGGGCGAGGGGGCAGCGCGGCGCGGAGCGCTGTGCGGAGGGGGCGGCCAGCCGCGCGGCGGGCGGCGGACATGGCTGCTCCGCTCCTGCTCCCCCGGCTGGGCCGCAGACTGCGGAGGAGCGGCGGCACGCTCCTCCCCCGTCTCTCAGTTCCTGTTGCAGCCGATCCGGCACCCTTCTGGGAACCGGAAGCTCGGCGCGGCCCGCGGAGCCGCCGGGGCTGGTGTCACCTGAGGCCGGCGGGGCGGGCGGCCCGTGCCCTCCGCGGCAGGTGCGTGGGGCGCTGCCGGCCCTGCGCCGCTGGTGGGGCAGGGCAGCGCCCAGGGACATTCATGTGTCACCTCACGGACACCTTCACCCGCTGCTAAGGCAGCTCGGAAGATGGGTCCGGCTGGTGTGTGCGCTGACACATCGTAGCAGCCCTTTCGCGTTCTTTATGCGCAGCAGGAAAGGGGAGCTTTTTGTGCTAGAGGTCATAAATGTTAATTTAACCTGCGGTAATCTGCTTAGCTTTTGTTTTTATCGAGTGCTAAACAAACACTGTCCCGTGCTGCTGAAGAGGTGGTGGAGCGGGGGACGGCTGGAGCAAACCCACTGTCCTGTAAACACACGTAAAAAGCTTTCAATCTTCGAGTGCTTCCCTCGAGTTTGGAAAGGAAATAAAAATAACACCGTCCTTGAGAGGCTTCCAAGGCTCATTCATCTGAGAGGCACTGAGCAGCCAAATTCCCACCTACACCGAGTTTCCCTCACCAACATAGTAACACTGCAATGAAAAAGAACATAAAATAGATTCGGTGGTACTGGGCCAAAGAAAAAAACGTCATTCTTTTCACTCTTCCTCCAGAAACTACTAATAGTATCAACAGTTGAAAAGATGAAAAAAAAATCAAGCCAATTATATATTAAACACATAAAACAGCATTAGTGCATTACTGAGGCTGAAAAATCAAAAGTCAGGAAATTACAAATATTAACTTCTCCAAACCAATATTGTTTTGGCTTCATTGTACATCCTACACACCTCACAGGACATAGATTAACTAATAATAAACCATATAGAAGTACAGCAAAAAGAACTGAATATTGCAGCAGTAACCTTAGCTTGGGGATTTTCTTGTGTTTCAAGTACTTACTTTCCCAGTCTTCATTCTGCAGTAATTTTTGGCTATGTTGGAGCAGCCAGTATTTGCAACTCCCACTGAAGTAAATGAAATTGCTTGCAGCTCTGTATCCTTAACATACAACCATGCACTTCATGTAGTTCAGGGGTTTTTTAGAAGAAAAACCTTAAATGTGATATTTTTTTTTTTTATACCATGAGGGGAGACCCTCCCAGCAGGCAGCACTAATTCACCCACTATTAAATTTGACTTCTCTGGTGGGATCAGTCTGGACTAAAGAGCAGGGAGAGAAGGGAGCAATGTCCATGTCTGTCTGCTCTGGCCAGGGGATGGGAAGAGCAAGGCATCCCGCCCTGGAGGTGTTAGAGAACCAAAAGGGCTCCAGCAACACCTGGTAAAGCTGGGTACAGGAGAAGAAAGGTATGGGGCACAACCGTACCTCTGTCTTTCTGCCTGCCTCCCTTCTGCCCTCCATCTCTCCCCCCAACCTACCGTAATGCAAACAGAATTTGTGAGTGTCTTTTTTAAAAAAAAAAAAAAAAAAAAAAGGACAATACTTTAGCAAGACTGAATTTGGATCGGATGTTTATCTGAATATTGAGACATTTTACTTGTGGAAAATTTCCATTTGATGTGTACAAAAAAGTAAGAAAACCAAAATAAACCAAATACCATCCCCTATCCCCAATAAAACCCATAGGATTTCAGTAAGTCTGTATTTTGAATTACAATAAATATACATCTAGTGTGCCTTTATTTCTCTCTTCTCTTAAGCTGCTGATGCCTGCCACTTTTGCAGTCAGGAGAGTTAATCTGGCGGCCTGTCAAGCTGTTCTACCATGCAATTCCAACCACTCCTGGACTAGGTTGTCTTGGCAGATAGGACCATTGGGTCCCTTAGACTTCATTTTATTATAATTGGAGAAAAAATAGGTAGGGCTTCTTTCCCAGAGTAAATACATGCCTTGTCACTGGAGTAAATTGACTGCATGCAGTGACTAAACCTCGCCTGCCAGGAAGAGCAGGAAGAGTAGAGAAAGTTCAAGTTTGAAATAGAAGGCATATGAGAGAACACCCTGTTGAGACAAGACTCACATCTCTCAGAGCTATTATTTCAGACTCCGCGAAAGCTTAAGCAGACATCTCTGCCAGGTCACACTTAGTTCACGTTTTCAAGACTGTTTTGCAACCACAGCAGCTTTTAATGAAACATAATGTTTTAGGAAAGGTGTTGGTGTTCAAACCCACCTCTTGCTACTGCCTTGGTTTCAGCTTTTCCTTGGAAGAGGGTCAAGGAAGAAGGAAAACCTGAAAACAAAATCTCTAGATATGCAGAAAATGGATTATTTTAGTATATTCTCTGAGTACAGTTTACTTTTCTTTACTCTTTGGTTTTCCATTCCAAATTAGAGCCATAAAACAACTGATACTTGGACTTTTCAGAATCAGCTGTTCTACACATCATTCAGAAAACACAAAGCCTTTTTCTTTATGTTTTGCATAACATGAAAATGGCTGACCTCGACCTAAATTATATCTAAAAGATTAGCACAGGAACTGATATAAGAGGATTTGCTGGAGGTGGGGGAGATGAACATTTGTTTTGTAGATAGGAGCAAGTGAAAAACAGATAATTTAGAGATGAAGATTCCTACTCAATCTTCCATTGCAGTGTACCAGTGGTGAATATTCATTAGTCATCTTATTACCAGTCTAATAATGTAAAGGAGCTTTAAAACTCGTACAGATACTTACACAATTCAGCTCTTACGTTCTGGCAGTAAAAGAGGTCTCATGTAAATTGAATTGGATCTACAAGCCTTAATTTTCTCTCAGATTTATTAATGCTATGGAGTAAGAGGCTGAATGAAAAAATATTCAAAGGTCTACTTCATCTGAATCAGACATGAGGAGAATGGAAGTGCCATCAGGGCCGCTCCATCTCAAGGATCATGAAATGGCCTATGCTGGAAGGAATTTTAAAGATCATCTACTTCCAAGTCCCCTGCCTTGCCCTGGACCAGGTTGCTCAGAGCCCCATCCAACCTGGCCTTGAACATCTCCAGGGATGTGTGTGCTCTGGGCATACACAGCTTCTCTGGGCATCCTGTGTCAGTGCCTCACCACCCTCTGAGTAAATAATTTATTTGTAATACATAATCTAAACCTACTGTCTTTCATTTTGAAGCCATTCTCCCTTGTCCTGTCACTACGTGCTCTTGTAAAATATCCCTGTCCATGTTTTTTGTAGGCTCCCTTCCTTCAACTGGAAGGTTGCAATTAGCTCTCCCCGAAGCCTTCTCTTCTCCAGGCTGGACAAACCCAGTTCTCTCAGCCTTTGCTCATAGGAGAGGTGCTCCATTCCTCAGATCAACTGTGTGGCCCCTTCTGAACTCACTCCAGCAGCACCTTGCACTTGGCCTTACTAAACCTCATGAGATTCCCAAATCTCATGGGATTCATTTTCAGCCAAAAAAAACCCACATAGTTCTGAAAGTTTAGTTTCTAGTTTACAACCAAGCTCAATATGGACGCTTTTACAACAAGCTCAATATCTCTACAGGAGATGTAGATGAAAAACACCAAGCAAAATGCCAAAACAAGCATCACATCCTTTCTGTTAACAATCTGCCATTCTCTGCCAAATCAAAACCATGTGGGTTTGGGTATATAAAAGTGGTACAAAGCAGGGTTAAGATCTCCAAAAGGGAGATGAGAAACAGACAAAAAATGGCCACACATCATGTCACTTGAAAATGGTGGAGCAAGGAAGAGAAGTTCCACAAGAAGCCAATTACTTTTTTTAAGTTGATACCACTACATTCACACATGTAGTGATTTTCTTTTAGCTCAGAAGGGACAGGGAGAAGGTAAAAGCACAAAACCTCTGAAGACAAAAATTATTCTGTTCAGTATTTAGCATGGGGGAATTTGAATCCTGCTAATGCAAACTGCAAGCACCCGTGCTTTGTGCAGGTAGATTCACAGGGAGGACAGGAAACAGGGTTTACGGATCACTGACTGAATCCAACTCTGTACAAATCTAAATCTCCCACCCCAAATAACTCCAGCAAAGCTTTGAGAGGTAGAAAACACTCATCATCACCATAAGCTGGAGTGTACATAACGTCAGTTAAGGTATCTTAAGGATCACAGAATTCCTCACTAGCCAGGTACAATTCATTTAATAGTAAAGCATACTACTAAGAAAATGATTTTCCTCTTTAGAGCTGCTGAAACCCATAAAGGGATTTCCTTCAGAACATTGTTAACAGAGCTTGCTGAAAGAGATGTTCTCCCCTGGGAACACCAATGGGTTTGTCAAAAATGGCAAAATCAAAAAAGAATTATGTTTCCCACTCTATGGTCATAATAAATATTTTTTAGAATACTTTAATATGATCTGCAGTTTATACCTTGTACCAAGAATTACTTCTTCAGTCACCCCTGAGTGTACTTGGGTCTGTTTGAGTCCTTGTTTCTTCAAATAAGTTAGAGTAGGTTTATGTTATCTCAGCAGCTATCAGTACATCTCCTAACATAATCACCTTGTCACACCTCACAGACTTGAAAAGGGGTTGGAGGTTTGGGGGTTTTTATCACCTTGTTTGAATCTTACACACACCCATCCCAATTTGTAAATGAGTGAATATGTCATCTCCCCTATGCAAAGTTTTCCAAACTACCAAATTCAGAGACATCAATTTCACCATTAAACTTCTTAGCCATAATACTGTCATGAGACAATACTTTAAATACTGTACTTTAAGAAAAAAATACATACCTACATTATGTGATTTTATCATTCAGTTTCTTTAAAGATACTCTCTTTCAAGATTTGAAATAGGTCTCTTTCAAGAAGCCTGTCAAGTTTGTTAACTAAATACGCATGTATAGAATATACACGTCCACAAGTATTCCACATTTTTATTGACTCCTTGCATGATCATACAAACATCTTTTTCAACCTTTCAATGTTATTTATTGAAAACTGCACCGTAAAGGGCTCTAAGTTTTCCTGCTTAAGAACAGATGTTGATTTAAGGTGGACATGAGCAAAAATGACACCTCGCAGTGGCTGGGTGAGGACTTTCATGTGATGCTTGTGCTACATTGCTGTCCTTAAGGTTCAGGGATGCTGCATTCCACCAGCTGTCATTGTCCTTGCAGCTAGGCTATGTGCAAAGGCTAATCTGCCCAAACTCACACACCCAGGTAAACACACTCATTAATTAATCAGTGGGCTCCTTGGCAGAGATCATTGCTTGGATGGAAATGAGGATTCCCTGGCTTTCTAATCAATGTGTCCTCCCAAGAAGACTGAGATAGCAGGTCTTCATAATCAGGTCAGCTTTAATTACGAGTTTAAAAAGGAGATGGACATTTTATGAACATAGCTTTAAACTACAGAGCTTTGAGAGGTAAGACACTCAAAAATTTAAGTGTTTATGATATGGCTGTATTAGCTCAGCATTTGGTTTACTGGTAGTATTTGCAAAGCTTTGCAGTCTGATCCATAATACCTTTTGTTTGTTAGATAGATTTGCATCATAATCTACAGAAGAAGCA
Organism: Certhia americana; assembly: GCA_018697195.1. Lineage (NCBI taxonomy): Eukaryota > Metazoa > Chordata > Aves > Passeriformes > Certhiidae > Certhia > Certhia americana. The sequence goes on along the minus strand of CM031864.1, from coordinate 23,232,945 downwards.
AAGTATGCATTTAGTAAATATCTACAAGCCTTAGTAAAGTTTAACCAGACATTTGCTTTACCTATGCAGTCTGGATGCTTTATCAGTTGTTTAGATGCAAATTAATTTAGAAATTAAACATTAGTAATATTTCTGTGCATATTTACTTCAATTCATAGACAATGTAGAAAATTTGGGTGGATTTCTAATTTATTCAGACATGAAAGCTGGCAGAATCTAATAGTGGAATAAGCCATCTTTCAGGTCTGCTGCCCGAATCCAGCCTTCAACCAGCAAATACCAAGTGCTTTCCAGTGGATGCTGATTATTCATAGGAGTATTTGAAAACAAGGGGTGGTCTTTGCCCAGTTCCAGTTTAGATGTGAGTCAGACACCTTGCAGCCGGCCTCCCTGTTAGGAACTTCAAAGAAACAAAAGAGAAAAAAGAAATAAACTGTTCTTTCCTTTGCATAGAAAAAAATAAAATTAAAAAAACCTCCAAAAGAAACATTTATGGCAATACTAAGGGAATGTACACAATTCTTCCCCACACTTAATGATTATTGTGGAGATTTTTTCAGCCCAGCAGACAGTTTGCTTAAGGAAGAATTTTTTAGTGAAGCAGCAGGGTCAAGCAGTATCTTTCAATATGCATGGATTCAAGAGAAGGAAATCACCCGTTCAAGTCATTTGCAAGTAAAAGTTTCTTACCAGATTGAATGCTTTCTTGCTGAATAAATTCGGTTCTTATCTTTAGGCAAGAATATCCTCCTCATACTTCTCAAATGTATATTTTAAATGGTGCAGGTTGAAGGCTACCTGATGAATCTGGTACTCATTAAAACTACAATGGAGCTTTTTTTTAAAGTTCTATTCAAAGCAGTATGAAACTGATTTTTGTTATCAGACATAAAAATTTCATACTCTTGTAATCTTCTGAATGTGAACTTATTGTGGTAAGGCCAGATGTACATAAAATTAGGAACTGAACTTTATTTAAATGAAGATGTGTTAAAAGTCTCTAGGTTGCTTTAGAAACTGTCTGCTGTGCCTACCAAAAAAATTTCAAGCAGTAAATCAAGGAATCCTAAATATTAAAAGAAATATTTCCAGCTATTTACTTGCCATGGATTAAGGCCCTATTTATGCACTAGCATACATATAAAAGAGTATATACTGACAGATGTTTTATATGATAATTTGTTATAAAATGCCAGTCTCTCAGCTCTACAAAAAGTATATAATTATAAATAACCAATGGAGACAGTGTATTTTTTTATTTACTTGCATTAAAAGATTAAAAATCACTGTATGATTTCCTCTATCAAAAGATCCTCTTCTCAAGCTTTGACTGATATAATGGGGAGCCCCCAGTGCCAGGTTCTTTGGCCAGCAATTTGTCCTCATGTTCTGTTGAGGATGCTTTGCTCATAATTAATTCCATAAGGTAACTCAGCAATTTCAAAATAAACCTTTCTTACCATGAGTAAATAAATTCCCTCCAACGAAATTGATTTTTTTTCTATAAAGGAAAAGCTATATCCTTGTGTAGTGTACGAATCCTAATGTAGGTATATGGCAGGCATTTAAGGAAGACTTCCTACACTGCTGTTTGTCTGAGCACTGTGTTATGCAATTGGATCACAGGTAAATCACTGAAATATCAAATGCCTCTTCTGCAGTTTTCTTCATTCAGAGGTGTAAGGACATCAGACCCAGTTGCCATTGTGCTAAATAGCTACAAATACTTCAGGCAGATGGGTTAAAGTCCCTCTATGCATCTGCCATTTTTGACTCACCACTGCATCAGATACCAAAGACACAAAGCAGATGGGAAGGTTCTAAGCACAACAGATGGGAGTGTAATCCCAGAAATTAACTAATACAATAAACTTCCGTATTTATTAGTATAATTACTGAAGAAATTCTTGGGTTTAACAGCTAGGTAAAATGAGATCAGAAGAAGGAAGTGACATCTCCAGAAAAGAAAGGCCTTGGGAAAATACAGCCTTAGTGCATTAACACAGCTGATGGAATTTGTTTACTGGAGTTAGTCCCGCTGCCTACCCTAACCACTGGAGCTGTAGATTCAGTTTAAGAGCAGGAGAGTGGTAGGAACACCATACTGCTTGGCTTTTGAGAGGCTGTGCCTGAGAGCATTCAGAAAGATGACAGCAATGAGCCTGTGGAGCCACCTCCCTGTTTTATTTCAGGGCTTTGCTCCTCAGTGATGGTGAACAGGGCTCCTAGCAGTTCTCAAATGTTGCTGTACTTCTGCCACAGAATCAAGCCATTTTGTTTTCAGAGTCCCAGGCAAACACAAAAATTAAATCGTATTGATATGACTTATTTTGCCCAGAATTTTCCATCTGTTGCTCTTCTCAACAGTTCCATTAGAAAGTCGTATTGCTTCATACTCTATTATTAGCAGATGTTGGAGCAGAGTAATGTGTACGTGTTCCTGAGAAGTAGAAGTGTTGCTAAGTACAAACCTCTGTCCTCAGACTTGCATTTTAGCAGCACACCATAGCACCTTTTTGCCATGTGAAATTACACTCGTGGGATGGTCCCCTCCCCTCTGGTTCCTGCTCAGGCTGCTTGGGGCCTCATGCATGTTGGTTCAGAGCATCTCTCTGAAGGGTAAGGGATACTGCATCCTCCCTGGGCATTCTGCTCACTCCAGTGTTCCACCACCCTTTTAGCAAAGAAGCAAATTACTGTATCAAGTCAAAATCTCTAATGTTTCAACACATCTTTACTGCCTCTGTACACCTCCGGGAAAAGTTGGGCTCTGTCTTCTCCTCACTCCCCTCAGTAGCTGCCTACACCAGGGGGGCTCTCCCTGAAGCCACCTCTCCTCAGGGCTGAGCCAGCACAGCTCTCCCAGCTGCTCCCCCCTCTCCCAGAAACTCCAGCCACACCGTATCTTGGCAACCTGCCAGTGGCTCTGTGTTAGTGTTTCATTTTCTTGTGATGGGGAGCCCAAAATGGGGCAGAGTAAACACACAGAGGGACTAATGCTTCCCCTTCTGAGGCTGCCTGGCCTTTTGCTCATGGAGTGTGGAGTGCTGTCAGTCTCCTTTTGCTTCAAGAACGTGTTGCTGACTCTCAGCTCCTCGTCCACTGGGTCCCCAAGGTTTTATTCTGAAATACTGATTTCTGCACAGCAAATCCCCAGCCTGTAGTGCATCAGGGCCCTGATTCAACTCCCCCTGCCAGGATTTTAGTTGGTTCAGGAGTTTATTTGACTGAGTTCAAGGTCAGCCTTTTTTGCTGATCTGAGCTATTTGTTGGGAATAAAGCTAGAGACAATCTCAGCAAAGGCCTGTCTGCCTCTACATCCCTTGGGAGCTGCTTTCAAGCTGATGCTCTTGCACTTGGCCTCTGCCTGAGCAACACTGCAGCTGTGCTGCAGCTGTGTCAGTGCCCAGTCTCCTACCTCCCTGATCCTGACCTGCTGGCTTGATTTCCTGGCATGACCTTGAACCTGCCTCATCATAACAGGCTTGCTGTGTGGTCACTGGACCCAGGCTGACACTGGCCACTCTTTCCAGACATATAAGCACAAGAAGCCCCTTTATACCCTTTACATCATTTGCTAATTTCTACTCAGCTTGAGCTTTGGATTTTGCAGTTCTTCCTCTACATGCTCAAGAAGTGTCTCTGAATGCCTTCTGGGCTGCCATCTCTGCTTCCTCCTTCAGTGTGCTCCCTGTGTGCATCTGAGCTGGGTCAGGAGTCTCCTCTCCACCCATGCTTCTCCTCTGTTACCCTTGCTTTACTTTCCATACATATAAATAATATATGTAATATGTAGTTTATTTATGCAATAAACTACTCTTATGCCCTAAGGAGGTTGTCCTTGAAGCCTGACTCACTCTCCTAGGCCCCTTATTCCAACTTGGGGATTTACCAAGTCTCACGGTCATTGCAGCCAAGGCCACCCTTGACCTTCACCTTTTCAGCCAGTTCTTCCTTCTTTGTGTGTAATGGGTTCAGCATTCAGTTCAGTAATCACCTGCAGCAACAAAATGTCCTCAGTACACTTCCAAAACCTCCTGGATTGGTTGTGCATGATCCTGTCACCATTCTAGTGGACAGGGCATTTGAAATTCTCTGTGAATGCCAGGGCCTGTGATAAAGAAGTGCTCGAAACAGGACTGAACAAAAATCCATCTTCATGCCTGCAACATAATTAGACTCCAAATATCCCTGCAAGCACCTGTGATAGCAAAGAGAAACCTCATCATGCACACTACAGCATGAGTGGGAAATGCATCTTAGAGCTGTGGTGAACTGCAGTCAGCCAGACAATGTGGATGGACACAATGGGACTGAAACTAAGACCTCAAGACACCAAGCAAGGACCTTAAGTTCTGAATTTGGTGTTGACCCTAAAGAAGAAGATCCCTACCTCCTTATCACCTCCACTTATTGAAGTAGTTAATCTCTGCATGTTTCTATCCAAACAGCTTCAGAAGTAGCACGTGAGATCTGAGGGAACTGTATTGAAGTACAATAGTCTTGAAATCTTCATTTCCAAGGATTTTTTTTTCTCTTGCAATCTCCAGAGAAAACAAAGCTAAATTTCCTCATTCAAGGACCTTTTACACATTAAAATGTAATTGCATTCTATAAGCTAGTCCAAGGCCATGTTCTTTCTGCTCTATTATCTCCTAAGTTTTTTTAATGCCAACTAAGATTAATGTTAAATGTGGTATTTTGTATACAGGCTTCTGTAGCAAAGCATCTTCTGTGACATTCACATCATTTTAAAAAGCATTGTGAAAGCTGCTATCTGTCATTCATGGTTTGCTCATCACATCTAGTTTTGCTTAAGAACACTCAATTTATATGTATTAACAGGGCTGGGCCTGTTCTACAGGGTACAAACCAGGGTAAAAATCTGAAATACGCCAAGTGAAAGTATTTCAAAGAGCTTAAAGATTATTCCTGATATCAGCTTTTGCACTTACAAGTATATTCATTGCTGTCACAATCAACTGCAATTGTTTGTTCCACTTTTTCTGAAACATTCTGGACAATTTTTCCCCTCACATAATGTATAGTAAACTTGGCAAGTGGGGAGACAGGGGGAATAGTTTTACAGAACAATATGTCATTTTTCTTTTTCACAGAACATATGTCAAGCACCAGCAGACTCAGGAGATGTAATCCATATGAGAGTTTCTCCAATGTGTTACAAAATACAGTCAGAGTCTTGCAAAAGGAGTTTCTTTCTTTAGTGTATAAGCTTGGGATGACAATTAGGTATAATCAAGCATTCAGTACACTCAAATTAAAAAAAAAAAAAAAAAAAAAGAGAAAGAGAGAGACAGAGAGAGAGAGAAAGACAGACAGAGAGAAAGACAGAGAGACACAGAGAGAGAGAGAGAGAGAGAGAGAGAGAGAGAGAGAGAGAGAACTCCTTTCCACAGTAAAACTATTGGGTATTTCCAGGCATTAATTAAGTAAATAAGTAAATTGTTTTGAACTGAAAGACCTCCTTAAAAGACTACCAGATTAGCCTGGAGACGATATACTGTGATTCTGATGTGATGCAGCTTATTTTCACTTTTGTAATCTACAGATTGAATGAAAATCATGTACAGTACAGAGTGTGTTATCAATCTTCTCACGTCATAGAGGTTGTTTTTATGATGGCTGCAGTAAGGGATTCTTGAAATAGTCTAACTGCAGTGCCCATGCACTTACCCAAATGATTGCAATTACCTCTGCTGTTTTCCTGCGACTGCCTCTGTTAAATGTTATCATTGAAAAATTTAAATTTCTCATCATGCAGTCATCAACTTGTAAAGCAATAACACAGAGAAGTAATAATGTACTGTGTTTTACTGCAAGATGGTTTCTGGGCTGCTGAGGAAGTCAACCAATATTTTCAACAAATATTTTCTGGGCATTAGCTGGGACATAAATCTTCTTTCATTGCACATATGGCCGAGGATCAGTCATCCACTGCCAGTAAAGATATTTGTCTTACCTATTTTTGTTTTGGACTCTTCAGAAACAAAGAGACCAACTTCACTGCACTTCTCAAACCCAACACTTGCAGGCTTTCACTCCCTGAAACAGAAGAACCAGCACAAAACACCTTTAATGCGAGCAGCAAACCAGCATCCCTGCAGTCCATCTGCTGTGTCCAGCTACTCAGGAGATCTGTGTCACTCAAAATAATTACTGAAGTATGGCAGTTCTGCTTCTATAGCTACTCTCTTGCTAAACTCATCCTGCACTTTGAAACCAAGCACTAAACCCAGGTGCATGGACTAGGGACAAGCAAGGGATCCCTGTTTCCCAGAGACTGTTCACAGGTATGCATCTAAGAGAAAGCACTTCTCGAACCAGACCATGAAAATGTCTGCCAACAGAGAATACTTTTCTTGATAGCATAAAACTGAAATCTACAATCTTCTCAGAGCTTTAGAAGAAGCTGTACTGGAAACATCTGTCCTGCAGCTGGATCGCAAGGCAAAGAGGATCCTAAACAACTGGGACAAGCACTGGTTGACCTGTGACCTGCAAGGTCACTGTGCTGTCTTGCTTCCTTTGCTGTTGTCTCCTAACACAGGGGATTTACCTCTGCAGAACCATAAAGGAGCTAACAGGTGCCTGAGAAAGAGACAAAGAATGAGTACTAGTGGTGGGAAATTTCTCAAAGCCCTCTGACAAAAGAAGTTGGACTTTCTTGTTTCCGTATGAAGCAGGATGCTTTCCTGTGACATGCAGCAGCAGTGCTGTTTCCTACTTCTGTTTCAACAGAAGCAGAAAAATATCTTCAATGCATTATGATTAATTTGTCTTAAAAATTGTTTTCTCTGTCCTTAGCTCTTTAGATTTTACTGCCTATTCATCTGTGTCTAAGAAATAGGTGTAATATGTAAATATTTTTTCTGTCTATAATGTTAATAAAGTATATTGAGAATGTTAATTAGCATTCTATGTTTCAAAGAACATTTTCTTAATGTTCTCTGCAACCACTTTCTGGGTACTAAGTTTATGTTACTTTTTTTTTTTTTTTAATTTTCAAATTTTCATATCCACAAAAGGAATTGTAATCTGACTATATTCAGTTCAATCTTGTCTATTCTATTTCCCCAAATATCAAAATAACTTTCTTTGGACTACTTTTTTCTTCCACATTATGTTTTCAAGTTTCTTCTTTTTGCAGGGAGTTAATTTTCTTCAATTTCCAGCAGTATTTCTGCTATTTCTGAGCAGCTCTGCTGCCACTTATTTATGAGCTCCATCATCTGTGCTCTTGCCATCAGCTCTCTCTGTGTTGGACTGAGGCACACATCATCCCTGAGCACTCGGATAAAGTTGTGTTTTCCCATTTTAAAAAAAAAATCAAGTTTTCAAAACCTTTCATTCACTAGCTTGTATATAAACTCAAATTTGAGAATAATTGATCTTGAAATGTCTGGCTGAATATACAGCCTGCCCGAAACAAGAGCAGGAGAGCTCCCTCTGTCCACTCCCATAGTTTGTGTGAATCCATGTGGATCCAGCAGGAGACTGATTCAGTGTGTCAGGGGTAGGGGATGGAGGGAGACCTGCACATCCATCCAAACAGAAACACAGGGTCCTCTGCTGTGGCTGAGAGCATTTTCCGGGAAGAGAGAGGAGTGTGACGATGTTAAACCAAACAAGAGAGGAGAACACAAAGATCTCTTTGTCAAGTTTCCAAGACACAGTTGCCTTCATCCTTTCTTCCCCTAGCCTCCTAATGAAGCTGCCAAACACCGCCCTCTTAATATTTCATGCATCGTTTCCCTGCATAGACCTCTCTGTCCTCAGCATTTGTCCCGTATCAGTTTTTATCCGCTGTAACCTTACAGTCCTGGGGAGTAACTTCACCCATGAGGCTGCTGGAACAGAAAGCAATGCTGCCTCTCCCAGTGAATCCAGGAAAGTTTTAGCCAGGGAGTTCAGGCTGCAAGAATGAATATGATATTTTTCATGGGTGAAGCGGCCAGACCAGATTCTCCCAGCAGGGAACTGCAGCCCATAGAGGATCATTACTGGTTTGTTTTCCAAGCCATGCTAAGGCTTGGGAAAAAAACCACAAAAAACCCAACAAAACCAGAACCTGAGAATTCAGCTGATAGGCTTGGCAACCCCTTAATCAGCTGCTTGTATCAGAATTATAGAGAGCAATCTAAGCCAAAAAGTTGCACAAGTGCCACTGTTTCCACCCAGCACACCTCCCGGCACACCAGAGGAAGCGTTCTGTCCCCGCTCAGATGCACTCTGTTATCAAATGAGTCACTGTGGCCTTTGCATGTCTCCCAGGGCAAGTTCAGACTGAGGGGCTTCTCATCATTTTCACTTTACAAATGCATGTAAAGTTCAGTGTTTTGCTGAAAATAAGTTTTCATTTTTCAGAGCAGCCTCATGTACCTTAAAATCCACTTAAATCCGAAATAACAGACTGTAATTAAAGGCATGGAGTAGACTCTTGGGTTTAGAAAAAATATTTTGGTGTGTCTCTGTTGCCGGCTTCTTTTCCTGACCCCGAGAATGTACAGTTTTGTTTCCCCAGCCCAGAGATCTTGAAGGAAAGGGTCATGAGCCATCTCTTCTTATGTTTTCTTTGTAGATTATTATTTCTTATCAATACATTCTTCTCCTGCCCTGCAGAGATCTGTGCAGCAGGACACATTCAGGCACTCTCCCCGAATCTCAAAATCCCTGAAATACCACCCACACAGAGTGGTGTGTACATTTATACTACAATCCATGTAGTCAGTGTTTATAATACTTCTCCAATAACTATTATCTATGTTTGAAAGTTAGACTCTACTCTAAACCAACTATAATGTAGAACCTCACTGCAGAAGATGGCAGCAAGGAAGAAGAAGGAACAAGCCCAAAAGCCATGTGGTTCCTCCATCTTGCCTTCACCTGTCTGCCATCCTAAAACCCATATATCTAAAATTCTCACCCTGTGATTAAACTACACACTATTCTACTATCTAATACACATTCTTGAAAACTCTTCTTCATTCCAGAGCCTAAAAAGCCCTTTTTCCATGAACAAAGGTTAAAAACACTGTTTGTCAGAGATCTTAAAATCTCTTAAATGTGCAAAGAATAATTTCTCATAATTCCAGACTCTGACAGTAGACATGTTGAAGGAGACAGATTAAGCCCCATATCATTCATACCAGCCCATCTTCACAAAAGTCAGGTAATTTATGCCAGCTGATATTTTGGCCTTGCATTTTAAGCTTCCAATAAGAAATTAGGAGAACAATACTGAGAGCAATCGAGGGAGTTATAAAAAAGATTTGGAATTATTATTTTAAGATTTAATTTCTAGATTTTTGTATAAAACCCAAATGTTTACTAATCAGGTCAAGGCATGTGTCTATTCAGGAGCCATCTCAGTATCATTGAGGAATTTGGCAGAATTCTCAGATCGACTTTCTTTTGTAGCACTTATTGCCAAAATGCTTTGTCATTTTCCAAGAAATGTATATTTCTTGGATTCGTTGTCCCAGCTGGTTTATTGATTCCATGGTTCTCCTTTCCAAATCACTGTTCCAGCTCATTGATAATTCTATCCAGTGCTGGTTACACAAAATGTTGTTGAAAGTCCTCTGTACTTTGAAAAGCCATGTGTTGACCAGTATTTTTAGTTAACAGATATACTTAGCCAAGATGACAATCTCCAAATTTTCTACTTCAGTGTTTTTCCCCAGAAGGCAATGAGCTGTTTGTTGCAATAAACTCTTCTGTTTTGCCCATACTTATGGCCACAATCCATGCTCTAAATCACTGTCTACATTATTTTAACATAAATCCTCTTTCAAATACCCTTCTAATTCAATGGCATGCTGTAAATCAAATACACACTATTATAACTGCCTTGAGACTCTACTGGAGCTCTTCAAATATACTCTTTAAAAGCACTGACTTTATGGCAAGCTTCAGGGTAAATTTACAGCGTGATACACAAGGACTTAGTCACAGGATCAAATTCTGCATGCAGAGAAGCTTAATGGCTTTGTCTTCTCAAACATACAGGTGGTTCACTTTAGAAATATATTTAGTCCCACTGAAGTTAATAGAATTATGTATATGCTTAAGGTTAAGTATATGCATAAGTATTTTTAGGAATATTTCCAGTATTCCAAATCATCTAGATAGCTGCATATTTAAATCTTACCTTTTTATAATTTGGCATATATTTTTCTCTCTTTCAAAGCATTTAGTGTGTTTTGGCAGCAACTGGCAGATTTTGTGGTTAGCAAAACTTGGCTAAAAAGAATCCACTAGCTCAGATCGTCAAGAGATTGGCTGCATTAATCACACCTAATCACACTAAAAGCATTTCTAAGCAATGGACCTGGGTGACACCAGTCCCCCATGAGCAGTCCCCAGGGTCAGGTTTAATGCTGTCTCAGTCTGCTGGTGCAGTTTAGGACACAGAGGTACATTACAGGCTTGCAGTGTTTTCTTAAGCCAGATCAAACACAAGCAAAGGCTGCACTGCTACTTTCTGACCCACCCTACCCCTCAAGAAAAAAAAAAAAAAAAAAAAATCAACATCCACCCCTCTGCCAACCCCCCAACAAAATATAAAAAAACCCTCAGTGTGACCTCCATCCTTCTCTTTTTGTCCCCATTGACAAGAGAAGGCTACTTTTGCCTGGCAGCCTTGGAGTGCTGCTTCTTTCTCCGCTTCATATACATGCCTGAGGCTTTAAACCCTGTCTACCCAGCTGATTAGAAGGGATATCAGGCTGACAGCCACGATGATGAAGACCAGGAACAGCATGAATAATAGTCTTCATGGTTTGATATAAACTAATATATCAGATTACCTATTTTCCAAGAGATTTCTATGGCTGCACAGCTAATCCACTTTGAAACTGCAGCTGGTCTCTGGGCATACGATCACATGAGCACGCCAGGGAAAGTCCTGAACAACTGTGGTGAGGAACAGTCCACACTTCAAAACACAACTTTGTGATCATTTTGTCAGGAATAATAGACTCTGTAAGAGACAGGACATATTGAAAATGCTAAAAAATTTAACTGGCTAGTATTTCTATAGCAGTTTTGCTGTAAAATAATCCAAGAGAAAATGTCTCAATGTACTTGCCTTTCAAAGGAGTCCCAAAGGAGAAGTCCAGATTGCAATTCACATCTAGATTGTCTGATTTATGAAGATCCTCATCTGCCAAATTCAGCAGCCTGCAGAAATTAATCCCAACAAGCTACCATTATGAGAAAGCTAAATGTGACTCTCTATCTCCTGGGCAGAGAACTACAGACTGGAAGATTAAATAAACTCTTGCTTAGCACTGAGCAAGACATTTGCAACCTCAGATCACAGCAATGACATTGCTGCCCCAGTATTTCAGATCAAACACTGTCTTGGTCAGTTGCTTATCTCTAAAATCAGTTTCTTCCAGTTCAACAGAGCTTGGGGAATAAACATTCCTTCTGTAATCTCCAAGTTATTTACTGGGCTTTTTAAAAAAGGCAGTAAAATAGTAATTATAAAATAGCTGATTATCACATAAATATTTACTCATTTTAAGGGCATCTCAGATGATAGGAGGGTGGAGATTTGATGTAACCATTTCACTTGCAGAGCTAAGCAAGTGAATAACCACTGTGCACTCAGTGGGTCAATGCACTCACACACGAGTATATTAGGTCCTGGGCCTGTGGCAATCTGCTTTAACTGTTCAACAGACATTAAACATCCACATTTATGTGTAAAGCTTCAATGTGGTTGAAAATGAATGCCTGCCCCTACTGTCTTGTGCAATACAAGAAATTTGAACAGAAAAATGAAGAGAAACTTGCTAACGTTTGACTGAGGACATTATACAGACACTCAAAACCAAGGGAACCTCACCCTAATCCCAGTACAGGTACCTGCAGCTAGCATGAAGAAACAAGAGGTGTGTGAGAAACCTATTGCAGGGAGGTAAGATTATTTATCAATGATGTAATAAACTATAATGAGATAAGCAAGGCCAGCGTAGTTAAAGACATAAAGCTTTTCAAAATGTGGAAGAAGCATGAGAAGAGGTTCTGCTAAGATGAAGTTCAATAACCTACCTCTGATACCCACTCATATTAGGAAGCTGAACACTAACAAGAATTTTACAATGAGCAATCTTAATTTTGCACACATGAACCAGTGTTTTCTACTAATGATGTGAAAAAGTTATTCCTGACCATGGCAGCTGGCAGATTTCTTTATGAAATAATTATCAAACTAACAAGCAAGGTTATATTAGACTTTTAGAAATCATGCTGTAAGAGAGTTGCACGTGCAAAATAAATTTGTATTAGGTTATCATAACTTGCTTAAGTTTAGTTAAATGGAAAAAGAAAGAAATGGTCTCTAACTATGAATTTTATTTCATAACAGCAAATTTTAAGGAAGAGAAACTAAGTGAAAAAATTCCTGAAGTCATCCAGAATATTAACTCTAGTCTTGGAATTTTCTTAAACAGAATTTGCTAAAACTATCTGGAATTGACGAGTGAGGAAAACCATAGGTAAAGGACTTCAGAAGTAGCCACAGGATAACAGTTCCAAAGGCATTTTAGGAGTAAGAACAGAAGCTGATACAAACTGGTAAAGCCAACATAGAATAGAGGAAACAAGAGATTCTCATGCCAAATGAGATTTCTCATAGAAAGAAGCAAGTGGTTCATCTAGCTTAGGAAAACCAAGTCTGGGAGGGAAGCTGATCCAATTTCCCAACTGTCCTTGAAGCTGCTGCTACTAAAAGTTTTTAGCTTAAGTTATAATAGCAACAGTTCAAGGAACTGGGCTAAAAAAAGTCATCTTCATGGACAATTAAAGAGGAAATAAGGTTTTTCAGAGAAGTGAATTATGAAAGTATAATGACAGTGCAGCTTCTTGGGTCAGGGCAAAAAACAGCAACTGAAAAGGTCACTCCAAACCTACAGCCCGTGCTCCTATCTTTAGTCTAGAGCTTTGCCATATTCTAAACAACCTAATAAGTCAATGCAGTTTATTGTGCTTTATCAAGTTGTACAAGACATCTTCAGGGAAAAACAATAACCAAGCTCTACTGCATGTTTTTCTCAGAGTCAGGGACTGGAGCCATGGCATTTGGATGAAAAAATCTTTATTCTTGCCCAGTTTTCTTCTGTGGAGCCAAAGTGTCTGATTCTGCTGGCATCCAGTTTCAGTTCTGATTTCAGTCCCGTGAACCTGGTAACTCTGGACTGTGATCTTTTACATCACAAAATTTCTCACTGTCTTGGTAGCCAAGTTTATCATCATCATTTCTCACAATAAAGCAATGCTGCTGACTGTTTCAGATCATTTCTCACTGTAGTTTCTGGCCTTTCTATTCTGCAGTTCACAGAACTGACATGTAAACTGGTTTTCTCCTTTACTCCTCTCTTTCCCCAGTTGTACAAAATTACTTTAAAGATCACGTCATCTGTTTCAGTCGTCTTTGCTTTTGGCAAGTAATGCTTCAATATCCATTTCCTGATCCTATTCCTAAATGATCATAAATAGAAAAACGTGAATATAAATATGCCAGTATGAAGTCAATGCCAAATGACTGCTATGTCCCTGATGTCCTATATAATACCAATATAATCTACATTTCAAATCCTACAAAAGGTTTTTGCATTTGCAGTGTCACCACAGGCTCCATGAAGCTGAAACTAGAGTGCTTTTGGTTCTATAGCACTCCAGCCCATCCAGCAGGAAGAGCGCAGCTTTAGATTTTTAAACTCAGAAAAACAGAAAGACCATATTTTCTTCATGGCCTCAAGCTGCAACATAAGCAAACCTAAACTTCACGTGGGTAAGCATGTGAATATCCCATAGTGTAACAAGAAAACAAGGGACAAGCTCTCTTCTGACTTTGGGAAAAGAAGTGGTGGTTTGCAAGAACATCAAGGTTTATAATGATTAATTCAGCAATGCAGACTTCTGCATTATTTGATAACTACATGCTCTTAATATTTCTCTGTAAGTCTTGATCTTACGCTTTTAAAGTGTGCCTGGCTGAGAGAGCACCTCCTTTTGTTACAGGCCAGGGAAAACAGATTGCAACATTTGCTTTCTCCTAAGCTCAAAGGGGAAGGTGAGGGGGAAGCATAGACCTAGTATATGGAGCTTGGTATTTTTCTAAGTTACCAGAAAACACAATAAAAACCTGCACCAGTGTTGCTAATAATTGCTCTGAAATCATAAGAGTTAAAGGTATGAACAGCCTAAAGGGTTAATGGATACCCCTGCTTTTTATGGTAAAAGACCTTAATGGCATTCAGCACATTTTTCCACTGATTTTAATGATGTCAGGATTTCATCTTTCATTCTCATTGATTTTCATTACACCAATACATATATTACAGTCCACCATCCTTATGGGCTGCTTCAGGAAGGAGTCCCATCTTGGTCTGGAAAAAGGGTGATTTTTGATGAGTCCTTGTATATTCTCTGTTGCCCATCCAGCTTATGCTGGCACCCACAGCCTGGTCAGACAACACAGTGCCAAGGGACAGGGAAATTACACCTTTCCTAGTAGTAAATGAACATGCTCATCTGGAAGAACCTTTAAAAAGCTCCCTGAGGTAGTTTTCTGCCAGAACAGTGCTCTGAACAAGCCCCACAGATGGTGAGGCAATTTCCAGAGCCGGCAGAAGAGGAAGAGCAGGATCACCTCTGGCCAGTGGCCACTCCAGCAGCTCCACCTCTGAGGTGAGAGAGAGTTTTCCAGAGGAGCTAGAAGGCACCCTAACTCAGCTACTGAGAAGTGCAGGCACAAGAGAAAAGGCCCTGTAGATGGAGATTTCTTTAGAAAACATGTAAATGATAATTTTCTGATGCAACAGTTGAATTTCTGTTTCAGGAGCACCTTATTTTGTGTTCTGCTAAACCGGTTATTTTAGGGATTAAGAGTCCATTTGGCATGCTTACTTTGAGGAGGTGCTGCAGCCTTCATTCTCATTTCAGTGCTCTCAGACCTTTGCTTCCACCACACAGACACTGAATTCATTTCCCAAGCAGGATGTGCAAGCACAGGGAGAGCATCTGCTTGCAAGCAAGCGGGAAGGCTCTAAGGAGCAGGATCAGATACTGGCACAAACATTCCTATCAGACCTGCATCGGGTCACTGCAGTCACCCCCAGGCCACACATGGCTTTCCAGAAGCATCAGCCCCTGGGTCAATGAAAAGGGCCATTTGTTCCCAGTACCAGAGAGCTGCTGCAGCACAGCACTGGTGCTCAGGGGAGGCACTGAGCAGATGCTCTGGGTCACTGTCTGGTGGCCTGGGCTCTGGCATTGCTCGCTGCAGCTGCTCTGCTCTGTACATATTCTACACACTGAAAATCGGTGCTCACATCCCTACCCGGCTACCCAGCACACTAATACCAGAACAAGAAATGTATTGAAGGGAAAGGAGTAGAAGTCAAGTCTGAAAGGAAGGTGACCCCATTTCCTCCATCACAAAAACCAGCGCTAGATGAGTTTTTCCCACTCACCTTAGCCAGAGGCAACCCTCATGACCAGAGCCACTACCACTGAGGTTTTGCACTCCCAGTACTTTCAGAAGCAATACAGCTCCAGCAGTTGCTTCCCTAACATCTAATTTTTGGGGAGAAAAACTTCTCTTCCCCTCACTAACATGAGTGTTACATGAGACCATCTTCCAGCCCAGCACCAGGATCCTACTTCTGGCCCTGAGGTATGGTCACTTGATCTGGAATCCCTTCACATATACTAAAACCAAACATGTGGTAATGCAACTAGCTGACCACAGTTTTGCTGTTCTGCACACACACAATCACTTGTGCTGAGTGCCCACATTAGCCTCCTAAGTCTGGACTAATGCACAAGGAAGAGCCCTAGTCCCAGCTACCTGGGTGGATACCATGGGCCCACGCCAGGTTCTGTTAAATCCCCAGCAGCAGAGCAATCCACACTTTCCAAATGAAAAAGGACAAGTTTAGCAGGTAGCATAGCAAGGCAGAAAATAACTATTTCAGGAGAGGTTTTGAAGTTCCCCCATTTCTTTTTGTTCTGCTGCAGAAATGTCATAGCTGGTTTCCTGCATCCCAGATGACTGACCAAACAGCTCAGGATCACAGAGCTACCCCGAGGGCAGTTTCTGGATTGTCACCAGGTACCAGAAAACTGTCATGTCAGGCTGTGTGTGACTTTGGATCCCTGGGTCTTGAATGCAAGTGTTAGACTAATCTCCCACTTCTGTTTACTGAGGCAATTGACAAAGGGCCCTCAATGCTATTTAATTTGCATGGTAAACAGAAGTGGTTCTGTAAAGTGGGATTTTTAATTTAACTTGTAAAATGAGATTTTTCAGAAATACTCTGTGGCCAAGTTGCTCATTTTAATAGGACTTTCCACATAAAATCTTAATTCAGGCAAGTTTTTTCTCATTCAATTTTCTAATCAGGGTCGGAGTGCACCAACAGGTTGTGCAGCCATTTCTACTGCTCAAAGCTGCCTGTGGGATGGTGTAGTCGTTTTTTCCGGGATTGAGCTTGCATGAAAAAGCATTGTAAGAAACCCCACTCCTTCACTTGGGGAGTATTATTTTATGGGTTTTTTGGAGTAAAAGTTTTCTGCTAAAAATCTTTGTCATGAGAGTGAATATAAAAATAAAGTTTGGTTTCCAAAACTCTAATAGTCTGTCAAGTATTAAAATTACGTTTGAAGAGTCCCTGCAACTATTACTATTTAATGATACAGGTTTTTTTTAAAAAATGCTTCAAGGTTGTTGCTATGGAGTACCCAGATCACCTGCAGCTATAGGAGTAAGCATCCTGTAATGTATAATGAATGCTGAGGCTCTACTTAGATTTGCCCAGGGCTTGTTTTGCCTTAAAATGTTGGGGGTTGTTTTGGGGTTGATTGTTTCAGTAACATTTGTGGAAGTTTTAAAGTGCTTAAGTACAGCCCAGGGAGAATTCTAGTGCTGGTGTTTTACATTTTTCTATAGTGAATACCAAACTCTTTTGCATAGTTGATCTTCAACTCATCCAAGAGCAGTTTCAGCAGAAAAACTACCATTTATAACTTTATAGCTAGGACCACTGGTTGGCAGGATAATGTGGAAGCAGACTGATCTGCCCTTCCCCTGAGACATATGAGAAATTAAAATGTTCCCTGTCCACTCCCAGCTTAGATGAGATGCTAACAAGAAGCAGGGAACTGTATACACTGTCAAGTCCCTATTTCAAAGGGAACAGAACATTTACACTTTTATGAATAGTGCTGAGTGCCAAAGGTACTGGATAAGCATACATCATTTCCGTGCAGTTTTATGAACCATTCTGTAGCATGTATTAATCCCAGACGGCATAGGAACATCACCTTTGAAATGAATACTGCTGTCTGAACCTCATTGACTTCTGCTGCCCAAAACCACCACAGCCCTTTGACATTCACAGGGAAGGTACAGCTCCCTGTTCTCTCTCATCTCCTGAGAGACAGCAGACAACTAAATGTTAGTTTAGATGCTTCAAAAAAAAAACCCAAACAAAACCAACACCTTAAGAACCCACTGGTTCCAGGCCTGCTGAACAGATTTTGTCAAGCTTTTAGATATTTGAGAACACCACATTATTTTCATAGACAGACAGACAATGTAAGTACAGACAGGCATGAGGCATTTGGTTTCTCAAGGCCCTTGCTAGGCTGCACAGAAAGTTAATTGTTCAGCACTTCTAGAAGGCCCAGAAACAGAGATGTGAATGTTTTTGAAAGTACTTCTTCCATTGAGGGAAGATCACCTAAGGCCAAGTTGTTGTTTTGGTTCTAATACAGCAGCAAAAGTTGCCTTAGCTTTGCTCATCCTTGGGCTGAGTGTCCAATTCAACTCCAGCCACAACTCCTGAATTCCACCAGCCAAAATAGTCCAAATCCTGAAACATTCAATTATTTCAAGTGGTTACTACAGTCCTTTAAAATTCAGTGTTTACTGGAGAAAGTAAATAGAGAGGTGCAAAAAATGGAGCTCAGCTGCTTGATTCAGCTTTTCCAACAGTGGCAATGCTTCTGTGTGAATTTTAGTGGGGATTCAAGATACCTGATACCTCCAAGCTCAGCACCATTACCTCAGTCTAAAGCAAACCAGAGCCAGTTAATTCTGAAGAACTAACTACTCTGGGAAACCTCATAGATCAGTGACAGAACAGCTCACAAAGCCAATGGGATGAGGACTAAGACAAGCTGTAAATAAGTATTAACTCCCAAAATACAGGATCCTATTCACTTGTACCTTCTTTAGACATACAGGAACTCCTAGACAATATCCTTAAAAGAAGTTTGAAAGTCAGTCAGTCTGGATGATCCCACCGGCCTTTTCTCCACATCTCATGTAATGGCAAAGTTCAAAGTAACATTTTTTGGAGCATCACTTCCAAATTCTCACATCCTGAATTTTGTGAGCTGGTTGCTAAACATGAGGCATCTTTACAGCATGCTCTATGCAGCAGAACCTGAGTGCTCTTTACAAGAAGCTGATTATTCTTCACAAAGTTCCAACTCCTGGCACACAGATAATTTTCAGAGACAAGTTTTTGGGTTTTATTTTTATTTCTTGCAAAGGCCATATGATTCATCAGTAGTCTAGGTTAGATTTGTAACATACTTGTGCTACCTGCTCAAGCCACAAGACCCTATTTCTGAAATAAAGGGCAAAAAGAGCACAAGAAAGCCATCCAAAATAGCCATTCTCTCAGCCATGTCTGAGAAATATGCACTAAAATTTTTTGATCCAAATAACCTTTTTGCTAAGATAATACAAAAACCTTTTCTCCATTAGCTAGGAATATATTCTAATAAATACATTTTTTAATTCATGTGCAAATGAAACTAATTATTCCACTATGAAATAAAATAGACATTTTTGACATGTCTTTTGCCATTTAAAATTATTTTATTCTCATGGGATTCCAGCCACTGTCCCTTAAAGCATGCCAGGGGCATGTGAATGATAATGCAAACAGAAACAAGGTCTGAAAAGACTTACATTAAAAAATTCACTTGAATTTTAAAACTTCTCAAAGCATAAACGTAAAACTGTAAATAAATATATAACTATTGTATATTAAACCAACTGAAATAAAAAAAAAGCATTGAAACCTCTCCAGTTTATTCTTCACTTTTTAGAAAAAAACATTTAAGTATGCAATAATAAATCATTATCTCATATTTTTCTCACACTAAATGAGATCCGTATATGTTTTATGGGGTTATACATGGTATATGTAATCCTCAAACTAAGACACTTTTCCAGGTCCCATCTTGCCCTCTACAGAAAGCTCTTCCAGACTTGTAAAACAAATCACATTCTATCATCATTTCCCAAGACTTCTTAGTCAGCCACAAGAGATAGGAGGGAAAAATAATTTAAGAAACAAATAAACAGACAAAACCTACAAGCCAATGTACAAGAGCAGCCCCACAGCAGAGTGCAAAAAGTAGCATCATAGCAGCAAGCAAGGTAAGAAGAGATATTTACAGAGAGGCTGCACTTAATAACAAACATTTAATATATACACCAGTGTTTTCCAGCTGCCTAAAACCCAGTAACTCCTGCTAACTGGTTTCATGCATAATCCCCACAAGGAATATTTATAAGCCTTTTCTTTGGCACAGAATTATTTTAACATTCTTATAGTTTATACCTGACTTACAAGCTAGTTTCTGGTCACTGTGTACTACAAAAGATTTTTCCTTTCCTCTGAGTTGCAAGAAAAGGAGATGAGCTGCTGTGCATGAGCCCTGGATACATTTCAGTTGGGGATGTTTCTTTGACAGTAAGAGACAAGATGAGAGCACAGACAATCCACAGTACTCCAGTGAATTAACATCAGATGACTTTGCTGGCTGTGACAAGCAATAATTCAAACCCAAACCATGTAGAAGGCCTAATTCTGTTCAGGCATAAATTGGAGCAACTCCACTGAAGCAAATCCAATTTGCTGCAGAGGTATCACAGGATGCACACACTGCAGCTCTGGGCACTGCAGGGCTCATGAAGGCACAGCACTGCACATGGACACACAGGCTCTGTTTTCTGGAGAAACCCTGGGGCTATGGGAAAAGACTCCCCAACACCTTTAGCACTGGAATGGCACCACCCATGGTGACAAACACCAATCCCAGCTCAGTCTTCCGCAGCAGCAACTTCTCTATGCAAGGACTGCAAGTTACTGCAGTAGCCAAAAATTGCCCTGACACCTCTCAGAGCTCCTGTTACAGGCTCGCTTCTCCAGTACCATAAAGAAAGCTGCAATCCTTCTCCTCGAGATCCTATGTGACACCTGTGCCAGCTTCCCCTGCTCCATTCCCCAGCCTTCTCCCCCCAGCTTCTTCCCAGCCTTCCTCTTCCTAAACCAGAGCGTAGGCAGGACTAACAGCAGGTTTTCCATCTTTTTGCTCAACGTTTTCAGTCTCCTGGGACTCAGAGGTGGTGTAAGGACATATCAGCACCTGCATGCACAGGAGGGCAGGAGGCCCTGTGCTCCCAGTCTGACCAGCCAAGGCAGGGGCAGTTTGCACATGGAGCAGTCCTCCCCAGTGCTGCCTCTCTCCTGAATGTCTTTGCCATTCTTGTTCATTCCCTCTGAACATGAGGAGCTGAAGATGTGGGATGCAATAGGATACCTCTACATTTTGGCAAAAACTCAAAGGCAGTTGTGTTGTCACCTATGTCTGCTGTGACTACAAAAAGTGATTGCATTTATAATTTGCATACGCAAGTTATTCTACAGATTTCATTAATCTGTTCCTAAAAATGCTGCTAAGGAAGTGGGAGATCTGTTAAGGATAGATCAAGAGGATAATTTGTTATTTAACAGAGCAATGCTTCCATGTTTATTTAAGTTTTCCCCCCAGCCACTGGTGCACCATTATCAAATTAAATAACATCTAATCAGATATCAGATTATTGTATTCTTTTATGAGCCAGCAAATGCTTAATGGGTTTTATTTTTGAAACAAGAAGACTCATATTACAGGAGATTAATGCTGTGAAAAAAACCTCTATATTAATATCTCTGAGCAATAAGGGATATGAATTAATAGACAGATGACCTAGTTACAAAAATGTGATGGTTTTAAAAAAATTCAATATGATGTATTTTAAAACTTTGCAATATTAATTCTTTGAATATACTTCAATGAAGAAGCCTTCTGTTATGCAAAACCATTATACATTCTGACACAGAAACATGAGTGGTTTCAATTGAAAGAAATCCTGACACCCTCCCTCCCAGGAAGGGGGGTAGTATGTCCTGATGGAGCTGGCATTCCAAGGCTGGCTGGGCAGTGCCCATTGCTGCCTGCCCTGCTTATGGCCACCAAGGTGTTCTGGCCCACACAGCCACTGTTCCTCCAGTCCCCAGGCCACACTGCTGAGCAGCTGCTGCTGTCACCAACAGGAGGAGCTTAACAGGAGCAAAGGGGACCAGCACTCCCCAGCACCCCGGCAGAGTGCTCTGAACACTTCAGTGACAGCCTCTGCTGAGCAAAGGCTGGGGGAAAGGACAGCCAGCTGCCTCCAAGCCCTCAGCCGATCTACAACTCTTTGTGCAGCATCTCTAGTTTCTGTATTGCATATCTAAGCAGACTCTGTACTCTTTCAAAGCTGAACTGAGCACAGATTTCATCTTTAGTTCCTTCTGAGAATAAGAAAAATGCCCAAATTACATCTCCTCTAATTAATAGTATTTTTTGTCTTATACCACAAGTTCTTCTGCTTGCTCAACCAATTATTCCTCCCTTCTCTACCCAGCTCCTACCACTCAGCTTCAAAGCAGCCAGTCATTCATTTCCTACATTCCATCACCATGCAGTAAAACTGCTTCAGAGCAAAATGTTTCAGACTTGAGGCACTTAAATTTAGACCTTGCAATTTTACAGCAGTAATGCCTCCAGAAATGAAGCTAAGGCCATGTCAGCTTCATAATTTTTTAATGCTATGTCTTATTCCAGGATGGAGAATTTTTAGGGAAGCTTGAAAGATTAAGAAAAGAAAAACTGAAGGTTTTTTAGTAGCTTCCTGTTGTTTGTCTTGTAATGCTATCACAGTGAGTCAGTAGCTCAGACTTGTAAATACTATCCTACCTCATCTCTCTGGTTACTACTCAGCCAAGCCTTTCTAAAATATTTAAGTAATCGTTCTCTCTCTCTCTATTAAAACAACAGATGGAATTCCCAACCTTCAATTTTATGTCAGGATTCTGTAGTAATTTATTAACAGCTTGAACTCTGTTCTCCTGAGGATTTAACCTGATGGTTGAACCCAATTACATTACAGTCCTTTGTTCATCAAGGGACATATGTAATATGATATTAAATATGAAACAACCAGTGCCTGAATAATGTAGTCTTTGTGATACAAATTGATGGAGTGTGGGAGCCCAAATTCCAAGAACACAAACTATTCTTAGTTTGGATTTTATATCACAAAAATTCAGGAATAATTCCACTGCTGTCAGCTGACTTATTAATGTGAAACTGGCATAAATTAGAGCTGAATCATGGTTTGTCTCTCTCATTACTGTCAAGGCATGCTGAAGTCCTCCTCATGCACTCACAAGCTGGTTTATGACTCCCAGAAATCAGTATACATTTACATCAGTACATCTCTCATCCAGATCATCTCAGTCCCACCAACACAACCTAGAGGAACTCTTCCACACACAGTATCCAGACTGTAACTCAATGCAGCTCAGGGTCTCACCATGGCATGGAAACCTCCCACACAGAGTGAGAAATCTGCTTTGCTGTAGCAGTTATATTTGCCATTGTAGAATCACTCCTTTTAAGCTAACTTTGGCAGCTTAGTATATTACTTTTTCCATTATGAGTCTTCCCTTCCTACCCAATTTTTTTCCTTCTTGCATCACGATGCAAGCCTTGAATGTTCATTATTGTGCTTCTCCCACGATTTGCTCCTAGTCCCACACTTTATAGATGGCATGGTGTTCCTGAGCTCTTCCATCTGGCTCATGTGCCCCTGCTTTTTACCTATGTTCCAGACATTTCCAATGCATTAAAAAAAACTCTAATTAAGAAGTTAGGCCAATGAACACCTAATAACCGGGGAACCTCATAGGCAGAAAATGTCACTAGCTAAAGTTATCTTGCTTATTTTAAGATCATTTACATGTTCATCCCAAGGCTCAATGTCCAGCTGAAACATTGCTGTCAAAACAGTTCCCCAGTAACACAGGGCACCAAACGCATTCATTTTCATGTTAGGCTGTAATTGCAGTAGCAAAAAAGTGTATTTTGAAACATCCAGCACACTGCAATTAGCAGGCTGTCAGCATTCTTGGCACACAGTAAGAAGGACAAGATGGGTGGAATCACATCTTCCTGAACTGCAGAACTTAGAAAATCTGCACCTAAAGTGGGAGAGAATCAGTCTATCATCCATGGGGGAGAAACAAGCACCTCAAAAGTATTAATAACTTGACTGAAGGACAGATGTTTCAGAAAGGTTATTTGTACTTCAGAAGAATACAGTCACTTGACTACAAAGAGAGTAGCTGGTAGGTCAGGTATGGGCACCTACAGTGTAGGTTCCTAAACGGGGAGGAATTCTGCACATGGTACTCAAGCAGAATAGTATGTCTATTAAATATAACCAGTTGCCCTGGTGCTTTAAAACACCTCTTTATAACACTTGACCATGAGGTCCTGCTCAAAATCATCTTAGTTAATGCAGTCCTTATATATTAAGTCTAGAGATGGCCAGGAAGATCAGACCTTTTGCTTTTCCAGATGTCAGTCTGCTAGAAAAACTGGTTTTGTACTTCTAACTCAGAAAAAATGTAGTTCAAAGACTGTGATTGTGTTTCCATCCCATGAAAGCACTTTTGCTGCCAACTCTAAAAACTTTAAAACCAAGAATGGATTTTGAAATTATTTCATCAGAGAGCAATAACACTTTCTTTATAGTTCAGTTTACCATGTGTAATTGCCAGTGTTAATCTACACATAAGTATTCTAAATCCCAGTCCTAAAGAAAGTCTAATCTCATCCAAGCTTGTTTTCTGGAACTGAGCAAGAGCAAAGCACACAGCTGAGTTTCAATGGAGGTCTAGGAAGTTTGAAATCATTACCTTTCATATAGGAGGATCCCTGCCGCTTTTAACTTTTTATAAGCTCATTTACTGGTTTGGATCCTTTAGGTTCTCAAAGTTTGTCATATTTTTAATATATCTTTCTGGTATGAATTTAAAATCCAGTCAAAAAGTGTGATGACTGACTCCATCCCAAACCTTTGTGAAGGAGGACTTTGACTGTGTTGTTCCAAGCGCTTCCATCTATCTGGCAATTCCCTTTGCCTGGAAAAAGAAGATTGCTTAGGAAAGTTGGCCCCTTCCAGCTGAATCACTGGTGTACACAACAAACAAACAAACCAAAACCAAGCATCTCCTGTCCTTGTTCACACATTTTAACACAACCAGCCTTTTTCCCCATCTATAAAGCATGAGTCCAGCACCTCTGAAAAGCAGTCAGTTGGGGCAGGTTTTGTTTTTTTCATTGCAACTCCTCATGCAGTCCAAGTTGAACTGAGATCAAATTCTATTATAATTATTCTATTGTGCTTTTGGTGCTTAAACAACCATATTTCATGGCAGAAACAGCTGCAGTTCAAAAGCATATGCAAATATCTCTTTTTTGGGTAAGTATCAATCTGCCAAGGGTAACAGTAATAATTTCAGACATATAAGAGAGCTTTGGCAAGCCTGCCCCAAGACTGAGGTGTGTAGTCCTTGGTCTCTCCCTTAGTAAATGCATTGCTATGGCAGATCATGATACTGAAGCAATTGCACCAAGTCTTCAACCAATCCAGTATGAATATTAGATCTGAAATGAAGGGCTTGCTTTTGTGACACAGCAAATATTATATATCTTAAAATTATATACCTATCATGTTCCACTGAACCCCTGCCTTCTCCAGTTCCCAGCAGGCTGGTGACACACTGCTGTAGCCTCTCTCTTCCATCTCTGAGGAAGTCAGATGCTCCTTTCTCTCCCACACAGTCCCCATCCCACCAGACAACAAGGCTGAACTCCACACTGGGGGTGACCTGTGGTTTAGACAAGAGCAAATGAGCTAAGAGCTTCCAGCTCTCAAAATGCTCACATATTTCAAGACTTTAGGGAGCTGATTTTAGAAGTGTTCCATTAAGCCTCTACTTCATTCACTACCTTAAAAATCTCTTAAGATGTGAAGTGTGTCTGATCTCTGCCATACCTGGCTGAGGGGAGTGCTAGAGCCCCATGGGACACAGGCTCAGTAAGCCTGTACTTAGTGCAGGTACTCAGTCTCCTCCTGCACTGCATACACATCAGATGTTTTTCTCTACTGGGAATTGTTTTCCCCTTCATTCTGAGCAGTGTAATACAATAACACATTGCATGGTGGAAATGAGAACTTTTTTAAAAATCAAGTATCTTTAGTTAGCAACACACAAACCAGAGCGCACCAAACTTCCCACTCATGAGTTGGTTGCTTGGCACTTACAAAAGAGACACAAACACTTTCATAATCCAAGTTTTCTATGAGTCCAAATCTTACATATTTAAGCAATGTGCAGAGTCAGAGTTACTACAAACTCAGCATTGGCATGCTATCTATTGAACTACAATCAAACATGAATTATTTTTTTCTATTGCTTTTTAAATGCTCATGAGACCTTTTTAGAGCACATTCTCTATAGAGAAAGAGAAATAAATAACATTGTTCATGCTATGACCAGCATAACCTTACAAGAGTACTTAGCTACTACTACAGGATATGAAAAATCAAGGGGCTCTTCAAAACCTGATTCTTCAGCAACTCCATCATACACAGGTGGTACTGTCACACAGCTGAAGAGACACAGCCCAGAAAACAGAAGGGACATTCAAAGCTGACACATGAATCCTTTTAAACCCTCAGTGCCTTGGCACACTGCTGTGCCTGGCCTTGTCCTTCCTCATACCAGGCTGCACTCACCCCATTAAAGGCAATGAGAGTGAGGTCTTGGAGGAGTTGAAACAGGGCCCTATGTGGGGAATTTTAGAGAAGTCACACTGGTTAGTAAGTGCTTTTAGTTGGCTAAGAAGAGAAATAGAGAGCTGTTATCTTTCTAATACTGATGAGTTTGGGGTTTTGTTTGAGCGGTTTTCTGCAGCATAAGAAACAAAGTAATTTATTTCTATTTATTAAAATTAAATATTAATGAGGGGGTTTTTTTGCTGTTCTCTAATAATAAAAGAAAAAACAAAGGCTATGGATTAGTTACAAATGCAATAGTACTTCTTAATAACAAATCAAACTTTACCTTAGAGTCTGAGCTCTTTTAAACCAACAGAAACAGGCAATGGGGAACGTAGGACTTGTGCCTCTCAGGAAAACAACAATGTTTATTTTGCAGTTTTCTGCAGATTTCTTTCCTGTTTTGCTGTACAAAACTAGTTGGTTTGGATTTCTTCATATTCACAGCAAGAGAGCTCATGATGCTCATGACCCTGGAGCATTACCTCAAGGAAAAAAACTCTTCTGTATCAAGCAGGCAGCATACACATGAAATCCATACTCTACTGGCAAATATTGATCCCTCTGAGCAAGAGCTAAGCTAATTTCACTGATCCAATCAGGCAGGTGGCTTATCATCCCATATGCAACAAGGAAAGGGAGCAGAGCTCTCTAGAGACAAGGATCCAGAACAGGTTAGAAGGAAAAGACACCTGGCTGTCCAAGCTGAGAGCTTTATCTATTTATTTAGCTGCTCTGTAAAGCTCTTGCCACACATAGGTAGAACTCAGGGAAGAGGCATATGCAGATTCTAGACTCACAAGTAATGTACAGGAGCAGCTGAGAAAGCATCAATAGAGCTGCCACAGAAAGAATGAAAGGACTTTGTAGACCACAAACAGAGCTCTTCACCCCAACAGTCACTCTAGGTCTCTGGAGACTAGAGTAAAAAAAGGCTTTAAATTTCTCCTTAAAGCTTGACGAAACTAAAAAATAATAAAATATAAGAGCAGCACTTTGCTTTATTAGACTATTCCCAGGCATAAGCAATAAAAGTTAATGTTAATACTGATCAGTTTAGATGACATGAAGATGATTGCTTACAGTGCTCTGCTAAGTCATAAACAAGCACTCAAAAGAAGCTGCACTCAACAGCCTGCAGAGCACATACAGCCTTTGGCTGGTGTTTGACACAGGGCTGGATGAAGAGAGCTATAGAAAAGGCCCTGTGATTATTCTCCTAGCTCCTAAAGCTTCAAAAGAGACATCTCCACTAATATGAGATATGTAAAAACAACATGACCATCAATAATTTCATCATCACCATGTCATCAGCAAATACCTGATAATTACCTCAAGGCAACCGTTCTTAATTACTCATTATTTTAAAGCACAGAAACATTTGGGGAAGAATTACTCAAAATTAAAAGCAGCCCTAAGTGGGGATCAAAAGCTGTGTCCCACTGCTGACAGGAACAGTGTTCCATACCTCCGAGGTGCGAGGCAAAACTCCCTCAGAGCTCAGTTTAGATCTGTGCCAGCCACAGCCAGCAGCAGCTCATACATAACAATCAGGTTCAAACATCATCCAAGATATTTTTCTTTTTTCCAGTGTCAGGAGAGATAAACAGCTTGAATAAGGGCATCAGAGCTGCAGCACAGGAAAGGCAGTCTTGTGAGGAAGTTAAACCAAATTAAAAGAGAACTAATTCCCTGCAACCACTGAGGGTACCCACATGTTCAATGCAGAAAGTTACCTATAGTGTTGAAGAAAAATTACTCCATCAAAACTTACCACTGGAGGCAGCAGCTGAGGGAAAGCTTTGAAGGTGAATGAGAGATGAACATCCTCATTCTTGCCATTTTCATCTGGGTTTACCAGTTTCTTTTGCTTAAAGGCAAAAAGCATGCAGCCATGGAACAGTAGTAGGCTGCCATTACACCTGTTGCAGAAGAAGGCAGCTTAGTTCAATTGGTTATTTATGAAAATGAAATAGTTTTACAATACTTTACTCCCAAAAACTTCTCTCCAGAAAGAAACCCACCAAGGCACATATTCTGCTCTTCCAAATACAATTAAAAAGACACCAAGTAACCACAAACAGCCTTAGTAGCAGAAGTCTTGACATGGTTCCTTTAGGATAACACCAGACGTACACACAGCTAAGACACAGAGGGACCCCCTGGGCTGGGTTTAAACAGAGCCCTGGGCCCCTGGGGCAAGGATGGGAGGGTGTCCAGGTGAGGCTGTTCAGGGCATGAAGGCTTATTGGTGCCCTCAGGGACCAGATAATTAGTCCTACTCCTTTTAGCAGCCACACATACTTTATATCACCTTCTTTAGGTTAAGGAGGAAGATGCATGTATGTCCCATATATGTACACACAGAATAATCCCCCAGAGCACTTTTTCCAGCTCTGCCTACCATTGAAATTAGCTAATACACCTGCATTAGGTCCTGTAGGAAAGCCTTCACTATATTGCTTAGTAAGTGGCTTCATCCAAATAATTGGAGGTTTCTGCCATATAATAATGTGAGGTGGTTTGTACCATGGGTATGGGATTAAAAACAACATAGTAGAAATCCCTTTTTTTACTGGAGCTTCCACCAGAAATATCACCCGTTGATAAAGATGTATTTCTTGCTGTCCATGGGTCACAGTAGAAGGCAGGTAACAAAGCCTTCAGTCTGAAGGTGTGATAGGATGCTCCCACTTCCTGCCTTCAGGGATGGAAAGGAACTATGGACAAACATGTATGCAATCTCTACAGGCAGCAGCAGAGTGGCTTCAACCAACAGATTCTAGATCATATGAAGTATGTGTCTACTGTCTGCACCTCTAAATAGTTTTTGCAGCTCAAGAAATCAGTCTTGGCAGAATCCCCCCCTCACATCACAAAAACAAGCATGTTGGTTTTTATCTGCCCGTGTATTACATGAATGCTGGTTTATGCTGACTGCTACTTCAGGTCACAGATAAAGAAAACAAAAATTCAAGGATTGTTTGAAGTAGACTGAATTATGCTATTTTTAGCTTATTTTTTTATTAGTTTAAATAATTAGCTTAACTCTTGTTCTAGGAAAGACCAAAAAAGCCTATGAAGTGCTGTATCTTTCCCTTATGGAAATAAAACTGACGATTCCCCTTTCCCTCCACCCTTCCACAAGCTGCTAGCTCAGATTTAGGGAGTTTTGGGAGAGGGGATCTACAAGATAGGGAGAAGAGATTCAAAAGAGGCCCCTTACCTCAGGATGTATTCCAAAGCTTTATTCTCAATGAAGGGATCCCAAGAGGCAAGGAGGGGGCACATGGAGGGAGAGGGGTTTTTATCACCTTTGGGGTCGGGGTCAAGTTACCTGGCCAAAGCCATAGGTCAGACTCAAAGGGGCAGGTAACCCAGGTCAGGTTACAGTCTCTGGGGGAGGGATTTTGGGGAGAGAGCATTCCTAAAAGGGATGCAACATAAAACTATATGATAACTCTGAGTCTTCTACAAGTGCCCACAAATATTTGTGTTCTCATTTATAATCCTTAAATAACAAGTTTAGAAGATTTTTTTCCCTGTGAGAGAGCTTAATCTTCATTCAACTTGCAGAGGAAAGAGGCTCTCTTCTCAAGGGGAACCCTTTACATTCCTATATGCCTTGTACAAACAAAATTGCCAATTCCTTGAAATGCCAGCACTAGTTCTTGCAATGGACTACCTCCATATGTGCTAGAGAAAAAGCAATGAATCACAGAGGGAAATAGAGGCTAAAGCAAATCAGCCCTTTCCCATTAAATGCTACCACATCCAGCATTTCAATTAGCTAATATTGATGCTATAATTTTGTATGTTGGTGATTGCACGTGCAATACATAACAGCAAATTACTGCAATCACCAACTGTTGAACAAGCGCTTCTGACTCACCAGCTACCCTTTGATCTTAAAATTGTAGTTTCCTATTAACAGTGAAGTACCATAAATGTACATTAATATAAACGAGAAAGGAGGTAAGTTTACAAAACACAAGAAAAAACAAGTCAAGGGAAAAGACACAGCAGTGAGTAATCATGTATGTAATGGCTGTCTCCCCGCTATGTTCTTTCCTTTCTTTGCTAGCTCACTGGAAAAATCACAGTGGTTGTTACTGCTAAGGAGAATTTGACGCTACAACAATCCCTCAGACCCCTGAGCTTCCCAGAGTGCTCCCCTTCCCCAGTTTCCTTGGCCTCCAAAGTGCTCTGTAGGCACTGGACATTTTTATCTTTCATGAGGAGCTGTGTAGAGATTTATATTGATATAGTCAGAGGGCCTGAGATGATATTTAAGACCTAATTCTCATTTTTGCTAAGACTGCCTTACAACATAATACAGTAAGGCAGCATTAGCAGGCGTCAGGTTTTTATAACTGGGCAGCTGCCTGTTTTTCCTCTGGCTAAGAATGCAGTGGTGATGAGGGGAACACCAAGAGAGAAACCAGAGTCAGATAGTAGCAGAGATAATTCTTAAACAAAGCTAAGCTGTGTATTATCTGCATGCTCATTAATTACTTTGTTGTTACTGTGCTCAGATGTCACAATGGGACCACACCATGTACTAGTGTATGCTCCGTTTAGTGTTATAATGTGCTTTTTAATATATCATCACATAGAAATTGAAAGGCTGTTTTCCTTTCTAGGTTTAAAAATACCTGTCATTGCTAAGCTTACAGCTGACTATATTATCTAGCGTAGACAGCTGAGAATGTGAGAAGGTTCACTAAAAAGCATTTTGCAAAAATTTCTAATTCTCTTCAAAGAAAGGTTAGTCCATACAAAAATGCAGAGTCTATTAAAAGATGCTCAGTAAGATACATTGCATGTTCTCCAAATGTCTGTCACAGATGGCTTTCTGTCTGTAATTGTGATTTGAAAAAATACTGATTTATGTTCCACAGAACACAGGAAAAAATACAGTAGGAAATTAGAGCCAGCCACTAGAAAGGAACAGACTCTACCAAGTAAATTGCAAAGCTGCAGGAAGAGCTTCTATTTCTCAGGGTTGAAACTCTCCTAGCATCCAGGGAAGAGGGCTGAATGATGTGCAACATGTCAACATGTCCTTATTTAGGGACTGCTGCCTTGGACAAGCTGCCAAACAAGGGGAAAGCAACTGAACTATGAGAAAAGTAGGCAAAAACGTGAGTGCTTTGGCTCAGAAGTCACATGTATGGAAAGCCCATAAACACACACCAGTCACAGCAAAATACTGCACACCTCATGCCTGAGTAACCCCTGCCTGGGTACTGAGAAATCACAGCATCCCAGGCTGTCTGTTCTAAGAATTTACTGAACCAGCTCTGGGACTTCTCACTGTTCTCACAAATGCCAGTTCTCTGGGTGTGGATGAAGGTACCAAGTCGTAAAACAAGATGTGTTCCCATGAATGCGCCCTATTAGAGTCTCTGCTCTTCTTGACAGGCCACACTCGTTCCCATTGCTCCCAAAATGTGCTGCAAAGGTGACACGTTCTGTTGCAGGTCTAAAGAAGCTCAGCTTTTTAAAGACTTAATTCCACAGTTTTCTTAAAAATTCCCATCATCTTGGTGAACTCAGTAGACTGCAACAGACAGTTTACTCTCCTATATTCTTCACACATCCAGGGGCTATGTGATCTTTTGTATGGACCCCTTTCCTGTGTCCTAAACACTATCTCAGCACGTGCAGCAGCACAAACCTAGTGGAATATATGGCCTCATGAAAATAGACTCCAGCAGCATCATTGCACTGAAATGAAGAGTTCAGGTTCTTACCACAACATTCCTTTCTGAATTTCACTACTGAAAGAGATGTAAAATCTTAGTAATCAAAGCACTCTACTTCATGACAATTTTACAAAGTTGCAGCTAAAGCCTGTGACAGAGCATTCTGCCTTCACTCCTGTCTGCAATAACTGAAGTCAGCACTAGTCAGTCAGAGTCTGCTCTGTACATCCAGAACATGGCTAGCAGTTATTCTCTGAAAATAAACAATTTGCTCACACCTCCAGACACTTGTGGACAAATAAGGACAACAGGCCTTACCTGCTGATTCTTTTGAACTGCTTCAAAACGTAGAGGTTCAGTGGTTTGGAATAAATGAAGAAAACTGGGTCCTCATTTTTACCTTTTTTTTTTTTTTTTCATTGGAGAATGAGAATTTATCAAACTGCTACTGAAGTTGAATCCTACTAAGGCTATGGAACTGGGACTGACATCTGCAAAAGTGGGTTTAGTTTTACTGCATTCAGTTAACTGAAATATATAACTCACACACTTAAAAATAGGCTACTCAGCTGTAAAACAAATGTATCTTCAGCTTGTGACATTTTAGTATATACAGATTTTCTTAAATCATTATTTGTTGTTATGGTCAGAACTGCTAAACAGCATAATCCATGAACTCAATCCGTAAGGACAAAATAAGCAGCTGTCATTTGGCACTCCATCAACACCCCCTCTGCCAGATGCCTTCTCAATCTTCTCTTCATCATACAAACTCAGCTGCAATACTTATCCTGAATACCATTTTTACAAATAAATCCCAATAATATGGTATATAAGGTATAGCTTTTCAGTTAGTGGAGAGCTCTGTGGCTGCTGAGAACTAGATGTGTGTGCTGAAGTCAGGTATAGGAATCCCAGGGGACTCTTGTGGGGGTGCAGCTTTGGAGAGCTGGGTCACATATTCCACTGCAGGATTTACATCAGTGAGGTCACTGGGTGCTTATAGGGAACCTGCACAGTTATTTATAAACTAAGATGTTAATGTCAGGTGAATTAAGATTACACCACTGGGCTAAATGCTGATTTCCTTGATTATTTTCCTAGAGCCTAGTTTTATGGACACAAATTCATAGAATGTGACATCAGGTGGAAGATTTGTAATTTATATAAATTATGAAGTAGACTGATGATACAAACATTAAGCAAGTAAAGACAGTGCTAGGAAAGAAAATAAGCTTCCAGATTTGGCTCAATGTTGTACACAATTTTTGGATCCAGCAAGGCACCACGCAGAACAGTACATGAATTTATAAATAAATTAAATACTTGAAACCAATTTGATGCAGTCACTCAATCATAAAGAGAATTAATTAGATCTATTCACTGCTGCTGAATAATATACTTTTCATAAATTTTTAAATGTAGTCAGTATCTCACTATCTGTAAATCTGCATTGTTTTCAACTCCTTAGAACTGGTATAATTTAATAAATTAAGCTTCTGTTTTCTAGACTCCTCTTTGCTTTAGGGTAAATGTTTTGCAAAACTTTAGCCAAGAAAGATATAGCTTTTATACATATATATATATATATATACACATGTACGTATAAGTTTATATAAGACTGTGATAAAAAGAAGTTGTTTGTTATGTTCACTTTCAGCACCACTTGTGTCCCCTCTTCTGGAGCAGCAGTACACTTGGCAGGGAGATATTGTGCTAGGAGCTCTGTGTGTTGGCGATGTGACTTTTGCCAAATATGTGAAAATACATCCCAATTTAGCCAAGTCATAAACTGTAACAAGCCATGCCCTGCAAGTACCCATATGTCCTGCTGTACCTGCTGAATACGTGCAGCTACAATCTCTGATTATTCCAGTAGAAATGCTCAAATTCAGGGTAAAGTACGATTTTATTTGCAAATTTTCTTCCAGAATTTTCTTGGGTCTTCCTAGGCTGTCTGGGTCTGGAATCAGTGAAAGAAGCCTTTTCTCTGGTGCTGTCTGCACTTCCTGTTGGCCTTAGAACTTGTGGGAGAGAAAAGTGTCTGATTTACACACAGAACCAGAAAGGGTTTAACTTTAGTGGGAGAGAACAGAGGGTAGACTTCAACCGAGGCTTCAACTTGACACTCAGCATGGAGGAGGAATAAAGGGACATCTGAGGAGCAGCTGTGTTCCCTGAGAGCCATCAAGTCTGGGAAGGCAAAAAAACATAAAGGAGCGAGGAGGTAATCGCTACGTGGGAATGGGCAACAGCAGAGGCACCAGAAAGGGAGACGGGTCACCTTGAGTCCAGCTTCACAAAAAGGTCAAAATCCATGTAGGCAACTGGAAAAGGCAGAACAGAAAGTTTGGTGTCAAAGATTCCAGCAGCAAGGCTTCAATCCCACCAAGGCACTTGAGCTGCTAGGTTCCTGCTCTGGGCTTTTGGACATGCTTGGCTGTGGTGAAACTCATGGTGTTGAGACTGAGAAACCTGGGACAAGGAAATGCTTCATCATAGGCATTATGGTGGGAATGGGACTGAGACTGAAGACCTGAGAAGGAGATCTGGAAGGCGAGAGTGTATCTCCTGAGAAACATCATGTGCAGTCTGAAATTGTGCTGAAAACCGACTTTGGACTTACAGAAGAAATAAGTTAAGGAGGCAGGTATGGGAAAAGAGAAACTGTTTAACTGTAGGATTTAAAGTGATACCGAAATGTACCAAAGCACAAATTATGTTTGCACTGATACTGATTACAGGCACACCCCGACTAGGCAGTCCTTGATAGCAGCGGCTCGAGATGTGTGGGGTCTGGCATCCCCGGGGAGCACAGCTAGTTAGACACCCCTGTCCCTAAAATGTACCCAACACACCTAAGCACGGCCACCGACCCCTCACAGGGGAGCCGCGGAAGGGCCTGGGCTGGGGCTCCCTCACTCTCGCTCCGGGACGCCGCTTCCCTCGGGAGCAGCAACAGGGCGGGCGGGAGGTGCGGCCGGGGATGGCACCGGTGGGACAGACACGGGCTGCCCCCGACCCTCGTGTGCCCAGAGGGGATATCCACACAGACCCGAGTGTGCCCAGGAGGGGATATCCACACGGACACGAGTGTGC
>CM031864.1:23176292-23192047 GCA_018697195.1 Certhia americana | reverse complement strand
CACACACACACACACACACACACACACACACACACACACACACACACGCACACACACACACACACACACGCACACACACGCACACCCCGACCCACACTGTCCTGTTTCTCCAGGTGAGATGCTGCTGTTGCGTGGGACGTGCCCTTTGCCTCCCGCTCGCGTTCACGGCACCACGGGCACGACCCGCCCGCATCGCCCCGGGCTGTCCACGTTCCCCAGCCCTGCCCGCGGGAAGGCGGGCGCGGGGCCTTCCCCCGCCGCCGGGACGGAGCCGGGGCGGGGAGAGATGCTCCCGGTGCCACCGCGCTGTTCCCCGGCTGCTGCCGAGCTGCCCGCCCGCCGGCAGAGCGGGACCCGCTGCTCTGCCCAGAGCGTACGGCCGGACCCCCACCCGCCGGTGCGCACCCCGGCGGGGAGCCGAGCCCGCCCTGCTTCCTCTGCTCGCCGCCGGGGTTCCACTGACAAACTCCAAGGAAGACCATTAGCATCCCTTGCTTGCCTTTTTTTTTTTTTTTTTTTTTTTTTTTTTTTTTTTTTTTTTCCAGATAGATTACCAAGCTGGCCACGTAGACCTGAGGGTCACATGGCTCAGGGGAGACGGACAGAAACGGTCGCAGGAGTTAAGAGGAACGGGCAAACAAAGCCAAAGCGAGAAGTCATCTCGTGTGGCTGCCGCAGAAAGCGCTCCCCGGTCACAGGGTCCTCGCAGTGAGCTCCTTCCTGCGGGAGCCGCTCCGCCGGGGCCGGCGGGAGGCGCAGCCGCAGCCCCTCCGCTGCCCGGCCGGGAGCGGCTCCTGTATCCCCGACGGCTCCCCGCTTCCCCCTGGGAGGGAGTACGAGAAATGACTCCCGACCCTATATTCTTCTATTGTTTTGAGCCGGTGGATCAATTGTCATCAGTACTGTCACCTAAGAAGCAATGATTCCGATTCATCTTGGCATCTGATTTTATTCTAATGGGTTAAATTGGGTTCACTTTTACAATTATCCCAGGTTTGACTGCGTAGTATTGCATGACAACTCACAGTTTCATCGGGTTTGGCAAAGCGAGGTTGCTCCATGAATCCGTATATCATATCACATCAGATCAGGCTGAAGTTTGCTGTTTAGCGACTCCATTTGAGAGGCTTTTTATGAAAGTGGGAAGGGTTGATGCAGTCCATGGCTGGTTCAGTGCGATTTGAAAAAAAAAAAAAAAATGTGGAGAGATGGCAACAACCCGGGGTTTGCTGCTCAGCTGTGAATAAGCACAGAACGAAAAAAGCGACGTGATGGGGAAACGCTCAGCTCGCTACAATATTTTTAACAGCCTCTCAGTCCTCGCCTTTTTTTAATTTCCTAATATGTTCTTTGCTTTATTAGTTTTATTTACAACCAGTTCCCCATTAACACCTCACCTGATTACTGAGGAGCTGAGACAGCTAATCAAGAAAATCCAGCAAACCAGCCAAAATCGAGAGGTGGGATTTTTTTTTTTTTTTTTCGCTTTCATTCAGTCTTCTTATTTATTTATTTATTTCGTATTCGTAAATATTTCGAAAAAAAACCAGAAAATAAAAAGGCAGGTATCAGTGTATATTGGCGAAAGGTCAGAGGTTAGAAATTCACGTCAGTTATTTATCAGAGGCTATGCAGAGGGCGGGAAGAGAGAGGGAGAGAAGGGAGGAAAAAAAATTCTTTCCACCAAGCAGCTTGTTTATTTTAATTAACATAGGGATCCTTTGCTAGGAGCAAGGAACAACCTCCATCTACTGGCTAGATCATTGCGTCTCTTCTCCATTCAAAACCCATCCCTCATCACTCATTAAGGAGGGTACAATTTTGGAAGAAGCTTCTAAGGTCTCAAGGTAAGCTCCTGCATGAGTCTTTGCTAGCAATGCAGCTATTTGGACCTCACGGATGTAATTTGCAGGGTGTTTGTTTGGCGTCGTGGTGTTGTTTGTTTGCTTGGGATTTTTTCTAACAACACAGAACGGTACTTTCCCCAAGTGTATTCGCAGATAACATTTCATGCATCTATGTTTTAATCTAGAAAAATAGCTCAGTTTGGGAAGGCTGAGCCTTTCAGCTCAATTAAAACAACAACCAAAAAAATGCCCCTCCTTTTGTTCTTCTTTTAATTTTTTCTTTTTTAATGGAATGGCTCTTTTCACCTGTCTGTAATCCAGTCTGTAAGGGAGTCCTTTCCAAAAGCAGCGAAATATGATAATTTCCAATGGCTTAATTACAAGCGGAGTGCAAATACGATTACAGTTAATAGCAGACAACTATGGAGCTGACAGTGCTGAGGTCCTGGGCGGTGAAGAGTTTCATGTTAGACAATAATCTGCCTCTCCTGCTTTCTTCTGGCTGCGTGATCACTTGTTTTTGGTCAGTCACAGCGCTTGGCTATGGAGATATGTGTTTGGAACTACTATGCAAAGCACCCAGTTGTTTCTTATTTAAATTTCATCTCCCTAAGCAGATGAATACGTGTCTTAATTGACATGTTTTCAGATTACCGGGAGGTACAAGCACATCGGAGGTTTGGGAGGTTTTAATCCCATGCCGGTTACGGTTAAAGACACCGTGCGCTTGTGTCCCTCGCACGGCCAGCCCCGCGCAGCCTGGCAGGGGAGGAGAGGGGAGGAGAGGGGAGGAGAGGGGCTGCTGCCCGAGTCTGGCGGCGATTCACCGGCTTTAACGTGTCCCTAACAGAGTCATCCGAAAGTTGCTTTACGGTACACTCCAGAGGACTCAGGGAAGGAGGAAGACGGTGATGGTAAAATAACGTTGAATCTGTCTCCGAATTGGAATTTTGAATAATGTCGGGCATTAAAAAGAAAAAAATAATTTTTAAATAATTGAGATAAAATAAATCGCAACATTTTTGAATACTGAAAATTATATTAGCTACATTTGGTGCCACCACCAAGAGATGTAATTCTATTCAGATTTCCCTTCTTTGTGTCTAGATTAGTTGCAGTGCCCTTGGGCTTTACAAAGAAATGAGACTGATCATTAATAACACTGTACACCACAAGTTCGTAGAGCAGAAAATAGCGTTAAGGTTTAAAAATAGACCTAGCTTTAACCACCCGACTCGCAGGCAACAGGATCGTAATCCTGCTGCTGTTATTACTACGCGCTTTAAATTTCTGGAAATGATTAAACTGGAAGTGTCCTGAAAAGTTCAGGTGCTGACGGAGAGGGTGTGAAGCTCTGGTGCCCTGCGGGGCGGGAGGCGGCTGGCCCTGGCAGTGCCCTGCGCCTGCAGCCGGACACGCCACGGCCTCAAATGCGGCAGGCGAAATCCAAACCGTTTCTCCTCAAAGAACACCTCCTCCTCCCCACCCCCACCCCCCGCCTGAACACCCTCCCCTTTCTCCTAATTATTGTTGGTCAATTATTAATTTGCATATAGACCTTGTCCTAAATCCTCCGAACTAAACACAAGATCGTTCACGCTGTGATAGGCTTTAGCCCGTCGCCCGTGGCCAGGGAGAACGCGGGCTCGGTGGCAGAGCGGATCCCAGTGACCGCACGCTGAAATCTTCCCAGGGCACACGGTAATTGTGAAGGTGGAAGGGGCTCCAGGCAGCGCCCGCAGAGCTGCGGGCAGGGGCTGCAGCCGGGCCAGCGGGATGTCCGCTGGAGCTCTCCAGCCAGGCGTGGGCAGGCAAACGCTGTACCTGTGGAAATCTCCACAGCGATGTATCCCTCATCCTCCCCCTCAGCCCCCACATTAGCTTGGGGGGTTCGGGTAGAGCCTTACAGAAAGGAAAAGACTGAGAGCGCTTGTCACGTTACTAAAATATTCTGAATATCGCACATCAGACGTTCTTCCCCAGATGCTACGGCAAAACGAGATAAAAGCGCCCTACGATGAGAAACTGTCGTTCACAGGCAAAGTGCTAATGCCGATGGATTCATGAGGGACAGGCTCGTGGATTTGGATTTTAGGTTCCCTGTCGTGTTCTTTGTGAGCTTTTCTCTCCCCCACCCCCCAAGCAAACCAGCAAAACTGTACGGAATCCCTCGTGCTATAATGGCAACCTCTCGCTACCAGCCTGCCTTAGAGCAGCGGAGCTCCAGTTCACAGCGAGGAATGAGAACTCAGGAACGTTGAAATAGATTTACCTTGATCTCCTACAGGCCTTTTGGAAACGGAGAAGTCACGTTTGATGCTAGCAACAAACTTTTAGTGTCCCTTTAGGTAAGAAGTGGTCTGCCAGCATTAGGATGTTAATCAGAAAACGCCTTGGAAACCCCTGTCCTCCTTTACTGGAGCAGCAGTAGCTAGTAGCGTATCCTTAACCGTACCTGATGGAGCAGAAAGAAAGGACCCTCTAATTAATTAAGTGTGTCTAACCGGAGGAGGCTCAGTCATTTCTGAGTTTTGTTATGAGTCTGCCCAATTACTCCTAACGGCGCCGTCGAGCTAAGGTAGAGACGGGAATTTAGCAAGCAATATTTTCCGTGTCTCTGTCTTGGACCGATGCTTTTAACGCCGCACCTGCAGAGTTGAACGAGTGAACCCGAGACAGCAAACGCGAGATAAACGCGGGTGGAGAGGGCAGCGCTGCCCGCACCGGAGGCACCCGAGGTGGGGGCACAACCTGCTCGGCGTGCACAGGATCCCCACTTCAGCTCCCGAGGGAACTGGGCCCAGAGGCAGCCGGGGGCTTCCCCCAGACCCCTCCTCTCCCCGTTACCGCCGGGCACGATGACGGTCCTCCGCCCGGAAGGGACACGGTCACAACGGGACGGCGGCGGCGCTTCCGAGAGGGGTCTGCGGGGCCGGCCCGGGCGGGCGGGGGTCGGAGAGGGTCCTGCCTGGCACACACCGGCGGATCTTTGGCAACCCGAGCGCCACGGAAAATGCAGACCATTTCCAGGAGAGCACATGCAACACGAAATAGGGGCAGAGTGACAACATAACTGGAGGGGAACACAGAAAAAATTCCTTCGAAGGGGAGAACACCCAGAACAAACCCTGAACGTGCTTGTAGAGTGCAAAGACTGTATTGCAACGATTAGAAATAAACTCGTCTCTAAGGGAGATTTTTTGACCTCTGTCGACAGCCACCGCTGCGATTCCCCGAGCCAGGCGGGCGCACGCCGGCCGTACCTGCCGGGCGCAGGGGGAGCGAGGCGATCCCCCCCTCGTACAGGAGTTCGCTCCCGCCCGCAGCCCTTCCCTTCCCTTCCCTTCCCTTCCCTTCCCTTCCCTTCCCTTCCCTTCCCCCGGCCCGGCAGCAGGGTTGGTCCGGGCCCCGGAGCCCCGCGGGGGTTCCCGGCCTGGCTGCCGTTCCCCGGTGGGGCTGGGGGAGGCAGGGAATCACCTCCGCCCGTCTCCCAGAGCAGCCCGGGAGTCGCGGAGCAGCGACGGGAAGCGGGGGGGTGGAGGAGGGTTGAGGATCCCGAGCGAACAGCTCCCGTATCCCGGACTGAATCACCTTGTTTATTTTTCCTGATGTCTTATTGTGCTAATTGACTTGTTTTCTCCAAGGAAAACCTATCTTTTCCTCCTCCTTCCCTACACAGAATTTTTTTTCCCCTTCCAGTCCGAGAGTGCTCTGCAGCAGACTACGGCTTCTGGAGGGATCTGCCCTTTTTAAGAGAGATTCCCTCAGCCCTTTTTGAGTCTCGTAGGTTTTATAGCTATTACTCTCTTATTAAAACACACACATATATACAACACATTGATTTCCATCCAAAAGGGCTAATTACATTACTTACAGTAAATAGCAGCCCTGCTGTCCAGGGTCTAGTGTGCCAACAGAGGAAAAAAATCCCGGCTTATTTCACTTGATTGACTTCATCTTTGTGTGAAATTGTGTTTTATGAGCTGTATTCTGGCACTCGGAGGAATGTAACAACATTCAATCTGCAAATAACATTAATTTTAGCTACTTAGGGGGAAAGAGAGGGGAGGAAACTTGCTGCCTGAATCTTGGGTTACATGGAAGAGGTGACTCGAGGAGCCCCTGAGGATGTCTCTGGGATGCTTTGGAAAGGAAGTGGGGGCTGGGGTACTTCTTTCACTAGTCGCGCTAGGGTTTGGTGTGGAGTGTCCCCCAGGGAGCAGGGAGCGCAGGACTGCCGCCAGGAAGATCCTTCAGTAGGGATCGAGGTGTCAGGAAACAGCCAGCAGCTGTTTCAGGGAAAGGCAAGAAAGAGTGTGAAAAGTAAGTAGGAGAACGGGGAAGAGAGGGGAGGGAGAACAGACAGAGAGATTAGCCTGGAAGGAATGCATCGCCCGGTCTCCTGCACACAATGATCGCGAGCAGTCCGCGGCCGGCGAGCGGGCGAGGGGAGAGAGTCCCGTCAGGGAGTCCCCGGACGGTCGGGGCTGGCCCCGCGGAGGGGCCGCATCCTGCTGCGGGTACGGGTGGGGGCTCCGTGGGGCAGCAGGGCGGGCAGCGCCCCGGGAAGCGCTGGAACTGCCCGAGCCGCCCCTGCCTGCGCGGCTCCCCCCGCCTCAGCACCCCTCCGCGGGCCCGGGGCGTGGGGAGCGCTCCGGTCCGCCTCGGCTGCCCGGCACCGGCAGCGGCTCCTCTTCCTTCTCCCGTTCCCGCAGCGGAGCCGGGCACGGTGGGGCCAGCCCGAGCGGCCGCCGAACGGAGGTTCCCGCGGCGCGGCCCGGGGGGAGCGGGGCCCCCGGGGGGGAGAGCGAGCCACCCTGCCCCTCGCCAGGCTCCGCCGCCAACTCCCGGGACTCCGTGTTTGGGGGAGGTAATAAATCCCACCCCACCCACAGCCCCGACCGTAATGTTTGTCACTGCTTGCCCATCACTAGGGGTTGAGAGGAGTATGACAGGTCTTTGTTGTCTGAATAAAAATCAGTGGCAGCTCAAGGGAGAGAACTCCTCCTACTAAATTATCAAAAATGGGCTGGCTTTAGTCTCTTAACAAATTGGACAGAGCTCCGGAAAGCAGCAGTCCCAAATCCAACCTACAGGCACTGGGAACTTTAAAGCAACCAGGGACTGCTGAAAATAGCACTTCTTTTTGCTTTCTTTGTATTCAAAACTATATCCTTTCCCGACTGATTCTACTGCCCCAGGTCCAAGTCTCTCCAGGCAGAAGCCCCAGCTCTCTAGAACAGTAACAGATCCTTTAGCTCGCTTTTATTATTTTATTTTTTAAAACTAATTATTATTACATTTTCTCCCCCTTGTTTGTTTTCTGCACATCTTCAGGAAGCCCTCAGTGCTTGCGCAAAGAGAAGCTCCTATTGCAACCTCCCTCCCCTGCGCTGTGCGCCTCGGTGTAAACATTTTGGATGATCTAAAGACTCTGGGGTCTGTATATGGAAATAGTGGGGTGCAGAGCAGAAGAAAATACTTGTCCTTTCCGTCCCCCAGCCATGCTTTTCCACGGGATCTCCGGAGGCCACATCCAAGGAATCATGGAGGAGATGGAGAGGCGATCCAAGACCGAGTCCCGCCTGGCCAAAGGGGGACAGATGAACGGCCGAGATACGGTAAGAAAGGAGCTGGCGCTCTTTGCAAGGGAATCCCTGCAAGCATGGACCCGCATCGGGACAGATCCTGACTTTGGGGAAGAGAAAGACGCTGCTTCCCTCTGTCCCTTCCCTGTCACCCCTTGTTTGTGGAACCCCTTCCGAGGCTCCCTGTAAACCCACCCGTAATGCTGGATGCTGTGCTGGCCAGGCTCGGTTATACATTTCTCTAATCCATGTCGCTGCGTGTGCTCTCTGGAGTAACGGGGAAACTCTTCTAAATCGTAGCAGGGACGGGGTTTCAGCCCTTGCGGCGGAGCAGCCTTTAGCCCCTGCTCTGCTGCCGGCGGCCGCTCTGCCCCTGCGAGCAGGGCTGCAGCTGGAGCTCCTGAGGTGTGCTTTATTTTTATTCTGCGCTTCTGGCACCTCCTAAACTAAACCTCAAATCGCGACTGCTTACTTTTCGTAACTGTCTTTGGTCTGAAGTGTACGACTGATACAGAGGCACTGCTCTCTCTGAGTGTTATGCCGGCCGACTACTTTGCTTAGAAAGTAACATCCCCTCTTTCCTTAGTAAAAAGGACCAAAGTCTTCAGATATGTACTAGGGGATGGCGGAGAAATCGAGTGTCACGCTGGGCTTTGTGCAAAGCGAGGTCTCCCTTTCTCCAACTTGTAGGGCTTCCGCCGGTCGCGCACAAGGCTCTGCACACAAAGTAACGGCCTGAAAAACTGCTTTAAAGCTTTGGGCCATAGGGTCTGTAGCCCCTGTCTTAAATAAATTCATGTTTTGTTTCATGAGGATTTGCAATGTAAATTTAACTCACCTTTCAATTGCTAAAAAGGAAAGGGGGCGAGGAATACAACTTCGGATTGAAAAATCAATGCGGAGTTGCCACTTTAAAACAGTTGCGACTTTAGAACAAAACGTTTGGGATCTTTTCCCCTGTTACTTTATCAGCAAAAGCTGCCCCAAGTTTCAGGGCCGAGCTTTTGTCTCCGCCGTCCCTCCGTCTCCCTTTGTCCCGAGGGGCACCCCTCGTGGGGAGCAGATCAATGGGAACTCGCAGAAGTTTACTGACAAAAAGATGCTGGTTTGAGCTGAAACCAGCCCATGCCACCTTTCTGCTCACGTCCCTGGCCGGGTTGGTGAGCGTCCGTGCTCGCTGCTCTTTACGCCATCCACCTGTCACCTTTCTCTCACTCCTGTTTTCAAAAAGTCCTGTCTTTCTCTAGAGACGTGCTTGCGACTCGTTTAAATACGGGTGAAAATTTGCCATAGAATGAGTGCAAGCCTGAAAGCTCTGCCATAAACTTTAGGAACAGGAAATCGGTATTTTTCTACTTCAAAATGCTGTTCCTGTGAGATGTTTTAAGATTAAAACGCTAAAAAACGGGGGAAGCCTCAAATTTTAAGTTCAGAACCTCAGACAAGAATGAGCTCTGCTCTTCTTACTGCGGCCTAGTCCGTAGCTTTCACATATTGAAATGATATGAGAGCGTTAGGAAAGGTTTACTGTGAATGACGATAAACACTTTACTAGCGGGGATGGTCCCGGTTCCCCTTAAACTTCCCGCCGGGAGCCAGGAGTTTGGTCCCAGAGAGCCGTGCCTTTGTACGAGCCCCGGGCCCTGCGCAGGACCCGTCCCCAGCCCGGCCTGCCTGCCTGTCTTTCTCTCCCTGTCTCATCCCTTGTGGTGTGGTTGTTTTGCAGAACATGCCCCCCATGAGCCCCGAGAAGCCTGCTTTGTGTGCTGGTTGTGGAGGGAAGATCTCAGACAGATATTACCTGCTGGCTGTTGACAAACAATGGCACCTCAGGTGTCTTAAGTGCTGTGAATGTAAACTGGCTTTGGAGTCAGAACTCACCTGCTTTGCCAAGGACGGCAGTATTTACTGCAAGGAGGATTACTACAGGTACAGCAATCAGTCCTCATGGGTTCAAAACACATCCCCTCAAAAGGCACTGTGAACCGAAACGCTCTTTTCTCCACACGGGCTTTCAAAGGTAGCTTTTCTCAGTCAGCGACTCCTTAATCCTTAGTCCCCTCAGAAAAGTCTCGCACGTTTCAGAACCGAACGGGCCGTCTGGGGACGCGCTGACTGAGCATGTGTGGCGGTGCACAAACAGGCGAAGGCTCTCCCGCTACTCGGCGGTTTCCCTCCGTAAAGACCCGACCGAAATTCCCCTCTGCCCGCAGCTTGCCGGTTTTCCCGAGGGCCGGAGCCCGCGGGGTAACGGGCCCCTCTTGTCCGTGTGTTACAGCTGTCCCGCCGGCCAAAGTCCCGCGGCTCTTCTCGTTTTGACAGGAACGCCAGGAGAGCTGGGACCGGTTGCCCCGTTCAGGCCCGCCTGCCCCCGTGCTCACGGGCAGCGGCAGGGCCTCGGCCAAAGTCCGGGCAGAGTAGGTCAGCTCGGCGGGGAGTGCGAGGCGCTCCCCCGGGGACCTCAGGGCCGGTTCCCTGAGGCTGTGCCGACAGCGGGCGAGCCAGGGGCCACAGCCGGTG
The DNA here is from genome assembly GCA_018697195.1 of Certhia americana. NCBI lineage: Eukaryota > Metazoa > Chordata > Aves > Passeriformes > Certhiidae > Certhia > Certhia americana. Next base: position 23,182,092 of record CM031864.1, on the reverse strand, counting down.
TCACGGACCGTCCTGGGGCCGGGGAGCCGCGACGCTGTCGGGGACAGGCTCCCTCACGCGGCCGGGAGGGAAGGCGGGAGGCCCCGGGGCAAGCTCTGCCTCTGCCGTTCTAGTTGATGCCCACTTTTCTGTTTCCTTCAGAAGGTTCTCCGTGCAGAGATGTGCCCGCTGCCACCTTGGGATCTCAGCCTCTGAAATGGTCATGAGAGCCAGGGAATCGGTTTATCACCTGAGCTGCTTCACCTGCACCACCTGCAACAAGACTCTGACCACGGGCGATCATTTTGGCATGAAGGACAACCTGGTTTACTGCAGGGCCCACTTCGAGTCCCTTTTGCAAGGAGAATACCCCCCTCAGCTGAGCTACACCGAGCTGGCTGCCAAGAGCGGAGGGCTGGCCCTGCCTTACTTCAACGGCACTGGCACGGTCCAGAAAGGGAGGCCCAGGAAACGAAAGAGCCCTGCCTTGGGAGTGGACATCGTCAGCTACAACTCAGGTGGGAAACACACGCCGAGTCTGCCTCCCGCTCCCCCGAACAGAGCGTTCTCGGGCTTCCGCTCAGCCAGGCAGTGCGTGAGTAACTCAGCCAGGCCAAATCTTGCTTAGCCATTGGAAAATCAAACAAACAGCCCTCTGAGGGTTGGAGCGTTTGCAGGAAAGTTAACAGCAGCCCTCCTCAAAGGCTGTCTTTGCCTATTAATGTCAAACACCCAAACTTAGCCACTTCCCAGGGTAAAGACAAAAAAAAAAAAAAAAAAAAAAAAAAAAAAAAAAAAAAAAAAAAAAAAGAAAAAAACCCCAACCCAGAACCACATAGCTCTTTCTCTGTTGGAATCTCAGAGATACAGTTATCATTATTTATATTTGATTTGCTAGAAGCATTTCACCACTTAAACCTCAAATTAGGAGTAACCAAATGAATCAGAAAAAAATAGAATCAAAGTTATAGTATATGGTTCCTACAATGCCAATGTAGTATGCATATAACTCGATTTATATATTGAATTTATAGCGATTAATTCTTCAGGCAGAATAATTCTGTTTTACTGGCACATAAATGATCAAACTGTACAAGAGGTCAACGAATAAATGTTGTTTCCTGTAACTAAACCCTAGCAAATGTAATTAAGGAGAATGGTTTCTGTTCTCTTAACAGTAGGAAAGGAACAAGTGTTGCCCCGTATTAAATATCCTCTATAACTCCAGTCACTTGAGTATTTACCCAAACCGTGTATAAACGTACTAGCGGCCAGAGGTAAAGCAGTTTCAGGTAGGACCAAGCGGCTGAGGAGGAGTTTCACTACATGAAAGACGAAAACAGTAAGGGCAAATACGAACTAGCAAACTCCGAACTCCAAAATCGTTTTAGCGAACCTTAAGCTTCCCATGGACGGTAACAGAGGAAAGCAAGCTGTGGGAAGCAGGAGTGCTGCAAGGTGTGCTTCCCCGTGAAGGGTGGAGCCGTCCCGGCTGGGGCAGGGAGCCGGGGGCTCTGGCCCCAGGGCTGCGGACCGCGGGCCCCACCGGGGAGCAGGGAGAGGGGTCAGGGCCTTCCGACAATCGCGAGTCGGTAACAGCGCACCGCTCTCGGCCCGGAGCTCTCTCCCCTGCACCAAGTTCAACCCGCTGCCACTGAGATCCATAAGGAATCTTCCACCGCCCCCCTGCCCTCCCCACCCCTCCCCCGGCACCTCCTCTGGGGCCGCTCGTGAAACGGGCTTTAGCTGGGAACCAGGGAGCTGTGCAAGGCGATTTCATCTCCTCTGATGCGTAGACCTTGGAGCCAGGGTAATCACTGCGCTAATTGTTCCTTGTTAATTGAAGATGACATTGGAATCCCTGGCTACGGAGCGGCTTCCAATCAATCCTGAAAGCTGCTAAAGAAAATGGGAACCTGTAGCGCAGCCAGGATTCATTCAGCTCCAGCTTCCAATAGTGGATTTCCCGTGTGCCCGCGCTCCGCTCTAGTCTCTATCCCTGATCCACACAGCATCACCCGATTCCCCAGATTATTAAAGGGAAATAATTCTAGGGACAATTTAGCGTTAAAATTAGAATCAGAAGTTATGGTACAATGAAGAGTTGTGGATATGATAAAGCTCCCCTTAAACTTCAGATCAGGACTCAAGAGAGACATTTGCGAACGCTGACATAATTTTTGAGTGCTGGTCTTAAAACTCCCCTTCTTTACAACAACAGGCCTTATAAGATGTACCACTGACTCCAAATCAGATTAAAAAGCACCACCCATTATGAAAATACAGTTCACTGCCTTGAGAACTCACAGAATCCTCCGGGCAACGGAGAGAAAAAAAGAACAAACCAAAACAAATCAACAAACGCTCTGATGCTTTGGACTCAGGCTAGATGGCTGAGAAATCTCTTCTGTTAGGGCTGTGATTTTATTCTCTTTTATAAGCTTTATCTAGCTATGTCCAGGGTTGACACACGGTCTCGAGAAAGTTTGCAGCCAAACCGTGCATCTGGCGCAAACGGCTCCAGCCCATTGACCCGCTGCGCTCCAGACCCAGGGGGAGGCAAGAGAATCTGGAACAGCTACGAAATGAGTTGCAGTAGATGAAATCGCTTCTTGAGAGGAAAAAAAAAAAACAAAAAAAGTCTCTAACTAATTGGCAGCCACTTCCCTACACAAGTTTTTCGTTCTCTGCCCCGTGATTCAGTAACTGCTCTTGCACGTAATCAATTTCAAAGGGCAAGCAGACCGCAGAAATTAAATGTCGGCTGCACGGCTGCCGCCTTCCGAGGGAGCAGCGGGCCCCGCAGCCCCTGCCGCGGCTGGCGGGCGGTGTCCGGGCCGTGCTGCCGTGTGCCGCCCCGTCTCCCCGCGGGGATGGCGGTGCCCGGGGACAGCCCTACCCCGCACATCGGCCCTGTGCCAGAGCGCACCGAGCCGGGCACCGCCGCGCTCCGCAGCCGCGCCCGCAGCTCCTCACCCGCGGCCGGGGCTCTCTCGGCACGCCGGGGCTGGGGGCACCGCGGCTGTGACTTCCCCAGTAAACCGAGTACCTTCCCAAACATTCCCAGCCGCCGTGTCCATGCCATGTGCCAAGCCATTATGGAAAACGACCCCGAACTTTAAAAACGAAACTCCGACGGAGTCAACAGCTTCACCCAGCTGAGCATGAGCGTGTGCATATTCACAGCCATCCAGCAGGCCCGGGCTTAGATTTGTGCGCACATTATGTTACCGGGGACCTGAGCCCTGCTCCGGAATGGAAAATCAGACTCTGCTGCAGAATCTGCAACAGCTTTTCTATTCTGTGTTTTGTTGGCTAGTTTAATTTCTTTTTCACAGCTCCTCAGCTGTAAAGCGAAAACACAACAATAAATAACTCAAAACGTTATGAGGTAGAAGTCACTCATACTTGCAAGCTGTCTGGAGAAAAAAATGGAAGCTGTCATGCGAAAAATGCAAGAAACTCTTCAAAAATACTTAAAACATTCAAGTTTTTCTCTATATTACATCTTAAATCATCTTATATAATTAATACATATTTTGAGGGAAACTGTGTTGACTTACAGCTTAGAGGATATAGAAATGAGATGGTGAAGAAGATTTCCTTAGAAAAATATTTTACACATTTGTTCCTCAAAGAGCTGTTTACTTTATTTCAACGTGTGTGTGTGTGTGTGTGTGTGTGGTGAAAAACTATGAAGAGTTCACTTGAAGAATTCTTGGCAATAAGAAGCAAACTGTTCTAGCTCTTTTGAAAGCAAAAATTAAATAACCCTCCAATCCTGCTGCAGAGAAATGAGCAGTGTCTTGCCTGACTTTGTGCTTTCCCTTAGTTCTCCAGGAGATAGTGTGAGACTGCTCTGTGATGTGGCCAAACCACACAAGATTGTGTAAAACAGAGTGAGCTATAATAATTGTATAAACCAGGATTGTCTGAAGATACTTGGAGCCCTCTTCTCATTTTCTCCTGAAAATAAAAACCAAAATAAAGTAGAACACTGACAAGAAAAAGAAAAAGAAAAAGAAAAAGAAAAAGAAAAAGAAAAAGAAAAAAAAAAGAAAAAGAAAAAGGAAAAGAAGAAAAAGGAGAGTAGAGGACAGAAACAAAGGCAGCAAGCAGGACAGAGGAGCCTGAGAAAGTTTGTGTTTTATAAGCCTGAGCAGCCCAAGGAAAACAACACAAACAAGCAGCTTGCAACTCTGAAGTAAAACCTGAGGACTGAATTCTGGTACTCTGATTTATGTCAGCTCATAAGTTACAGCCCACGCAGTTTGACTGAAGGCAGTGTGATTGCTTGTGAAAACAAGTAGTAAATACAATCCAAATCTGGTCTGAAATTGTTTTTAAGGCAACTTTCAACTCCTGGTCTTTTCAGAAGTGTCAGCTTACTTTGTTTGAAAGTACAGATATACTTCTCTTACCAAGACTAGGAGCAAAGCTAGCTATAATTAAATATTCACCTGATTTTCTGTCAAAGTGTTGTCTTACCAGCATCTGTTCATGTTGGCTTGTCTTATAATTCAAAAGAGAAAACACCTTCAAGAAGCTTTTTATTTTCTTGTGGTTTCAAGTTGCTTTGCCTCTGTTTTCAGCGCTGCCAACATTATTCTCTATATTGTGTGTTTTCGCTCTTTCTCTTCTCTCTTTCTCTCTCTCAGTTAGGAATGGGGACCAGCTAGGCCTTGTAAATTATCCAGTAACTACTGGAAAGTGGTTCAAAAATCAAAATGAGCAACTAATGAAATTCAGTCTAATTTACAGATATTCTGAAACATTTTTAATTATCTCTTCTTTAATTAATATTTCCTGCTATGATGACACCATTAATTTTCTCCTGTGTGACTGAACTATATAAAATGAGATCCTAGAAAATGCTAACCCTTTTGTTTAAGCTGAAAAGAAAAGCACAGATGCATTTCTCACTTTTCTTTTTGCTGTAATTTCTTTCTCCAGTATGAAGTAATGATGCCACTATCCCCAAACAGTTGCAACTCTTGTGTACAATTCACACCCATAAAAGTGTAACCTGAAACAAACTTATCTTTCATAGACACTTTGAAAATACTGAATCAGGGAAAGCAGAGAAACTTGAAGTTTTGAGTCCCTAGCGGCTTGCTTGTAGAAATGTCTTAAACCAGTACTAACCAAGACCTACTGCTGATTGGGACTGGGGGACTGGATCAAGTCTTGATGCAACTGCTTCCTGGATATGTTTTACAAATAAAGTGTTTCAAGCAGTTCTTATAAACTCCCAGGCAGAGTCCAAAAGCATTTATTTTATCAGTAAAACCCTCAGCCTTCTTGATGTCATAACAAACTTTCCTGCTATACATCTCTTTTTGTAGGTGCTTGTGATTTGGGGGAAAAGCTCAGGAACATTCAAAATGCTGGTTTGACCTTTTCTCTCAAGCTAAGAATGTTTCAATGAGTAAGATTTCAAAATCTGAATGAGATTTCAAATGACTCTTTAAGTGCCCAAAGCAAAACCATCACCACAGGGAAAAGACTTGTTTGAAATAAATGCCAAAGGAGAGACAACTTTTGAAGTCTGCCCGTAGTAGGTACAGGCCTGGGGGACATAGGATGAGGATAGGAAATTATAATATTCTGGATGTCTTTTGGTCTCACTAATTATCACATCTCTACTTATCCTTGTACAATTTCCTTCCTTCCTTCCTTCCTTCCTTCCTTCCTTCCTTCCTTCCTTCCTTCCTTCCTTCCTTCCTTCCTTCCTTCCTTCCTTCCTTCCTTCCTTCCTTCCTTCCTTCCTTCCCTCCTTCCTTCCTTCCTTCCTTCCTTCCTTCCTTCCTTCCTTCCTTCC
>CM031864.1:23127941-23176192 GCA_018697195.1 Certhia americana | reverse complement strand
TTCCTACATGATGCATGGCCACTAACTCCTTGTTCCACTTTGTTTATTCAACAGGTTGTAATGAGAATGAGGCAGATCACCTGGACAGAGACCAGCAGCCTTATCCCCCATCCCAGAAAACAAAGCGCATGCGTACCTCCTTCAAACACCACCAGCTTCGTACCATGAAGTCCTATTTTGCTATCAACCACAACCCAGATGCCAAGGACCTCAAGCAGCTTGCCCAGAAAACAGGCCTGACCAAGAGAGTTCTGCAGGTAAGAAGCCACATCACAGGCTTGACAGAATTTTCCCCTGCTGGTCAAAAGCCTTCCCCTTATGTGTAACTATAGCAATATATACAGAAATACTTTTGCTGGGTGTGTCCCTAGTGGGTGTGTAGAGGGATATGCTATTACATGGCAAGAAGTGCCAAATGTGTGCCTTACTTCCCCAAGGCAGCCAAACACCAAACTGTGGTTTATGATTAGCTGCATCCTCCCCAAGAAGGAAATGTCTTCAGAGCCTGCCCACCCAGTACATATCCTGGGGTCGGTGGTCTCTCTGTGGTGACTGCACTAAGGATAGAGGCAGCAAATCAACTGATTTTGTGGGTGAAGTCTTTGGGCTCCCCTGAAGGAGGTTAATGTGGCCCCTCAGTAAGCAGATCCCTGATGTGTTTCAAGCAAGCTTTGACCAATATGATCCTCCAGGACCAGCTGGCTCCCCTTCTCAATGCTTGTTAGACAACTGTTTTCCTTAAGGGCCTGCATAGTCAGAAGGCACTTCCCTGTGAAGGACAGCCTAGCAAATTATGTTAAAAATCCCTATATGGTCTGTGATAGCTCAGTGAATTTAAAACGAGGTGTGTAGTACATGCAGAGTGCCAAAGAAGGGCAGCAAGTGAGGTAGAAGGAGAATCTATTAGTGGCAATTCCTTGTCCTTGTTACATGTCACCTCAAACACTGCCAGTGAACCTTACAGAGCAGAAAGACTAGATGACCCATATCAACAATCTGTAAGACAGGGATGGTGTAATTACCCCTCCTTCCTCTTCGGCCTTTTCAAATAATCAAGGCAAGCTTTCAGCCTTGGCAAAAATCTGCTCACTCACCCTTCGCCTCAATCTTTATGTGTCTTGACCCCAAAGCTACCTGACCCAAGAAACACTACATGGCCATCAAGAGAGTTGCTTTCTCTGGGTAAGTGAGCGAGCAGATTTTTCTCGAGGCTGCTCTCTGAGGGCTGTAAGCACCTGTAGCACTGGGCCTGTGCACAGAGAGCCAGTACCACCAGTAGCAAGAAAAGCTATAGAATGACTTAGGTGACGTGCCACACAAAACCAAACATCAAAAATGAATTTAAAAAGCAAGAACAGAGACAAAAATAAGCAAAGCAAAACAAGCATCGGTAAAGAAATCCGTTGGGATTGGTTTGCAGGTTTGGTTTCAAAACGCAAGAGCCAAATTCAGAAGGAACCTTTTGCGGCAGGAGAATGGGGGTGTCGATAAAGCTGACGGCACCTCGCTCCCGGCACCGCCCTCAGCAGACAGCGGCGCACTCACTCCACCCGGCACTGCGACCACTTTAACAGACCTGACCAATCCCACTATCACTGTAGTGACATCAGTGACCTCTAACTTGGACAGCCACGAATCCGGGAGCCCCTCACAAACTACCTTAACGAACCTTTTCTAACAGTTCATTTTTATTTTTATTTTTTTTTTTAATTCTTACTCTTCATTATTATTATTATTATAATTATTATAATTATTATTATTATTTTCAAGCCTTTTTAAAACAAAACAAACAAACAAACCCACAAAATATTTGGGAAAATAAACAGCTTGATGTGTAGCATCTGCAGCCACCTGGCAAATGAGTTTGAAGTAATATGTTGCTATAATATACGAACATTTATTGTTGGTAAATTGTACTTAAATTCTTTAAATTTCTCAAATGACTGAAGAGAAGGTGATGAATCATTTTAATAAGTGCCTCTTAAAATTGTATGTTACTTATTTCCTGAACCTTGAAAAAAATTGATTGTTACCCCATCCCGCTCCCCCCCAAAAAGGAAGATTCTATTCCTTCCTGACAAATAGATAAAACCCATTTTAATTCTAGCCAAAAGAATGCTGCTTCAGTATGTTCACTTATAGCATTTAAGGACCCCAAATTTAGTCTCTTTTCATAACGCATCCACAAGTTTTGTACTATTTCTTTTGTTTAAATGTTGAAAAATTAATACAAAACAAATTAAACTAATAATGGAAACAGTCAGAGTGGAAGTACCAGTGCTCTTTCCTAATGCAGTGATCACAAGCCTGCTCCTCCCTGAGCACTGGGGAGTCTCACTGGGATAGCTAAACACTCCTCTGGCAGTTCTGCACCCAGCTGGGACATCCTTGGCCACCACTGAAAGCCATGCCTGGATGGAGGACTTTGAGAGAGAGCCAGTGATGAGAGCACGTGTGGGTGAGGATGGCATGACCAGGCCGTTGGTCTCCAAATTTGTGCCCCACATTAAGGAAGCAAGATCTGGAAAAGACCCTCCAGAGTGAACTCACTCCTATAAAGATGTCATTAAAGTAACAATAGCAGAGTAACAATGCAAGTAGAGAGTCCTACTAATCTGAAATATTGCCTAGGGAGGGGTTTTAATTTTTTCTGTCAAGCTGCTCTGAATTTTTCAAATTAAAAAAGATAAAAATTGCAGCTTGATACATGGCTTCGATGCTGTACCTACAAAGTAAATAGGAGGCTGCCCAGTTACTTTAATGAGCACAAAAATAATTTTCAAAAAGGTGCATGCATGTTTATTATTCAAATGAACTTTTGATAAATCCTACTTTTTTTTTTTTTTCAGGGAAAATGGAAATAAGCAAAATATAATTTATTAAGATGTTTAAGGAAAAAAAAAAACTTTCAGTACAATTTATTCATTACTATTTCGAATTTTCTTTAAATGTTTCCTGAGATTGTATCAGACACTTTTTTTAACACAGGAACTTAAAATCTTTAGTTCATTAACATCTCTAACATATACTTTAACTTTTTAAACTTTGTATTAAAGAAAAAAAATGTTAGCAAAATCATACAAAACCAGGAATTGGCAGTGAATAACTTCAAAGCCGATAAACTCAGAAGCCTTGTGGATGCTGATCTGAATACATTTCTTAGTTTACAATAGTGATCTTTCTTTTTTTAGTTTTATTTAAGCTAAAAGTCTGAATGGTCTGGGCAGTGGTGAATGTTCATTTGTATCCTTTTATTGTAGTTGAACACCAATTAGATTGTGGAGAGTCTCAGAAACAAAACCGAACAAAAACCAGTCAAGATCTATGTCTTGCTTTTAGTGGATTGTTAAGAATAACTTTGCACATATACCCCACTTTTTAGACACCATCAAATCTCTTTTTGGTGGTCGAAGTGGCTATTTAATATATTTTAAAGGTGTCCTTTTTGGCTGTATAAATGTGTGGTTACATATTGACAGTTCACTGCCCACATTAAAGTGCATTATTGTAATTTTTGCTCAGGGTTTTTAGAAAATTAGCACAGAAAAGTAGCTTATTTTTAAAAAAGATGATGGAAGAGATGTTAACACTGTAATAGAAGAAAGGTGTGTTTGCCATTATATATTTAGCAAGTATGGTTATCATCTTCTACGGATATTGAATCTTGACTTTTCCTATTTCTATTACCTTATGGGCATTTACCACTAACCAGACCAAAAGACCTTGGTAAGGCTGAGATCTTTATTAATACACTTTTACAGGTAAAAATATTGATACTTATAAATTTTGTTCTTTGACAGAACAATATATGGTACTAGAGATCTACTTTATTAAGTAGACTAATTAAAACTCAGTTCTACTATGTGCCTTATGATATACCTTGGGAGTAAGTTTGTGAAAAATCAGGATATATGTGTTGTTTGTTAAATTAACTGTTTTAAGCCCTTTTGACACCTCACTAGTTTTGTACTGTTTTACCTCTTATTTCTGAAACTCTTTTTATGGTGTATCCTGTTAGAGGGGACAAACATGTCATAGAAAGCAGTTGTGCACTCTTTCAGATATAGTTGATAAATCCAATAACCTTATATATTGAGCTTCGTGTTTATAGTACAGTAAGTGGTCTAGCAAAATTGTCCATGTTTCTTTGTTTATTGATAAATGCATTGTATAGAAACTATTTCCCCTAAATATTTATGGACCAAACAATTGTGATATATCCTATTAAATTTGTGTGAATAAACCATTTTGAATCTAAGGAGTTTTATTTCCCATCAGTTTTTATTGGGTTTCTTTTGGGTTGGGTTTTTTTTTTGGATTTCTTTTTTTAAAATTTGAGGTCTACATGTACCCATGTGTCTCTTTGCTTTTATGGTACCTATGAACAATTGGTATTAAACACAGAAACACGGCCTTTTAAATAATTTAAAGTACAATTCCTTAGGTTTTCAATTTCTTCATATTCAATGTATATGCTACTGCTGGTGCAATTTAGATTTTAGCCTTTTAACCTCCTTTTTTGATCATGCAAAGTAATGCCCCACTGATTTGATAGTGAAACCCTGTCTTAGCCCTCTAAAAGAGCCAGAAAAGTAGGAGCTAAAGTTAATTGCATGACAAATATAACCTAAATAGTATGATGAAATGAATCAAGATTTAATGCTAGGTATATTGAGCACAAAATAGAATTGCAGACCCCGAAAAGCCAGGTTGCTCTGTAGTTTAATAAATTGTCACTATGATTTCTTTCAGGGAGAACAAATCATGGGGCATTACAGCCAAACATCCCGACGTTTGAAAATTCCCTAAAGTATTAAAAGAAGGGGAAAAGTTTGATCGGAAATCCACTGCAGTGAAGACAAAGACAATATTAGGTTATGATAATCATACATTTAAAAATCTATTGAGCCAAAAAATAAAAATAAAAGACTCAATGTCATTTCCTGAATGTTAACAAAACATACGTTATTTTATGGTGTCTAATTAAGAGAACTGAAGGCTTCAACAAATTGTGTGGTATCAAAAACAAGTTTAGAGAACCTATGTATAAAACCAGAGCAACCTGGCAGCAATCTACCCAGCCCATATTCGAAGAAACTTTTTCTTTTTTTTAAAAAAATCACATTTGTCAAGCACAAGTACTTGTAAAATAAAATCTGAGTGCATTCATTCCACTTGCTTGCTAATGTGTACTAGTCATATCTGTTAAATGGCTTTTTGTAAATTCAAGAACTTTTCACTCATCCGAGATCATAGGAATCAAAACCCAGTAACTTTAGTACTATTGTTTCCGAGTTAATTTTTTTAAAATGAGACAACTCTGCATGCACTTTTCCATCTGTCACATATAGTGTACATTTCTGTATGATGAATTTCTCTTTGATGTTTCTTGTACAATACCTTTCATTAATAAACATTTTATTTGATGCAAACATAGTTAACTTTATGTAAACACATAGCTAATTGTTCCAACTAATTTAAACTTTTCTTTTGAAAGGAAGCAGTACAGTGCAGTTCCAATATGCTATATATATATATATATATATAAAATCAAAAAGAATGAGGCAGCAATACTATTGCACAGTATAAAATTATTTCCTTTGGTGTTACTTTTAAAATTTTTTAAAACTGACTTGTTTTAAGAAGAAATTCCCATCAGCATCAACAATAGAACAATCTCCAAATTCTTCATCAATATAAGAGAACACGAGTCTTTCAGTGTGTACTTTACACAGTGACTTTAGAGTACAAGGATATAATTTGAGGGTCCCTGAGCTGTTTACATGGTCACTATGCAATGAGCAAGTTTGCTACATAAAGTTGGTCCTAAGATTCCCAGTCCAAATCACAGATGATTTTTACAAGCCAACAAGCAAGTGTAACAATAACCAATTCTTAGTAATGAGGTTTTGTAACTGTTAAGCAACTATTTGCAGAAAGATTTTTTAAAATATATTCCTATTTAGCTGTATAGCCAAAGCATATGTTAAACAAATTAACATATAAAAGACTTGCCAGAAAATCTTTCATTAAGATGACATTTTTATTATATACTAATGAACCCTATGTAAACAATGTAACTTTTATGAATGATGGACATTAAATATTTCACTTACGTGTATCCTCAGCATTTTGCATGTTTTCTTAAACCTTTCCAATTTCAGAATTCTAAAAAGAAAACCATACAACTATTAACAACATAGCACAAAATTATGTACAGGTTACTGCAGCAATTTCTGGAAACCGGTAACTAAGAGTGTTCTAATGGCAATAAAAAGGTATCATTTATAGATGGTAATTATGGGAAGGATTGTTTAAACAACAGCTTTATGGTATATTGTAAAGTTCTATTGAAAAAGGTTAGCATGGTAGACTTAATTCGAATCAGCTTGATCAGAAATTTAAGTATATTGTGAAATTCTTAAGCTGAGCCTTATGTGTATTTATTACTGCAGAAAGTAAGTTAATGTAGGAAAGCAATTATTTGTGTCACAGCCACAATGTGGTTTCCTCCTGTTGTCCTTAGGAAAATACTACAACCATTAATTATTCCAATCAGTAAAGAACTTGGTGGTGCCTAAGATCAAGGAAAAAAACCCATGCATTCTAGTTCTTCAATAAGCTGGATTTCTTCTCTCCCTGATTTAATACTTAACAGAGATATTTCTAGTCTTGTCCATGTGCTGCATTTTTCACTTAAATTAGAAAAATAAATTAATTAAATAATCCTGGCAAAATCTAAAATAAAGCCAGGACAATTTTATTCCTCTGTGTCTGATTAGAGACATTAAGGTTTGATTTCTCTTAACAACACTTAGCTGTGTTTGGAGACAGTCCTGCACAGAGTGCTCTGACTGACCCGACAAGTGACATTAGAGAATCCAAATTTTTTCAGAGATACAGAACTGTCTCCTGCATTAAGAAAGCAAACATGTTGAAAGGGCAGCATTATCTGAGAAAATAAAAAAAGGAAACATTTCAGACAAGGTTTGAGAGAACACAAGGCTTGAGAGAACACAAAGCAAAGGTAGGTTTTCAGTATTGTCGAGAGTGAGAAATGTCTTAGGGGTCTTTCAAGTGGGTACATATCCATGTCTAGACACAGCACTTCTTTGCTGTCCTGGTATTGAAAAATAAGTCAAATTGTGCAGTCATAGAACATCTCCATCAGAATAATTCACCAGAGAAATGGCTTGCTGGACCAGGTTAAGTGACAGAAGGGTGACACTGCAGCCCACTGCAGTTGGTGAAACCTTCTCTCTCTGATTCCATGGGCTTCGATCCAGGAGCTGAATGAACATGGAGATTAAATTACACTCTTGTCTCTAAAGAAAGCATAACCTTCAGAATGAGACAGAATATATGGGACAGCAATGCCGCTGTGTGCTTTGGACTTCATCCTTCAGAGCTGCTAATCCAAGCACCTGGCACATGCATTAAATTGACTTCAAAATATTTCTTCCTCCTTCAGCCAAATGCAGGACACAAATTATACTATTGGAATTTCCAGAAGCTACTGCAGTGTCAGAGACTTTATCCAGTTATTCTGCAATGTTGAACAATTCTTTTGCGCTTCTCACTTGACACAGACTTATCTCGACACATACCTATACACATATCCTTGTCTTGCCTTCAGATAACCAGTACTTTCATATTTATTTAAGTCATTCAAACCTACAGGAAGCAACTCTCCATGCTTCCATGTTCTAGCAAGGGCAGTTGTCATAATTTTTATTCTGATGCTCCTTTACCGTAAAACATTTTTCTGGAGTAGATTTTATGTTAGAATTTTGTACATTTGTATAGTCTATTTTTTTTTCTTTTCATAGCTTTGAACAAAAAAAAATCCAACTGTAGTGCTTGATGCATCTAAGGGTACAGATTATTTTGCCAGCTTTTCTTGCAATATGTAGAAAAACAAATGCATGGTAATCACTGAATTCCTGGCTTGCGTGTTACTGTAAGGTGTTCCCCTCTGCAGATTGATTTTATCACAGCAAACGGTATAAAATATGGACAATTTAATTTTAACTAATATGATTAATATTAGAAATTATAGGGGTTTTTAGCTGTACTCCTTTCTGACTCAAGCATGACTCTGTTTTTGGACATGAGATCGTGAAAAAGCATCCTTTGAAATTTCTGGTATTTGCTACTGCTAGGAACAGAGGGCTAGACTGAAGGTCAGCTCTAGCTTGACAAAAATCACTGATATTTTCCATTTTCCTCTCTTTTTAAATTAAGCTTTAACAGAGAATAAAAATACTGTTAATTATTTTACTGCAAGATAATATAAGTTGTATATGCTTCCCTTTTGCACCAGAGTTGGTGCATTGATCAGAATGGATTTTAGAGGCAGAACGGATACATAGCATCTTGAATCTGTGAGAATTCTACCTACAACAAGTAAATAATGAGGGAAAGAACAAGCTAAGAAATGGTTATCAAGTTGCAAGTACAAGCAGTCACTGGGAGAGATGTCATAGTTTTTTTATTTAACCCCTACAAATTCTTATTTCAGTATTTTCTTTGAGGAATTTGGACCTTCTAAAGAGCAAATGATCAAGCCGCTTGCTTTGCCACATGAATCTCGATCCCAGAACTGAGATGCAATAGAGAACAACATGCAACAAGAATTTTTCAGGAATTATTATCTAGAAAAATAAAAAATCTTTGCCCAATGCCCTAAAATCAGTAAAATCAAAATTGCAACCTCATTTCAGGAGAGCTGAAAGCACTGATTACTACTATATCTTAGATAGAGAGATATGCAGGTGCGTGATTTTCGTTTAGTTCCTAGATGATATATTACCTTTACCAAACAAATACATATCCCATCACAATAAGGAACCCTGCATGCAATGTCAGTAGGGACAGCTGAGATCAGTTTAGAAAGTAACTAGCCTGGCATCTCGGAGGTGAGTATTTTTATGTGCCAGGAAACTTGCATTGCTACTGCTCGGGCTGCAGCCACAAGAGTTAGACAGCACTGCTCATTTTCTTTTCTGGCTGCCCAGCAGAATATTTTTTACTTTATAAGAAAGAGTGGGCTGCAGAAAAGAAAGTTAAATGGACACTGAAAAATACATGAATGGAACCGTGTGCCTTTTATGTCCCTGCTAGCCCATTTGATATAAAATGCTGTGGCTTTGAGGCTCTATCAGTCTTACAGACTGATATTATTGCTTTCTTTCTGTTTTATGATTTGAAGATGCCTTATTTCTTATACATGAAGTTACATAGACAAGCTGTAACTACATTAGCTGAATTACTCACCTACCCCATTTTGTCAAAACTTTTCTTAATAATCAAACTCTTGGATGGATATGGGTTTTTTTGAATCTGTCTGGGATAAATGAAGGATTAGTTCATTATGATCTATTAGAAATAGTTTATCTGTCCAGAATTTTTCTGCACATACAGTAATGTTAGAATTGACTGGAATGAATCTATTTCTGCTCTTTTTAACCTGAGCACTAACATGACAGCCACTACATAGTAGTAGTGATTTAAAACACTAATTGTAACTACTTCTATTGTTGTGGGTGGATAAAAAATTGAGAAGCTCTTCAAATCACAATTTACCTCTAAACCAGTACCATTAAAAGACTATATGATTTGTAATGCTCAGACCTTTTTAAAATAAAATCCAGATTCTGAGATCTTTTTATCCCCTTGTATTATAACACCAACAAATTAAAACTGGTGAGTTAAAAAGTGTGTTCTTGAACCTATTAAACTGTCTAAATTAATCTAATTTCCAACATGGACTGCTGAATTCTGGTGAAATCTGGAGATCTTTTATTACATTTTCTTGATGTCTTTATTTGGATCTGTTGAAACAAAAATTCAGTTTTATAATAACCTATTGCACTTTCTGGTCTTTAGAAAAACTAAAAAAAATGAAGTAATGAACAGCATCGGTAAAGAAACAATTTTATGGAAGTAAGAGTTTTAAAATGTGTGGGCTTTTTCCTTTGTTTCCTAAGAAAAGTAACAGGGATACCCATTTTTTGGGATCAGGCCCTCCAATAACTAGGCCTCTTTCCAAAGGCCTCTCTCTTGAACTTCCTGAAGAATTTTGCCATTAAATTAAATAACAGTTCCTTAAAAAAATCTCTTACTTCAAGTAAGCTGAATCCTTGGAATCCTCCAAATTATTTTACACTTTTTTTTTCCCTTCGGTGCTTTAGAACACCCAAGTTTCCTCTGTCCCGCCTCTGCCCACGGAGGATTGCTCTGGCACTGCCTGTGCTGGGCATGAGATCCTGTGCTGGGCCTCGGGCTGAGCACCCCCAGCTGCTCTTCCCAAGCACTTTCACCCCTTTTATTTAATGCTTGGCCCGCAGGGTGTGTGTGCCAGGATCCCTGCTGGGCTGAGGGAACACACCCCCTGCCCAGCCTCGCCTGAGCCCTCCGCACCCATCTCTGCCCCGGCTCCTGCTGTGCTGCGCCCGCCTCCAGGCTGCCTTCGGACACTCGCGCCCAGCTGGTTTGTGGTAAGAAAGGAATATCTCGATTTGGTCAGAGACTGTTTTTGAATCATGCTCAGGGTGGCCAAGAAGGCAAACAGCCCCTGGCCTGGATCAGGAATGGTGTGGCCAGCAGGAGCAGGGAGGTCATTCTTCCCCTGTACTGAGCACTGCTGAGGCCACACCTCAAGTGCTGTGTCCAGTTCTGGCCCCTCATTTAGGAAGGACATTGAGATGTTCAGACACATCCAGAGGAGGGCAATGAGGCTGGTGAGGGGCTGGGAACACAATCCCTATGAGGAATGGCTGAGGGAGCTGGGGGTGTTCAGCCTGAAGAAAAGGAGATTTAGAGCTGACCTTATCACCCTCTACACCTGCCTGAAAGGAGGTTGTGGTCAGGTTGGGGTCGGTCTCTTTCACCAGGCAGCAACTTACAGAATGAGAGGACACGGTCTCAAGCTGCATCAAGGGAAAATTAGGTTGGATATTAGGAAAAGGTTTTTCACAGAAAGAATGATAAAGTACTGGAATGGTTTGCCCAAGGAGGTGGTGGAGTCACCATCCCTGGATGTGTTTAAAAAAAATCTGGATGTGGCACTCGGTGCCATGGTCTAGTTGAGGTGTTGGAGTATGGGCT
This sequence comes from Certhia americana, assembly GCA_018697195.1. Lineage (NCBI taxonomy): Eukaryota > Metazoa > Chordata > Aves > Passeriformes > Certhiidae > Certhia > Certhia americana. The sequence continues at coordinate 23,165,083 of CM031864.1, read as the reverse complement.
GGACTCGATAATCTTGAAGGTCTCTTCCAACCTAGTTGTTCTATGAATAGTCTGGGTTGGGGGGGACTTGAAAGTTCATCCTCTTGCTCTCAGCCAGCCATGGGCAGGGACACTTTCCACTAGGCCAAGTTGTTCAAAGCCTGTCCAGCCTGGCTTCAGGCACCTGTCCCTGCAACTCGCCTTAACACTAATGGGCAGCAGAACCCTGACAGGGAAAACTAGTTTAAGCTCCTCTTTCTAACTCAAATTTGCATCCATATGCTATGATCCTGGTAGTGAAAACATTTATGCTTGTCTTTAATTCCCTTGTCCTGTGTGATATGACTGAAATGTGGTATGGGATTATTTGCTGTACTGCATGTAACCAGTGGTATGAAATCAGAATTTAGTGTATAATTTATACCAACTCTGTTTCCTTCTTAATGATTTAAAATATTTTCAGCTATGTTAGTAGAATACCAGTGAAATATCCCTGCAACTTCTGAATTTTGCCTTGTTTGTGGTCAGTTGCTTACACTTGCTTAGGAATTAGCATTCGAAGGAATGGAAGCAGTCAGATTAATGGTCAAGAATACAAATGGTCAAAGGATGAAATTATAATTTGAATGTTTTGCAAATATGTCACTACCATATATGAAATGCATTCTGCACATATGTTACTAGTTTCCTGACTGGCATGGAATGAAAAAGCCTACTTTTGGTATTTCAGGTTACAACAGATGTTATTTCTTCTGTGCTTCCAAATTATGATACTTAATATTCAGCACTGCTTTAAAGTAGCTATATGAGAGGCAGAGATAGCAATAAAGCATGCCCAGATTTGGGGTTTGCTGCCAGTGTATAAATACAAAGCACCAGGGTTTTTAGTTTGTGTTTGAACCATGAAGAGGATAAGCAAGAACCAGCTTTTAGAAAGCTATAGAAAAAAAAGCTGTTCCCAACTCAAGCCAATATTTCTAGGGGTTTATTGATCCTGATTTCCGTGCTCACAGGTGAAAGTGGTTTCTTGTTCCTTCCCTTCAGATAAAAAGATTCAGGCAACCAAAGCCTGCGGAGGAAAGGGGAGCAGAGTCCAGCCATGCCTTCACAACCACGCTGTTTAACACCCAGGTCCATCCCTGCACACAGTCCCACACGGGCCCCTCAGCAGGATGGTCGTTTGCCCAGAATATAAATCCACCCTGTGCTGGCTGGGACACAGGTTCCTGCTGCTGCTGCCATGCGTCACAGCCTGGGCTGCCACCCCTCCCTGGCTAATAGGCACTGTGTTCTAGGCTGGGCCTTCACCTGCAGTGCTAATGGCAGCCCTGCTCGGAAAAATATCTTTGCATGCCCTCCAGAAAGCTGCTCTTCTTCCTCCTGAGGAGCATTGTGTGGATAACTTGTTACCAATGCCAGAAGGCAGAATATTGGTATGGGTGTATCCAGTATCCTTTTGTCATGTTCTCCTTCCACTGTGGTGTGTACGGATGGAATTCAGAATGTGTGGTTTGAGTCCTCTACAGACTTAAGCCTGTCCTGAATCCAGGGGGAACTTTGATCCCCTATTATTAAAGTTGAAAATGGGGAATGGCAGTAGTAGGCTGAACAGGTGAATGTATCTGTGTGTTCCACAGAGGGAAGTGCTATACGCTGTGTATTTAAATGCAAATAACAGCATGTGATAAACTGAAAGGTTCATGGATTAGCTCCTTGGAAGACAGTACTGCCCAGTGAGTAAATCCTTCAGTGGTGAATGTCAGCTCACTTTCAAGATGAGCAGACCTGTAGGCTCCAAACTGCAGCCTCTGTGATCCTCTTTCATGTGCCCTGATTTTGCACTGCCCCTTGTTTGAAAGAGAAATAGGATCATAGGTGAGAATTTGCCATTACATATATGGAGCAGGTGATTGGAATTCATCAATGTCATTTGTAGCTCCCCTCAAGTGCAGCAGCCTGTCAAAGGGAGTGCAGCAGGCATTTACCTGGTGTTTGTCTGATGCCCTTAACAGCAAGGAGTGGTTGCTGGGGGATGTGGGCATTGCTGTGCTACTGCTGCAATGCATTTATTATCATTAGTGTATTACTACTGGTGAAAGTGAAATCCAGTGTAGAGTAATGGGAAAAAGCAAGTCAAAATTCCTTGAAAATTAATACTTTAATACGGTGACAAATGTAACACATGTAAAACATCATTATTACACTATTACATGTTTTGTTCCTTGTGAATTGATATTGCACTCTGGTTTTCAAAGGGACTTATTTACATGACCAGAATATGCATTATGTGGACTTTGCAGTAGATAAGGGTGGTAGGCTGGTACACAGGTATGACCTGTGCACCCTGTCTGATGGCATCTTCTTCGCTCAGATATGTTCTACTGCAGCCCTGAGTCTTGAAACACCTTTTCGTATTTTACTTTTGTCTGTAATTGTACCATTTCAGTGAAGTTTTGCCCGAATTCACACTGGAATTGTGAACAGGATCAAAGTCTGTGGTGTAATTAAACCAATCCCGCCCGCAAGAATTCAATCTCTTTTCTGAAAGCTACTTATATATACAAAATGAGCTTGCTTATATGTGCTCACGTCATCTGTTCCCCATTATCCACGCTTTGAGACCTATATATGAGGAAACATTAAGTAAAATATTTTTATTAGACACTTTTAAAGTACATAAGAAAATGGAGGAAGTACTGAGCATGTAGGGCAGTAGGTTAAGTGAGCTTGCTGTACCCAAGGGAGCATTTGCACCCCATCTTGGATGATAAGACAGTGGGGCTACACAATTTCAGATTTTTCCAGCAATGACAGCAGCCAGCTCCATTGCAATAGGTTAGGCTTGGCTTTTGTAACCAAAGAAGACAGATTCACTCTGGAGCCTGCACATTGCACCCTGTGACTGGCAGCTACTCTCTCTGAAGTTTTTCTGGAGACACTGTTGATTGCTGTATCTGAAAAATGATTGTGCAAATGTGGGCCAGTAGCCTTGCAAAAATGCTACTTCATGGCTGGTATTAAAATAGTAGTGTTGGCATGGGATTGTGCTTGGATTGTTAGACATACTTTCATCATAATTCTACAATTTGGGCTTTTTTAGCAAATCTATTGTTGCTCATGTTCCTATGCAATGGCTTGACGATGCTCATGTTTGGAGCAACCATTAGGGCATTTTGTGTTTTTATGGGTGTTTCACAGACATATAAATATGGCTAGATGCAATTTTTTTCTTGCTCTGTTAGGAGGAGTTCTCATTTTTAATGCCAGGAGGACTTTTGGATGTAGCAAAAATACTGTAGCTTTCTGTACCCCAGTTTGCAGCAATACCTGTCTTACATGGCCACGTGAAAAATAAATCCAACTGGCTAAAGTTTGGCTGAACTGCAGGAGACCAGAGTGTAAGAAATATCATCGTGGAGAATGCAGGCAGTGAGAATGATGCACCATAATCTGTATTTGTTAATTAAACAATCACAGCTACAGGTGACATTAGAACTTTATCTGATTATCAGCAACAACGTGTTTACAAGTAAGAATTATGCCTTTAAAAAGCTTTTTAAAATTGGTAAAATTGTTTTAACAAATGTGCTGCCCCACTGGCAGCTAAGCTGCTGTTCCCTGTGGTTTTGTACTTTATATATCCTCCTCTAAAATATGGCCAAAGGCCTTTCCTTACAGCTGATTAGTATCTCCAGAGTTCTCCATTCACTCAGGGGCTCACTCTCAGTAACTGCTGGCAATACTTTTTTCTCCATTCTGTTTTGGTCCAACTGTACAGACCAAATAGCAATAACATAACTTAAATGATCCATGTTTGAATGAATTCTGTTTCCAAGGATCTAATCCTAAAGCAGCAGATAAATTTCTGCAAAAGCCAAATTACTCAATATTCTTTTTATCTCTTTTTTAGTTTTTGTTTCTTTTTCCCAAACACAAGATAGGAAATCTACTAATTTGTCAGTTAATATCTGGTCAACATGTTATTTTATAAAATCTGTGCATTGTGATTTTAAGTCTTTCTGGGGACAAAAATAATCTGGTGTCTGTCTTCTGCTTTTAAATGCAAATTTAATAGGGAATTTGAATTTAGAGGAAAATAGTGTTTCTATCTCTGTTAGTCTTCAGACAGCAGCATTATCCTACTACTAATTGTGGTGGCACAGGAAGACTTTTATGGCAGTCATTTCACATAACTGAAGGAGTACATCTGAGCATACAACTACCCTTCATTAGCACCTTTTTAATGATTTCAGTGCCTGTAGGTCAGCATATTCTGCATTGCTCCTTTAGAGGTGACGGCACATATTGTAGACAATGATCTGCAGCTTTATAAACAAATAAAACAATTTCAGTTCTTTATCTGCCTGCTGTAAATAGGCAACACAGCACAATTGACCAGAAGAAAAAAATCTCCATCTCCCATTTCTTCATCCCTGAGAACTAAAGTCTCTCTGCCACTAGAGGGTGAGACAACTACAAACCAAACACTTAAGCCTCAGCCTTTCCTATAGAAGGTACAAATACAGAAAGTTAACATGCAGAGAGGATCTTGATTATTCACACTGAGGAGAGAAGGGAGCAGCATGGGTGCAGCACACACTCTTGTACTTAAATCCAGAGCTGTGAAGAAATATGGGAAGAGTTTGTGATAATTAACAACAGTGGAACAAAACTCACTGTCCAAACAATAGATTTTTGGGCCTTGGGGAGGCATAGTTACAAAAACAGGTTCTGATTTTTGTACAAGTACTGAATCAAACTGTTCTGCTTCAACAGAGAACTATTTTTGGCTTAAAATTACTTCCTTTTAGTAAAAAAACTGAAAAAAGTTCTAGCTGCATGCCTGCTTTTGAGCTATACTATCTATACTGAAGATTATATTTGCTTTCTTATAGCTTTTTGGCTTTTCTAGTATTTCTTTCTTTTTACTGCAAGACAGCCTGATGCAGTTGCCCTGGTGTACCTTTCAGAAATGCACATAAATTGCTTTGTGTGTTTGAGTATGGCTTTTCACCTAGTTCTGGCAAAAAGCACTAATTCCTACTAACATTCCCATGTTTTAATGTTTTACAACATTAAATGTTTTACAAATAAGTCATGTTTTAGTGCTTGCAGAGTCTCTTAGAAGATTTTTTTTTTCTGAAGTCATCTTTAAGTCACAAGGAAAGATGCCATTTACATTTCAGTTTTAAAAAGCTACTCTTAAATCAGGGATTTAACAAATCAATACACTGTTTCTTCAGGAACAATATTTCCCAATTTAAAACAAAAATCAAGTCCCACAGGGAACTGTAACATCAAGTAATTTTTTTCTTTTTTGATCTTGCAAAGCTCTCTGAAGAATTCTGTCATTAAATATGTTTTGACAATTCCTGCTGCCTTGTTACTCTGTTGTTCCTTCAGCAATCTGAAGGTCCAAATTCATCTTTCCTTTTTTCCTGAAGAAAGACTTTGATATTAAGTTTGTAAAAATACTAAAGGGCATGTATAGGGTCAGAAGAAACAAAACTATGTGTCACTAAGTGGTAGTAGAAGAAGAGGAAAAAGAGAAGACAACATTAGCTATCATAAACAGTTCTACACTATTGCCTGAGAGACTTCAGTAACTTGGTCAACTTCTGTGAAGGACAATTGTGGCAAGAATTAGAGAGAAATTTTGAGATCCTACTCTAGTTAGGAAAAGGCAGCCTTAATCTTTGTTTAGGCTGCCTAAACAGAGAGTTTTGAGTTTTCTGCTGCAGAGTGATCAGAATTTTGTTAAAAGCTTTTTGTATTTATCAATGTCATTTTAATTTTAGGGAAATTACAATTTAAGTTTGAAGTTACATGCAGGATTTTACATTTTCTGTCCTGAAAACTCTTCATGGCCAGGCTTAGCTGCATACCCAGATTTTGCTTAAAGCATAGAACAAGTCCTTACTGAACCTTGTTGAAATAAACAGGGTTTAAGAACACATTGATTTCTATTTAACATTACCTTAATTCTGCTGTTAATGTTGGTTTATTTTTGGTTCTTGTATAATAGTCACATAACTTCAGGGAAGCTGTGGTACGATTTTCCCTTTTTTAAAATAAGGTGTTATTAGAGCAATGAATGCTTGCTGAATTTTGTTTTGTTTTGGTTTTTGTTGTTTTTTGTGGGTTTTTTTAGGATTTCAACTGAAAGGAAACAAATTATGACATTCCCTTGTGCTGACATTAAAAATTCCTGGCCCCTTTCTATGGGCTCTTTTCTTTTAGTGTCCTAAATACCATAGAAGTAATAGAGCATTTACAGTTGGAGGCAATGGTTGCTTTCTTCATTTCAGAAGAAGATATTTTGAACTCTATCAAATAATTTTAACCTTCAAGCCTACCCAAAAGCTTTCCTGGGAGGCACAAATAAAAATGCACAGAACAATCTGTTTTGCTATTCTGAAAGGAAAGTATGAAGTGCTGAAAGCACAGTAAATTTTTTTTTTTTTAAATTACAACACTAGCATATTTAGCAAAGTTCCTTGTTCTACATTGTCTTCAGCATCTTTCTGCTTGATGGATTTCTATAGAATTTGCAGCCATCCAAACAGTTTCATTAATTCAACACAAACCATTGTTTTCTGGAAACAGAACATAATTTTTATGCTTGAGAAATCTGGAGATCTGTCCAGCTTTTACCTCTCTCCAATACAGAAACACCACTAAATCTTAGCTACCTACTAGTTTCTAAAGCTAGTTTCTAGAGCCAGACCCAATGCCAAATTAAATTACTAAACTTATTACATTTAATCACACTCTCTACCAGTGTCAAAATACAGTTAGCAAAAAGGCCCTTTCAGTTGAGCCATGATTTGTTTTTAAGAAAAAAGCTTGAGGTAAAATGTCTGGTCCCTGTCTTAGTTTCTAAGGCATTGCTGCTATCTTTCCCTCAAATATAAATGCCAGAGGCTGTGAAAACCACATCTGTATGACACCTGAAAATGGTTTTAGGGGAGAGTTGGTTGTGTTTGACTTGATGAATAGATGAACAATGATAAAACTACTAGAAACATCTCGGACAGGCCATGGAGGTCTGTCAGGCTATGGCAGAAGGTATGAGCTCCCCAAGCCCAGGCCTGACTCTGAAAACTCACCTTATCATTATGGGGTGGTTGGTGGAACCAGGAGCTTCTGCATTTTTTGCAGTTTCCTTCAGATTAGTAACTCAGTTAAAGCTGGGTTTATATTTTCTTGTAGCACTTTTGCTGGCTAGCTAAGACAGGAAACAACCACTTAAGCACCATTTTTTCTTTCATTTTTCATTCTACGTCCTCTACTGTGCAAAGCGGTACCTCAGGCTCTCTTGCAACAGCAGTGCTTGTTGCTTTGGTGCCACTTCAGTGCTCTGAGATTTGGGGAGCTTTGCTCGCCCTGTCTCAGCCCCTTCTCTTCTCTGCATATGGCTTGGTCCCCAGCTTTAGCTGATGTGACATTCCTTCCCACAGAAACATGAGTGGGAATGGCAGGTAGCAGCACAGTGCTCATCTGCTGCTAATTTCAAATGTGGCTGTCAGTTATAAGCTGAAAATGCTGTTTTGCAAACAGCACCTCCAGACAGGCTACACAGCTCTAAGCAAAGAGCCAGGAAAAACCCTACCATCCACCTTCTGAGACCTTGAAAAGAAGGGTAATTTTATTACACTTGTTTGGTTTAGAGTTTGACTATGTTTTTAGGCCTGAAGAACTCAGTGATAAACATTCAAATTCATCATTCTAACAGTTTTCAACTTTCACAGTAAATTATTTGTTTTAAAGGTTGAACATGTCACATGGCAATAGCATCTAACCAGCAGCTATGAAATGTCTAAGGAATCAGAGGAGAGAGGGAAATCTCAAAAGATAATGACTGGGACAGCAGAACACAAACAGTCCAAACAGACACGATGGGGGGAACTCCAAAACCTTAGATTTTTACTTTATATTTTTGGATCATGTTGTAACAGCACAAAGATCATGATTGTCATATAAACTTAATCTGAAACTTTTAGTCAGGCTTTGACTTATGGAAGTGCTAGAAGGAAATAGATGGTAAGACAATGGATCAAATTCTGAACATGTTTGTATATGATGATCTGGAATTTTAAAATATATTTTTAATAATTTGGTTTCTTGTGGTATGACACTAAAGCCCAACAAACAAATATTTTTTGTTCGTGTTCCATTTTTCTTTCTTTTCCCAGCCACATCCAGCTCCAGGCAGAAGAAAGACTTAAAAAAGATAGTTTAGCAGAAGGAAAACTTCTTGGAGAAAAACGCTCCTACTACAAATCTGACACATTTATCTGCTTTTGTGGAGAAGGCATTATTTTAAATTAAAAAGAATGCATCAAGCCCTTGACTGAAATTTCTAGAAAAACTACACTTAATGATGAAAATGCACCTCCTTTATATTACACACTAAGCCACAATGTCTTACTAAAGTTTTTTTCAAACATGCATGTACATACAAGGAGCTGGTTTTATACTGCACAGCACCTTGGAGAACCATCTCTTGTGCAAGACAAACTCAAACTTGAAAATGCAACCACTGCAGACTGTCAAGTTTTATTTCCATATTTTTGCTCACTTTGGGTGGGGAGAAACCCCCTAAATTCTCCATTATGTTTTAAGTTATTGCAGTATGGGTAGGAAGAGTATTTCTATAATACAGACTAAAAGAATGAATCATACTAGCTTTGACACGTGATGTATGTTAGATTATGAGGGTTGTTGTTACAGAATATATGGAATTCTAAGGTATCTGCACTAAGGTGACTGAAGTTCATAATTGTATGGAGCAGGAAAATACTAATATAATTAATTGAAATGAAATATTGAATATTGTATACCCTATTGTATTATTTGGAACTGAATGGGTTTTATGAAGTGTAACCACACTATCTGAGTGTTTTTGAGTTGCTGCTCTAAACAGATTATACCTGGTTAGGGCATTGTGGCTGGAACACTGCTGTTCACTAATGCTGTTTGTCATGCCATGGACAGCAGTGTTCTGTCACCCTTCATTCCTGTCCCATCCAAGCTCCTTGGGAGATGATCTCTGCACAAACCTGACTCAGCTTACAGAACTCCTAATGTGCAGGGGAGCTACAACATGCACTCTTTCTTTTTGCTGCAGAGAGCTTGAGAATCACAAATAAAAGCTCATGGCAGATCATGAGGTCTGGGACCACTGTAATCTTCTCCGTAACTGCTAACAACTGGGAAAACCTAAAAATAATAAGGATAAAATGGTAACTTCATTTCATCTATGATTCATTCATTTTGGTAGTACCAAATACGGGCGTATCTGAGTTCTGTCTTTTAGGAAAAATGTGAACTGAGACAAATTTGTCATTAAAGTAAACACAAAGTTTTGAAGCAGTCAATATCTGGCAAATAAAGGTGGAAACGTTTAAGTTTTTTTTCAAAATAGTTTCATAGAAATGAAGACAGAATTTCTATTTTGGGGCATGGGGGAGAAGGGACTTTCAGGCTTCTGGTTAGAGAAAGAAAAGTATCGTGAAGATGTTGGTAGACTTCCCTTGTATCAAACCTTTCAAATTAATGAAGAAGCCCAAAATATTTAATTTAGGATATAAGAAGTGAAATACCTCTAAATAATAAGAGTACTGCTGGCGGCTTTCCACTGTGGACTACTGATGTCAAAGTGAATGATTGAGATATCATGCCAGATTTTAGAAGGAATGAAGCATAGAACAAACAAGTGACAGATAGGAACGGTTAATTTAGGGAAAAAGAAGTAAGAAGGAGCAAACTGATACAAAATAACAATGCATAAAAAAAAGGACAAGTAATCTTGAGGTAGTTTTAGTGATTCTGCTACTTAATAATTGTATATAAAGAGTTTGGTTAGGACTGTTGTTCTGTGTTAGGTGTCCTGGAATCCTTTTGGAAGGTGTAGACAGAGGTCATAGAAGTCATAGCTGAATAGAACAAACTGGGAAGGAATATTAGGAGAGAAATCACCACTTTTTAGTGCTGCAAAGTGTGCCCTGAATCTGTCAGCAGGATTTCTGTTTTTGTTTTTCTGAAGAAAAAGTATAGCAAAACAGATCAAACCTAACATTTTTTGTCTGAGTCCCCATCACTCACTAGAGGAAATGACAAACTCATTTATGTGGTTTTTATGGCTATCCCTTCCCCCTTTCCCTCAATTCTGTTTTATTCAGTAATTGCAATTCTCAGGTTTTGTTCCAGGCTTTTTAAACTGGATTATCACCTTTTCATTCCAATATTCTCTCCTAGTTGCCTGTAGTTATCACTCCCTTTTTATAACAGTTGATTTCATAACCTTTTAATCTGCTTTAGTACTTAACTACCTGTACTTTATAACACAATAGTAATTATTTTTCCTTATGAAAAATCTGAGTTTTGTTTTCAAACTCCAGAAAATTTTAAATTGCATAAACATTCATTAAACTCTGTTTATGGTCCAACTCACAAATACTCAGTTAACTGTAGTACACACAAGGTATTTTCAAGTTTAAAAATTACTTCTTTAAATGTACTGGGGGAGTTCATACAAGGTTGCAAATAGAAATTTTAAAGATAGGGAACATCTACATGAAGAATCCCAGTTTAAAAAACCCAAACCAGCTATCTGAGAGGCAATGTGATTACATCAAAGATCCTTTTTCTCAGCAACCAAAGTAGATATTTATGCTATTTGTTAAGGTAAATATTCACTTACATGACTCAGGCATTGTTAATCTTTCCCTTTTCTGTTGTGTTTTAGGTCTTAATAAAGTTTTTGGTGAAATGCTCCCAATTTTTGACAGCAAGCATTCTCCTTGGCCTTTTCCTTTATTTTCACCATGCTGCAGATGAATGTCTTCTGATTTGGCTTTTTTTTTTTTTTTTTTTTTTTAAACTGAAAAAAAAAGACAGTTTACAGTGGTACTGAATAGATTTAAGACCTTCAATAAATCTCATGGATGTGATTGCTATACCACTATTGCTCCTACCCTAATAACTGTGAACTCCCAGGAGAAGAACTAGGGATCAGAAACGTCTGTTTCTAAATTTTTGCTGTTTAGAATGAATGATGCTTAGTCTTTGGACTAAAGCATGGTTGGTGTTCATGTTTCAATATAATGTGGTCATGGTTAAGCCATATCAATTTGAGCATTAAGCTTTGAACCTGACATAGCACAAGTAAATCCTCACGTCAGCACTTGCCAGTCACAGTATACAGTTCCAGAAAAATATCAGTGTAATCTATGGAAGACAGGAAAACTTTTCACCAAAGAGAAGCTGTACCAGCAACTCCAGGAAATGGCTTTTGAAATATAATTGCACCCAAAGGGAAAGGACACATTAATTGGTATGTTACACTTCACAAAGCCAATGGAGTCAATTCTCAAATAGCAGGTGCATTGCCTGCCGTGGCTTATTGTTAATTTATTTTCATAGAACCATGGAAGACCCAGTTGGAAGGGACCTGAAGTGTCATGTGGTCCAGATGTTTTTGGCAAAAGCCAAGAAAAGATGACCCAGCCAAAATCTTTGTTGCGGAATCACCACTTCTCTAGGGAGATAATTCCAATGGCTGATTGCTCTCATTGTGAAAAATACTCCTCTTGTGTCTAATTGGAATTGACCCAGGAGTAACTTGTACCTATTACCCCTCCTCTTTTCCATGTGACTCCTTGTAAAAAGGGAGTCTCCAACTTCTTGTAGTCAAATCGTGTAGTCTTTTAAATGCTGGAACATGGTGACACAAGGTCTTCCCTAAACCTTCTTTTCTGAAGGCTGAATAAACACAGGCATCTCAGCCTTTCCTTATGGGAAGCTTCCTATCCTTGGATCACCTTTGTTGCCCTTCTCAAGAGCCTGCCCAGCCTATCCCCATCTTTTTTTATAGTGGGGAGCAAAGCTGAACACAGCATCCCGGCTGTGGCCTGGCAAGCACAGAGCAGAGTGGGATCATGCCTTCTTTATCTCTGATGCCCTTGTTGATGCCACCCCAGCATCCTGTTCACTTTCCTTGCCACAGAAAGGCTTGTTGTCATTCAAGTTGTGAATAAAAATATAGGCAGCCTGTTTCCTGGATTTATTTTCAGTACAAAATAATAATTAAAAAAAGGCAAATGAAAAAGGCAAGGCAAATTGTCCTGAAAGAAACCACAACTGAATCCTGTTTTTTCACAACACTGGTACTAGCTGCAAGAACAGAAGAGAAAAATAAGAGTGGTTTCGGAAGCCTTTAAAAAAGACTTACCTGGAAGATTTTTGGAAATTAAAAATAGGCAGAAAATATATAAGGCTCTGCTACCTGCTAAAACTTGTCAACTCTTAATTTTACATATGTTGTTGATCAGACTGCAGGACTTGATAATATGTTTATGATCATGTCACTGCAGTGGAAAAGGCAAAGTTAAATTGTCATGTCTAGTCAAGTAGGGGTCCTGGTCTTTCATGTATATTTGATGATAAACAGTCCCACTGAAGCCTGGCTGGTGTATTGCAGTAGTACCCTTACAGCAAGGTTTGTGATTCTCTGCTGCCTCAGGCATAATCATCTATATCTCTCAAGTTGTTTTAAACCAAGTAGAATTAAAATTATACAGACTTTTAACAAAAGAGTAGTCCCAGCTGTAATCCTGGTTTTGTCTTAAGGGTTATCATTTTGCATTTTGTTTAGCAACTGAGTAAGAGAAGCCGTGCCAATATCTGCCTGGTACTGGCAAATAATTACTCAGCATTCAAGTCAAGTAAACATTTTGTACATTATAAAATAATTTAGCAATGAAATTTCAAAGTAACTTATGATCTGTGGTGTTAACCTCAGCTTGCTTCCTCCCTTCCTCTTACATGATAAAATTTAGTGAATGTAATTTGAAATGTGCATTTATGTTCTGTTTGTAACTATGCCCCTGCTATTAATATAGGAGAAGCTACCATTCTACAGTAGTGAAACCTGACAAGACTCCTCAAATCTAAATACATTCAATGCCAAAGTTCAAGATGAAACCTACTTTAGTAAAGGGATGTAAATATTTAGTTGTTAATTTTTTTTTTTTTTTGTGAATTCAGTTTTGGGGTTTTTTTGAGGAAAGAATGAGCATATACACCCATTTCAGTAGCATAGAATAGGCCATTGTCATTTGCCCTTACTGAGCTATGCATATTCATGCTCCCAGAAGTTCAATATGTGCTCCTATGATTACCTCCTCAGAGATCTGCCTTGATTCTCTCTCGAATTTCACTCCAAGCAGCAGGTTTGGAGCTAGAAAACTTTATAGGATAAAGATTTTCCTGCTGTGTATGTTTCAGTTGTAAATATACCTTTGAAACAATTCTGGAGGTGAGGAAATACTATCTTATCTATAGCTGTATTCTTTGAATGACTTGACAAATTATTTCTGAGATATTTTCTATTATTTAATGAAGAAGCTTTTATCCATTTAAAGCCAAGAACCACCTGATTAGGATATGTAGCTGAACTGCTGAGCAGATGAATTAACACAGTTAAGTATTCTTTTGGAGAGTCACCAGAAATGTTTCAGAGTCTTCCAAGATCTTAATTCTTAGCTTACAACCTAATTTTCAATCTTAAGAAGATACATGAAGTTGTCATTAACTTTTACTGTGAAAATGTTTTGCGAAGTGAGAGCTGAACAAATAAGAGTGGTGGTAGCTCCCTCCAAGTGATGACAAGTCATGAGTAGATTTGCACCTTACTCAAATATTTGAACGATAAATGTCCTGGATTCATAGCCACAGGAATAGCTTGTAAGTGCAAGTAAGGAAAAGTACATTTTTTCAAACCACTTGGCACTGATAAAACAGCTAAGAAGCAAATGCTCCAAGCCTGAGTGTCACCTGCATACTCCTGTGGCCATTGTCTCCAGAGGAACTCCCAGGAAAAGGCAGTCAAGTATTAGCGTGGAAATGCAGTAAGAACTTACCTTTCTGATAATGCCATTTTTGCAGATTTTATCCTGTCTGCAGCCTATTCCTGCCCCAGAGCTCCATGGAAACGTTTCAGATTTGCTGTCCACCATCACTTGATGTTGGAAATGGGGTGCTTTGTCCTAGTGGCTCTGTCCTCATCTTAAAGTTAACTGTAGTCTCCCTCCACTTTTATCTTCCCATCCTTTGCCTTGGATTCTCTGACACCTGTGCTGATAGCTCAGATTTTCCAATCTCCTGGGAAAGCCCTTTTCTTTCTCTCCTCTATGGAAAAATGACTCTACAGCTGCATGGGAAAGTTGTGTGGATTTGCTCTGGAAGACTTTGGTTTCCTCTCAGAGCATTTCCCATTCACACCACAAGGTGTGAGCAGGCAGTTATCCAGCTGTGCTTCTCTGCACCAGTCCTGACAGCCTGGAGATGCTCTGACTTCCCACAGACCAGTTTGTCAGGAAGGGAAACACCTATTTCATGTGGTGCAGGCCAGGCTGAGCCAATTGCTGGGATCTTGAGAGCATGTGTGTGTTTAAAGTGAGTGTGAATATTTCACAGTAGAATATGAAAGGTCTACTTTGTGGTCTTTTAAAAATATTTCTGGCACAGCAAAACAAGTAAGATGGGAGACAGGCTTTTTGTATGGGATTACTTGGTGCCAGTGCAGAACTCTGTCTTTGCCAAGTTTTTGGTTAAGTTGGAAAGTATATTTCCTTGATTAAGATGAGGCCAGACACTCTTTAAATAGAAAATAAATTTTACCGCCATCTGCAGAGCAATCTGATGAAATAAATGAGGAGTTACAAAACTCTTCTGTTGGCCCCTTTGGAATAAGCCAGTTCGTATGGATTTTATAAATCCAGACCTGGATTTTTAAATATGCCTCCTTCAAAATTTATCACAAAATACCTTGTTCCATGGAAACCTCAGTCAGATAATGTTCCTTTTAGATGTTTTTTCCCAATTTGAGATAAAATTATTCTGCTGTATTGTTATGAGACTTAAGTCCCATACCACTGTACTTGTCATTTATATTGAAGAGTTTGAGATGCTTCAGGTGTTGGCATTCATATATCATCCATCAAATATAGCAAAAAATCCCACTTTATCACCAGAAACCTTGTGTCATACTCAGGTTTAACAAGCAACCTTGAATTAAAACAAGAGCTTAGTTTAAAACCAGCAGCTATAAACATCTGTTTAAACATGTTAGGGATTATTAGGCAGTACCACAGCCTTGTTAACTTGAAGTGTGAGCCAGGATTGCAGTCCAAAGCAAGCATAGGAACTGAGATGTAGCAAAAAAAGAAGGGAAAACCTTGATTTTGCGGAATGAAGATTAATTGGACATATACAATAATTACACACAAGCTTTTAAACTTTCATTCAAACCTACTCCAAGTATAAAACACAGCTGTTCAAGCTAACTATTATAGGTCTAGACCTGCAAATGAGCACATGAATGGTATTAGGAATTAAAATCTGCAGTAAAAGTCTTTGGGTATACTTTGTCACATCTATACACAGATCCCATTGGAAATAATGCCAAGTTCAGAGTGAGAATTTGGTTTTCATCATAAATGAACTCCAAAATCATTTGATTGAATAAAAATCAGTCTTGGATTCTCAAACTTCCAATATAATGCTGTGGGATTAGGGAACCTGAGAGGCAGACAGTGAGAATGACTAGTTTTTTGTGCAGAAAGATACCCAGAAGTGTTTGTTCTTTTTAGAAAAGACAAGAACAACACATCTATTTCATCCTAGTTCTTCTCCAGTACGCTTTATGCCTTAACCATAATTGACAAAACCTTTGCCAAAGTCTTTATTTCATCCAAGCAAAATCCCATGACTGGTGGTATTATCCTTCTGAAAGTGGCAGGTGTCCTTCCTTTAAATCTTTTCCTCTCAGGACTCCTTGATTTTGTGCTGTCTAAGCCCTTTTCATAAACCAGGGAATCTGTCTTTCTACAATTGCTTTGCAGATGACATGCAGATCCATCTTCTCACTCTTTCATCTTCACTCCTGTTTCCCCCCATGCAGACCGTGAATACCTTTAGCTATTCTGACATGATCTAATTGTTGTCTGGATTTTAGTTCATGTGTAAGATGACTGAACCCCTTAGTGTTTTCACCATGTTGTTCCTTTCCTCCTTTTCAATAACTGTGAACAAAATTAAACTTTGTCACTTATGCAGTAATTGTTTTATCATCATTTCTTTGTGATCTGCAGATTTAGGTGATAGTCAAATCGTGCTGTGTTTTCCTTACCTGAGATTTCTCTTTTTTGATTTAATCACACAATGAGAACATATAATTAAAATATTTAATTGTGTCACTATCCTTTTCAATTCTGTTCATGTTTATGTCTGCTCAATGTGCTGTTAAATGTTTTTCATTCTCATTTTGTTCACGTGACTCAATTCTTTAAGTCCACCTAACTTCATTTTCCCCTCACATGATGTGCAGCTTACTTCCAAAACTTTCAAGTTCCACCATTGGTCAATCTTCAGGTAGTTCCCAGTTTCAAATGAGATCATGAAAACAATTTCTATGTGTCAAATACAGCCTGATATTGCATATATATAATATACATACTTCTCTGTTATTCAGTCATGTGTTAGGGAACCTGGGTGTTTTGCTGCAGTGTAGGACTTCAAACAGGATGGGTAAAATAATGTTTAAAATACATGAAACAATATAAGAATAGGTGTGAGAACATATTATTAGAATATGTTGTAGTGAAAAGCTGTTTGAATTTAAGAAATGGAAGGAAAATAGTACAAGCAAGTATTTCACACTTCTTAGTGTGTCAGTATTGTGGTGATAAAGAAGCACCACCACAACCAGACACTAAAAAATGTTAGAAATCTACCATCCATATCTTGGAATTCCAGTGGAAAGATTACAGAAAAATCACTGTCATAGAAATATGCCTAAGCAGTTTGCGAAGAAGCAAATTCTGCTGCAGAGTTCTTAAATGATTCAGTGTATCCTCTGGTTTGAGAGAATTACTTTGTATTTTGTTCCTGTGTGTCAAGTTATTGAAACAATTTTTTTTAAAATGTCCTTTTTCTCATCAGGAGATAAAAACACTTCCTTAAGTGCTGGAAGAATGAATAGCTTACAGAATTGTTTGTTTTCTAAACACATAGATTGTGAGGATGAGTATTTGAAAGGACCAGCATCAGAGAGACTTTTAGCTGTACTTGCCACTTTAAAAATTAAATTAGTGACTATAAAAATTTTCCTGGACTGTAAATCCTTGTAGATGTCTCTTTATGCCTTTTGGCTAGCTAGTGTTTTGAAAGAATATAAGGTAGTTTGTAAAAGCTATATCTACCCACAATGTCTTGGTGGAAGGCACATGGAAGCCCTTGAAGGATCGAAATCCCATCTGATCTTTGTGGCTCAGTCTGTGTTTTTCTGTACTCATGAATGGGCTAACTCTCAACAAAAGATTGCTTTGCCTTTCTCGTTCCATTTAAAATGAATATTGACATTTGAAAACAATAGCCGCCGTTCTGATGCAAATGACACTGTTGCAAAGGGTGTTCACAGCTCATAACAGAATGGTCCCAATTTGATTTTTCTAGCTGGTGTCAGTGTGACAGATACATGACAACTGTGGGAGAACGTGGCCAGTTTTCCTCCAAAAGCCTGACTGGCACATCTGAACAGTTGCTCAAATATTCTGACAGCAGTCAGAATCTAGAAAAAACTTTGTGCTTTCAATTCTCAAAATGTGTATATTTGGAAAAAAACTCCACCCAACTCAACAACATAAAATCCCACCACATTCTGTGTCTAACCAATGATTTTGTAAATAAAAATTAACTACCTGCTAGCAGGGGGTGATTAGCTTCCCTAATATTCACCAAAAAAATTAAAAGAGCTTCTTTAGGGATGAGAGCATCTCAAAAAATTTCTTGGAAAACAGATCTTATCTCCAGTGCAAATCTCAGATACTAAAGACAGCGTTGATTTTCACAGGAAGTTAAAGTGGTTATTCTAACACAACCTTCAGAAAAATGGAAGTGTGGTTACTATCTACATAGCAGTAGAATTGGACCAGGAAATACAGAAACAAATATATGAATAGTATTTCAGCCTGAGCCATGCAACACATTGTCATTTGCTGAATTTAGCAGCGGGATGCAGAAAACCCCTCTCTGCCTATACCATGCCTGAGCAATGAGATGTGTTTGATTGGCACCCATAAATTTAAGATAAAAGATGAGTTTGTCTCTCCTAGAAAATAAAATAAAACAAAAAATATAGTTGAACATTACTCAAAGAAGGTATTAAAGATGAACAGGAAAATGGCAAAACCACTGCTGCCTAGAGTGATGCATTTGACAATTCTAAACTGACAGGTTGAATTAATGCTTGGGGTTTTTGGGGTTTTTTTAGCAGTTAATTCAGTCTTGCTTTGTTTTGAAATTTAATAATTTAAGGATGTTTAAAAATTTAATGACAGATATTTTATACTCAAATTTAAATTCAGGAAAGCAATGACAAGTGCTCTAGAACAAAAATAACACCTCATTTCAACACCTAAAGTCAATGTAATATCTAATTACAAATTATAGAACGTGTGGTAGAGTAATTATTTGATTTTTTTTTTCTTGGTCATAGTGATATGAAGTTTTGCAGAATTGTAGAAACCCTCAACTGCTGATAAGTTTTAACAGGCATAACACAAAATTTTTCAGTATTAGGCTCCATCCTTCAATAAACTTCTCCTTCCCTGTGATTATCTATAATAAATGTGCCAGTTTTGGGGCTGCTCATATAGTGATATCACATACTACCTTGTGTATCAAAAATCTGTATTTTTTCTCCCAATCATTTGTGCACCTCTCTTAGAACTTTTTTGAATTAACAGCAAGGACCATTTCTGTTCTGTACAGACCCTGGCACAGTCGGCCACAGCAAGTACTTGGAGTTACTATGGAAACATAACAGCTATTGAAGAATGTTGCAGACTAAAGAGCATGATTTAGAAAAAAACATGTCATAAAACCATAATATAGTATCAGTTTCCTTTCTTACAGAGCTCTCTTCTGCTTTTTGCTTCTGGTAGCCACTGTGTCGTAATCATGAATTCATCTTTGGATTTCAAATGGGATGGCACAGGTTAGTGCTGAGTGGGTGAATTAAGAGTGAATTGAAGAGAAATAAGGAAGCAAGGTTTTCCTGGAAGCACGTATCATGGTACTGAACTTGTTGAAATTCATAGCTGAGTGAAATGGAGCAATAGTTGTTAAAGGAATCCTGGGTTTCTTAATTCTCACGTTAAGTAAAGGGGGAAAAGAGACTTGCATGGAAGAAACCAGGGTCAGGGTGAAGAAAACGTTTGTATTAACAAACGTGCAATTTTTCTTTGCCTTTATCATACATATGGGAATTCTTCCCCTCTGCCACCCCTGCAGATCACTTGCTCATTCCACACTTCATTGTGGCCCACTCAGGAAGTCATCTCAGATGTTTGCTAATGAATTTCAGATGCTGTTGCCCACCATCACAATTTCTGCCCTTGTACAGTTAAACCACTAAGAATATTTTCACTGCCAAACTCGGAATAGAGACAATATATTCCTGTATGCTCTGGTGCTGGAAGAAGATACTGCACAGAGAAGACTTTAAAATGAATATAATGAGAAATATGCAGAGGAAAATATGGTGCATATTTACATTGCAACTCCAACAACAAAGCAAAATTGAAAACAAAACAGAAAGCATGTTTGCAATATGTCACCCTAAAGGATATCTTCGAGTTGAAATATTAAAAGCATTCTCAGTAACAGCAGACTACGCCAGTTTAAAACAAAGCCCAAATTTGTCATACCTCAACAGCTCAGAGCACAGTATTCAAAGCAATTCCAAACTATTCAAATGTTGTCCAAACTTGTGATCTGCTTTTCTTTCTTCCTTCTTCTTAGCCTCTTTCCTCCTTCTTCCTAATGCCTGACATTGTCTGGGTTCCAATAAATGCTGTTGGTCTGTCTGACATGTGCCTTGTCAGGGGATAAAGGAAAAAACGTTATGGCTATTTTTCATTCTACTTTTTTTTATGAGTAAAATATTGCTTTCCTCTCTATGGTAACTGGGATTTAATCAAATATATGGCTAAATAAACACACCCTCATACCTCTGAAAGATTCCATTGCTTTTCTTTAAAATTATGATTTAACAAATCCTTTATAGCTATAATTTGTTTGCCCCTAGAAACTGAAGTAGGGCCCTCACCATGCTAAACGGTTTATGAATGCATAGAATTAAAACTTGAAATGCCCAGAGCTTGGAGATTTGTTTTGGAGATACTGTTGACTGCAGCACATCAAGGATTTCACCTATGCAAAAATCATTGCCTGCCACTAAAAAACCCACGCTCATAATGAGCAAGACAGATTCATGAGGGGAGGAGAGGAGGTGAAGTGGTTGGTGGTTATGAGACAGATCAACCCCAGAGCACTGAGCAGGTCCTTCTGCCTCCTGTCACAGCACAGAGCCCTGGGCAGGCTGCCTCAACATAATTAACTACTGAATCTTTGCAGTGCTCTCACAGAGACCAGCTCAATGAGCCTGCACTAAGTCCTTTGCTCATTCCAGTGCTGATCCAGCTTGCTTCAACCTTTTTGAGTCTCTCCGTGCTGTGTTCCAGCCCACCTGTCTTCTTTCTTCTGGGAATCCATAAGGAGTTACTTCTGTTTTGAAAAATGATTCCTGGAAGGAAGGCTTGATCTGGAGCCAGGATGGGATAAAGTTCCCTTCCCAAAGACCAGAGAAAGATGACTGCTCACCAAAGTCATGGTGAAGAGTGTGGACAGTGCTGCTGATCACAAAGACTTGTGGGGATCTGGGGGACAGGACTGACCTTTACTGCAGGGGACTCTCCTGGGCAGGGAGATCCATCACAGACTTCCACTGGACCATCCATCCAGGCTTCCCAAAGCAAGAGAAATGCCATGGAAGAGAAACATACAGCACATAATCAAAAGGTGGATCTTAAGTACTTCTAAGCTAGTTTTTACCACACAGAAACCTATGACAGTTACTACAAGAAACTGCTTCTGGAATTTATATACTTTTCATCCCAGGATTTTCAGAATTATTGTTTTGGCAGCCAACAAATATATTATGGAGAATGTTCCCCTTGGAGTTATTTTCATGTAAAAAATTCAAATACAAGACAACACAAATGAAAGTGGGAAAAACTGAGGTGTCACTGTGCTAGCTTCATTCTGGGCTTAGACTGTATTTTAGCCTCTTCAATCACTTTGGAAATATCCAGTTCTGATATGAAGTGACTGTTATGGCTGGGCTGTTACACCAAATTTTTCAGGTAGCCTGGAGTGCTGACAGGTATGTAAGAGTGTATTTCACAGGCAGTAAAAATCAAAATTACTTGAAGTTTTAAAAGGTTTTTCAGTTAAACAGACTAAATGATAGTTTTGAGGAAGGTAAACTTGGGCCACAGATTTCAGTATTTTGTTTTCCTTGACAGTTTAAAACTCAGGAACCAGTAGTAGGAAAGTTTGTTCATAGTAGCGTGGACCTCTTTCAATTTCCTCAGTTTTACCTTATTGAGAATTTCTTTTCTGTAATTTATATAAATACTACTTATTTTAGAAATGTTTGAGAAATACACTTGTGATGTACTCTAGCTATTTCTCATTCCCAATATCCAGGAGATGGGAGATTGGCAACCTACTTATGTCTTATTTGCAAGTTTTTTCCGGTGAGAGCTTGAGGTCAGATGCATGGGATATTTCTTTTTGGGAAGGTGAATTGTTGAAGTCCAAGCAAAAAAATATGTTTAGATCTATTTCTGTGATATAAATGCAATATTTTAAATAACAAAATCCTAAGTAATTTTGTATTTAGGAATCCTAATTAATTTCCTTTATTCTTTAGTGATCCACACAGGGATTATTCCACTATAGGTAGACTGGAAAAACATTCTGGAGATAAGCTCTAAAAGTATGCAATTTTCCTAAAATTTGGCTTGAGCTGTTTAGTGTCTGATATGCAAAATGAGAAGTGGAAACAAAGAGCAAAGGGAGTGCAATTTAGTCCTGCTCAGATTCAGTAGGAAGATATGACTTGCATACCACCTATCTCCTGCACAAATCCTCAAAAAGTGATAAACTGAAATGCCAGATATAATTAAACTTTACATAAACTTTGATGCAAGATTTAATTACCATATTTTGTGCACGCTGATGTACTGTCCTGGAAACCTGGAGGCTATTTTATCTGTTGGTGTGATCTAGATGAATAGTATAAACAAGTAACTTTATTTTCTTTTTTTAAAGCCTTAGTGGTAGTGTTACGATTTTTTCATATTTCTTAACTCTTCTACATGCCTAGGGAAAAAGAAAAAGTACTCTTTGATTTAACAATGACATATTAGAAACCAAAGCATGTGAAACATACTGGTATTTTGCAAAAATAATTCTCCTGAAAGTTACTCCGTGCTTAAGCTGTCGTCAGTCCTAGGAAATTATACTTTCTTCTTTGTCTATGCAATTTCTACACTGAGGTTTTATTTTCTTTCTTCTTTGCGTTTTGCACTCATTTTCATATATCTGTCATTGGAACATTAAAAAATCATAAAAAAGCTTGGTGTTATAAAAGTCCTGACAGCACATTTTCAGCTTGCTTTATTTTTTTTCTTGTTCAATTCACAATCAATGTTTGGCAACATCAAAGACTGTAGAAGAAAGTTCTTTTTTTTTTATCTAGACCTTTTATTTAGCATGTTTTTAACAACTACTTGATAGCAGCCTCCTGTCCCCCTCCTTCTCCCACTGCAACCCCTAAAAATATGTCAAGTTTCTCCTAAGACAAGAACAGGAAATGATTGGGTTGTTGTCAAGGCTCCTCCCAGCCATACAATCTCTAGGTTGGGAAGGCACCTCCCAAGTTTGTGTTTTGGGCACTACAGCTCAAAATGATGTTTATGTAATGACTAAACATCACATTAAAAATAATTAGGCTTGTTCCCTGACTGTTTCTTTGGGGAGCTGTTGCAGGCCATCATGTATCTAGTTCAGCAAAGAGGCCACACGGTTAACTCCAGTCTGGCTGGCCAAGAGGACACAGCTGACATGTTTATATGTAGTAGGTGCAGTGTTTCTGGAAACATATGTGCACAGATCAGTATCTGTTCTGGAAAATGAGGGAGAAGCTTATTGAGAGGAAAAACAGAATTTGCATCAAGTGTCTGATTTAATAAAGATATAACGAAATTAAGAATCTGAACTTCTTTATAGTCTTGCCCAATCTTGGGCAACACCCAAGCCATTAATCAGGTGGGTAAAGATCTGGACCTTGCTCCTGCCTCTCCTGCTGTTCCATGTGCATTACAGTGCAGGAACATGGCTCCTGTATGGCTAATCAGACACTGTCCTTGTCAGGAAAATGTGCAGGAAGGAAAGCAGCCCTGTGAGTCCTGTGTTCACATGTGCAGCCTTTTACTCTTTGCAGTGGGAGAACACACTGAGTGCTTGCCTGACTGAGAGGAGAACCCAGCAGAGCCCTGCAAGTGTTACCAGGGCTCAGTCAACACCTGGACAAGATGCTTTTCAGGATGCTATTCACTAGCCCCATAAGTCTTTCTAATTTGATGTTATTTGATGTGAATTGTGTGTAAGTAATGTTAATTATGCAATTGGTTTTGAAGAATATGTTTTGATTGTACAGTGGAAATGTCAGTCCCATTAACAATCATTATTACCTGTCAGAAAGCAGAAGCAGCTTTGAATGAATGCTAATTTTTTATTCTCGTATCTGTGCAGATGCATACCAATGTTTCCTGTATGTTTTGTTTATTTGTATCCTGATCATTACACCAACCTTTCTCTCTCTCCAAGTTTTCTCTCTTTGGACTGAGTCTGAAAAAGAGAGAAGGAGGCTCTAACATCAGGCCTCCTGTGAGTCAGCTTGCATATAATGTGTTTTTGAAGCAAAGGTTTCAGTTCTCAGAAAGTGGTTCATCTGCTGAAGTGTTTCCAAACCTTGCTCCCAGTTGTGTCTGGAATTTATTGAGTCTGTGGCAATGGTTCAGGAGTATTGGAGTGGGGTTTTGGAAGCAGCATTCCAAAAGGAAGGAACTTGTCCTGTTTCACTTTGTTACAGTAACAGCAAATCAGTATGAAACGTAGAAGAGCATTAGAGGGAACAAACAATATTTCTTCATCCCACACTTCTTCAAAACAGTGTTATTTTATTGAAGGCTCTGTACACAGTCCTACTCTGACAATTAGGATCTACTTGGGATGATCAGATTTTTCAGCCCAAAATTGTGTCCTCCTTCCATTCCATTCTTGCAGAAGATCTAAAAGCTGAACATGAGGATGGTTCCTTCACCCTTTTAATGTTGCTTTTGAATTACCTACTTAGGTAAGTTTTGCAAAATACATTACTGGGAAACTGGACATTTTCTGTGCAACCTTTTTTTCTGAACTTACAACTTGTTCTCACTTGTGGGAAATATCGACAATAGGAAAGTATTTTTCTGGGCAAATTAAATAATAAATTCTGGGTTTCTGTTCTTTGATGTTTGCTTAATTAAGGATTGATCCATAGATCTAAACTCATATTTTAGTACTTTAATAGGCCACAATAATTACATTTGTCAATCTAACATTTTTTGAATATGTAATTGGCAACCTTTATGAAATCAGATAGACTAAGGAGTTAACAACAGCATACTTTGAACATGAGTGAATGCAGGGGATAGTCGGTGTACCTGTATAGATTGTATTCACCAGCTTGTATGTAATTGAAATGACTATTTTATTAGGAAAAAGGTGGAAAGAGAATGACAACAGGAGCAGGAAAATCATTGTTGCCTTTCCTTGACTTCCTGTAAATTGGATATTCTGGAACAAGGTTTTCATTCATACATATTTTCTTGTATTTTTTTAGGGAGAACAGTCCATGAAGCCTCCAAATTCAATTTCAGCTGTCATGTCATGCCAGATGAAGCAGTAGTTTGTGGAGTACCTGGAACAAAACTTTTATTCCATTTTCATTTACAGAGGAAACTCCACCAGATTTCCATTTTTCCTTGCATAAGGTAAGATTAAAAGAATAAACCAGAGATGGTAGAGATAGGTTAGGTAAAAGAAACAAAGTCACTAGGAATGAGTGTGTTGGTTCATTGATGGGATGAAGTTTATAGAACAAAAAACAGTACATTTCTAGAATATATAGTAAGAATATATGTGCTTCTATTATTGTATGCATATTGTAAAATAAGTATTTGACTTCTAGTAAGTTCATGGAGCATTATGCTACATTAAATCTGCTAGAAGTAAATAACAGGAACACCCTAACTGACAGGGTCAGATTGCAGGTAGTAAAATACTGCCCTGTTTCAATATATGTCATTAAATGCTGCTGTATCCCATCTTCAAGCTTGTGAATGGACTGTATGTATGGATTATGTGTCCTTGAAGTATCTCATAGGAAGCTTTGAGCAGACCAAGAGTATTATTTTGTACACTGGGTGTAAGATGCTTGCAGGAGAGTGACTGACACTGTTCCTTAGTGAGACCACACAAAAAAGGGTGACATTACTCCCACATAGAGCCTTGAGAGTCTCTAAAGCTTAGGGCAGATGAGGAGATGATATAAAGCTCTCAATGTTTCAGATGAGAAATGTAGAACAAAATTTTTTTTAAGAATCTAAAAGACTAGACTTCTAAACATTAAAGCACTGCCTCATTAAGCAGATGCTATGTTTTTCAAAATTACTATCCAATTGCATAAGCTTCAGATCTAAAAATGACTGATGGAAGATGTCTTTTAAACAATCAAGTTATTAGGGTTTTTTTTTTTCCACTGCTATAATATTACTTGGGATAATTCCAGAAGAATAAATAATTAGAACAGAAAGCATGATGTTAGGAGGAAATTAATTTTTTAAAGGAAAAATCCTGGTCACAGAGAAATAAATTAAAATTTCCCTCAGCTTCAATGAGCCAGGATTTCACTTTTGAAATTTAAGGTCTTGTTTTCAGTATTTCTTGACCTGAAACAACACTTTTAATGTATTTACTTCTTATTTGTTCTAGTGTAGTCCTCTATAAATCAGCTCCTTGATGCTATGTATGATCTTATACTCACACCCTGGAGATCTCTGTGGACAAAATCAGGTGTGTGAGGTCAATATTGCTCTCTTTAAAGTAAATCTAGATTTATAACAGCAGTGATTCTGCAGCAGAGCTTCTAGAACACTGCTGCCATTTTAAGAATGCAGTGCTTTTCTCTCTTTTCATTCAAGAATGTATATATATCTGCAAGAAAGGTCAGAAAGAGGTTTACTGCTGAAGCTGTCACTCTTATCAAAAAGTTCTGCACAGCAAAACCAAGCAGTTTGCCTGTTGATGCCTTGTCTGATAAAAACTGTCGTGAACACATCTTGAAAGATAACATAAAATAATACATTGACATCATCCTTTTAATTAATTATTAATAATAAGACTGCACTGTTTCAGAGTCCAACAAGAGTTTCTCAGTGGATGTTGTGCCAGGGTGATTGCTAGCTGTTACAGTGTACTCAGAGGAGCATCCTTCACCAAAACCTTGGTGAAGGGAATGACAGAAATATTTGAAGTTTAATAGTATATGCACTACGAAAACAAGATTAAAATGTAGGCAGAGAAGGAAGATATGCAAATTATAAGGTAGACATTGATCTTAAACACAAATTATTTTAGTCATTTTAGTTTTTTGTTGGTTTTTTTTAATGGACATTTTGTGGCAAATCAAACCTGTTGAATGGAGGCACTCTGCTTCCTTAATGCTACATCTTTGAATAAGATCTGGCTTTACCTTAATCAGAATGACTGAGAAAAGGCACCATTTTTGCTGGAGCTACTCTGTGGACATGGTCCACATGTAGAGTGGGGTTAATTTATTTATTTCCATTTCACAAAATAAAAGGAGTTTGGATAATTGCATGAATGAATTGGGAAGTGTGTGGCTTGTCTGTGTGTCTCAGTGACTGTACAGGATTATCCTTCACATTCTCCTTTACAACAAAATCAAACAAGCAGCCACAAGCCACCAGACAAAAAAATTTTTTTTTTTTTTTTTTTTTTTAGAAAAGGACTTAAGTAATTTCCCCATGCTGTAAGAACTGTGACACTGAAAGAGAGGGGTGAATTCCATGCACTAAGACTAGTGGTAATACAGACCTTTGCAAGAAGTTATGTAAGGTAGAGAACTGCAGCACAGAAGTTAGTATCAGATTAATTGCAAATGAATGATTTGAATTATTTCCTTGTCTTCTTTGGAATGCTTGAATATTCCCAAATAAATAATGAGCTTTGAAAGATATTAATCTCCCCAAGAGAGATAAGTTTTTCTAAACTTGACTTAAAGAAGTATTGCTGCAGGCAATGAAATCTATACAAGCAAACAAAGCCCAAGAGATAGGTTGCCTTCTGGCAGACTATTAGAAAACATTTCTTTAGCAACTCATTACATTCTTCAAAATAATAACCCCTACTATTTTTAAATGAAAATATTTTCTGTTTGAAGTAGTACTTAAAAAAGCCTCAGGATCAGAGCACACCAGAGTAAGTCTTACCACTAGTCCTCTGAATGTGCCTGCAAGAGGTCTCATACAACATAACCAGCCATCTGAGCTTGAACATGAGACTTAGGGGATTTTTTTTGTTTTTTGGGGTTTTTGGGAGGGAAGGTGGGGGTTGTATGTGGATATATTCTATAAACTCTGACCAATCTGGGCTCTGAACATCTGGGAGAATGCAGAGCTTTTCTCCTTCAGACCAATTCATTCAATGGCTCTTTTTTATTAAGGGCCCTGCAAATGGATTTGGAGGCAAATTCTCCAAACTCTGTGGAAAACAAATGAGGATTTGTTGCAGCACTCTCCTACAATGTTAACTTGAAAAGACAATTGAATGCAACTTTTCATCTAGAATTTCATTACCATGGTGCAATACTCACCTTTAAGAAGAGCTCTAAATATGTTATATGAAAACTCCTGGTTTATGATTAGAACTAATTCCACCCTACTGTGGAGAGAAAGTCCGGACATCAGAAGAGGTCAGGCTGTGGTGAAGCAGGAGGTGCCATACATGCTGTCCTGCTAGCTCCAAGTCCATTGACAACTTGCAGTGGTCTTACTTGGGGATTTAAAAATTTTGTTATCCTAATAAACCATCTAAATCTGTGAACTGGACATCTGATCTCTAAAAATATATTTTCCTCCACCCACAAACCCAATTATACACTTGCCACTAAACAGCTGCCTTCCAACATTCAACAGAGTGAGGGATGTGCCTCTGACATGTACCATAGAAGATCTACAGGCAAAATTAAGGTTTCTTCATGCAAAATTAAAAAATGAAGAATGGCATAAAATCTAACAGTACCTAGTCACATTAAGAAATTACTTGGCAGACTGTTAACTTCAGCTATTAAAATAATTATTCAACATGAGACAAACATGTAACAATTATATTTAACATTGGTTTGTCAGAACTTTCTCGTTTATTAAGTTCAGAGACAATGCCTTTAAGAATAATATGATAGAGGAGTACAATGAAATATAGCAAGAGACAGCTTTACTTTAACCAGTGATTTCTACTTATTTTAGATGAGCCCCTGCAAAGTCTTTGCTATGCTTGTTACTAATTGCAGTGATTTTAAAAGACTTCCCCTTTGATCCTGTACTCTTGGGATAGGGAGTACAGTAACTTCAGGACTGAGTTCTAGACATCTCCTTTTGTAAATCTGTTTTGCAATGAGTTACATGGGGAAACCTTCAGAAATCCAATAAAGTTTTTGATGTGAAGCCCTGCAATTTTTTTTTTTTTTGGGGGGGGGAGTTTCTACTGTAGCACCAATGCAACGACTCTGCTGAACTACAGGGATTTAAAAACTTGTCCTGCACACTAAATATCCCTATAGAGTAAAAGCAGAAGAATGTGCTGCAATTATAAATAACATCTTAGACATGACACAAGTGCTATATATTTATTTTCAACACAGCAAGGAATGCAAATGAATTTCTGCTAGCAACTGGTATTCTAAAGTACTAAGTTTTCTTCCTAGATGAAGTTTTTCCATTATGTCTCATTATTTCAGTCAGCATTTATGCTTTTATGCCTTTTCCTTTTTTTGAAGAGATATTCTACCAAAAATAAATAATTAAACCACAGATGAACTGTCAAAAGGGAACATTCATATTTTAACGCAACATTAACATTTTGGTAATTAACATGGCAGTTAATGCTTTTAGCAGATGTAACAACATTAGACTTGTAAATTTTAATTAAAGTTAATAGTTCACGATAGCTGTAGGGATCAGGCATCCTCTCTGGATACTGAAAACATGTCTAATGTGATTAGAAATACTAATTGAAGAAAAAAGGACTGCTATAGTAATGACTGTACTTCTTTATCCTACTAAATTATTACAAACCTGCAGGAACTTTTAAAAATATATTTGTAGGAAGAAGCTTGAAGAGTCAAATGCTCACCTTGAAGAAATTAAAAGGGGTCAAAATAACATTGCAGACGTTTCCTGTGTGTTACAAGAGGGAAAATCATTAATTGAAAGTCATTGCTCCTTCCTTATCCTCCTGAGATCATATTCCCAAGAAATACTATAAAGTTATTTGGTTACATTTCACAACTCTTTTGGATTTAATTAGGAACTAATGTGTTAGTTTTAATTCCCGCAGAGGCTTTGAATTCCAGTAGCAGGCAGAGAAACAGGACTGGCACTGGGAACTATGACTCAAGTGGACATCTCCTGGTTTTAGTGCAACTTAAGAGATTGGGAGTGAGTCCTTTTCACGGCCTGCTGATACATGAAACATTTTAATAAGCAGGGAAAGGATTAGTTTTATTAAGGGTAATTACAAGCTGCTAGCCACCTATAAAATACACCCCAATTTTATTGTAAAATGCCAACAATATTTATTTCACTTGTTCTGTGCATTTTTCTTGTCTCGAGCTGGCTCTGAAGTCAGTAGAAAAAATCTGTAGCCCTCAATCTACAAAATTACCACCAAAAATCATGTTCTTTCTAAGGTTTCAGCTAAAAAGGCTAAACAACAAAATTAATTTTGTGTTTTTGACTGACAATAGTTATTTTTAGGATAAATGCAGTTATTCCCCACTCATACTGCCGGTAGCTCCATTTCTGTCAACACCATTCCAACATCACCATAAATTTTATTCATTTGCATTGCAGCACAGGCATAGGCTCCATTCTACCAGGCAAAGTGCAAAGACACGGTGAGAGACAATTCTTGTTTGGAAGAATTGCACTCTAACCAGTTGTGACACAGGTTGAGAGTAAGGATGCTAGCAGAACAAATTCTGATTTATCTTCGTTATGTTTCTATCTGAAAGGCTGGAACAAGAGATTAGGAAATTTGGTTGAGCTTATATGGAATATAATGAATACGAATGAATAAAGTATTTGAATTAAATTTATCATGTAACAATGGAATAGAGAACGAATTGGTTAAAGTCATATTAGACTCTGGGCAAAGGGCTTATGTGTCATGTATGAACCTTTTTGTCTTGTGTCAGGACTAAATGTAAATGCTAAATGATGTTTAATTAATGATGAGCCTTAGGCTGCCTTTCTCCAAAGGTGTACATTTTGTTGAGTTCAGGTAAGAAGACCCAAACTGTGTATTTAGAATAGCTGCCAGGTGTATTATACCTAGGATGAGACAGTGGATAACACAATACATTCCAATATGCACCTCCATGAGGCCTGCAGCTTCACTGACTTGTGTGCTAAATAGATAAGAAATGCATTTATCTTGCATATCACTTTCCACTAAAAAATCCCAATGTATTTAACAAACTTCTAAATCTTACCTGTGTTACTGTGGAAGGTAAGGTCTTTCTATGGACACCCCAGAGTTTCAGCACTGCGGGGTACAATAGCATGGATGTCTGATTTACCCAAGGGTTTAGTCAGGTGGGAGAGGAAATTAAAGGTATGGTTAAGGTTTTAGTAATTTTTTTAGACAACACATCTTCATTTCCTAGGGACCACTGAAGCCCATGGGATTCTGCATATGGATCCATATGCATGGATATTTACTTTAATTATCTTAAAAGGTAATAGCTGTGAATTTTCAGTCATAATACTGCATTTTTGTTTTGCAGTATTACAATAGTAATAATGTTTCCAGCATAACACAATTGCTAGCAGCTGTAACTTACTGAAGGAAAGGGTGAACTTGACCAAATTTTCTTTTTTATTTGTTAAAATTCTCAGATCCAAAAGCTAAGGCCCAGTCTTCAGCTGTGTAAATCAGCATGACTCACTGAAGTCAACTTACACGGGGTAAGAGTCTGAACTTCAGTGACACCAGATACACAGTTTACAGGTTTTATTGGCAAGTACATGTTTATAGACTTGAAGGCAGTTTCTAATCCTGTTTCATATCGTAAACACTACAACCTTGGACAAACAGACAGAACAATTATTTGGAAGCTGTAATTCTTACCCACTGAAAGAGTTACTTATAGATGAGTATGCTTCTGTGATAGGACTTCATGCATGAAGGACCATTACCAGACAGAAATTAGACAGCTTCTACCATTAGTAAAATGTACTAATATTCAGATTCTGGCATTCAGAGCAGGGTAATCAGCTTAGGAAGTGAAAAATTGAAAAATATTGTTTTGGTTTGAAAGACAGGCGTCTGCCAAGAAAGGCAGGAACCTCCCTTGAAATGGAAAATGTAAACCTCCTTTATTAAAACCTGAATTACCATAATTTTGAAATCAAGGGTTTTCAGGTAAAGATATGGGAAATTTTTAATATGAAAATTAAAATAAAAACGCACTAGTACAAAACAAACACACTGACAGAGTCAGAATAAACCTGACACCCTGTTGGTCAGGGTGTTGGTAGCAGTCCCATTAAATGGTGGCTGCAGCCCTCCTGCAGTGACAGATGTGGCTCTGTTGAAGCAGTGACCCTGTAGAAGGGTGAAGTTTTCCTCTGAAGGTCCAGTGGTGGTGTGGATGGGTCTGGTCTTCCTCTGGGAATCCAGTGGAAAAAGGGTGCCATGGTGTTCCAAGCCTCAGATTATATCCAGGTAGGAATGCTTGGCTCCTCCCCCTGGGTGGAGCAGCTCACATTGGATGATGTAATGTTATCAGCCATGCAGTGAGATTCAACGGCCCATCAACAGAGGATATCTCCCTGAAGGGAGGATGGGTCGTGGAAGAGATAAAGAACACTGCTCTACCTGGTTTCAACAGATGGTGATAGAATACACACTTCTGGTTACAACTTGCATTGCAACCTAAAACAAATATATAAAGGGAATTCCTTGCCATCACTGATTAGTCATGTAGTTCATTGCACATAGTTCCTGAAACTGTTACATTTGTAATGTTTAAAATGGGTTAAAATGGACTTTTAGATAAATGTAAAGGAAATCTTAGGAAAAAAAAATCTTGAGAAGTACAGTTTGGGGTTTATGATAAATATTTGTTAAAACAGGAAGAACTGAAGAGAACATAATACAGATGAATATGTCTGTTGCTGGCTCTTAAAAAATCATTGCCATCATGTGAATGGCAGAACTATCCTTAAACTGCACCTGAACTCACTGTCTGACATTGCTAAAATGGGGACGCATAGTCCTGCACTCAAAGAACATGGGGAATGCCAGGACATGCTGAGGTTAGATGTGGATGGACTGGGGTATAAAAACCCTGGAGCCTGCTCAACATGCTGCAGTGGAGTGGGAGTCTGGATGGACACATCAGCCTGTGCTCAATTAACCTGCACCAAAATGTAGTTTTCTTTAGTACCAGTAAGCAAGGTACAGCTAACTACAGGAAATACACAAATATTTTCTTCCTGCAGTTAAACAATAACACATGTATTATGATAATACATCCAAAAATAGCAGTGTGCTAGAGCAAAGAAAAATTAAAACAAAACAAAACAAAAGAACTGTATTTAACTGTGATTATGTATTTAGAACCAAATTTTAGGAAAAGGTACTGCACAGCACTCAGTATAGCTCAGTACTGATCCTTTCTTGGTATTGCAATGCAGCTTAATTTCTTTAAGCAATTTTAGTGAAGATTTATTGAGAAGTTTTACTGAAATACAGGAATCTCCTATCATCTGAGCTTCCTGTTTCCACATACCTTTCCAAAACCTCTCACAGGTTTCTGTGGTATAAAGGGGTTCCCTGTAGGAACCTCTCATAATATCCACATAAGCAAACAGTTTTTCTATCCTGCAGGCTTCCTGCTTCTGATGTATTTGGAAGAGGTTTTATAATAAAGTTTTATACCATTACTAACATTTTCCTTCAAATGCTTTTGGTCTGCCTTTTACAGTTTTACATGTAGCCTGCCAGAGGTTTTGCTATTTTCTGTTTTTCTCATCTGAACACCCTTTTTTTAGGAGTTCCTTTTCCTTTTTAATAATATCCTTTATTCTCATGTAGAGCTCTGCTAATCTCTTGGAGACCTCTAACTGGCTTTAACAGGTGATAGATAGTTACTCCGAAACTCTAATACAGGTCATTTCCTCCTATACTTTTAACAAACTTCCTTGATTTTATGTAGTCCTCTTTTCAACATTCACTGTTGCTATAGTAAGTTTATTTGGCCTTTTCACTTCCAGAAGGTTTTATAATTTGAATATATTATGATCAAAATTCTAAAACAGTTCTTTGATACAGAAATTCAGAAGAAGGTCTGGTGTCCTGCTTGATACAAATCAGTTCTCCAAGCTCCCCTGGATTGCTCCATTTAATGATTTATGTTGTCTAAAAGCTTAAGTTCTGCATAAAGCCCTAGCATAATATTTATCCAGTGCACATATAATGGAGATCTCTTTACTCTTGCCTTCACAGCCTTTCTCATTTCCCCATCCATGTCACAGGCAGCTATCCTAGCCTTTTTACTGTTAGTAACAAAGAACCAGGAGAGAGGGAGACTTTTCAGGCTTCAAGGACTTAGAGCAGAGCAGTTGCTCCTTTTGATTAATTTCCTGTACTTTATTGATTGGAAGAACCTGAAGAATTGTTAACCAGTGAGCTGTTATGTTATGCTCCTATCTCTGTGACCTCGAAGATGACATCTATCCCCATCCTCCAGTGTCCTAGTGAGCTCTTCTGCCTGAAAGTTTTAAAGTTTTCAAATCTATATTTTTCCGGAGT
Source organism: Certhia americana (assembly GCA_018697195.1). Lineage (NCBI taxonomy): Eukaryota > Metazoa > Chordata > Aves > Passeriformes > Certhiidae > Certhia > Certhia americana. The sequence continues at coordinate 23,130,964 of CM031864.1, read as the reverse complement.
CTTCAGTTTATTCTGTTAATGAACATCTCAGGAGTCTCCAGCTGTACAGAGCCCTGGATAGCAGCGGAAGCAAAGTTAGGAACCATCCAGGGAGTTGGGTTAAATGTTTGAATTCCTGGTTGATTTTTATGTTGTTACCTAGCACTCTCTAGGTGCTTACAAGTCTAGCAGCTCAGACCTGACAAAGGACACTGTTTTCAGACACAACACAAGTGTCACATTGCCATTCCAAATAATACCCTCTGTCATCATTTGATATTTTTATATTCTTGAACTCTGACTGTATTTATAGGTTATGTATACCCACCAACTTCAATGATCAATTAAAGACTGGTGCAGCTTTCTTAAATCAATGCCAAAATGCAAATATATTAACAATAGCATGGCCAATGAAGCATAACATCCACTGACAAATAGCGAGGTTCTTGTTCTTTCTGTCTCTGGCCTGTTTAATTCCAGGTGTAAAGCATTTGCTGCCAACAGCTTCAGAAGTTGGTAAGACTTACGGAACAAGCCACATTCTCCCTCACAGATCCCTAAATCCAGCATGTCTTTGTCCATTTTCTCTAATCCTTTGCTACCTGGTTAGGCAGTGTCCCCTCTGGCCTCTGAAAGAAGCATTTGCCAGAGAGAAGCCTGCTCCTTAACAATCCCTAAGGCTACTGGATCTTCTGGAGCCTCTTCTGCCTTTCTGATTCTGTTTGATATAAAGTCTCCATTACAGGGAATATTAGACAAATTTATTTAACTGTAAATGTGCATTGAAAAGCAAAGAAAAACATCTTTCTATAAATAAACATTTGTACAACCCAGGTCTGAAGCAGATCTTCTGTGGATGATATGTCACTTTGCAAATTTAAAATTAATGGGGGCAGTGTAGTTACATTTATATGAAAGCCTGTTTGCGATGATGAACTGATTAACTAAAGCAGACTCCTCATTTTTAGGTTCTCTGAGTGCCAAGCACCAAGAGTAAAATATAAACAACCATCTTCTAAGAAAGACAAGGTTGGAATACAGGAAAGAGAAGATGCTTCATCAACTGATAACATCAGGCTAAAGCAGCCATGGGATTCAGGTGCCTAAAGAGGGAAGTCAAAATATTATGGAACTGTACAGTGAAATAACAGCATGGTGAAAATCAAAGAATGAAAGAGAAAGAGCAATGAGTATAAAAATAGGATGAAAGGGAAAAAAAATTAAATAAAATCAGATTAAACCGAGGAAGTCTGTGAGAAACCTACTGTAAAAAAAGGCAAGTAAGCCCTGCGTAATCTATTTTATGCATAATGTAGAGAAACCTTCAAATGCTACCTAAGTCTAGATTGTAAATTGCTCATTTTCCATCTGATAGAGTCTAAAAAAGAGCAATAGCTGGGTATTCTAGTACTACTGCCTTTACCTGTGAAAACATGAGACCTAGTAAGACTCAGTATTTTATGGTTAGCTACACACCAGATAACAATCTCTCCTTTTTCCATCAGAGCTTTTGCAAATAGGTGACTACCTCACACAACCCCATTTCCGGTTGAGGCTGATGAGATTTTTGGAGATAGAAAAGTCAGTGGAATTGCTGACTGTAATTCTTTAAAGTAATTTTTAAAAATTGTACAGCAGATCTATCAGGTTTTCACTTTTGGTATGTGGGGAATCCTGATTTTCTACAAGAAAACAAAATGCACATCAAAGGGGAGGGTCATAGGATATATCTGATTCTGCAGAATCAGAGGTGGTCACCTTGTCACTCTATTTGGTCAGTGACATTGAATGCCCCAATGCTAAAACAGAGGAAATGTGCCGAATAATTAACAAATCAGAGAAATGAGAGCCAATAGAAATAATTTCCCTCAAATTTCATTAGACTTTGTATCACTGGAGACATTGCAGATGTCTCAAAGCTGAAAAGTTTGCCTCAAAAACAGATGTAATTTTGTACACGGTGAAGCGAATAAACTTTTAAAGACATTTCTACTTCTTTTGCAATGCTTAAATCAAGTATTACTTTACCTGTTACAAGGCAAAAACTGCAGCAAAACCTCCGACCCTTATGAGAATTTAAGTTCTGCTTTGGAAAAAACCATCTGATTCAAGGTAATTTTAAATTACTGTTTTCTCTTTTTTAAATTACTGGAATGCCTTTTATAGAGGGCTTCTACACCTGAGGAAAAAGTTATTTGATCACAGTAATCCATAACCTTTGTGGAGAGACTGCTCAGCTTTCATATTTTTCCCCCATCACTGGTTCTTAAGGCTTCTCTTGGGTGTAGGTAATTAACTTTCCCTGCACTGAAGCAGGGTAAACTTTCAGAAACCTGAAAAACAGTGGTATTCTAGAATTCAGTATTTTTTATCTACTTAAACCCAGTGCTGTTGCAAAGTAGGAGCTGGTGGAACAGGACTCACCAAGAGTCTGGTGTTTTTTGTTCCCGTCACTTTTACTTCTCCCAGTATAGTAAAAAGGAGTTTGTGTCACTTCCAGCTGATGTACTCTGTTAATATCTGACGTCTCGCAAATCGAGTATCACAACTCGTACACAAATTGAGCGAGTCCGGCACGCTGCGTGTTCCCCTCCGGCAGGGCCCAAGCCTTAGAGCAGAAGGGGCAGTCCCTGCTCCGCAGGCCGGAGCTGCTGTTCCTCCTGGCTCGGCCCGGGGCTAGCGGCGCTGCCCGTGCCCGCTGCCTTCCCGCGGCGCCCCGGGCACCCACACCGGGACGGGCACTCGCTGTCTCAGCGCACTGACAGCCCCGGTCATTTGCACCGGAGCTGTCCGCACACGGCCGGACCCTGCCCGCCGGCACCCACCGCGGGCCGCCGGGCGGACACCGCGCCTCCGGGGGGAGCGGGGCGAGGCGGGGCCCGCCGGCCGCCCCGCCCCATCCTCGGGGATGCCGGGATGTTTACGGGCCTGCCAGGAGCGGCGGGGGGCGGAGAGCAGCTCGGGGCTGCCACCGGTGCCCGCGCCGCCCGCCAGGAGCCCCGCTAGGCGCCCCTCGCCGGCGCGGCCCCGGGTTGGAGGCGCCG
>CM031864.1:23105413-23118789 GCA_018697195.1 Certhia americana | reverse complement strand
TGGTGGAAACAGGACTCACCAAGCGTCTGGTGTTTTTTGTTCCCGTCGTCCAACTTTTACTTCTCCCAAGTATAGTAAAAAGGAGTTTGTGCACTTCCAGATGAGTTACTCTGTTTAATATCTGACGGTATCCGCAAATCGAGTATCACAAATCGGTACACAAAGGGGGCGATCGTCCGGCACGCTGCGGTTCCCCTCTGCAGGGCCCAAGCCTAGAAGCAGAAGGGGCATACCTGCTCCGCAGGCCGGAGCGAGCTGCTGTTCCTCTGGCCGGCCCGTGGTAGCGGCGTGCCCGTGCCCGCTGCCTTCCCGCGCGCCCCGGGCACCCACACCGGGACGGGCACTCGGCTGTGCTTCAGCGCACTGACAGCCCCGGTCATTTGCACCGGAGCTGTCCGCAACGGCCGGACCCTGCCACGCCGGCACCACCGCGGGCCGCCGGGCGGACACCGCGCCTCAGGGGGGAGAGGGGGCGAGGCGGGGGCCCGCCGGGCCCGCCCGCCCCCAATCATCGGGGATGCGGATGTGAGGACGCCAGGGCGGCGGGGGGCGGAGAGCACTCGGGGCTGCCACGGTGCCCGCGCCGACCGCAGAGGAGCACGCTAGGCGCCCCTCGCCGGCGCGGGCCCCGGTGGAGGCGCCGAGAATTGTGACGCCGGTAGGATAGCGCGGCCGGTGGCGGTCTCCGCTTGCAGGAGCATGGTGGAGCCAGGCTGCCCGGTGAGCGGGGGCGGCGGCGGGGCCGGGGGGCTGCCGGGGGTCCGGCGCCGAGCCGGCGGTTCCGGGGCGTCCCCCCGCCGCGGGCGCTCGCTGCGGCCGTCCCCGCCTCCCGCCGCGCCATTGGCCGCGGGGCGGCGGCGCGCAGCGCCATTGGCTGCGGCGGCTGCCGCTCCGCCCGCCGCGCGGGGAGGGAGCGGCGCGGGGCTGGAGCGAGAAAGTTTGTGCGCGGCGCTGGGGCGGGACGGCCGCGGGCTGCGCCGCGTCCGGAGCACCGGCACCTGCCCCACGGCCGTGAGGGGCCCCGAGCTGCCGTGTGCCGGCGGTGAGCCGCTGAGCGCCGCAGTGGCGTTTCGCCCGGCGGCGGCTGCCGCGCTGCCTCCGCTAGAGGAGCGGGCGGCCGGGGACCCTGCCCGGCGGCCTCGCCGCCTCCGGCCTCAGCCTCCTGCGGCCCGGCCGCCCCCCGTGCCTCTGCCGCGCCTCCGCGCTCCTTGCGTGCCAGGCGGAGCTGCTTTCCGTGCTGTTCCTCGTCGCTTTCCTGTGGGTTCCTCCAGACTCCCGTGCCCTCCGCTCGTTTGGGGGTGGATGTCAGGCAGATGCTCCCGGGACAGGCCAGCCTGGGGGTTTCACAGGGCAGCGGGTGAAAACAGCGCCGTCACCGGGAGCCGCGTTCCCGGCGGGTCCGGCGGCCTCTGCCCCTCGTCTGTCCGGGAATACACCGGGAGTGCCCGGCCGGGCTCCCTCCTCCAAAGCCGGGCTTTGCCCGCGGGGCTGGGGAGCGCTGAGGCCTGGAGGGAGACGCTGCAAGTGAGGCATTCTTCGTCTGGGGAGTGAGTGTCCCCTCCTTCACCTTACCGAGCATCCAGGCTCGGTTATCCCGATAGCGGCCCCCAGTTCCTTTCAGTGTCCATGCGAACTGAACCTGCGTGGTTTTAGGGTTCAGAGGTTCAGAATGCTGTTCTTTAGTGCGGTGTGCTGTGATTTGTTCTGCATTTTGGGGGGGGCATCACTGCTGGAATGGTAAAACTATTTGAGATCATCACCCTCCTTCTGATAAAAGATGATGAGGGGACTTGTGTTCATTACTCACACAAATATTTAATTATTAATGTTGGCTAGAGACTTCTTGAATGTTTTTTTCCCTTCTTGCACCAGCTGAATGGTAACTTTTGTCACTTTTTGAAGTGATAAAGGTGTTTTCTCAGATTGCAATACTGGCATTGCTTCTCAGGAGAGGTTACGTGTGCATAGTCATTTCGTGGAATGTACTTGATATATTTTCTGCATATAGTTGTGTAAGAAACCTGAGATGCAGAAATTACATACACACTTTGGATTATTAAATCTGATGGTTAGATTCACAGATTGGCTAAATCACAAAGAGTGAATTTTCAAAGGTTTGGTTTTTTTTTTTCCCCAGGCTGTTTAGTAGAGAACTCAAGTGTTGCAGTGGTGTAGAAGTGTCTGTATTTAAACTACAGACTTGCACTGTCTAGAGAGAGCTAAAATGCAGTGGAAAACAGTTATTAGTTCATGGCATTTGGAAAACTTAGGCAAAGGAAGAAAAACTGTGTTGTGGTAAGAGGGAAACTTACAAGCAAATCTGGCAGATTTAAAAGTAAGAACTTAAAGCTGTGTTTGTTATTCTAAAATTTTTTTGTACTGGAAGAAAGAATGATATTAAAAGCACTTATTCTTTAATTTCAAGACATGAAGATACTATATTTAGAAATACCTGATGTTTGGGTAGATGGCTTGTCAAAACACACTTAGTGATTGTTCACTGTGAGGATGAAGAGACTGCCTTCGTCATAGATATCTTGTATTCAACGTACCAGTTAGTCTTTGCAGTTAAAAAAAAAAAAAAAATTGACAACAAATCAAGGAATTTTATTCAACCAAAAATCTTTTTTAGGTAGACTTATCACAGCGTCTTCCAGGGTCTACACAAATTAGATAAGTAGATTGCCATCCTCACCATAGAAGCTTATTTCAAAAGAAAATATCTAACATTTTAAAGTTCATCAGATGTTCTGTGAGCAAATGAGAAAGTCACATGAAAAGCAGAGTGGAGGAAATCAGTTGCTCATTTTACACTGACCTGTGGTATATTCTGAATTGTAAGACAGAGCCATATAAACCCCTCTGTGCCTTTATTTTTTTGTGCAAGAGTTGAGCTCAGTTGCACAAAACATAGCCAGTCCTGTGTCTTTGTGCACAGAGGCAATTTGCTGAGGCAGTTTGTTCATACAGCCCCCATGTTTAATAAACTTAGTGTAGTACTCTGCATTTATACTGATGCTAAATTCAGCTTATTGCTATCACTGCTTTGCTGCCTTCTGAAGTTTGATACTGTTCCAAACATCTGTGCTGGATACTTGGTTGAGTTCACCTTACATTGGAAAGTCCCTTAGGAGAAGTCCAACTACACTAACTTCTACCTCCAGGGGAATTTTTTTTGTGATTTGGTGTTTATCCAAAAATCCCTCCTGATTCCCAGGGAGTAGTGTTTAGGAGAAGATGAGATTATCCTGTGTAGTTTAACACTATGGGTAGTTTGAGGAGTTAACTGACTAATTTCCAGAGAATTTGTTCAGTTTATCTGCATTCCATGTGCTTTGCAACAGAGATGAAAATAACTGACCAAAATACCAAAGTGGTGATAAGGGCAGCCTTTAGAGCACTGATTTGCTGTATTTATCATCATTTGACTTCCCTGGCTGCATGGGAAGGAACTGAGCTGTAGGCTGAAGTACATAATCTCATTTTGTGTTTCCTTAATAAGTATTAAAGTGATTCTTCCTGTCAGGTCAGTCTAAAAAGCTGCAGAGAAGCAATGGTGTTAAAATGAGTTGCTTCTTTGGTGAAGAGACTCCTGTACCTTTGTCTCAGGCATGTAAAACATATCTGTGATTCAGCCTGATTTTTGTAGCTAGAAATTGTACAGTATTTCAAGTGCCATTGTAACCTGTTGGGCATATAGGACTTATATATGCAAGGGAATTTGTTATAACATTTTAAACAACACATTAAAAAGAGGAATTAATGAGAAAGTACTGTGAACAATCAAGTAAAAACCTGATTGCACATAGTTAATCTTGTGGTATTAGTGACTTTTGTTTTGGATTATAGGTTACAAAGTAAATAGACTGTTTGCATCATGTGGCATTTGGGAGTCTGTATTCAAGCCTCTTCAAGCTACTTGGAATGATTTATAACAAAATTATTGCTGTCTTATTTAATAGCTGTATTTATGTTGGACCAGATGAATTACTTTACAATGTCATAAAAGTTCATGTAGAGCTTGTAGATGAGATTGTTGCTGAAGCCTTTGGGAGATACTTGAATTAGGTGCTGTGGAGTGTTGATGAACCAGTCTTTCTCAGTTCATTTCAATTTTCTGTAGTTAGAATACAGAGTTTACAAAATTACTGATTCTTTGATAGCTGGAAGGCAAAAGTATCACAGGTGAACTAAAAGTTACTTATAAAAATAAGTTAAAACTTGTGGTAGGAAAACACATAGCCTTCTGCCCTGTAGAGGCCCTTCTTCTGTACCCTTTTTGTCCTCATCTGAGAGCAAATCCAAAAAAGGAGTTGTCTTTGCAACAGTGAACTTCCAGTCCTTGCCCTGACTGAAATTCAGAAGAGTGTTTGGGTACGTGGGCTGTGTGTGAGCTTTACAGAGACCAGCAGGACTTGAGGAGCAGCCTGCAGACAGAGTGCCGAATGTACAGCTGGTCATTGAGGGTGCTCCACAAACACACGTGGATCTTGCATCTTTTAGACTGTGGTGGTTTAATGTAAATCATAGAAACAGCTGCAGACTTGAGTGTTGGCTTGCCTCCTGAAGTGAGTGTGCTGGCTTCTGCCTGCCTTGCTTCTGGACCCAGGGATCCTAGATTACTCACTACTTTAAGGAGTCAAGGGTAGTGCTGGTTGGAGGTTCACAGAAAGCCTGTTAAACATGGCTGGTGTTTTTCTGATTCTTTAGAGTGCTTCATTTATTTTATCATCTTTGGGGTAGTAGATTTTACACTATATTACAGATAATTTTTTTCAGCTTGTGAATGTGCATCTAACACCTGCACATTCTTTCTAAGATACTGAGACATTTCTTTGAGGAGTGTGTGGAATTTATTGTTAAATGTGTTCTACTTTACCTGTAGCAACATGGACATTGTCAAGCAGAGTTGTTGCACAGTTTTTCACCCAGCCTTCTAATCAGAATGTATTTTACCTGTGCTTAGCCATAACAGGTTTATCGGACTGCTTCTAGTCTTTTCATTTGTCTTGTGTTTTTAACTCTTTTGTGAAGATCAGCTGTTTACACTTCAGTGAAATCTCTATAGCATCTCTTAATGAATAATTTTCTTTTATAGATGCATTTAAAGTCATGCCTTCATTAGGGCTCCCTCTGTGTGTGTGAGAGCTGTGAGGTTTTGTGCCTGTAACGGCTTCTAAATCATGTTTTAGCTTCCTTATCTGAAAGTTTTAGTTTAGTTTTTTTTTTTTATTTTATTTTCCTTTTTCTAGTTTAACTTATCCTCATTTATGCTCCTTCCATTTACTTTGTTTCCTCGTTCTACTTTCCCATACAGCGTTTTGTTGACTAAGCTCTTGGATTGGTGTTGAGCAAATTGCCTTCTCTGTTCTGGTGCTTGCCTAGCTGTTGCAGCTTTTTAAAGTGCTTGTTCACCTCCCTCCTGAGGACGAAGCACAGTTAAATGTACTGAGCTAACTTACTAGCACATTGTTGCCAGAGGGAAGATGTTCTGTTTCTTCTGCAGTCCCTTTCCTACATCTCCCATCCCTGAACTTTCCCTTCTTCCTTTTTCTCTGGTGCTCAGCAGAGTCCCCCATGTGCTGGTTCTGCTCTCTGCTTGCAGAGCAGAAGCCCAGCTGCATCAGGGAATTGGATCAGCTCGGCAAGAGGGCCAGAGAGTTCAGGATGGCAACGTGGGATTGTGTGGCAGAGAAAGTGAGAGAAAGAAGGATCTTTGGTGTTACTGAGCTGTGAGACTGACTTGTGTAATTTCACGTTAGAGATGTAATTTGGCAGTAGATTCAGCTGATCCAAGTTAGCTGGGGCTAGAGCAGGTCTGTCTTCCCCTCTGTCTTTTGCCATCACGTTTCTGCCCTTCTCTCTGCAATGGTACGATTCCAGGAACTGAATGGGAAAAAGTAACTTTGTCAAGGTTAGTTTTCAGTGGGTTTCACTTTGCTTACCAGTCTGGGTAGCCACAGCAACCCCACTGGAAGGAAGAAGGTTGGGAGTCATGGCTGAAGGCAGGGAAAGTGGCAGCATCACATAATCCAGTCACACTGTCTTAGAAGTGCTTGCTTACAGACACAGGAGCACAGCCTGGTGTGGCGTGGGCTGAGGCTTTGCTTTCTTGATGGTATTAAGGTTAAATTCAGTGCATTGTTCCCTGCAATACTTCTCATTGTGATACTATTATGGTCTATCTATGCCCTTTGTAACTGGCTATTGGGTATGAAGACATGGGTTATCAAATTTCTTTCAGGTGAATAGAAACTAAATGAAAAATGTACAAGCTTGCTGCTCAGGTAGTTTCGTTTCCTGTTTCTTTTTCAGTTCATAAGAAATAACAAACAAACAGTTCAATAGAGGGCAAGTCAGTGCATGTATAACCCTTTGGGAGCACCTTGCAAGATAAGCAATCTGTTTGAGTGACATAATTGAAATGGAGAGGGAGAAGTAAACAAACTAAGTTTTTAAATTGTGCAAATGGAGAGGAATGGAAGCAGACCTGTGAAGCAGGAGAGCTTCAACTTTCATCTTCTAGTCAAACAGTGCTGACAGAGCAAACTCTTAGTAGCTGGGGAATGACAGTGAGTGGCATGTGTGTTTTCAGGGTTGGAGTGAAAGTAAGCCTGGTGACTTGGGCCAAATGGATGAGAAAATTGCATATGAACTCTTAGTGTATTCCCTTACTTTCTTCCAAAAGGGTTATTTGTGTATGGCTGTTCCTTGTCTTGCTAAAACCGACTTTTACCCCAGATTAACTGTGTTTTTTGACTGCTTTGACTGGACTGCCCATGAGTAGGAAATTTGGACATAAATTTGCTGAAAAATGCAGTATTTCCAATTTGGTAGTTAATATCTACCTGTAGATTAACGATTGCTGGGAATTTGTATTGTTCAGATTCAAGGCTGTCCCTATAGAGGGGAGGAGTGTCTTGGCATCCTGTGGAGAGTATTGATCTTACTTTTGGAAACTGCTTCTAAAATTAAAGCTAAGCCTTCTTGAGTATAGATATATGTGGATCTATACTATAGTATTTCAGTACTTTAAAAGTTGCATATACAGATTCTCTCTGATGTGGCTGCTTCTGCAGACAATTTGACAAATAAGTATGTGTTTTCCACACTTTGGAGGACATTTTGGTTTTTTTGGCCAGTGTGAAGCAAATATTTTTTATTAGCTGACAGTGGTAAAAGTGAAATATTCTATGTACATACACAGGTATAGATACATAATCTGTGTATCCAGACATATGCACATATATAGCTTAATATGCACGTATATAATGTTTTTATATATTTGTATGTATACTAATAGGATATGTGACATTTTATTGTGATAATATTTAACTTGGTCTTCCAGTACTGAGTCTTCTTTGTCCCTTGTCAGTTAGTCTTGGCAGGCTACCTTCAAGTGGTTGTCAGCTTAAATGCATTTTGTATTATTAATGCATGCTTATAAAAATATATGTAAATATAAACAATATAAACTGCAGCCTGCCCCCAGGTTGCCAGCACTGAGTGGGTGCTGAAGAGTGTTGATCATTGTTGATGACCTGACAGAGTGTGGGCTGAGTTTGACCACCAAGCCAGTTCCTTCCAGTGGCCAAGTTTTTTCCTTAAAGAGGTAAAGAATGACATAAGCCTTATAAACCAGTTCTGTGGCTGTTTTTTACCCTGCTCTCATCAAGCTGAAGGGCCAGGCTGTTACTGCTGGCTCTGAAGTTTGCCTTCTCCTGCAAGGCCTGTGGCTCTGGAGCTGGGAGGTTCTGTCAGTGTGACTGCAGGTGACAGAGAGCAGTGCTGGCATCAGGCTGGCATGCTTGGGCTCCCTGGCACACGCTGCTGGGATTAGCACTGCTGCGGTGGGCTGTGGAATTGTGTGTCGGATATTCAGGAAGGCCCTTGGAAATCTAAACCCTTCTTTCCACAGCACTCGGCTTTTTTTAGGTTCAGCCAGGGTGACTGTTTGAATGTTCTACCTACGTTTGAATTGTGCTTTTGGATAGCTGAGACTCAACGTGTGATAAAAGCAAATGGGAATATTTCTTTAGTCTATGTTCTTAAATGGAAATGTAGTATTGATATGTGTTGTTGGGTTTTTTCTCCCTATCCCTCATCTGAGGCTGATCCTTATCTTTGAATTTGGTAAAGATAGATGAAAAGTTTGTTGATCTAAAATTTTTCATTTTAAAACCATGTTAGATACTGAAGAATCTTAATTTCACACAAAATTTACAGGAAAATTATTTACAAAAGTAGTTGTTTCTGAAGAGCCTTGTTTCTAACCTAACTAAAATAATGGTTATAGTAAAACCTGAAAATATCTGCCTTAAATGATGGTGTAATCCAGGAGTAAACATATTACATTCCATCCTTTGAGAACAGCCAAATTGACTGTGTGCCTGATCAGCACATCCTGAACCAGTGTAACTTGGTGTTTCTCTGTTAGCAATTATGTGGAGTAGTTACAGCTATATTTTGCAGAAAAAAAAGAAGACTGAACTTCTCAGATGCTCAGCAGAACTGTAACATTCTGAACAATCTTTTAAGTATATGCTCTTTTCCTAAATTATAGCTGTTTCTGCTTTGATATTGATTACTGTGTGTTCTCACTTAAGATGCAAAATTGACAAACAAGTGCCTAGCAAGTAGCTAATGGAAACCATGTATATTGAGACTATTAATGATGTTTTCTACAGGAAAACGTATTTTTTTTGTTGTTGTAGAACTGCCATCTGTTAAAAACAGTAACATTTTTGCCTAAATACCGTGTGAATTCAATGTGAATGCTTTGTGGACTTGGAGCTATGAAACTAGTTCTTAAAAAGCACGTTTCATGTGATCAGGCAGTGTATTTAATCTTTTTCTCCTGAAATAGTCTCATCATGTTTTTAAAGACATAGTTGCTGGACTTAAGTCACAAGGATTTCAGGTCATTCCTAGGTATCTTTTTTGAATTTTTTTAATTGTTATTTTAAAATACATGGGAGTGAAATGAAAGCAATGAGCTTTGGCTCCTGTTCAGGAGTGGCTCCTCTGCTCTGATTGCACTGACAGCCGTGTGTAGTCCTGCCTCTCCTCTGGCAGGCAGCTGGAAACCACCTGGAAAGTTGAGTGCTGCCTGTGGGACGTGAGCTTGGCACATAGGAGTGCGTCCTTGCCTCTTGGGCTGCTTTGTATCTGTGTAATCTTCAGATGTGTGGGCAGAGAGAGCTCTGACAGGTGGCTGTGAGGACAGCGAGGCCTGTTTGTGAAGGAAGAAAAAGGTGTTACTCCTGTTTCAGGCACTTGGAGTTTGATGGTCTGACCTACTGCTGAGGGCTCCTTTTCTGCCTTGTGGAGTAAGAGGAGTTGCTGTGCCCTTGTGATTTCAAATGAAAAATTGGTCCTGTTGTTAGTGTCCCCAGGAACTTCATTCTTTGTGTAGGTGCCACCTACTGTTTTAATCAACTGAAAAAGTCAAAGATTTAAAATATTAGTAATTAATATTAATATTAGTAATTAAACTAAGTAATTAATTATATTAACTAAAATTGTAAAGTGTTAGCAGCCATAACCAGAGTATAAGATTTAGTGTACGTGCCTGAGTTCCTATGATCCATATTCTGTGCAGGTTGTCCGAATCCAAAGGATCCTAATCATCAAAATGATGAACATCATGTTTGCAAGACAAATGGTTCAGAAAGTTCCCTTTTTTTGCAAAGGGTATGGTGAAGGCAAGGAATCCTTTCCCCCCCATGTGATTGGTTTAAGAATATTGAAAAACATGAGTTGCATTTGGAGGTTTTGGAGTGTGCTGTTAGAGTTGACTTGCCTCAGTTCACCTGCTGCTGCTTTTCTGTGAACCTTTATCAGGGTGATGGATTTTCAGAAGGCAGTCACTGTGTTACTTGTTTAAAGAGGTTACAGACATGTTACAAATAGATACTTTATATTTGCATTTCAGTTTGAAGCAAGCATGGACTCTTTGGGGTATTTTTAGTGTCTTGTCACTGTAAATTAGAACCTGAAAACCATTTTTGGAAGAGACGTAATTATTGCCTCAACTGAAATGTAAAGATGAACAATATTAGTGCACTATGTTTTGACTTCTGGTGTTAATATTAAGGTTAAAGGCATGCCTGACAGTGAAAACAGTCTTCAAGCAACAAAATCCAATTCTTACTTATGTTGTGTTTTGTAGTACAAAAGATTTACTTTGCATCCTTGGCGTTCTTTTGTGTCTTTGTGATTTTGTATGGTCAAAACACCACAATTCTCTAAAATGTGAATATTGTGTAGTCTTCAAAGACAAATATTAAAGCAACTTTCATATATGGACATAAAATACTTACCTTTGTCTTTCTGCAAATCTGTGGTTTAATAAATCTTCCATGCTTTGCATGGTAGAATGTTTTACCTCTTTGGTTTGCTTGCTTTTATTAGCAAAACAAGTCACAGAGGGCAGAGTGACTGGCAGTGGTGGTAATATGACTTTTCCCATTTCTATGCTTTTCTCAAATTCAACAAGAAAAGAGAGGGATAAATTTCTGAGCACTTTCAGTCAGTGTCTCTGACCATTCAGACAAGTTGAATGGGTTATATATTTTGAATCAACATACATCATCTAAACATTTCAGCTTGGGTTTCATTTATCTTGGGTATATATTTTCAGTAGAGGGTAGAAGTTTTTTTATTTACTTCTTTTCTCTTGGCAATTTGGAGAAAATGTTTGACCTGTAGGAATTACCTATTGGTGCATTACATGGTCAAAATCTTGAGTGTTGAAACGTATTAGTAAAACCCTGCAAAACTTTCAATAAAAATATTGATGCTATTGAAGAGAGTTAAGTTCATATAGAAACTCTTTGAAATAGCACTTCAGAAAAAAATTACTGCCTTCTTAGATGGCAGATAGATGTCTACAACAAGAAATGAGCAGAAGATTCCTTACGTTTGCTGTGCATTCCTTCCCTGGGATTTGTTGCAACTGCATCAACCCCTGTGGATATACTCAAAGAACTAGATGAAGTTTTGTGACAGCAGCTTAATTTTCAGTGCTGTTGTGTTATGATTTCTTCCCTTGGAGGGGAGGTTGCATGGGAAAGTCAGTGTTGGTGTCCTAGTGCTGGCTGAAAGTTTGCCTGGTTGGTGTGCACTGTCTCTGACAGCTGACTTCCCCTTTCTCATCATGGTCATTCTGACATCTTGGAAATCTTGGCAAGTCCTACCTCCTCTTCTCTGCTTCTCACTGTAGTTTGATAATTGATTTTTTTTCCTGTTGACCTGCCTGAAATTGCTTTTTTTTTGGATCTCCTTTGTCTTTGAATCAGTTACAGGTAATACAAAACAACAGGAAGCCCCAACCTGTATGATGGGAAGGCAAAGCATAAGGGGAGCTTTGGTCGCTCTGCAGTGTGGCTGTGGTTTGGTGTCAGGAATTGCTGATGGAGCTAGGATGGCATGTGTGTGACTGCTTTCAATGGGCCAGGGAGAGCAGATCACTGGAGATTTGTTTGTGTATGCTGTCCACTGCTTACTACACAAGAGCAGCACACGGAGAAACTCTGCAGAGCTGCTTGGTGACTCTTTTGTCTGTTAGTGATGTTACCACAACAATACTGTAAGAATGGCAACAGTGCTGCGAGCACAAGCCATTCATTAGTTTCTTGAATATTTTGCAATTGACTTTGAAAAACTTTTCTAAGGTTTTCTGCTTTTTGTTGGGAGTTATTTCTAACTCTTTGAATAGTCTAGAGAAATTACTGGGAAGATATGTATGTGTTTTAATAGCTACTGTGTGGAGTGTAAATAGCTTTGTATATGGAAGTACATAGGTGTAGCAGAATAAATTTATTACAGGAAGTTTTCTCATGTTAAACATGTAATGGTGTCAGAAAAGATGTTCTGTGTCTGTCTCTAAAACATTGAGAATTTGGAGCAGGGAGCAAGAAAACAATAAATTGAAAAGCAAAGATAATCATGTGTCTGATAGGGACATTCTTGTTCCTTTGAAGGCCTTGGCTGGTTTGAATGGTAGCAGGCAGGGATACTTTATCTTTGTGTGATGAAGAAGTTGTTCAGGTCGTTCCTCTTACTTGTATGAAAGCTTTTTTCATTGTTTGCATTCGAAGCTGCCAGTGAACTCCTGTGTTGTCTTCATCTGAACTGGGCTTGCTCTTGTAGGCATCAGTAACACTGGCTGCTGCACCTGCTCCCCTTCGGGGCTGCCTAAGAAAGGGTGCACTTAGCTGAGGAAAAAAAAATCTTATGAGCACGTGCATTTTCGTCTCTCCTGTTTTTCCTATGATGCAATGCATTTTGCAACTCTTACCACTGGTCAAAGCCTTGTGTGTCTATCTTGGGAATGTGGAAGGCATCTTTCCTCCCATTTTACTGATGGGAAATGAAAGTTCGCAGTTGGGAATGGAGGCTGTGCTTCTAACATGGTATTCCAAAGTCCTCTTAACCAGCTTGTCAGAGTATATTGTGTGCATGTTTAGCTTTTTTTCTAGTCAGATGGAACTACTCTGGCGTATTCCCTAAAATCTACAGATAAATCAATGAAAATAAGCTGTGTGCTGTGTTGTGTGCTGTGTGCTGCAGTTGTAACTCTTCTGCTGATCTGCTATTTCCCCTGCTGTGTGTAGGTCAGACATCTACACAGTTAAACAAGTGGTTGGTGCCCCTGAAGAGTAATGTGATGATGCAGCTTTTATCAGGCAGAGTCATTTGTCTGGTGCAAGTAGTTTTAATTCACATTATTTAATAATACATTCAGGTGCCTACAGTGATTTATTTAATTTCATAGAACAGCTAAACATAAGAAAACCTCATTTCCCAAACAGTGCAGAGCTGGACTGGTTAAATGTTCCTAAACTCAAACATGCAATTGCTTGAAGATTTGTTCTTGTGCTGATGTTCGTTAATCATAAATACTGACTGAATTACTGAATAATGACTGCATTTTTCTTTTCAGGACATAAGGGACATTGTTGCATCATAGAATGGATGAACAATCACAAGGGATGCAGGGGCCTACTGCTCCACCATTTCAGCCACAGGTACATATAGCTGGGGATTTTTTAACTGTAACTCATTTGTTAAATAGAGAAAGGGATAACATTGTTCCTTGTGGTAACAATGAAACTCTAAACAGATAGAATGTATTCTCATGATCTTAAAATCTATATTAGTCCAGTATTACATAGAAAATACTTAGTTTTAATTTTTGCCTCCCTCTGCTTCACTGACTTTGAGGAGTTGTAGCCTGAGGAGGAAGCAGACAGGAATACAGTTATTTCCTTAATAATTTGTTGAATTGTTAAACACGGTTTTCAAATTGTATCCAAAATACCATATTTATTTCAGACTGTTGCCTTCACCTATTTCTTCTTACACCTCCTGAC
>CM031864.1:22782913-23100413 GCA_018697195.1 Certhia americana | reverse complement strand
TCCTTCAGATTTTGGGATACAGCTCAGTTCATCTGATTGCGTTCATGAATAATACATCTGTGTGTGGGACTCTACATGGTAATTAAATGCAAGTGCACTGTGGATGTCAGTGAATTGCCTTGGTCAAAAAATTTTCTTGAGGAGCCTGACTGTTTCCAAGGTTCATGGTTTAGCCAGTAGTGAAACTGCAGTTGTCACAGAAGATGGAAGAGCAGCAGGCTAATTAAGTTACTGTGGCCAAGCAACATTAAGCCCTTGTAAATTTTAGCATAAGAAATGGACTGATTATTTGTTCGAATACTTTGTCTTAGCAGATAGCAATTTTTAAAATGTTTAAATCAAAAGCAGCATTTTAAATGAAAACAGCTTTTCAAACGGAAACATTTTCAGTGTCATACAGGTAAAAGACAGCTCGAGCTATGCCTTTATCCAGTATGATTTCCATTCTCTCTTTTTGTTTGCAGCTGCTCAGAGATGTTAGTTGTAAGGCTGTTACCCTCTAGAATTCCCTACTGAATATACTATGAAAGTTCTCTGACAATGTGTTTAATTTTGAAATCAAAACTAAAATTGGCATTTTACTTTTGATCTTGAGATAAGTTTAGATAATACTTCAAGGAGTACTGCCATCAGATCTGAAAAGGTATTTTTACCTTTACAGACTGCAAGACAATATGTGAGATATTCTGTAGATTGTTTTCTAGAGTTTCTGCATTTTAATAGTTTTGTTTTTGTTGAGTTAAATGCATGCACTGTAAATTTTTCTGTGCTATCTTGACTTGCTGTTCCATTTCTGTGATTTCCTGTGTGCTGCAGCACCAGGAGGCAGGGCTAGTCCTGGCAGTCATAAAAAAGGAGACTTGGTTCCCCCTTCTGGGAAAATTGCCAGATATATACTACTTCAAAAGCTGAAATATATTCTAAAAACTTTGATCAACAGTCTTAAAACATTAGGCTAATTCTTCCTTCATTTTCAGTGTGTGAGAAACCAAAAAGGTCAAATGTGACTTGAAATGCATGTCAATTAAGGTGGATGTAGAATGCCTGGGTGCTTGAAGAAAGTCATAAAAGTCCAGCCATGAAATTTTTATAACAGTGCTTGCATTGAGAATACAGAGACATTTTTAGCATGTGTACTCCTAACAGTATTTCAAAAGTCAGTATGTGTAGCTGTATTCTCTCAGCAGACTTCCCAATTTGACAGAAGATTTTTTTCAATGTCTGAAAGAGGACATCATGCTGTCCATATGCACGTGATGGTTTCTACAGCAGAAAAGCTTTACTTAATTTTTATTTAATCCTTTAATAATTTTCTGAGAATGTACTTGGCTGTTGGTAGGACATAGTGTTAAAAAGTTGTGCCTTTCCCAAACAGCTTTATTGTGACAGGGTTCCAATTGTCTTTAAGTGTCCAGTATCCAGTTGTTGTTTTTCCATTGGAAGTTACTACCTAGCACACATGAGGAAGGGCTGTGTTCTGTGTGAAGTCACTTTCCTTGTGGAGGCTGGATGTGTGTAGGGACTATTGTCTGAATGGAAAGTGAGACTTGCTTAACCTTGAGAGGGAGAAAATTCTTAAGCATGTAATGACAGCTCAGAAGGCTCATGGCAGCCAAACACAGGGTGTTTGGCATGGCTATTCCAGCTTGCATAGTTGACATCTAAAGCTGCTCCTTTTGGAAAGAAAATCATCTTAATTGTTACTGTGCTTCTGTGACCTTTCCTAAGATTGGCTAGAAATATTTTTGGTAAATATAGTCACAGTACTTAATTTCACTATAAAATTTATTTTCATAGATGTCTTTTATAGAGAAGTAATTGCTTTTTAGAGGAGCTGAAAAGTGGGTCTGCTCTGTGATGGTGCTTCCTTTTAATTTCAGTCATGTTTAATTTTATTCAAATTAAAATACTCCTTTTTTTCTGATGCCTTTTTTATTGGAAGCTCAGCATGGACAAAACAGGAGAAATGTTTCTTTCAGTTATGAGAGAAGGGCTTTATTCACTCTATTTTAAACCTGTGCATGGATTTCACTCTACATTAAGACAGTGTCTCTATATGCTCTACAATGTGTTAAGTAACATAACTGAGATCTGAACTTCTACTTTTCCTTTATCTGCCCATTCTCATCTCATATCTTCTCATATCTTACATGCCTTCCTTTCTCTCCAATCTTGCAAGCCATGCCTGTTCCATCCCCTTCCCATTTTGTTTTCCTGGCTGGGTTAGGTGTACCTATTTCCTTTATGTGTATTTGGTAATGGTACCCCATGTGTGTCTCTACTGTCAAGGGCTTATGTGGCTTAGAATCCTTCAGCTGTCCTCTCTTGGAGCTGCAGGATCTCAGGCCATTATTTATGGTTCCAAAAGGATTACCACTCTTGAGTTCCTGTGAAGCTTTCCAACAAGAATGTTTATCTTTTGCTAATAAAATTTTATTTGGCTGAAATATGTACAATATTGATAAATGTTATATTAATGTGTACAAAATTTATGTTTGTGGAATAAAATGTGCACAGAAGCGAGTAGCAGTAAGATGCTGTGGGAGAAAGGACAAGCAGATGGTGACAGAAACCACTCTTCCTGAATTTGTAGTTGCTGCTGAGTCCAGATGACAGAAAGAAGTAGTATTCTTGGTTTGGTTTTTGTTAGGGTATGTAGCACAGTGAGAACTGTTTAACTTGTAGGTTTTTTTAATAGTAATTTACCCATCAGAATTCACAAAATGGTATGTTGGGTCTTTTCTTCCTGTTGTACCCTTGGTGCTTCATCCTCCCATGTTTGATTTGTTTCTTTGTAATTAGGAAGGTAATAATTAGATTCTCTCTTTTTCCTGCATGGAACTATGCTTCTGAGATGCTGTTAAAATATTGCCTAAATAAAAACAGAAATAAAATCATATCTTCACTACTGAACTTTTACAAATGTCTAAACTATATTTTGAGTTAAAGAAACATTAGAAAAGATCAGCACCAAGTAAACTGTGACTGTAGCACTGTAAATTGAATAGCTTCTGGGTAAGTTTCTTAACACATGCTAAGACTCAGATCCAAACTATGCTGTAGATGATGCCTGGAGAAGCAGCAGTGCCTCTCTGCTACCTCTGGGTAGCCCCTGCAGCAGAACAGCTGGGGTACAGTGCAATATTCTGAACAAGGACCACTTCAGGAGTCCCTTCCAAGGGCAAAGTAAACAATCACTGGTCACAAATCATCTTTAAATGGCAGAAGAGGGGTAAATATCTAAGTCAGTGACTGTAAGGCTGTATGAGTTCACTTTAGGAGCTATTTTTTAAGGAAACCTTAGCTACTCAAAATTTCAAATATATAAAAATGCATATTTCAGGAAAATTTCAGGTTAATTGTATTTCTGCCTTACATTGTTCCATCTTTCTTTTCCTTTTGTTTCAAAGTTGGAGGCCCCATGTTAGAGATTCAGACAATGAATCCTTTTATCTAGGACATACATTCATTATTCATTGTACATTATCAGTGGATTACTATTTCAGGCCTGAATTACAGTTAATTAGTCTTAGAAAAGCACTTGTAATTTCACACTTTATGAAGCACTATTGTCTCAGCACAGCAGTGCTGTGGTGGCAAAATACTTTTAATGCTTGTTGATGTTCAGTATTGTATCTCTTAATATTTACATGCATTCGGGTCTTTATTTTGTTTAATTCCCTGCAGGTTTATGTTACAGCACTCATGCTTGTGATTTGGTTTGGAAATGCTTTTTGGTAATTTTATTGTATACAGAATCTTGAACAGATAGGTTTATCATGTAAATTTACCCTTTTCAATGCTGCAAAGGAAAATCTAGAAAAATGGTCGTCTAGAGCAAGTGGAAGCAGGTAGATTCCCAACTTAGCACATCAGATGATGGATTTGGTTCATAGCTGGTAATTGAGATACAGTCTGGACTTAGAAGCTAGGGCTTGATGTTCTCCATCAGGTGGTTCCATGTTCATAAACCTTCTTGCTATGCCCATAGCTTTCTGGGGACATGTATGTTAGAACTTCACTCGGGAAGGTGAATTCATGTATCGCAACTCCTTTGTTTAGTTTACACATCTGCATAGGAACAGTTCCTGCTCTGTAGCTTATAACAGCTTAGAAAGTATTTTAAAAATACCAGTATCTCTTGACAGTATGTACAACTGACATTTCTGGAATGCTGAAAGAAAAAGACTATAATCTATGCTCACATGAAGGTACTGGAGAAGAGGTTGAGTGCCAGGTTTCCAGAGATCCCTTAGTTGCATAGCACACAGAAGTGTGATAACTATCAATGTATCTTTGTCCTTCTGCTCTCCCTTTGTTCACAGTTGATTGCAGAAAGAGATGAAAAATGGAGAGCTAAAAAGGTTTATTTTGCTAAGTGTGCCTGCTAAGTGGGAAAAAAACTGGTAAGGGCTTTTAAAATGCTCCTTTTAATCTCTTCAGCTATATTTGCCTAATTGTTTTAAGGAGTTTCACAGTAATTGCTAACTAAGGTAAAAAGCTTACCACAATTAGACTTTTTGATTACAGTCTTTATGAAAACTGTCACTTTATAAAAATATTTACTTTATTGTTTACTGCTTATTAAGGTTTTTTTAATACAATCATAATTCATTTTTAGAAATGTTGATCTTATTGTCCTTGCAAATAGAAATTGGGGGAAAAGAGTTAAAAGTTTAAATAAGACTATGTTATATTGTGCAGTTTGTGCTAAGTGGAACTGGTGCTGACTAGAGAAGCAGACTGCATTACCCTGTGATCCTGAGTGGAGTCAGGAATTCGAATTATTGTTAATGCCTGTGTGATGAATGCCCTAGCAGTTTAATCTAAATACAGCAGTTTTTATAGTTAGCCAGCTACAGTGATGATAACACTTGTTGTCTAATTACTGCTAGTTTCCAGTAGTCAATGTGTGGAGCATCATCAGTGACCTGAGCTCTGCTGGGAGGGGGATGCTGATGGTGTCTTTATGTGAGACTTTGCTAGGTGATTTCAAGCAGTCAGTTTGTGTTGATCCAAAAGCTTATTGTTCAAGCCTATCTAAAGGTTTTTTCGACTTTTGTTGTATCTGCCGTAATTTCCTCCAGGCTGTGCAGCTGCACAGAGCCGAGCTGGATGTAAAACCAGGTTAGACACAAGTCATTTGACTGCAATGACTTAGTTACAGTTAAGTCACTCAGCTGCAGGGCACATGCTGCTACAGCTAAAACCAAGCTCAGAAAGAGTGCAGTCCCAGGGAAGGCTGGACAAAAGGTTGGAAGTCCTTAGGCAGTGTGTCTGGGGTGGCTGAGACCTGTGGCCTGCTGAATGTAATGGGGGTACTGTCTGTACAGGGCTAAAAGTCGTGTGTGAGAGAGATCTGTGTGCAGTGCTCTTGCTGGAGCATAGGCTGACCTTTCAGCTGGGCTTGCTGAGTCATAGGAGCTGAAGGTGGAATTAATCCTTCTGCAAAGCTCTAAACTGTTCCAGTTGTGATGGAAGTACTGACATCCCTCCAGTGTTACACTAATGGCCAGTCTGCAGCAAACCTCGGGCAAAGGGCAGCCCCTCCTGCTAAACAAACCCTCAGAGTACTGCCAGGTGCTGTGTGGAGTTCTGACATGCACTTGAAAGGATGTTCTTAAAGTCTCATTGCAACTTCACTTTTCAGGGTAAGACGTTCTTCAGTGTTGACTCATCTGCTGGTGAGGAAGCACGGAGGTTTTTTCCTTGTGTTTACAATAACCTCCTTGTGTGAGCTGACATGGCTTATTACACTGGCATCCTCTGGTCTGAACTGCAGCAGTTTGACAAAATAAAAGATCATCTCTTCAGAGAGAAAATCTCTGAAAGCTTTTTGCATCTGGTGTGATTCAGAGGTTCTTCAGAGGCCATGGATTAAATGATATTTTTACACTTTTTTTAGGTTTTTTTGTTGTTGTTGGTTTTTTTTTGTTTTTTTTTTTATGAATCTTCTTGTTGGAGGAAACTGATGTCTGTGGAACAGGAATTCTGAATTTCTGGGAAATGCTATTTATAGTCTTTTGAGGTTAGATCTAGATCAAAATCTGAGAACCACAAGAATGTTAACAGTAAATCTTGAGATTGTATTTGAGTTGAGATCAGATACGACTTTTCTGCCTTGCTATATTCAATTTAGGTAATTTTTGAAATACTCAATTTAGCTGAAGCTATGACAAATTTGCAGAGATGTTTATGAAGTGCAGCACAACTAGAGGGAGTCTACTTTTGTTTATAAAACTTAAGTCTGTCCTTTGGGGAGAGCAGCTGTTTTGTCTAGTCTATTCCATGCTGTTTAATAACAAATGAGAAGTACTGGGAATACTATCCAGAATACACAAACAAAATTTTGTCTTTCTTTCCTATGCCTTGATTCTAGATCTTTCACAGCCCTGGATCTAGGGTTTTATTTTTGTTGTTTTGTTATTGCTCTATGAGAGGTACTGATTTTTATCCCTAGCAGAGGCATCGCTTGTAAAAAACCTTTTCTTGGAAAACCTGTTAGTTTAGGTGTGTAGGGAATTGTTCCTGGAATAGGTAAAGTAGTATGCCTCTTGGCATATTGGAACACCCATTAACAGGTGCAAGCTGCCCTGTATTATTACACAACGACGCTCATTTGGTTTGAATCTTGAAACTGTGTTTCTGGTAATTTTCCAAATCCTACAAGTTTGTGTACAGATTTTAGTCTGAAATTCTGTCCCCGGTTTTGATTAGGTTTTCCAGTGTGTTTAGAGTTGAACTTCTGTATCATTTGTAAGGAATGATCTTATCTCACTTGTCTGGAACTTGGCAAAAATTGAGGCCTCAAGATGCTCCCCTGTACCTGTTCCCTTTTTTTACTTGCTTCTTGGTACAGTTTGTTTTTGACAACACATTGGTTGTTTTTGGGAGATGGTGTATAAATGTTTCCATTTTCTGGTCTCTCAAGTCTTAAGGAAAAATATTTGATTTCATGCCTTCTCAGTATTTCCTCAGTTCATGTGCTACCTGTACTATTCAGGATTTTCTAAAATGTTTCCTAGCAAAATCATTAGACTCCCTAATGACTGTACCAAACCCTAGGACTTTAATCTGTTGTCAGAATTATTAAAGAACAATACTTTTTCATTCAAAGCGTAGATCTATAACAGATACAGGCTATTTCATCTCCTTCACTAAGTTTCCAACTTGAACTCATAAGATGTTACTTATCTTTTAATACTTGTACCTGTAATTTCACATACAGTACTCTTTTCTTCCACTACATCTGAAATTGCTTTATTTTTTAGTGTTAGCATTCCTTTCTTGTGACTTAACTTGCTGTATTTCTGTTAAGTCCTCCACTGTCTCTTGCTTGAATAACTGCTTTTTAATATGTTTATTTCCCATCATCCTGGCATTAGTATACAAGGTATTTGTGTGGTGGCTTATTCCCTTTCTTTCTTGTTCAGTTGTTTTGTTTTCTTCTTGTTTTCTTCTTTCTTCTCTTCTACCCCTTTTCTTACTATCTGCAAGTCGGGCATTTGTTGTATTTTTTTAAAATTTTTTTCCTTCTTCATTGACAAGTGAGTCTGGTATCCACTACAGGCTCTTCTTTCTGATGCTAACTCTGAGTAGAGAAGATGGGATGTGTGAAGAGAAGTAGTGGTTAGTCAAGAGCACGTGTGTGCTCTGTGAGGCCTGTGCTGCATACATGAAGTTTCTAGACTTCTCCTTTCAGGTGATTAAAGGAATGACAAACTCACTGTTCAGAGTGGTAAAGGAAATGAAGGTGGAGTTTAGCAAATCATATACAGACTCCCTGATTTGTTTGAACTTCTTTGAAGGAAGAGTGGTGTGATTCCTGTGAAAAGTTAGGCAGTTGTTTTGAGATGACCTCTTTGCAGACATTCAGTACTGAAACTGCTATTAGTACATATTCTTGTTTCTGAGGTTAGTGGCAAGATGTTAAATAGAAGTTGTCAGCTGTATACCTGTGATCTTCACAGGACATAATGCATCTTTTCTTGGTGACTACCCATCTAGAAACATGATGTGTACAAGTTCTAACTGGAAAAGGTAATTTCATAAGTGTGGCGATGAATAAAGCTGAGGATGTCTCTTATTTTTCTGGATAGTTCAGATATAATACACAGACCACAGAGAGGTTGTTTGTTGTTTTTTTTGTTTGTTTGTTAAACTTGTTTTAAATTCAGAAAGTAATCACAAATGCAAGAGGAAGGATTCTTAGAGGAAGTAGCATTTTGATAATTTTTAAGGGAAATGGTCAATGTATGGAGGTGCACATTTGAGAAAGTGAAGTGAAAATCCAAGGGTGGTAAAAAAGGGAATGGAAATAGTTATTACATTAAATGTAGATGTAGAGAATTTGGACAGAGACTCTAATGGCAGGAAAAAGTACTTCAAACAAAAATTGAAGTCAGTGAAGAGTGGCTAACTGGAGAAGGCAAAAATGATGCATTGCAAAATAATTTGGAGTAGATGTGAGGAAGGGAAAAATGAAGAGCAGGGATGTCTGACTATAAAAGCTTATAAAAATCAAGGTGACAGATGAGGGCTTAGAAAAAAGGGCTTTAATAAACAAATAACATAATAATCCAAGTCACTTCTTTGCTGGCTGAAGGGAAAGAAATTGGAGAGAAGGAGTTGGAGGTGACAATGAAGTTTTGATCCTGAGAATAAAATAATATGCATTATTTAGAGTTGAAATGGAAGACTGTAGCAAGACTAAGGGGAAAAAAGGTATGCTGAGTACTAAGGAATCAGTGTGTGAAAACGGTGTGACAAAATGGGATAAGAGCCTGAGATTTGAACCATTTATAAGGTGTGCTAAATTATTCCTCTGTGTTGGAACAGATACACAAAGCTGGCAATTAAGTCATTGGAAAGCTTTTACTTCAAATGGATTTGTTTCCTATGAGGGGACTGAAAGAATGGTCACAGCACTAAGTCAGTGCATCAGAGAATTAGAAATATTTCTTACTGTGATATTACATCTTGCCATGGAATGCATAATTCAGATTGCTTTATGGATGCTATGAAATAATGATAATGATTACTCAATTTACTATATTTTTATCACTTAATAAGTATTTTTTATCTCTTGTGCATAGATATTTGATTTAATGGATGCCAAAGCCCGTGCTGACTGCATCAAAGAAATAGATCTTCTTAAGGTAAAAATTTGTTTAGAAAATGTGCAGCTGGGATAAAAAAAAGTGTTATGTTTCTCATAGGCATAATTGAGGCGTCTGCTGTTCTTTGTGCAGAGTTTTAAAAAGCCTCACTTGGAAGAATTTTTGTATCTTTATTACTTTAAAAGTTAATATTGAGAAGTCAATCTCATAGAATAATGAGTAACACTTCAAGTAAAAGTTTCTGCCAAAATTGCAATATTGGGAATGACCATGTCCTTTGTACAGTACCGACTTCAGAAATAGATTTTGCTATTTACTTCAAAAATTGACTTTGCTGTTCCAGATAAGTTTAGCATGGTATTGGATATATCCATTGAAGCAAAATTCCTCTGAAATTGCAACTGGTCAGTCACCAAGTGGATCCTAAATTGCCATCCTGTTATTGCAAAGTATTTGTAAATGCTTCTCATCAGCATATACTTCTTTAAATTTGTATGATCGTGAAATAAATTTTAGGGGTTGTTTTGTTTGTCTAAATAAGAACATTTCCTATGTCAGTCTTCAAGCATGTGGTGTGCTCTACACTAAAATGTGAATTACAATTTTACTTTCTTAGCAACTGAATCATCCAAATGTAATCAAATATTATGCCTCATTCATTGAAGACAATGAACTGAACATAGTGTTGGAGTTAGCAGATGCTGGAGATCTCTCTAGAATGATAAAGGTAGGGATTCACTTTTTTTAAAAAATAAGAATCTGTAATGTTCAACTTCAGCTTTTCATTCTGGGTGAAATGCAGTTAAAATGTCAGGATCTGTAGAGAAAAGTAAGGTGTTTAGTCTGATTTTTTTTTTTTTTAGTGTTTGCCAATATTGATGCTTATGTAAGTATTTTTACCACTTTGCTCAGAATGTAAGTGCAGATGGGGCCATAAGTAGACTTAAGTTATGTTAGTAGTGGGGAGAAGAAAAAAAAAAAGCCTGTAAAGAAAAGCACTATCTCCACCATTTAGAACAATCCATTTTAATGGCATTCTGGATATTTTGGCACGATTGTGTTTTGTGTTCCAATGTTCTGTTCTCAGTAATAGCAGTGAAAGTGGAGAACTGTGGCCATACAGCAGAAGTGTCTTCTGGATCTTGAACTTGAACTGCTAAAAATATATTTCGTATTTCTTTGAGATTACGTGAAGTGAGTTAACTGATGTGTAGTGGTGAATTATGGTTTAATTGCTTTTTTGTGGTGATATTTAAATGCCTATTTAGCTAATCAGGAAAATTTATCCAAGACCCATTATATAAAATTCTGTATTCTAAAACTTATATGAAGTTTTAACTGTCTTTTTTAATGTTTCTTTGTCATTTGACAACTACTTCCTCTTGTTCCTTTCCCTTTTTCCACTATGTCTTGGGTCTAGTATGTCCTTCTAGCATTTTTCCTTGTGTGCACACCAGCATTATTGCTGTCAACACAGCACAGCCCTACTGTGGGCACAAACAATGCCAGTCAATTGGTGTTCACTCAGCAGCACCGGGCACAGAGCACAGTTAGGCTGTTTTGCTTGGGACCTACATGAGTAGAGAATGTTAATTTCTTCATTAATGACTTTCATGCTGTTTTTTTATTTTATTTTTTTTGAGCTTCTGAAGAATATTCCTATCTAAATTGATAATTGTGAGGTAAGACAGTCAAAATTTAGTTCTAAGCAGGTTGACAGCATCTGTTAATATTTATAGCCAAATGTGATTTTTTTTCTTCATCCCATGAATTATTAATTCTGTGGGCTTACATTTCATAAAACATAAAGGAAGGTTTGTCTTTTCTTTTGAATGTTCAGTTTTGACACAACAGTTACTAATATGAGTACTCTGTGACAGATTGCCTTATGGCATGTCTGGTCTTATGACCCACTGAAGCTTTTTCTTTTTTCCCTTGCCTTTTTTTTATTATTTAATTTTAAATCCAATGTGTGGCTTTTTCAGAGCAGTTGGCCTCATTACACCTTGTTCAAGTCGGTGGGTATTTCTTACAGGCTCGATCTTGGAGGCAGTTTGTGATTGTCCTCTTAACACAGGGATCATGTTTAATGTAGCAAACTTAGATTGCTGTTTGATGTTAATGACAGCCTATCAGGCTATTATTAAATATGTATGAGGTGTCACAATGCACCGTGTCTCCATGCTGCTGGTGGAGGAAATGATTTGGTAGATTACTTTGACAATATGAGTTTAAATGTAGGGCTCACCAGTCTTAAAAATGTATTTTACAATTGCCTGAAAAATAAGTGATATCTAATAGTATAGAATCTTCCTAGAAGAGTGGCTGCCTGTCACACTGTAAAGGTAAATAACTATGTTGTGTTATCAAGACAAATAAACTGCTTTGGTTCTAGTTTGGTTTCTTGCTAGAATGTTGCTCTAAGTTGTTGGAGAATGTTGAGACGCCCTCAGAACAGTGTTTGGGTACCAGGCTCGTGTGATTTGTAGAAGGGATCAAGAATGTTTCTGAAATTGTAAATGACCACAGCTTGAATGACACTAAACCCAATGTTAATGTGAGGGAAAACTACTTAACTAGTTTACTTAGGTATTTGTTATGACATTATTGGCACATCAGAGAATACTTCCAGGGCTGCTGTGCCTCACAGTGCACCTTAATGAATTCTTTCGTTCTTCCCTTAATGAACGACATCCTTACTGCCCAGCTTTTATATCCTCCCTCTTGTCACCTTCGAATAATACTGTCTTTGTCCCCATTGAGTAGACAACTGAGGAAAATCACTTGGTGCATTCAGATGTATTCTAATAGAATTCATAGACTCTGCTCTATGTCCAAAAAAAGCAGCTGTGCATTGGCATTTACATATCACATAATGAAAGCAGAGGTATCTCATGCATTTGCTCTGCCTCTGTGTTTATGTATGTACGTACACAGATTTAATCCACTTTAGCTTAATTATTTTTTTAATTATATCTGTCACAGGGAGATGTTTCAATATAGCCTCCATTCTCAAAAGCAAGAGAGTTCAAAACTGGGGATTTCTTACTGTACAGCTTTTAATGGCCTGTTAGAGTTCTTGAATGTGGCGTATTGGCATATCAGTGAAACTGAGGGAAACATAAGTGAGGGGGAAATGTTTGTGTTTGACTCACAGTTGGTTTGCACTGCAGTACCTCAGCACTGTGTTAACCCCTCTGTGAGCAAGGTGAAAGAAGGAAAAACTCTTGATTTTTGTCAGTGAATTAGGTTGCTGGATACTATTACCTCAAAGATATGACAAGTAAATCATTATTAACTATTGTGCTGAGTCCCAGTTCCTCGTGGTCTGTTGTTTGTCTGTGGTCTCCACTACAGAACATGTGATAGTATGTGGCTGCCAAGGTTCAGGGTAGTTCATGAGAACTGCTGTTACCTCACAATACCATCTCCTTCTGCAATACAATAATATGTTGTAAGGCGAGTTTGAGGCTTGGTCCCTTTTCTTACTAGTCATGGTTCTTCTCTGTCACAAACAGTGACAAAGTGAAAATTTTCTGTGGATTTTTTAGTTTGTTTTCTTGTTTTCAAGCAGCAGTTGATATATTGGATACGGAAATTGCCACAAATAAAGAAGAATCTACTAATTGAATTAAGAAAATACGTTATAACAATTCAGCAGAAAGAGATAGTTAGTGAAGTCTGTCCTGAAGATGTTGGAACAAGATAATTTGTATAATCTTGCAGAATAATTAGCATATTATTTAAAGTAAAATATAAAATTACTGGGCTTGCATGAAGGGATGTTATCAAGGCACTAAAATCTTGGGCATTTTTTAAACTCAAGAATTAACTTCAAAGTCCATTTAATTTCCGCAGTTATTTTTAGTTTTTAGGTTCTTTGGCAAATAATCTTAGTGCACCAAAAAAAATGCAGACTTTAAACTGAATATGTCATACAGATCTTAAGGAAGTTAATCATGTTTTGGAAACAAGCATGAAAGCTTTCATCTGAAAAGCTGAAAATATGTGCAGCTTTCTCAAGATAGATGGAAAATAACTTGAATTCTTCAAAATATCACCTAAGCACTTCAGCCACTCCTCAGACAGAATTTTTGTGTGTATTTTTTCAACTTTATTTTAAGATAAACATACTATAATTTACTAGGTAAAATAGCAAATATTTGAAAACATTTTATCGGTATGAAATTCCTGTTGATATCTCAAGTTTCTATAGCTAGGACCAGTGGATTCTTTGTCCTTGAACTTGTTTTTTATGGGTAGTCCAAATGCAGGAATAGTCACCTCTTTCCAAGGAACTGATGCAGATCTAAATTGTTCCTTGCAGGAGCTGGAACTCTGTTCAGACTTGTTTGCAATCTCATTGATTCTAATTTCAGTGTTTCACTAGTGGTGAACATTCTGGGCTTTGTTGAATGTGAAACTGCATCCGGCAGTTTCTCCTCTCCACATGGTCTGGAAGGCAGCCCCTCCTTCCCCTGCCTAAGTATATTAGCTCTGGAGTTTGAGACTTCTTTGCAGCACTCTGAGGTTGGCTAGCTAACCTGTGTAAGGAGTAGCCTGCCTTTTCATGAGCTTGGAAGCAATTTTAGCTTCATCCTCTGGCAGCATTGCCAGCAGGGTGCTGCTCCTGCCTGTGTGAAGCTGCCAGACTCCACTGCAGCATCCATGGACTGCAGCCGGGTGTTGGGGTGAGAGGTGACAGCCCCTGGGCATTTCTGGATGGGTTGTAATGGCAGTCATTTGGAAGGGACAGCTGGGACAGTTCTGCCTCACCTCAAGTGTTCAGGGCCTGCAGAGTGCTGGGTGGAGGGGTTAGTCGCTTCGTTCTGAGCTGGGCTGGTGAGGAGGTACAGGACAGAAACCTGTTGAGTCGTTTGTGGGAGCTCAGCAGTGCCTCTCACCCCTCTGTTCTTGTGGCATGGCAGTGTCCTGCAGGGCAAGTATTGTTGCAGCAGCTCATGCCTTGTTCTGTCTGCACATCGGCTGCCCTGTGTGCCTCAGAGCCCATAATTACCCATTCTCTCTGCAGCAAAGCTGGTTAAGTTGCTGGGAATGGAGAAGTCACTTTTTTTTCCCCCAGCTGTTTTCTGGTGGATTGCTGTCCTGGGAATGTGGTAAAAATGTAGAGATGCTTTTGTAGAAAGTAGGATTTTTTTATAAGTATTGATAAAATACGGTAGCTATAGGTTGACTGTTTAATTGTAATAACAATAATTTTAATTTGCTTTGATATTTGCAAGATTTTTTTGGAGTATGAAGTTAGGGAAGAGGTCCAGTGTCAGAATTTAGCTGGCCAGGTGTTAAATTTTGTGTGCCCTTCCCAGCATTTTGGGAAACCCTCAGCTATTAACTGAGGTTTATTGTCTGGTTATCTATCTCTTTATTATCCAAAACATTGATCTGAAACTTTAGCAGTTGTAGGAAGATAGTTGGTGTTCCTGTTTGGAGTGCTGGTGGAAAAAATTGTTTCCTGTGTGTTTTAGATGGCAGTGTTGCAGAAGCTGTTTTCTGCCATGCACACATGCCCCGCAGGACTAACTGTTTGCTGCTAGGATTGCCAAATATTTAGTTGTGTGAGAATGTTTTCAGTTTGTTATAATATAGCAATTTGCTACTAAAATGTTGCATGCCAACGTTTCATTATGTCTTGCAACCTGAATCTGCACTATTCTAAGCCCCTTTGTGCCTTGAAACAGATGTAAAACTCAGGGGATTTTTCTTACAGTAATGGCTGTGAAAATTTATGTACATTTCAGTTCTTTTAGCATACATGCTTAACAGATATTGCTGGAGCATAATTCCAAAAGTGGAGAATTTCTGTATGTTTAGAGCTGTGTGAACCTCCTGCATCTCTTGGTGCTGACACCACCTGAGTGACTGTCAGGGCTTTGGCCTGGAGTAGGACAGGTGACTGAAATGGCATTGCCAGGAATAGCTTTTTCCAGATGCTTTGGATGGGCTAAAGCTTTCCTGTGTCTCGAGGGTGTTTACTCTGTCTAACAACCCGGGAAAGGGAGTGATCTGAGATGAATGTGGAGAAGACACAAGACAAGGCAGACCGCAGAGTAGGCTGGGACAAGTAGCTGGAAGACAAGTGCACCTGTGCTGGCTGGCAGTGTTTGAGGGAAGGCAGACAGGGAATTTATGCCACTGGGAGTAAAGACTGAGGAGTGTAAGAGAATAAGAGCAGTGTATTGGGAAATTGGGAAATGGGATTTCCAGTAGTGGACATGGGGGGACAGGGAGGTTGGAGAAGAGCTGATGTGTTGTCAGTGAATGGGACAGATGGGGCAAGGATCCTTGAGACAAACCAACTGTCTGTCAGCAGGGAGAGAGCCTGGATGGGCTAAGTCAGACTGGCTAGGAGCAGTATGGGGTGACTCTGTTAAGGGTGCAGCTACTCTGTGTAGAAATGGTTATAGCTGTGCTGCCACCTTTGCTGCAATGGTCGTTTGCTAGGCAGGGAATTTGAAAGACAGAGGTTTTGTGATTAGAACAATTCAAGGTTTTTCCAAATACCATCCTTACTTTTCTTTTCCTAAGGGACACTGAACAACCGCTGCTTTTTGGGGAGAATTCTAAGTGCTTATTCTGTATTTCTGCCATTCAAGGCAAAACTCTGGGTCTTGATTTGTAGAATCATGTATTGAGCATTCACAGCTTCATTCTGAGTGGAAACGGCTTTGAAGGTGAACTGTTTCTTAAAGCTGTGTATGTTGAGAAGGAGGTGCTTAAATTGGTGCCAGAATTAATTAACACTTTTGATCTCTATTCTTGGCCCACATTCTAATCTGTAAAGTGGGGATATTACTACCTCATCATTTCTAAGGCCATTTGTGAAGATATTTTATTAATTTGATATTCCAGCAATGCATACTAACAAACTGTATCCCTCCCTGAAACTTATATTTAATAATAGGTTATGAATAGTGCACAATAAACAAAGCCTAGAGACATTTTCAAACTGCTCATTAGCTAAGTGTCATGAATGAATGAGTAAAGGGTCTTCTAACATAAAGAAAACAGAACTGAAAATTGCATGCACACACTCTCAAGGGGAAGAAATTATGGTGGCTTTAATTATGAGACTTTTTTCTTATACATATATTTATGTCCAGATAATTGACATAATGGTTTTGGGAAAGTATTTTTAAAAGTAGTCTTTTGTGCATGTTTGTGTAATTCATTTCTTTTCATGATACTGTTTTATCTTCATCTATAATTGCAGATTTTAAAACATGGAATCTGGTTCTTTTGGCTTTCAGCAGTATCTGTCTCTCGTGCTTTTTTTTTCTTTCCACGACTGCTAGATGTAATTTAAAGAACAAAAAACCCCAGTACCACCACCCCCACGCCAAACCTCCTCACAAAAAGTATTTTTATTGAGCATATGGTTATATTTTATAATATAGAACAGTTTGGCACTTTGCTGAAGCTACATCATTGATATATGTTAAAAGCTTCAAAATATTTTTTTCTTCAGTGGCATATTTTTTGCTTTCTGTATCACCTTTACCTTAGCTTTTTTCTTCACTCATTTTTGAAAAAAGCTTCAAAAGATAGAGTGTAGCTTGAAGAAGCCTTTAATATAATAGGATAGTGTAACACAGAGTGTGCTAATTACAGATCAAAGCTAAACTATTTTTATGTGCCTTTTCCTAAAGGAGGAACCTGGGTCTTTGAACCAGTCAGGCTAATTTTTGCCACTAACCTTTTTTAAGGCTGCTAAAAACCTATTATTTTTAAAAAAAAAATTTGCCTCCTGTAATTAAAAAATAGTGCATCCAACTTTGTGTATCTATGCTAGCTCTGTAGCAGATAAAAAAAGTGGGGCGGGGTGTTCTGAGGGGAAGTGGCTGCTCTGTGGATGGAGCTGTGAAGTCTTGAAAGTGAAGGCACAGAGCTTTGGCAGGGTGGTAGAGCTGCTTCTGGTAAGCTTTCCCTCTACCCGTGTGTGTTACTGGGGTGTGTCTGACAGGTGCTCCACTGTCATCTTTGCTGTCAGCCACAGGTGACCACAGTGAGAGCAGCCAGCATCCATTTACCCTGTGCACATCACATACATGTGCTGGCCATGAGAGCTGGCTGGTCCCCCAGTTTATAATCAGTGGGATAATTGGGCTGGCTAATTGCCAGGCAGCCTTGTTAGTTTTGCTGTAAGTCAGCCATTGTCTGTGTCTGCTACTGGAACAATAAGAATAAGCGGGCAGATTTTCTGCTGAAATAATTAGACAATCAACAGTGTTTTGTTACGTGGCCAGTTGCATTTGTAGACATCACACCTGAAGCTGTTGTGGAAGTACTGGATGAACACACAGAGAAAATAATGTCATCAGTCAGCTATGAAAAGTTAACTTGACAGTATACTTCATTTAACTTACACAGGGTGTTCCAAGAGACTTCGGAGATTTCATCTCCACCTTTGCCCACTGGTTGTAAAATTGTCTGTGAGCCTTTAAAGACCAGGGAGAGTTGGAAGATTCTGTTGAATAATAGTTTTGGGTACTTGTTTGAAATGCCCTGCAAACAATACTTGGCAACTAATTTTAATTTTTCACAGAGTTGCAATTGAAAAGTTTGCGCTGTCAGTATTTGCACTATGTGGGTAACTTGCTCAGAGTAGAGATTTCAAATAGAGATCCTTGTTTGTAGAGAAAAAAAAGAGTTAAGATGATAGCCTCTGAATTTACTGTGTCATGCCAATGCTTTTTATTAGGAAGCAGAGCTAATGATTCAAGCATGAGTTTCACCTCTTCATGCTGTACCAGTTTTCCCAAGGGGATTTTTTTGGAGGGAGATGCATGTAAACAAATACTGTTGAATTTAAACATGTGGCTGTGTGTTTTAAGAAGCCCCACTCAGCAGTAACAGCAGAGACAAGGAAAATGATGCAATATTGGAAATTTTATATTAGTGATTCTGCAAGTATACTGGATTTCAGTAGGTGATCTCTATTTCTGAACACTCTATGTCCTTGCTCTTTTGCATCAGCAAAAATGTTAGGTGGAACAGAGGGACTGTAGGTGGGCTGCTCAATAAGGAAAATTGAAATGAATCCTTCCAAAGAAAGTGGGCTAAAAATACATTTATGTAAAGTGACTTTGTTGCAGAGCTTTCTAAGGAATAGGAGTTTAACCAGGAGTCTTACTAAGTTTGATTATTAGCATGAAAGAATTTATACTAAAATTGAAAACATGAAGCATTTTCCTTGCATTTTTTACAAGGCTAATTTCTTGTAAGTGAATGTCCTTTTTTTTGATTTTGTGTGAAATAAGATTCAGTGTGAGAAGATGCTTCTATCTCAATTCAGTGGTGTCCCTGGGATTTTTT
This sequence comes from Certhia americana, assembly GCA_018697195.1. Lineage (NCBI taxonomy): Eukaryota > Metazoa > Chordata > Aves > Passeriformes > Certhiidae > Certhia > Certhia americana. The sequence continues at coordinate 23,081,961 of CM031864.1, read as the reverse complement.
ATTTGCTTTTTTTTTTTTTTAAGGAAAGACCACAGTTTTACTCTACTGACTTATCCTTCTGATGCTAGTAGGTACTTCTGTCAGTACCATTATTTTGTGTGTTAATTTTTATACTGTATCTTAGTCTTTTGTTGCTCTTGATGAAATAAAATTTGTTGTATACTGAGATGACTAATAGAGGAAGATTTAAATTTTTAAAATTTTTGGTTTTGTGAATTCTGAAAGGGTAACAAATAAATGTATGGCATCTTCAGTAAGGGGAGATATAAGCAGCTGTTAATAAAAGTTGGAAAACAAACCAGGTACATATTTTTATTTCTGTCACTTTATTGGCTAAATAGTTGCTGCTTTTGGTATGTTCAGTTGATAGATGACAAGTAGTTTGGGTGGGGTGGTTTTTTTGGTATTTGTTCTCTTTTTACAAGTAAGAGACAGCTGCTTCTCTTGAAATGTAGGCAAATTTGATGACACTGTATATCAAAGGGAATGAATGAATCAGGGTGTGGTGGGAAGTTCTATTTTTGTTCTGCATAGAAAGCAAAATAAAATGGCAGAAAACTTGCCATGGTCTAAAGAGATGGGCAGTTGAATTAATCAAAGAACAGAACCAGTCAAAACTCCTGGGATGCTGCATTGCTACTAGAATTATATAGCTGTTAATATAGAAAACAAGAATTGGGTACAGACTTCCTTTCTATATTCATGATATCCAAAATATTGGGATGTTGCAGCCCATCCTCATGGGTCTGTCTTTCTGACCCTACGTGCCCTTGTCTGTTGTGGTTGGTTTGTTGTATTCAGAGTGAAAACTCTTGCTTGTGCTTCCATAATTTCCTATTATGGCTGCCTGACCTCCTCCTGTTTGTTCTTCCTCCTCATCCCCATCAAAAAAAGCTCCCAAAGAAACACAGTCAGAAGTGGTCAAGAGCTTTATTGTGTTACTCAGAAGGTCTGTGTAATCATTTTTGCTTCTCCTTCCTCTTGATGCAGTTCAGATTTCTTCCCACTAGTATCTGGTTGTTGAATCACTGTGTTATAAGTCTATACAGTAAAATATAAAAACCTTCCATGCTTTATATTTTTGTAAGCTATAAATGAAGACATGAGAACACAGAAGATTTGATCAAGATTCTTCTCTTGAAAGAAAGGAAGGAATCTGTTTAAAGTAATGAAATCATTGTTCTCATTTTACTTTTCTTCGAAATAAATAAATACTTTTCTTCCTGTCTTTCAAAAAACAGCTCTAGGCTATAGCATGTGCAGGGAAAAATTCAGATATATGTTCTTGTGGGCTTGTTTGACAGTTCCACAGTTCTTTTCTTTTTTTAAATAATGACTCTGCAAAATACTGTAGATCATCAATTTATCAACTCTCTGCAAGAGAAGTTCATAAACATCTTGCTTTTTTTAGTCCTGTTAACTTCTTAAACACTCACTGTATTGTCTTTTTTCTTATTTATTCCTGTTTTTTCTCTATTCAGTGAGACCTAAACCATACCTTAAAAATCCTCTGATATACCAACATCAGAACTGAATGCTAAATTTTTTCCAAGTGTGATTATTGCAGTCATATCTGAATTTCTAGTTGTGTGGATACAATATCTGTTCAGTCTCTACTCATCTGCAGGAAATCCTTAGTTTTCTTATAAAATCCAAACATAGTCCTGCGTGTTTCCTGTAAGTATTGTCCAAATTGCACTTTTAAGCCTAGGCAGGGCCAACTGCTAACTGCTGTTACTTCTAACTCTCTTGGAGTTTGACCTTTAAAGCCTCTTCTTTAGAAACTCAGTATAATATAATTTTATGCCTTCATGTTGACTTCAGACTTTTTTCTCCATCTATCCTTTGTTTTGTTTGTCAAGAAACTGAATGGCATTTGCTATTTAAGTGCAGGGCAGCTGTGTTTAATTTCATTAGTATGGAAACATTTGGAGAATATTTAATTTCTCTTTTAGCAATCCATTAGAGAACTAGGAGAGTTCTGTTTTCCCATGATGAAACTGCTCAGTCATTCTGAAAAAGGGATGAAAATATGTATGGTGGTACAGCCTGCCTGACTTAAAGCTCTTTAAGGCATCTGATTAGCAAATTTATAACAACCAAAATGTCCAGTTCTATTAAATGACTGAATTGCAGTTTTATCCACAATGTACTGACTTTGTGGTGACTCTTCAAAGTAGTTTTTTATGATTCTGTTCTCAGATGGAGATGGAAATTTTATGGGACATGGCTTTTGAAAAAGTCTTGCTGGGAGCCAGCCTGCTTCCGAAGTGTGCCTGGTGTTCTGTTCACCTGATAAAGCACTGGCTTGCAGCACTGCCCAATTTTTTTAATGCACATGTACAGGCAGCTCCCTTTCTGCCCAATTTCAACTAGTTTGAGATTTATCTTTCACCTCAGACAGCACCATGTGTTTTTAATGTCACACCCTAGAAGGTCAGTGGTCTGAGGGATATCCTCAGACTGTCCTTTGAGCCTAGGACAGGCAGAAGAATAATGAAGTGTTGAAGAGGAGAGCACTTCACAGAGAGCTGTCTGTCAGGCTGTGTGCCTCTGAGGGCAAAGCTGGGCAGGTAATGCCAACCTGTGTACAGTTGGAGAGAACTGTATGAAGTTAGCTTGGTGGGGTGGACCTTAGAATGCTGTGGCTTAGCAGTGGATTAGTTTCAGCATTGACTGTAGTGCTACTGTGCTTTGCTACAACAGAGGTTAAAAATTAGTGTTGCAGAATCATATCTTCTGCATTTTGGCTTCCCTGTAGGGAGGGAGCAAACACCACAGAACTGCATTTTGCATTGTGGTCTGTTTTACAATGAGGGAGAAGGGAAAGGATCTCGCTTTGAATACAGTTCGTGTGTGCTATATGAATTTAATTATGTTGTTTGGCATAAAAATAGGTTTGCCTGTGTTTTCCATCAACTTGTACTTCTAGTTAGAAGGTAAGGTTCTAAACAGAAATGGAATTTTCCTTATGGACTTTTCTCAGAATTAACTGTGCCTGCTGGACTGTTTCCTAGAAGTGTACAAGTTGTTTCAATAGCTAGTTTTGTAAAATACATCTTTTTTGTGGTGACATTTCATCGCTATTTTGCCTATTGGTGGACAACAGTTAAGAAAAAATTGAGAACGTGTTATTGAGGGAAGAAGATAAAATAATTACTGAACAACATAATGTTCATTGAGTTTATTTTAAAGATAATTCTATTATTTTTAAGCCCATAAAAATGAAAATGCTGCCTGTTTCTTTGTTTGGTTTTAAACATTGTTAGCAAATCTAGCAGCTCTTTTTTCCATCCTCTTTTGATGGATAAATTCTCTGGGGTTAAGTAATATCACTGATGCTTTCAGGAGGAGGTTATTACTGTCCTGCAAAATTATTAATGCCTTCAGCAGAATGAGACCCCGTCTGACACACTTTAAGTTGTATCCTTGCACTGTAAGAACTGAAACCAATTTTGTAGCGTACATCAGCTACAGTGGTAGGGATGGCAAGTGAATCAAGTGTTAAAAGAAAACTTGTACATAAATACTTTGAAAGTACACTGATGTACTTTAGGTAAATGGGAATGGGAATGTGTAATCAAAAATCTTCCCATTTCAGGCATTTTGTAAATGGCGTTTCATCACCGTTTGTGCTTGCATTCGAGTTAAAAAAATAATAATTCGGAATGTTTAAATAAAGTACCTAGTTATAATTATGATAATTTCAGAATGCATTTTAAATCAAGGAACTCTGCTTTCATGTGCACATACTTAGATGTATTGTGTATTTGTTTTTAAATGAAGAGAAACCTGTTCTCCATCTTCCTGTTGACATCAAACAATCCTCTGATATGCAAATCCAGCTATGGGGAGAACAGATACACAGGGTTTGTTTGGATTCAGTCCAAGACTGAAAGAAAATTATATTTAAAGATGTAATTTATATGCTTTGCCTCATTTAAATGAAAATGCATTTTGAAGTAATCCCTATAACTAAAAACATTTGGTGGAATGTTAAGATCCTTTGTACGACTGATGCATTTTGCTGTAGGTAGTTTAAAAGCATCTCTCTCATAGTCCTGTGTGTCTCTAATGTGCAGATGCAGCTGTCAACTTCTCAGTTGCGTGTCTTAACGTAGTATGAAAATATTTTTATTTTTGCAGATTAATAAATGTTTGTTATATGAACCTTAAGACATGCATGAATGTGAAGTCTGTCTGTACACACAATTAAAATACATCAGATACTTTGCTTTCCATCTAAAATTTTGCTAGTCTTAATGTTGTTTATGTATTTTCTCCTTGTGTGTAACTTCAAAACCTGACACAATATGATTTCTTTGGAAACAGAGGCTAAACAAGCAATGATTTTTCAGTCTTTTTCCCTTTAGCTGCAGAATTTATAATGATTCAACTTTTACATTTTAACATTGGCTGAATTCCAGGTTTTCAGTAGGTATCTTTGGGGGACTGTTATTTAGTTCCTGAATACAACATTTGAAGATGATGTGTATAGCAGAGTGTAATTATTTCGTGTAAGCTTTAACAGGCCAGTGAACTGTTACCAGTGATCGGGAATGGATTTTTATATGGAATAGAAAATATTTGAGCTGGAGTTGCATCACTGTGGAATTTTCAGAAATCACAGTTCCCTTTCATGTATTGCAGAAATTTATAAAACCAATGTGACCAATTCTTCTTACATCATCTTTGTGACTGTGTGATACTGCTATTCTTTTTTTTTCCTTCTTTTTATAATGAATGTTTGGAAATCAATTTTGGTGTAAGGAAGTGTATTTAGTTTGGGATGTTCTGTGGCACATAACTTTATATCTGATCTTTATTTGTTCGGTGGCTACTTCGTACTAGATTACTCTGACCACATGAATCCAACACTGAGGAGTGCTAAATACTCTATAAAACCTTCTTTGGGGTAGGAGTTTGGTTTCATTAATGTCCATTGTGGCTCCGTGTGTAGACTGACTTATACACATGCAGTGATGATATGTATATTAATATTTAGGGGAAAGTTTTCTATGTCAAGGGATTTTGTTAAACCTTTCTCATTAAGTTTTGAGCCTCTTGTATTCTTTTGTTTTTTAATTAAGGATTTTCTGTCTTTTTTTTCAGTCATTTTATGCAAGTGTTAATTTTTAATATTCACTATCCATGTTCTGGTTTCTTTAGCATTTTAAGAAACAGAAGAGGTTGATTCCTGAAAGAACAGTTTGGAAGTACTTTGTTCAGCTTTGCAGTGCCTTGGAACATATGCATTCTCGTCGTGTTATGCATAGAGGTAATACAGGATCAAAGATGATTTGTCCTTACTAAACCTTTGACTATGTGAGAATTAAGCTGGCTGGAATTAATTTTGACAGCTGAAACATTGTATGTTTCTGTAAGGTTTTATGAGTAAGAGAAAACTGAGAGAAGTCTGTGGCTGTACATTTGTTGTGGTAGGCATTTGTTTGATAGCAAGTTTTTCAAAATAAGTGATAGTTCTGTAAGTGATGGATACCCTGCCATAGCTAATTCATTTTTCTGGCTTGTATCTCCTGTTCTGTGTTTATTCTATATTTGCGTATTGTCTTGCCCAAGTGATGTTGCCTTGCACAGATCTGTCAATCCATTCTTTGCACCTCTTGCACCTGGTTGTCTTTAAAAGAGTATCTGCTCCTGCCCTGCTTGTTCATGATGTACAGGCCCTTCTCCTAGTCCCTTCAGTATTGGATAATGTGCAGTTGTGAGCATTTCCTCCAATTCTCTGCTTCTTTTCACTATTTCCAATCTCTGTGTCCCAAGAGCCCTTGTAGTTGCCAGCTGTACCTGTCAGATACTTAATTTCCTTGGCCCATTTTAAACCTCGGTGCTGCTGTCTCCTCTGGATGTGGTCTTCATTTCACCTTGTAACTCTTGAGTCAAAGAAAATAGATCATAGTACAGCTTCTTCTCAGATCTGCTATTTTTTTTTTTTTCCTTTTTGAAATCCCTCTGGTTATGAGATTGAGTTGTGTGGGCTGTCACTTTTTGGGTTCAGGTGACATTACCTCTCTTAGGTTGATGGCTCCCTGTGCTAGAATGCAGCTCTCTGCCTCATAGAAACAGTCCCTCAATGTCTGCTGAGCTCTGTCATTTGCAGCTGGAAATTTTGCACCCTTAGCAGATAAGCTAAGATCCCCCTGCCCCTGCAAATGCCTTTCCCTTGTGATTCTCCTTTTTTTTTCTCCCTTTGTGCATTTGTACAGATGCCTGCAAGTGCAAATGATACAAAGAGAAGGACATAAAATACAGATTGCTTCCATGGGGTACAAGTATCTTCCTTTAATATTTTTATAATTAAATTAGTTAATTTCTGTATATTTTAGCTCAAAACAAAAGGATTTAAGTTCCTTAAACTGAAATACTAAGTTCAAAGCTTCTGGCAAACCTATGGCAAATGTAATGATTCCATGGTTACATGCCAAAAGCAATGACAATTAAAGCTATTTTTAAATTGAGCTATATCCGTGTTGGATTATTACACAAAGCATTATCCAAACTCCCAAAAACTGGGTCAGATAGCAGGAGAACATAATAGCTTCTGTCTTCCTCTAAAGCTTGTAAGGTTTTGTAACTTTTTTACCGGAAATCTGAAAATGCTGATGTTTGAAGGGTTATTAACCATTCCTTTTACTGTGCCTATATCTTACTCAAACTGTAATCCCCTCTTATCAAAGTGAACTGATTTCTGTAAGTGTAGGGCCAGGTACAATAGCTCTTCAGCAGAGTAAGAGCTAAACTCCCTTGCCAAACAAATAACAAGTCACTTTATTTAGAAGGCTAACAAGGTAGGTATCTTGTTAGAAATCATAGAATAAGAGTCTCTGCTGTTGTCTCTAAGGGATTGGATTAAAACTTAAAATGGATATTACTTGTGAAAAATAACTGTCTGGGGTATACATCATTATTTTTCTTTGTTTCTACTTGATTAGCCCAATTCTGTTGATGAGTTCAAATAACCATTCTCCTGAGTAAACTTGCTTCTTTTTTTTAATGCCTGCTCTTATAGAGAATCAGTTATCTATTTCAAGTAAATAACCTTATGCCACTGTGGGTAATTCGATCAGCAAAAGTGATGAAAAATGCTTTACAGTTCTTGAAAACATTCTTAGGCTGCTACTTAAGACATAACCAAAGAAGTTCTCTAGTTCTAATGTAAGTCCTTCTATGTCGCTTATATAAAGTAGCAATGGATGTCCCCTATATGTATTTCTGGACTTTGGGTGTGTGGGGTTTTGTGTTTGTTTGCTTGTTTTTTAAAAAAAACACTTTCACAGCTCTTGGTTTTCTTTTCTTGCGTGATGGTTGTACTATTAAAATAGTGGATTTGAAATTGTACCTTCCAGACCCATTCTTTATGAATAGCAATGTCAAATTTTACCAGTATTGGCTGTAAATAAAATCCTCTTTGGGTCTATTATTAATAGAATAGTAGCTTTTCTTGCAACCTCACCGTGAATTTTAAATTTTTTAATTTGTTTCTTTCAGATATAAAGCCAGCAAATGTGTTCATTACAGCTACAGGAGTAGTAAAGCTGGGAGATCTTGGACTTGGTCGATTTTTCAGCTCCAAAACTACAGCTGCACATTCTTTAGGTAAGCTTTCTCTGAGGTACAGATGTTGGACAGATAGTCTTTTATATGGTGGAAATACTGTGCCCACTCAGGAGGAAGAAGAAAAGGGTTAGGACAGCTAAGGCTGTTCTTGAGTACTAATAAAAATACGGTCCAAAAGGTGTTCTTAATAAAAACATGGTCAGCACCATGGACAAATACAGAAATGCTGCAACACTGAGGCATTACTTTCAGCATACTTTGGGTGTTTTCCCTCCTTTGTTTGAATAATTTAATGTATTTTTCTGCCTCTGAATAAGTCTTTAAGACAATAGTGTTATCTAGGAATGCTAGGAAAAACTAAGGTGATGATATGGATGCATTTTGTTAAAAAATTGACTCGAGCCTGCATGAGTAGCATTAATGACCTCTTGGTTACATAGTTTCAGAAGGCTCTCAGAGGAGCTTCCATTTTTTAGGGTGATGTTTTCAATACAAGCTAAGTAGTTGAGGAGAGATCAGAATTAACAAAACCAATTCCCAGATAGCTTTTTTCTATTGTTGTTTTTATAAGTTTTCTGAAATGCTCAGTTTATTCTTTGCTAGCACACAAAACTAGCAGTGTATTATCTCTATGCAAACAAAATTTTCATGTACTTTGCATATTTTGAGTAGCATGCGAATACTAGGATGATTAAGAAGCCTTTTAAGAAAAATGAAATATTTGGCATATGTTTTAAGTTTAGAAGTAGATAATGGATGAATGACTGACAGAATGTAAGGGGGTCTTTGTAGAAGAGAAAAACCTTGTAAATAAAGTAACATCTGCTTTAGAGAGAAATGTAGGAATTAGTGTTCATGATACTGTTAAGTTGCGTTTTTTTAGATAAAAAACCATTCTTTTCCCTTGCTGAAGTGTTTGTGCTTGGTGGTTACTGAACTCAAAGCCTGTTCATTGATTGCATGTTTGTCACATTTGTACCACATTTGAGGTGTAAGTGATACATATGTTAATGGCTAAAATTATAATATTTTGAACAGGAAATTCTTGACACTATCCTTACTTCCCTGTCATCCAAAAAGCCTTTGGTCGCTCTTTTGTGCCTTCCAGTTTTAGCATGTTTGGTGCAGACTGGTAAAGTCAAACCCATGAGTAACTGCTGAGGTGCTGGTAGGAGCCCCAGACACAGAGTGCAGTTTTCCTCCTGCACTAGGAGGAAACTGAGGAGGAGTGGAGAGCCCAGGCTGGAAATGTGCTGAAGGTCAGTCAGTCAGATGTGACGCTGAAGATCTGCTACTGTCACAGGGCACAGTGTCACCCACCCAAAGTGCTGCTGTTCCTGCTGCCCTTGTAAGCCAGTGGCCATCTCTGGCAGCACTGGAGAGGAGCTGGGTTGGATTCTTGTAGGCGTGCTCTGCTCCTGCCTGCAGATTGAAGCAGGGTGTCAAGAGGGAGCTGTAAATCCTAAGCTGAGGAGTAGGAGCCTATGAATGGGGCACAGGGCAGCAGTGAGGGTGGGAGGGTAGACTGCATTATGGGGCACAAGTCAGGAAGTTAAAGAGGAGCAGGCTGCTTCAGCCTGGGATTTTTTTGGCTCCTGGCAGAGGAATAGTTGTGAGGGCTGAGCTGGAAATTTAAAAAAGCCGAAGACTGCACCAGAGTTAAAAACAGTGTAAAACCCCTGAGCCCTTTAAAGCTCATCTTTTACAGATCCAAGAGTCATCCAGAGAGTGGGGGAAGGAGGGGAGGATGGCAGCTTTGTTTCTTCTGTTGGTTGCTGTATCTTGGTAGAGGAGTTATTTTTTATTTTCTTTTTTCCCCATCTCTACTTTTCCCATTTCCCTCTTAATTATGACCTAATGTCATAATTCAGGCTAGAAAAAAGGTTTGTATCAGCTGTTAACTTAGGCTACAGAGGAGACAGTGACTTTCTGATTTGTCATGTCAGTAGCAGAGACCACTTCTTAAATTGATTTCTTCTGCAGTTTCTGATGCTGGTTTTCTTGAAATTTCTTTCAAAGTTGTATCGTTTTATGATTCCATAAACCTTTGGTACACGTAACCTAGTAAATTGCAAACATATGTATAGCAATTTATACTTGTTTACAGGCTTTATAAAAATTTCAGTAGCAAACTAGATTCAGGCTTTCAGAGATAAAGAAATGTAGTAAAATTTTAATTAGCTACAGCTTCTAACTGCTAATTATGAATAATACTGATTTAATTAGAATCTTTACTGATGGTCCATTTGAAACAAATAAAAAAACTTCACTGGACAGGGTTTTTTCATGTTCTTAACTCTTTCTATACAGCTTTATCAGGAATTTTCTATTGTCCTGCCTATATCTTTTTGGAAATGGAAAACCTTCCTTACAAAAGGGTAGAAGAAATGGAGGCATTTGGTGTTGATTTGATCTTATTTTCAGAAGACTTTGGAAAGGGGAATTTGATCCAACAAAGACTTCTTACTTCTTTCCCTAGAACTGTATTAGGGTTTTCTTGCTGTTGTTTTAATGGCTGAAAGCCAGGCCTCACACTCTGTGGTGAAATGGCAATTCTAAGGCCAGCTCATGGATATTTGTTAGCCTTTCAGTGGATGTTAAGATAAGTCTTTTCATATTTCGGTTGCAAAAAGAATCCCCTGATTTCTCTGCTGTGGCTGTGCTGAAAGGCTGCACAGGGTGCTGTCCAGGCAGGCTCTGCCGTCAGCATGGGGATCCCTTCTTGCAGGGCAGAGGAGCAGATCTACAGTCTTCTTAAAATGCTTGAATGCAGAGAATCATCTGCATGGAATTCTGGTCTTCTGTGTTTTGACAACTTCTGTCATCTCTGTGATATTGCTGTCCCCAGCACAGACTATGTTATGTGAGAGGTTTGGCTGTAAACTCACACAGGTTGTGGAGAATAAAATACCTTGAGAAAACGTGTGCAAATGCTATCCTCTCCTCTCACATATGTGTCTCAAAGCAGTAGAGGGTGTGCTGAGGTGGTGGTTTGCAGCACCGTTCTGTAAATAGAATAAACTCCATTTAGATACCCAACCATACTCAGAACCTGCACCCTCAGTGTACAGTAAGGCTGGCAGGAAAATCTGCAGCTGAGTCATTGCAGTCATCAAAGAATCTGTGTTAAAATAGCTCTTGTATTTTATGTGCAGAAACATGAGAGCTCCTAATGTAGTTTGAAAGCTGAAGAGAAATGATTGTGCTGTAATAAAGTAAGATATTTATAGATTTACTTCTGTAGAAGGACTGTTTGCACATTGTGGGCCAGGTTGCAGCATTACTTTGAATAACTGCAGTATTTTGGGTCCTGTCCTTGAAGCCGAGCCCTTGACTTAGACATCTCCTATAATATAGGCTATACTAAATAAGTACAAACCCCTGAACATTATAGAATCCATAGGGTTGGAAAGGACCTCCAAGCTGCTTATTTGTGATGTAGTTTGTCTTTCTTCAGTAGCCACATTCATCTTATTAAGCATGTTGTATTGAACTCTACATTACAAAATTGCTGTGATCTTACGAACACTGAGTCATACAGAAACTGTCCTTTAGTTACTGAAATTTGGCCTCTTTAGCCCCCTTCCTCTGAGACAATACATAAGTATGCCAGTGCATGAAATGCCAGTAATGATTATGTAGCCATTTTAGAAACTATGGTCTGTTAAACCTGTCCTGAATGAACCACTGCATTGTTTTGTAAAAGTAAATTTAACATTTACCAGGCAGATTTTAATCCCAGCACAAAAATGATTGATAGCTATTAGAGCTAGTAACTATTTTAGAACTAGTAACTATATTAGAGCAACTTAACTACATTTCATTCCACTCCTTGATGCACTTGTTTAACTTTACTCAGATGCATTGTGAGTTACATGTTTATCCAGGTAGTAAGATGGACTGTTAATATCATAACTCCCTTATTTTGTAATAGATTCTTTGTCTCTGATCCTTCAAATCAGCTCCCTGCTCTGTATTAACCACCATTTCCATTTTATCTGTTCCCTCTGCCAGTAACAAGAAGCTTGCATTAAGAATCACTTTGTGGATCTAAAGCATCTTTAAAGGGAGGGAGCTCCAGAGCAGCAGCAGATTCTGAGGAGACTGTATTTGACCCAGACCATTTTCAAGGAGTTTACTGTTCAGACTGGCAGGTTATCTCAGATCTGCAAATGCAGCATGAAGAATGCTGAAGTTACTGGTTTTGTTCTTAAAAATGTAGGCACCTCAATGAGTTAGCTCATTTTCTTGTGTTATCCCACTTCTATCTCTTCAGATGAGTAAAGGAATTCAGGAAATTGCCTATCTCTATACTACTGGGATGCTGTATTTCACTTAACAGAAAAAAAAAAAAGATCCAGGAAGGAAATATAACATATAATCACACTGGTAGTTGTGTTGGTAGTTACCAGCAGCACAGCTACGTCTTAAGTGTTCACCGTGTTAAAAGGATCATTGCAATGCTTTCAGTAGTTCCTGAATGTCAGAATAATGAATCTTTAGTGTCGTGTTCCGTTAAAAACAGTTTACAAGTAGTAATGATGTCTGAATCTTCAGGTTTGTGATTCCACGAATAATGTAACTAATTTCAATTCCTTTCACTAGCTGGTCATCAGGGGCTTTAGGTTGTATTGCAGCGAAGGTGTTACACTAGGCTAAATGCTGTAAATGGTAACATTTGTTCTTGCTTTTCACTATCATCAATCTTTCACAGTCATATCAGACCCCTGATGTATCAGCAGGCTTCCCAGAGCTACTGGTTAAAATTACCTTTGCTTTTGGTAGACTGTGAACCTTCAAACCTCAGTGTTTTCAGCTGCCCCCTGTGGATTCTGTGAAGCCTCTTTCTGGCACATTACTCACTCACTGCCAGCCACTTGTGTGATACCTCAGAGCAGCAGAGGCACTGCTGCTGTAGACAGTGAACAACCACATTACTATTAAACTTATTTCTGTTGTTAGATGAATTCTGCCAACAAAGTATAAAAATATATGAAATCAGTGCTTTAATTAATGGATATAAAATGTAGCTGAAATTTTTCAGAGGCGCCCAAGCTCACAAGTCCTTGAGGTGTTAAAAAAAATTCAAGAGGGAAATAAAACAGTAAGATAATAAAAATATGGAACCTGTGTCATTCCAAATTTTTGGTTGCAGTTCTAATCTTAAGATATCTGTCATTAAGTGCCCATTAAAGTACTGATGTTGATACATTAGAAAACAAGAGTTGATTCTGGATATTATGGTAGCTGTTTTGGCATTGTAGTCTACCTATCTGCTTGCCTATTGTCTCACAGGAAAAGCTATTCTCTGTTGTGTGTGAATGCAAACATCCTAGAAGAGTAAATGTCTCCCCCACAGTGCTCTCTTGAGTTGCCTTTCCCCAGCCTTTCTCTTTCCAGCTGTTGCCAGAGGCAGCCTCAGTTCAGAGCTGCCCTGGGTGCTCAGCCCAGCGCTGAGGGACAGTGGCTGTGGCACTCACTGCTTTCCCAGAGCTGGAGGTCTCCCCCAGCATGTTTAGGGAGCAAGATCCATTGAAGGATACCACAGGGGGACCTCTGCCTTTGCCTGTGTGTTACAGAAGGAGTTTATATGGGTTTTTAACATAGTCTGCCAAGGGCCAGATCAGGTGAAATTGTGGGTTACCAGCAGCAGTGGCCTGACCTGAGATAGGTGGTTCTGGGTTTTCCTATCTGAGCTGGGCCCTTCAACAGGAAAGTAATTCTCCCTCCTCCTTATTCCCTAAGAATGTATGACAGTTTGACATGCAGCACTTCTTAAAGGTAGGGCACATTGTCAAAACAAAACCCTTAACTTTTGGAAATTACTAGAGTAAAATTATCTGTCTGATTACTTAAAGCTATTTAACCTGATTATTCAGATGTGGAAATACTTATACATACACTCTTTTATCTCTGTTTCCAGTATTCATACAGAGATCAATTCTGAAAAAGCCTCATCTATTCAGAAGAGCAGAAGTGAAACCAGATCTTTGTGTTGCAATAATATGTGAGGTTCATACCACATAGTACAAAAATGAGAAATTGCTGATTTTAATCTCTAATTGTTAATTAAAATTGTGTTGCAAGATGTTTGGTTTCAAAATAAAATCAACTTGAATTGACAGAAGTCAGCTGGTTTTCATCATGAGGATTCAGTGCTTAGGAAAATATTCAAACAAAATTGAAATAAGAATGTGTATAGATTTGTGGCTTTTTTTTGCTGTTAGGCAATCATTTTGGGGGATACAGGGAGGAAGTTCAGAAACAATGCACTGAAATTGCCACTGCCATTATTTTCCATAACTTTTTTCTTATTGCTCTGTCATACATGAAACCATCATTCAGGTACTTCTTTGTAATGACATTTTTTATAGAGCTGAAACATCTCTCAGTATTTCTCTCTTCCAAGTAACTTGTGACACAGATGGGTAGAGTTTGATTAAAATCAAGGGGAGAGATATTCTAGAGTATCCAATATAAATTTACTCTGGGACAGTCCTAATAAATGCTGCTTTCCAAAAGCAGACATTTCCAGAGCCCACAACTGAGGCAGGATTAAGCTGGGACAGGTTTGGGAGCTGAAAAACCATTTTGAAATTTAGTCCTACAGCTGATGGCTGTTCTCACCCATAGGAACCTCAGCTTCTGCTGGGCTTGCTGGTTTTCCTGCCCTCGTCTCTGAAGGTCCTGAATCTCAGCCTCAGTTTTAATTTCAGCTGTTCAAAGTAGCTGTGCTTTTTAGTTTCAAAACCAACTTTTTCAGATTTATATATTCCCAAAAGAAGAACAGAACTCATGAAAAAAAAAAATTCAGCCTATGGAAGAGAATTTCTAGCTGTTGTTTCTAGCCACAGTAATAACAGTCTGGAAAAGCAGCAGGGACGTGTGTGTGTGTAGTATCTTTCCTTGGTTCTGTTCAGGAGATACAAATTACTTACGAAGTTCTTCAAAAGTAAAATTTGGAAGTGTTCTTCAACTGCATAGCTCTGATAGTGAGGAATGAGCAGTGAAAATAAAGCTGCATTGGAGGAAATTGATACCTAGTTGATATATTTCTGTCAAACTGAAGTGTCCTAAGTATGAATTGAAGTTCTAAGTGTAGCAAAATGAGAAAGATAAAAAATATTCTTCTATGAGGAAAACTGTAATTTTACTACCGCATAACAACAGAAATTTTCATTCAAAAATACTTGTGTTTTTTTTTGCAGTTGGTACACCTTATTATATGTCTCCAGAGAGAATACATGAAAATGGTTACAACTTCAAGTCTGACATCTGGTCTCTAGGCTGTCTGCTGTATGAGGTAATAGTGATATATACAGTGAACTTAATAACACTCTTGTAATTCCCCTTCCCCTGTCCCCCTCCCCTTACATACCTGAAGTATGTGAAATACTTCTAGTTGTGTTTTACTTGAACTTGCCATTAACTGGGCTTGCTAGAAAGATTTTACAGCAATTTTTTGAAGATTGGGCATAGCTGAAGGATTAATAAATGGATAATAACAAAGCACGTGTAAAATTGTTCTAGGTGTTTTCATGATTATATGATTTTGTTCATAAATGCATTGAGAAGTATTAGGACTGATTTGAATATGTAAGTAATGCTTTCAAAAACTGCAATATAGTTATGTTAATACAAATTTCTTATTTTTATGAATACCTTAAATCTAAGTAAAATGATGAAAGGTATACTGAACTTATTGCCACTAGCTTGGATGAATTCTCAGTAACTTCTGCATACACATGTAATTTTTCTGTTCTTCTGTGATGGCTAAACTGCAATTGTTTAGCTTCTCTCTTGGTACAGTTGAGATTGGTGGGTGACACATAATTTTAAATAATACTATATTTTGAGAAAATAAAGGTACAGGGCACATTGAAATGGAGGCATTGAAGGTGTGAAGAACAGGTAGGCTTCTAAAACAAATACAGCTTCCAAGTTCCTTGTGTATCAATACTTGACTAGAAGAATGAACACTTGTGTTGAACGATGCTGAGGAAAAAACCAGTTCTATCAGCAATGGCAGGGAAGTGTCCCCAGTCATGTTCCTGGTAAAAGCTAATACACTCAAGTCACTTTTTGCTTATCTACAAGCAACCTGCCTCAGTGGGTCAGCAGAACTCATTTAACCCATACTCAACAGTATCAGCACCTCCTTGTTTATTTTAGGATTTTGTAGGAGACATTGAGGCATTTGTAGGCAGCCTGTTGAGGTTGGATGTTAAGATGCTGGGTGAATCATCTCCAGTAATATTTGTTTACTTTCTATCACTGATGTGTTGCTTTGAATATTCAAAGGACAAATAGCTATATTGAAAGTCTGCAGTTCACAGATGTGTATATAGCTGTTGCTTTAAATCTTGGGGATCATTCAAGGAAGGAAGTCCAGCTGATAGCAAGTATTTAGAAGTTTGAATCCTGAACTAAAACTTAATCCTGTGTTGGGATTCCTCAATACTGACCATGGCAGCTGTCTTGAATTTCAGTGCTCTGCTTTACACACTTGTGCAAGCCCTATGGTAGCATAAAGGTAGATGAGCATTTTTCAGTATTACTATTTCTTGCCCCTCTTTGGTTTATTTTTGAGAATTTTTTAAATCTGGAGACAAACAAACAAAACCGTTGAATGATTATTATATAAAATCCCCACAGTTTAAGGTTAATGTTTTGTTTGTTACATGAAATGAAATTGCTGAATATAAATCAATAGTACTTTTCTAAAGATTTTTTTATGCTTGCTGCCTTAATGCTGGCAGAGTATATTAAACACCTAAGTGAATACTGCATTTTTCTTTGATGTGGCAGATAATCCCAAAATACCTAAATAACTCAGTTCCATTGATTAACTCAGCATTTTGAAACACCATTTTCCTTTGATTTATTTTAGAGGTTTTACCAGGATGCTATTTAAGCTGATGTGGGGTAGTGTTTGTTTTCCTTATTGCAAGAATAAAATAATTATTGGGACCCTTGTTGTTGATACATAGCTACAGTATTGGGCATTGTCTTCAACTGTAGCTTTTAATTTCTTTTAGAAGTGCATTTAGTTGATTCTGCAACGTACCAGATATTTGTGGTGGGTTTTCTTATTTTGTTTTGGAAGTTTATCTTGAGCTTTTATCTGTAATTTTGAAATTTCAGGGATACCAAATTTAAAATACATGTTGAGCATTTTTCTCACTTAATATTTTTTCTTAATTATTGGAAAATGGTTACTTAAGGTTCTTCAAGACTTGTGTGGACTAATGAATGGTTATTTTTTAGTCTTCAGTTTTGTGCTGGGTGATTTCTGTGATTTGTTCATTGCTTGCATTTTAGCATGTTTAATGATGTTGATTTCATGGTGATGTGTGTTCATATGTACTCTGGATTGTCTTCAGCTTAATTGGAGAAAAGCTGTGGCAAGTTTATCACATCTCAGTAAATGCTTAATTGTTGCCAAATTCTTCAGTTACATTTTAATTTAGGTTTAAACTAACTTATTTTAAAAAATTTTAATTTCTGGTCTGTATAACAATCTATTATTCAATGCTAACTGTGTGGCCAATAAGATTTTGCAGAAGTATGTTTTAAAGTCTGAATTTTTTAGAGCCCCAGGTATTTCTGAAACCTCAAAAACACTACCAGTGGAGTTTTAATTGATATGCAACAAAGTAGACTTTACTAATTAAAATCAAGATGCTGTGCTTTTGCTACACGGACCTTTACATGGAAAAGTAGGTCTTACACATTTCCTTTTATTGTTCATCGTAGCAATTGCATCCTTACAGGGTTGTAGGTTGGTGGCTTACAGTTCAAAAAAAAAGAAAAAAAAAAAGAAAGGAAAAAAAAAAAGAGAGAGAGCGAGCTGCCACCAGCCCTGAAGACAGACAGTGGGCTTTCGTCCCTCAGACACCCCCAGAATACTAATCAGCAAAGTCAGACCCTGGAGGTCAGGGAGCAAGTCAATCATTCTAGCGATCGTCTCAGTGTGGAGGATCAAATTAGCCTGAAAAATTCAGCTGCTGGGAGGAGAGGGCGAGCAGCTGTCAGGGGCAGCAGCGAGATGCACTAATGAACCAGATGAATAGTGCAAAAGCTTGAAAATAAAAACAGGACAGTTGACATTTTTCATCTGTCAAAGCAGGAGATGCATGAAAATATAGTATTCCTGTTTTAACTCCTTAGGGGACATTCAGAATTTTTTTAACACTCGGCAGCATTCAAACAAAAGTACTTTTTAATGAACACCTAGAGTATGAAAATGAGTATCTGTGCATTTATTTAGAATTTCTGCATGCGTACAGACCCTGCAGTTGATTTTTCTATTTTTTTTCTTCTTTTCTTTTTTGGTCTTCAGCTTGCATTTTTAACATTCTTTTTAAGGTAAGAGACAAGTTCATGTAAATACAAAAATTAACATTATTTTAGTAGCACAGATTGGGAAGCGTGTAGGATGCAACTATAGCATGGTACTTGCTTTGGGGCCTTTAAAATTTTTTATTCTTACTCAGAGGTAATATGAAAAACTACTGAACTATTTGAGAACAAATTGATGAGATATAAAATAAATGGAAGGGAATTTTGGTAATTCTTTTCATACATTTTCCCCAGTGATATTGATGCTTAGACATGAAAGAGTTAAACTGCTATCTGGAAGACCACAAGACAGATGAGAGCCATTTTCAGCTTGTCCTGTCCCTGCTGAAGCTCACTGAGTAGCACAGCATGGACTAGCGTGTTTCACACACACTCTGCCTGTCTGGGGAATGTACACATTGTCCTTCCAAAATCAAACTTATTAGCACATGTAGAAAAGGGTGACTGACTTTGGGGCAGCTCTGCACTCAGAGCAGCATTCATACTGCTGCGGTTAAAAGATTTCTTAGGCTTTGAACAGAACGGAAAGATTTTAAATGAATTTTTAAATTTCGAATCCAGCTAGCCATAGCATTTGTTTCCGTCTCAAATGTCAAATTACAACACTGTCTGGAAGTAAAGGGTAGGTTTATTAATGCTGGTTTTAAGCTGATCAATTATAAATGCTCTGCGACAGATTTCCATGGTTTTGTATTGTAATTGTGAATTATTGCTGTAGGTGCTGGTTCTGTGCTTCTGATGGAAGTTTGGAGGGGGGGGTGTGTGTGTTGAAGTATTTTTGAATAATGTCCTGAATTACAAAGTTTTGGGGTCTGGGATTTTGGAAGTATAGATGATAGCTTTTTCTTCCTTTCCAAACCCTCAATTATATTGAAGTCAAACGTCATGGCTGTGGAAGGTTACAAAATCTGCTACCGTTATCTAGTGCTGCCTACACAATGCATTGCTTTAGGTTAGATAACGTTTTCCTTATGTGTTTTCTTACAAAAGGTCTTCCGAGGAAAGGTATGGGTATGGATTTTTTTGGTGTCCCTTGTGGTGCAAGGACCCTCCACTCTCAGCAGTATTGTAAACTACTGAATTTCCCCTCATAGTCCATTAATAAAACCCTAACAGTATGCAATTCAAATATTTTACTGTAAGGATTGTGACAGGTATGGTTGTATGACTGGATGGATGTATAGAATAAGCACATACAGTTGTTACAGGAATAGTTTTGGAACTTCTGTTGTTATTACTGCGAGGCTCCCTCTAAGCAGAGCATTGAGAGTCATTAGGAATCACTTTTGATTTGTTACTATTGCAGATTTTATGACAAAATAGCTTTACTTAAAAACGCAAAAGAAAACTGTACATTTTCTTTAAACAGATGGCTGCACTGCAGAGTCCCTTTTATGGTGATAAAATGAACTTGTACTCTCTGTGCAAGAAGATAGAACAGTGTGACTACCCACCTCTCCCTTCAGATCACTATTCAGAGGAAGTAAGTAATTTTCCTTTTCATGGGCTGGATCCCCAGTTTATGTAAGCTGGCACACTTCCAGGGAAGTAGATGAACTTGTGTGATTTTATGTTATTTGCAGATTATGCCTATAAGTGTTTGCTTGTTGAACTCACTCAAATGTTCCTGTCAAAACAAGTCTCTCATGATTTATATTTGAGGGTATTAATGATGGAAACATCACACTGTTAGATTCTTAATTTCATTGGGCTTCCTTGCAAGTATGACAAAATGCTTTCCCAGAATGCACAATGATATGTTCCACATGCCAGGATGGGATAGAGTCTTACATCTATAGGGTGTTTTTCTAAAAGCACAACTATACACGTTTATGCTTCACAGTAAATTAGTGCACTGGCCCTGTTCCTCTAGGGGCCTGCATTAAAGTAGATATAATGTACCTCAGTAGTAAAAACGAATTGTTCAGGTCCCATTTGTCTGCATTATAAAACTGGGATGTGGTGTTCAGTACAATTGAACAGCAGTTCTTTTGCAAGGAGTGTTTCTTGACAAGACTGAGAGTAAATTTCAGAGAAATACAGGCAGACATAATATAATTGAATCTGAACAATATACTCATGCAAATCTCAGCAGTTTGTTTTGAGCTGAGAGCTAACAGTTCTTACTGTCATTAGTGCATTTAAGGGGGAGTACTTGCTTTTATGAGTGCTAAAATTAAAAGAAACTGAACAAAATAAATATTTTTCATAGTGTAACAGAGTGAAAAAAATATAAACGCTTGCTTGTTAATGTTCTGAGATGCCAGTTTTGAAATACTTTCCCGCTTTGAAAAGAACAGGGCAAACTGATAGAAGCTGTAAACCAAAGAACAGGTATTAGTAACCAATTCTAATTGAATTTAGACTACATGAATTAAAGATTACTTTGAAAACACAAATAAACACAAGCACTGAAATACTTTTAATAAACATAGAGCATTGTACAATTTCATTTATAGAGTAGGGGTTGTAATTCTGAACCTTAAGTTTTCTTGCATGCACAGACAGTGATTGGACTATTAATAAAAGATTACTGCTCAGTGTTTTGCTTTGTATGCATAGTGACAATTTTTCCCTTTTTATGAAACAAACTGGACTTAAAAAGATAATTTGGTGACGTTACAAAGGATGAAATAATGATCTATTCTGTAATTTATACACTTCAGCTCTTTGTGGGTTTTCCGATTAATCATTTTACCTTGGCCACTTTTAATTATTATTTATTGTAGACTCTAAATATGGCAGTTCATATAACCAACTTCAGAACTGGAGGCCTAGAAATACAGTAGGGTGTGAACAATAATGCAAAATGATAGCGAGAATGTCAGGGGCCGTTCTTTGTTGTGTCATTCATGCTGTCTTCCTTTTTCCATGAAGCACATGAATATTTCACATATCTGCATCCTCATCCTCTATTCTTCTTGACTAATTTTCAGACTGTCTGAATTTGCATTTCACATGGTAGCTGATTAGGAGATGCCGAATGCAGCAGCGAAGCCTCAGCAGGCGGTTTCCATGGTGACCTTCAGCAGGATTTTAATGATGATACCACTAGTGGTTCGTTGAAGTTGGCCTGCCTGCAAGGCTACTTCACTGCAGCTAAGTGTGAAGTTGGAGATGTGGATTCCCAGCCAAGGGGCAGATATCAAAGTCTGGCCCAGATAGAAGGTCTTAGAGTTTGGGTGGGGAGAGAGATTCCAGCTTTTCATTACATCTGTATAGGTTTTTTGTTTTGCAAACACATGAAAAGCACAACATGTTACTTTCTATTTATTACAAAGCAGACATGTACTTCTGCGCCTTGGATAAGCCAGTTATCTGCAAAATACATGTAAGTTGTTCTTAAGGATAATGAGAGAATCAGAGCTATTTTAGGTATTAAGATAGGTAAGAAAACAGTTTCTTAAAAGAAGCCATCAGTTATGGAAATGGTAATGAGAATATTTTTTATGTTCTGCTATGAAGACTTGTGTCTTCACTAAGGTATGTGGAAAACATACATTTATTACCTATTGCACCAAAATAAACCATTTTTAGCTTGTGTGAAAAATACTGTGCTGGCATGAACTGTAAAAAAGAGAAACAAACAAGTGTTATCTCTCATATTAGAATACTGTCCTACATGTTTCACCTGTACTAGAAATATAGATGTCAAACCTTTAACCAGGTTGGAAGGACACTCAGTGAGCAGTAAAGGTCAGGAATCACTGAATAGTAAAATACACTTCATTTTTTATGAAAAGGAATTTTCTGAAAAAAAAACCAAACCCAAAACTTCAAGTGTTGATCTCTGCATCCTCTAATATAGGAGTGTAAATACTTTCATTATGAAATATGACAAGTGCTTTTTCAAGAAGCTTTCTGTAAGTAAACTTTAGTGAGTTTTAAGGTATGGCATTTTTTCTAAGTTTTAAAACCTCTGTAAGAGTAACCTGTTAGTAATTGTGTCACATCTGTGTCATCAGAGAACAGTGTTGACAGCAAGACGCACCTTTAGATGGACAGATGAGTAATGCTTTTAAAAACCTTTGATTAGAAATCATAATAGTCTGAGATGCATTTTCACAAACTATTGCTTCAGTGGTAGACACAAGCCAAGATTTTCAAATGCTTGATAACTTTGGATATCTCAATTTTTTAGTATCCCTTAAAAACATCTGGTATTCAGACTTAGCATTTACTGAAAACTGTTCTGCTTTAGGGAATTCAAAGCTGGGGCTCCCATGCCACCTCCAATCAATACTCTTAAAATCTTGTCAGCTAATATTAATATCACATTGCTTTCATGATGAAGTTTTAAAATCTTCCCTTTGATTGAGGTGCATTTCTTGTAAAGTCCATTGCCAACCTCCTACCCAGATGTGAAAGCAGAAGGAGCCAGCTGGGCCACAGTTGGTAGCGTTAGTTGCCAGCAGGTCTTGAGAAAACCACTCAGAAAAGGCTTCAAGGTGGTTTTATTCAGAGTAGGAATGGTGTTGTGTGCACTTTTTTATCCAAACTTCTCTGTATGAAAATTTCTCCATTTCAACTGGCTAACAATGCAAAGTACTTGCCTGTCAGATTTCTGTCTTTCCCCCCTTCTTCTGACTTGAGTGATAATTATTTATTTCATAGCTGAAAAACCTGCTCAAGTTAAAGAAAGTGTGTCCCACTGCTCCAGTGTCAGGCTAAGCTCCAGGCTAAAGACAGTCACTGTGCTAAGTGCACAGAGGAGGTTAAGAAAAATAAGCAGACAAAGAAGTCTGCAGCTTGGGGATGCAACAGGAGGTCCCTCTGGCTCAGTCTGCTCTGCCTCTTGGCCAGTCTGTGCCAGGTAGTAAAAAATTACTTCTATCTCTAATGATAGTCTCATTTTAGACTCCCTGTGCCTCTTCCCATGACACTGGTGAGCTTTTCTGATACACTGGAAATTTTATTAGTACTAGAGGGGCTGACAGATGGATTTCAGTTTTATTGAAATGGATATTCCTGTAGGAGTAAAGGATCAGTGCTATAACCAAGTATTAGCATTCGGTGTGGTCCCAGTTTCAGTCCTGAAAGACTGTGTTCCCATGTAACTTTTCATCCTGCATAGCAGAATTAATTCACCTTCTTCCAAGGGTTTGCTGTTCAGTTAGTTACAAGGCTCAAAAGAGCTCAAGGATTCTGAAATTACTCAGGAATCTGCACTGTTGTTGTGCAGTGTCCCAGGCATGGTCAGCCCAGCATTCCTGCCTTACCAGTGAGATTCTGGAGCTGCCAAGCAAAGAGGGGCACAGAGACACTTTAGTAATTGCAGTGAGAACCATTTAAAGAGGTCTGTGACAAGGCTTCTCAAATGCTTAACAGGTAGATTTCTTGAAGATCTGTTTCTGCTGTTCTACAAACAGTAAAGTATTGATAAACAGCTAGTAAAAACAGGAGAAAGAATGCTCTGCTTCCCTTCTGAAGCTGGCTTTGTGGGTTTCAAGACTTCAAGGTCCTTTATGAAGACTGTTCACTGTATGCAGTTCTATTGAACAGATGGAAGAGAAAGAGAAATGTAAACATTCAGGGTTAGATGTATTTTGCAGATAAATTACACCTGTATTCTCTTCACAAAGTGTTTGCTGATTTGACTCTAATTTCGGGCTTGATGGTGTTGGATGTTCTTCAGTCTTTTCCTGTTTTCTGTACAGGCTGTCTGAGGTGTTGCATGGCAAGCTGTTCATCCCTGCTTGTACTGTGCCTCCTGCTTACCTTGTGTCCCACCTGCTTCTTCTGCAGGAGATTGTTTGACTTGCATGTTTGTATTACATGCTGGCAATTATTATTTCTTACAGTAGGTAATGATTTCCAGCATTCTGTTCTTCAAATGTTTAGGAGTTATTGCAGGCTAATAGTTTTTATTGCCACTGGCATTGTATTTTATTTATTGACTGCCAGAGGCAATACGATGGCTTTTATAATTCCATTAGTCAGAATATATTTAATGTATTTAAAATTCAAATAGCAAGTCTGTTACAGATTATTTTGATTTAATGTTTTCTTTTCAATCCAGTAATCTGACCGCTCTCTTCAAAATTACCTTGCTGTTAAATATTGAGCTCTCCTTGCTAAAGAATGGGATGTCTAATGGCATGGGTTTTATACTGTTGAATAAAAACAATCTGTATATTATGTACAGTTTATCTGCAAGGGCTAATGGACAAAACTTTATATAGTGGTATGCAGTGCTTATTCCTTAATTTCAGGAATTCCTGTTCCCATGCATTTAAGTTAATCTTCAGAAAAGTGAAAGGAGTATAATTATATTTTTAAATCCTTGTTGTTCTTTTTCTAAAAAGCAGGAAGGAAACTTTCCAATGGCAGGTTTAAAGAGGCAGCCAATGTTACTTCTGAATAATGAGGGTGATGAGGTCGCTCTGTGTTAGTTGCAATAATTACAGATTTTTTTCAATAATCCTACCTAGTAGTACTGGCTGTGAGACCAAACCAAATTTGATGTATTGCCATAGAAGACTGTAGCACAATGGGAGGACACGTCCTCCCCACCTGTCCCCAGTGCTATAAGGAGGTCCAGGAGGATTTGGCAAAGCTACTTAAAAGCATAAAGGAAGATCTTCAGAGTTGGTTAAGTTGTTTTTGTAAAGCATTGTGAATGTTTCAGTAACTCAGTATGAAAGAGGTATGTTCCATGTTGAAAATTGCTTAGGAGATGCACACAGTTTAAAATAGATGCCCTGTCAGAAAGCTATCCATACAATATATTAGGTTCTAATGTCATAAATTCTTAGGCATGTCACTGGAGGGAGAAAAGCCTGAAAGTGTCCTGGTAGTTTGTTAAAATTAATGAAAAGTAATGAAAATTATGCAGATGGTATGGAAACTCTTTTGGGTTGCTTATGCTGAATATGTCCATTAAGCACACCCATCGGTTATGGTGTTTCTGGAAACATGGGATTTTCTGGTCACAGTGATTTCTTTATTCCCAGATAAAGGCTTTTGTGAATATTTGTTAATTATATGCTTCTTTACATAAAGAACACTATAAACAATCTAATCCTAAGGAATATATATTGAGATGTAGGCCAAAGCTTTTTTATTCCAGTATTATGTCTTCAGCAGTGGATAACTGGAGTAACAGGGCCAGCATAATGTGGTACTTGCCCAAAATACTTTCCCAGCTTCCAGTTTTAAGTTCAGATCTTTCCTCAAGGGTGGAGTCCTTTTAACAGATAGCCCTCAGTGGGTTTAATTTGTTCAGTGGCTGAATGAATGTGTGTGTATTGGTAGCTCCTGGCAGCAGGAGGTTCTGGGGGTTAACTGTGTGTTAGATGGGGCACCCCTGCCTTTTGTTTGTTGGGCCCTGTCAGGCAGAAATGCCGTTTACTGCTGGCTGCTCCTGTATGGGGACTGAATGAGCAGAGCAGCCCCACTTTACCTTGGCTCTGTGCTCCTTTCAGTCTTCTGGGCTTTGCAGGCACAGCCCTCCTGAAACATTTTTTATAAATTATGTGGGTCTGGACTAAATGCATGTCTAAAGTTGTATGTTGAAAGGATTAGAACTTCAATTTGCTCATCTGTTTTTCTGGACAGCAGTGCAAAATGTAAAAATCAGGGGAGTGTGTTGCATACCTGTTTGCATAGGGCTGCGTGCGGTGTGTGAGCAGAGAGGGAGGGCAGCTTGTGTGCTTGTGCAGCATCGCTGTTTGCCTAATTTTTGCCAGTTCTATTAATTTGAATTTGATAATGCACAAATCCTGCTTGTAAGAAGGCCAACTCTGCTGTCATGTTCTCTCCCTCTCCTAGCTGCGACAATTAGTTAATATGTGCATCAACCCGGATCCGGAGAAGCGCCCAGACATCACCTACGTGTACGATGTAGCGAAACGTATGCACGCGCACACCGCCAGCAGCTGAGCAGCCAGCAGAGCCCAGGGAAGGAGCAGCAACAACCAAGGGCTTTAAATAAATCATCCCACCTCTCCGTGTGTGTTGCACAAATGTAATTATTTGAAGCTTACCGTTGTGCTTTGAATTGTAAACCAATTTATATCCAAGCTTTGTTATTTTCTGTTTATTTCTGGGTTTTGTATTTTTTTTTTTTAATTAACTTGCGGTTGTACAACAGTTCTAAATACGTAAAGAGTAATTTTAAGATGCCGTGAACCACTGTTTCCATGTTAGTGGGTTCAAGTATACTTTCTGTCATAACAAAATCATATTCAGTTGGGCCTCAGTTCTAAAACACGGTTGCACTTTTGCACATGATACAGATATTAGGCTTATTATCAAGAAGCAAATGTCTGAATCTTTCACCTTTTTAGTTAATTTAGGGAAAGTATGAATCAGCACAATTACCTTTATTTTAATCTTTGTTCCAAGAGGAACAGAATTCTTGCAGGAGCTTATTGTATTTTATGTTGAACTGTAGTTTGCAGTTCTTGCTGTAAGAGTAGACAAAGAATAGAATTAGTTTTCTCCGCTTGCCAAATGCAATGAAAAATGAATTTCAGGAAGAATTGTCATGCTCAAAATTTTTTAACATCCCCTTTGTTTTTGTTAGTCTCTGATAATACACAAAACATTTGTTGGAGGCTTTCTGGGAAAATTTAAGGTGTTGATTCAGCAGTCAGGTCCTTTTCAATAGACTTATGCAGCATTGCCATGGGGCAGTGGGAGTCTGCATAGTTCAGTCTTAAAAACATGCAGATGCATCTTGCAGCCAATAGGATTCTTTTGTGGCTGTCCTTTGAGCAGGTCTGATTAAAAAATGTGATCTCTAACTTACAGTTTCCCAACTGTTTGTGTATATGTCACTGTTTGTAGATTTTTTGTGTTTAAAATAATTTGAGTGACCTTACAGTGTATTTAATTTTTTTTTCTAAATACTGAAATCTTTTGGCAAAGATATAATAGTCTAGTATAACACAAAATGTATTCTACATAAATATATGATCTTTATATACTGTATCCTGAGACTTAGTTTTATATTTAGCAGAAGTAAATTACAGCTTCTATGTTTAAGAGAAAGTGGCTATGCCTTAATTTGCAAAATAATTATATATTCACACTGTCTTACAGATACTTTATTAGTTTAAATAAAGGAAGTGCTGAATATTTTTGTTAGACCTTAGTGCCTTTTGGGGTATGCTTATATTATATTTTCATTTTTTAAGAAAGGAATGCGTCTTGTTTTTAAATGTGGTAAAAATGGAGAGTGAAATGAAAATAATTTAGTTTCAAGACTGAACTTTTTTTTACAAAACTATAAAAAGGTAATTATTATCAGTGATAGCAGATAAGAGCTGTTACTGTCTGTTGTCTTTTTTTTAAATGTGGATAAAAAGTTAGTTCAAATAAAAGCAGTAGTATGTACACACATGTATAGGTTCTAGACACTGTCACATCCCTGCATGCTCAGATTTTTTTTTTTTTTTGCTTGTTTGTTTCTCTGTGCAGCTGTAATTTTTATTTGATATAATGCTCAAAGAATAAAAAATTATTTGTGGAGTTTGTGTTCAAGGGAGGGTCAGGGTTGTTTTTGGATTTGTATTTTTGAAAACTACAAATACTATGAAAATTGTTTGGGAAAAATAATGGGAGTTTTTTGATGGTATGTGCCAGATCATCAGCTTATCTTAATACATACATTTTTATATTTTGCTTCCAGGTTTTGTAGGACAAATTGTATGAAACCCTAGTTTTATTTCTCCCTTCTGAGTGCATTTAACCTTACAGAACAGTGGAAAAAAGCATTTGAGAAACTTCTGTTTGTGTTTAGCAACCTCTAGATTTGTTTTCATTTTTTCAATGGTTATATAATTTAAAAAGTGATGGTTATATTCTGTAACAATGTTTCACATGTCATAGAGTGAAATGCTTTTTAATTGATAAAGGCAGCACAATATTTACTTGACTGCCAGAATTAGTTCTTAATATGCACAAGTACTCAAATAATTTTTTTTTCTGAAATGTGCTAGAACATTTAAAAATCACTGACCACCCACCCCCGTGCCACGTGCAATGCAGGCTGTTTGCATCTAGTATTATGCATGAAGTATTGAACTTTTCCTGACAGAAACTGCTGATAGATATCCCTCCCCGGGAAGGGTATGTTAAGTAAAAGAAACAGGAGTTAAGAATTAGCAAATGTGAATACTTAAGCATTTAAAATTTTTTGGCATTGTGGGTTGGTTTTTTTTTGGTTTTTTTTTTTATTATTTATAATTAAACATTGTGCTGAGGAAAAGAAATAGTTGTTCCTAACTTAAAATCTGTGAAATGAATGCTTCACCTGACTCTGGTACCAAACTCTGTAATTATGAAGCCAATGTGGGTTAAAAGAACTGCTTACATAAGTGGGGATAGTAGAATCTCTCCCTAAAGTAAAGTACCTGGTAACAGATGAAAATGGTAAGTCTTGTTGTAGCACTCCAGTGTATGCTATGTGCTTATGAAATATTTTTTTTTCTAAACCACCATCCTATTTTTCATATGTCGATGATAACATTTGGCACTATTTATTTTAAGCTATGGCATTATGTGTTTATTTTCTTTAAAGAAACATTCTTTAAATGTTACATTTCTACCCAAAATGTCTGGCCAGCTCCTCCTTTTATTTCAATAATGCTCCAGTATTAACTTTTGTCAGGAGTGAACTTTATGCTTTGAATGACATTGCATAAAATCCCTTTGTTTTGAAAGCTCCCCTGCTGTGCAGTAATCTAATAGAAATAAAACACAGATATTTTAAATGTAATGTAAAAATTATAGTGTTTCTATGATATTTTTTCAAACTTTTCTGTTTTGGAGATTTATATATATATGTTACAGTAGATGCTGCCTATCTTATGGACAACTTACTGCTTCCAGTAGTTGATTCTAGGTGAGATTTCTGTAACAAAAGACAGTACACTAAAAAAAAATAATTTTTGTGTGATTTGTTAAAAGATTATCTAAAAATACTACATCCAATATAAATAAATAAATTTCAAATTATTTTTGAGCCATATTAAAATATGTGATAAAGCATAAAAATCACTAAGAGCTTCCATTATGGCCCCAGTCCTGTGAGCTCTGGTTTATATTTCACCTAGTTTTTATGTAATTTCAGGAATTTTTAGTGAACTGCATCGACACACACAAATAAACAGTAATCAGTAGGGTAGATAGAAATGATGTGCTCAGTTCACTTTTTATACTCTCTGCATGTCACTGGCTTGGTAGCAGGGAATAATTTGGGATTTTTCCCCTCTTCTGTTGCAATCCTAATGATTCAGCTCCCAATTGTATGAGCAGGCAATAGAAGTGTGTTGTCTTTTTGTAATGAGCAGAAAGTTAAAAAACATGCCAGTATAGTAGAAGATGAAATGAAGTATTAGAAGTGTCTGAGAAGGCTGGTGTTTTATTCATGCTCATGATTAAGAAAGCCATAGAGTGAAATTTTTGACAGAGGCTTGGAAGTGGAAAAAAACTTTTATGCCAGTGGTTCCCAGATACCTCTGAATGGGACCCAGAATTGCAGTGATGTTTGTTTGGAGCAATCTGTCTGCTTAATCTCTTATCCTTGCTGTTACACAGTGTGGTGAGAATTTTAATAGCTGAGTTGGAGTGCTGGTGAATGCTGCAGTGGCTGTGTGTGCTGGTAGGAACAGGAGGTGATGTGAGGGAGAGTCAGTGAAGGCCTTCAGGTCTTGTTTTGTGAAGACATGAAGGTGCTGGATGGCAGAGGTCAAATCACTGTTTTTCCATAATTTTTAATAACCTTTAATAGTCTTTATCTACTTCAACAGTCAAAATTTTCCCAACCCAGTCTTATCCCCACTGCCAGTGGCAGTGTTGGCCTTTTGAATTTCTGATCTCTGGTTTGATGTGGGTGAGTAAATCTGGCAAGGAGGGAAATAGAGGTGCTGACCCTGCCTGGTGGGATGCTACTTATGTTTCTGAACATGACTCAAATATAGATGTTTAGAGTTGTTTTTTAAACTTTATTCCCTTCTCTGAGCATTTATTCCCTTCTCTGATGCTTTTTCAAAAGTATTTTCCATTCATATTCAGCACTTAAGTTCTGTGACTCCTGGCTTCTGCTTCTGCTTCATCAGTCCTGTTGTCAGCTGTACCCTCTTCCTGGTTTGAAGTCCTCTGTGTCTAGTTTTCCTAGTGGTCATTAGTTTGCATCTTTCTTTGTGACTTTGCTAAACTTACCCTATTTCTGTCTTTTCAAGTTTCATTCCTCCCCATGGGCAAGTCCAGTTCTTTTCTCCTGATCAGTACTTTAATCCTTTGTTCTTCATTCTGTTTTTCCAGCCCAATGCCTGTGATTTCTAGCTTTAGATAGATTTTCTCACTGCCTCAATCATTCCCATGACCTTGTCTTTACTAAATACTGTTCACTTTATTATCTCTCATTTCTAAATTCCCTTTCTCTGATCACTACCTGCTCTCTTTCAGCTTATCTGTCTTTCTCTCTCCTCTACCCTGTCACTCACTCCTTTTGGGATCTCCAGTCTATTAACCTTTTTGACTCCTTCGTCTTCACTGCTGCCTCCTTCCTTCATTGGCCTCACTTCTTTTGACTCACTGGTCTTTATTTTTATCTCTATCTGCTTCTCTGTACATGGTTTCTCTGGCTGCTTCTCACACTGCCCTGTCTCCATTCATCCCTCCAGACATATTCTCTTGTAATTTCTAAATTTCCATTCCAGCCTTTCTGAATATCTGAAGAGTGTGTCAGCACAACACAGCTTTGGACTCAGCTTTGCCTTACCTGTTTCAGTGCTCTTCCCAAATGGATGTTTTAACTGTTTTAACCATTTTATCTCACCTTTTTTTTTTTTTTTTTTTTTTGTTGAGCTTGCTTGCAGATCTGCTGTTCATTTTCATTCTCCATTCATTCTTGGTACAAAATCTTCAAATACCAAGATCCTTTTCAAAGTCTTTTTTCTCTGGATCTGTTTCAGAACTGAGCTTCTCTGCCTCTTTACTGTGCAAGTTTGCCCCTTTAATTTCTGTATCTTTTATGCATTCCTTTCATTGAATTACTTCTTCCTTCAGTAGCAGCCAAGTTTCATCTGTCTTTAAGGGGGTGGCATAACTGTTTCTGGGTTTTAATACTTTGTCCTTTTCTCTCCCTTTCATCTAATTTCATGCACCTAAACATCCTCTCTTCAGTTTGTGTTTGGATTTTTATATGTTACACTTCATTTGAATGCCCCAAAAATACAGTGCTTCTCCCCTCAGTTTGGCTCTCCCATAGTTCTTTCTCTAGATTATTCCTTTCGTATCCAGCCAGCCCCAGACCTGTTCAGATTCAAAGACCTAATTTTTATTTCTGACTCCCTCTAGACTATTTTCTAACATCCCTGACAATTTTACTTGCCTGTTTTCCAAGGCCACAACCTTTCTATCTCTGACACTTTTCCCATGCCTGTGTATCAAATGTCTCAGAGTTAGATATATCAGAATCCACCCCTCTTCACTATCTGTTCTTTCTTATCTTTTATCTTCACTGATTTAACCTCTGTGTCATTTTGGCTTCTTTTCTCCCTTCAAAGTATCAAAATTGACAGGACTAAACTGTCATTGGGCTTTCACTGTCTTGTGTGCTGAAGAAGGAACTCTACCAAATTACTGCCTGTTTTGTGTTTTAAAGAGACTGAATCCCACAAATCTGATCTTATTTCAGTACTGTAAATTGTTTCTCCAAGTATGTTGAAAGTCCTTGAACTCGGGCATTTAGTTTTCTGTCATTTCAGATAAAGAGATTTTTTTCTGAATTACTTTGTATTTACTGTGTGTAACTTTGTCTTGTCTTGTTCCTGCACATACAGCTAACAGTTGTTTTCTTGCTATAGCAACTTCATTTCAGTGCTTTTAATTATTGATTGAAATAAGAATGTGCCTAAGAGCTTCCCTGGCTGGACCCAGAGTTGGGCACAATGCTCCTCTGTGTTCCTGTGCCACCCAGACCCTCCAGGTGCAGGACTGATCTCGGTGCTCTGCTGCTTCTCTACCCACGCTGCCTTAACATAAAGCCAAGCCAGAACTGCCTCTGTGGTGGGTGCTTGGTGTTCTGTGTGGGTGCATGATCTGACTTCACACTTTTAGCAGGCTTTCAGAGGTGGAAGATTGTGTTTGAAGAGATTCACTATTGGTCAAGTTGTCTGGCCTTTGGCTGCTGATAATTATCCTGAGATATGTTGAGATTGAGAAACAAAAATCTCTGTAAAACTTAGTGTGGTGTTTTGGAACTGGAGAGACATAGAGCTGAATGTCACATTTGGTGTGGGTATACACACTTTACTGACTTTTTATTTGCACCAGAGTAATTATTTTGGTTTAGAGGATCAGTTGTTTGCTGGCACAAAAAAAATTTATAGTACTTTTCAGGTTTTATATTTATTCCTTGCTGCCTGCTTGTATCACGTTATGCAATTCTACAGCTGCTTTAGTGATGGGTGTCGGCCTTACGTCTTTAGTCTAATTGCAATTTTCTGTCATATGAAATCAAAAATAGGAAATTGAGTCCCTCTTGATAGTTCTACTTGCTTTTCATTTAAACCCTAGCAATAGAAAGAGGTCTCAAACAGGAAGGGCAGTGGTCCCCAGGATAAAACAGATGTTCTGGGATTCCTTACTTCCTTTCCACATCCCAGCCCCTGTTTCTCTGGCTTCCTTGGGACACTGTCAGGGAATTTGGCACTGCCAGTGTATCAAGGGTCAGTAGAAACTTTCTCGGTGTAAACAAGGAAATCTCACAGTTTTAAAAGACTGGGAATATATTTGGTATTGTTATACAGCTGATAATTGCAAACATGTAAAGAGCAATTTAAAAAAATCTGTGCTGTTACAAAAACAATTTTAAATCATGCGAAGACCTTTTAATGTGGTGTTGTGTTCTTCAGTACTCTTAATTTGCTGCTTGTTTCTTTGATTTCAGTCATGCTGGACTGTTGTAAAGATGATTCATTAAAGATGAGTGTTACTTTTTGTTGGGAGTGGGGAAAACAGGAGGCATTCATTGATTTGCTTGAATTTGGCTGCTGATTGTGCTTGAATCAAATTTTTTAATCATTCAGATTGGAATGGACCTTGACAGCAAGTCTCTAGTCTAGCTTCCTGCTGAGAGCTAAGTACGTCAGTGCTGAATTCAGAGCATGGCTTAAGGCTTCAGCAAGATCTAGAAACCCTCAAGGGAGGGTGATTGGGCAGCTTCTGTGGGCAGCCTGCTCCAGTGCCCTGCTTGTAAACCTTGTTTGCCTTGTGTGCAGCCAGAAACTCTTCAGTTACAAGTTGTGGCCATTCATTGTTCTTCTGCCACTCCTCAAATGTTCTTTATATCGCAAAAAGGTAAGTCAAGTATTGGAACAAAGAGAGAACTTAGGATGTTTTATTTTCTGAAAATTTGTTACTGCTAACAAATACGTTCACATAGTACTGAATCCTGTATGATCTGTACACCATATTCATTTGCAACTTGAGTGTAAAATAAAACTTTTGGCAGTAAAACTTGGTACAGATGTTCTGTGGTGTTTGTGGCCTGGGTTTTCTCAATTGTTACCTTTCAAATCTGTTAAATGTTTCCTGGCAGACCACAGTCGTGCCCACCATGGTGAAGCAATGACGTTGGGATCCTGAGCAAAACTCTGCTTCTGTTTCTGGAGCCTGCTCTGGGGAAGCGAAAAGAATGAAGGCAGCAGGTGTCAGATCACTGCTGGTTATGGGAATGCTACTTTAAACTCAGGTGTTGCTGGAAGCTTGCTTGGAGAGATTTATCAAAATTGAAATTTGAGGAGGGAAATGACTGGAATCAGGGGCAGCTTTCAGAGCAGAGAGTTTTTGTGGTAAATTTTTCCCTGTATACAATGAGAACTTAAAACTTCTGACAACAAACTTCTTGGGAGCAAATAAAGAATATGACAAATAGATTCAGTTTCAAATCTGTCAAATTCTTAAAGGAAACAATTTCTGTAAACCAGGAATAATTTCTTGATGTTATGAAATATCATTTAACAGTTACCAGTCTGGCAAGAGGGTGGTGACAGCTGTGTGTCATTCTTGTACGGGAGCTTTTAAAAAGTGTTCAGAGGTTAAAAAAAATAAAAGGAGTAGCGTGTGATTCAGAGCTTTTACTCTTGTGAGAGAATATTTGAGAAGGTAATTATAAAATTTAGTATGCATTTTTAACTTTTTAACCACTTTTAAATTCAGTACGCATTTTTATCAATAATGATTTTTGTTCCTCATTCTGGAACAAGACATTATTTTAGACTGTGCATAATGTAATGTGTTAGGAGTAAAATTCTTCCTGCTGGCATTTTCCTTACTGGGAAAGAGCTTTCCAGAAGTGTAGTCAGTGTAGTTGCACTGTTTTCAACCTCCAAAGAAGGAATGTCTTCCGAGTCTGGGGTGAGTAGTTAAAATGCTGCTGCCTATGGCTGGAAGGCAGAAGCACTGCTAGACAGACATGAGAAAACTTTCGGAGAACTACCTTAAAAACTTCTATTGAGTTGGCAAGGAAGAAAGGGATCTTAAAATATTGTTACTGTGGAGAATGTTTTTGTGTAGTGGTTTCTGAGACAGGTTTTGGAAATACGGGGGCCTTCAGCTGCAGGATGCACTAGGCAAAGTTCAAAGGGAAGGCTCCTTGTCCTTTCTCCTTTAGCTGAGAGGTCTGGACTGCATGTTTGGGGCTGAAACAGAGCCTGGCTGAACACTCGCGTGGGAGAGTTTTTGTAGGTAGTTTGCATGGAACATCTAGTAGTAATGTCAGTAATTTGAAGAACCTTGTACAGTTACCTCATTTTCATAATTCAGTTGTTCCACTCCAGAGCTTACATGGATACAGAGATGACTTCAACTGCTCCAGCCTTCTATCATAGAAACAGGACAAGGGTTCCCCTGTTCTGTGGTTGTATTTTCCTGTAGTGTGTTTTTTGTTGTTGGTTTTTACTTTTTGGTGGGTTTTGTGTGTTTGCCAAACAGTTCTCATCTTAAAGCGATAATAAAAATTGTTCCATAAATGTGAAATTTATATACATTTACACATGTGTAAGCAAGGCTTGCAAAACACTGCATTCCTCTTTCTAGCAAACCTTTGTTAGTGGATCTGTAGTCACACAGATGCTCTTGGCTGTCCCATGGCACCATTGTGAATGTGAATACCTTTGTTCAAGTCTAAGGACTGATCCTAGGAACATAAAATGTAAGGTATACACCTTTAACAAAAAATTCCTCATTCTGCAAAACGAGGCGATTACTTGGCTTTTCCAGAGTTCTGTGTCCTGTGTGTGGGTACCTGTGGTAAGTGTGGCTGGGAGCAAGGCTGGCGCTGGCTCCAGCATCATTAACTGGGAGCCTGCTGACACTGGCCATTGATCCAGCAGCCAGCATGGGGCCTTGGGGCTGCTGAGATTGCTCCCCCAGCTCCTGCTTCTCCCTGGGGATCACCAATTGAAAGGAATGACCCATTTGCCTGGAGTTTGGAGAAGCAGTGGCCAGTTCACTGCAAACTGTCAGCTCAAGCAAAAGGGCAAAGGATTGTGTGGGTGACCCTTATCTGTTATTGGTGTTCTGTTGCTGTAACACTGGGTCATCCCTCACAATGTCACAAATCCCAAGAAGACCTTGTGAAACTCCACCAATGCAATAACTGGAAAGCTGTCATCTTTACAGTGGTAATGATACAAAAGGGTGCTGATGGTTTTGAGCTAAAATGCTTTTTAACAAAAGTTCTGCCTGTTTGGTAATTGTTTATGATGGTAAGCAATCTATTTATAAAACTGTATTTTTATTGGAGAATTGCTTTTTTGTTTTCTGAGAGTGCACATGTTGATGACAATGATCCCAAATGGAAAGAAATGGATGTTCAGTTAATATCCATGAAATTGAACATATTACTTCTCATAGGTACCATATTCTTCCCAAGTATTGCTGCCGTCAGTCTTGGATGTTTTCTTTAAACAGCACTGATAGCTCTAAAAACTGTCACAGGTTTTATAAAGGCAACTTATACATACACTGTATTCTAACAGTGTGGTATGAGAGTTTTGTGCATGTTTTGCAATTAATGATTTATATTTCTTTTTCTGCATGAAAGTTAAATTAGACACAGTATGATTTTTTTTTTTAAGTAAGAGTAATATCCAAGTGCCATTATAATAATAAGAATCCTATTGTAACTGAGTGGTGTGTCTGTGTGAGAATATTTTCTGTATTGAGCACAGGTACATCTGCAGTGTGTTGCTTCACAGCTTGATTTGGAATGCTGGCAGCCATTTGCCTGCAGCAAAGCACCTTCCAAGTGTATAACTTCTTGCTTTATGGGGCTCTTGTTGGAACTTGGCCCTTTTATTTCCTCGTGATATTTAATTTCTGGCTTTGTATAGGACCATCAAGCTACTGCTTAAAGAACTAGAAAAAGAAAGTAGATCATAATTGTAATTTATTTCACAGTAATTGAGCATAAAATTTTGTGCTTAAAATGCAGTCCTAAAACACAACTTCCTTTTAAATCAGATACTCTGCAGTTCTCTTGTAAACTTTAAAATATTTTCAGCATTATATCTTTACTTACTTCATATTTTTATGGAATGAAAACTTGAAATAGAGATTTGTTTGAGTGTATGAAGTGCCTCAGAGTTTAAATTGCAAGAAATCAATCGTCTTCTTCAGACCTCTCAATAATTGTCTTTATATTCATTCTTTAAGGTCCTAGCTAAGTTGAAATGCAGTATTTCATTCCTGACATTTAATCCATTAAAATGTCCTCAGAGATGTATTATTCCCTTAAAATAATTTACGTGTCCCCTACAATGAACACAGACTGCTAGAGGTATTTTAGAATAATTTTTGCTCTGCTCCAGAACATAAATAGGAAATATATACATGCCTCACTTGAAATTAGTTATATAATTGTCATATGAAAACCATGTCATCGTGGTCTCAGGAGTACTTTTTGTTGCCGTATTTGTTAAAAATAAAGTATCAAACTCTTACCAGATCATGACTGCATGAGTTAATAGTGTACCTTTGGCTGATCTGGCTTGTGTAGCATTTTGTTCAGTTTGTAAATGAATAAAGTGGTAGTTCTGAGCTGAATCTCATAGTTATTAGGATTCAGTAGATCTGTCCATCTGCACTGTCAGTGTGCCGATTTCCTGTAGGACACTAACCCGTGAAGGAGAGGGAGGCTGTGGGCTGAGCTCCCCCTGCAGCAGTCGAGCTTATGCAGCCTCTGTCCGAGCCCCTGCCTGGCCACAGGCTCTGTTCCAGGCAGGGAAATGCTGGCTGGGTGATTTAAGGTGTATGGCATGGGAATACCTGTTCCATTGAATTCCATGGATGCCCATCTTTGTCCACCATGAAGGGACTTGATTATTCATGTGTACTGAGCATTTATGATGTGGATGTGGGTGTTGTAGATGCTTTTAAACTGGGTATCAGATAAAATCATTTGGCTGTCATTGGGAAAGCCTGATCTGCTACTCAGTATGGAAAAACATGGCACACTTTTACCCTAAAGCCCTTGTGTTTTACAGTTTGACCCTCATTATATCTCACTTTCCATTTCATTTTTGTGTGCAACTTGCACAGTGCAGCCTTCCATCACGTTCCACACAGATGTTCCTGGGCAGAAGCTTCACAGCAAATTGAGTGAGCTGGAGTCCTGGTTCCTGCTCTTTCTGGAGTGGAGCCAGTTTCTGCAGTGCTTCTGGCCATTTTTTAGCATTCCCAGTTTCTGTGGGATCCTTCATTTCACACTGTGCTTAGCTGGTGGTTCTGCATTTTGCCCTTAGCTTTGCTCCACCCTGTGCTTTGAGAATCTCCTTTTTCAGTGTTATGCCCTTTTCACAGCACCTGGCTTGGTAATCTTGTCTTATTCTCCTGTAATTTTGTGCTTGATTTCTCACTCAGCTCTGCTGTGAGTTGAGGGTGAGATGGCTTTGGTGATTCCTTTCCCCATCTCCCTAGTGGGACACAAAAATCAATTTCCATTTGGGGAATCTGGTAACACTGCAAACAGCTTTGCCAGAGTCCCTGTCCTGTAGAAGCTGGGGCAGGAGCCTCTGAGCAGGCTTTGTTAGCTCAGCTGAGCACAAAGGATGATCACCAAGCAATTTGCACATGGCAGCTGTTGAGGAAATTGAGAGGCCACGGTGTGAAGGATTTTGAGGGGAAAATTTGCCCAAGTGAAGATCTCAAGTTGTGCTCCAGGACAGTGTGGGATTAGCTCTTAAGCAAACACTCTTGTGAAGAGTATTTGTGCAGCATTACAAGGGACAAAACAATTACCCAGAGGATAGCACCTTTCAAAATAATCGCTATAATTTGGCTAGTACTGGTAAACTTGCTGTTTTTGCTGCCTGTATTGTCTCCATTAAGACTCACTGCAGAGCAAAGGAAACAGTGATTTGTTTTTTCTTGAGTGATGATTTTGTTGATAAATGTGGACTGTGTAAAAAAGAAGGAATTTTCTGTGCTTCTATAACAAATATACTTCTCTTTGATTCAGCACTAATCTTTAAGAGCAAATGAGGATCTAGGCAGACATTTTTTTTTTAATAGCACTGCCTTTTACTGTTGCCAGCAAAGATAACTGCATGTTTGGTTACTGTTCCACAATAATATTTTTATTAGACCATGTAGTTTCTTCAGCTTTTCTTTCATCACAAGATCTGCTGCTCTTAAAGGAAAATATAAAGAGCAGTAGTGCTTTGCAGAATCATATTTGATCTGAGATAGATGTTTTCTTCCACACAGCTACCAATACACAAATACTAAAATGCTTCGAAATCCTTGAATCTGCTTAAGAGATTGATACATTACTCATGCTCACCTACTTTTGTGGATCAATATTTCACAGTCTATTTACTAATATGAAATGAATGTTTCTATTTTTGGCTTAAAATGTGGTGGGTCGGTGTTTGTTTTTTTTTTTTTTATTTTATTTTATTTTTTAATTTTTTTTTTTATTTTCCCAGTTTCTAACAAATTGCTGCTTTTGATTTTTCAGGCTTGATGGGCCACTGGCATTGGCAGGTGGTGGAATGACACAATGCAATATGATATGCCAAAGAAGTTGGACATCACTTGTCATCTTGTAGACAAGTGAGGCAGAGGAAATAAGAGAATACATGAGTCTCTCAAATATGCAGGCAAGAAAAGGGATTTCTTCCATAGGACAGAAATCTTCTCCTAGAACTGCCTCCTTCCATCTTTTCCCCAGAGTGGTGCAGTTTCTCGTGGTATTCTCTCTACACCATGTTTGAGGTATTGTAAATGAGCAAGGAAAACATTTTACCTGTAATAAGTAGCTCCATGCATAATTTCACTTTTCTTTAGATTCTTTTTTGATTTCTGTAGTGCAAATAAGAGACCATTAAAGAGAGTACATAGTACATAGTACTATTTTTACATAGTAAAAATGTAAATAATGATCTTTAATATTACAGTCTATGCTAAATGCAGTATATAAGCACATAGCCTGCTCTGTTGACTGCAGTTTCATAATTATTACTTGGCTTTTGGATTACTTGGTTTATGGATTGGATTTGGCAACTGGGATTATTCTTTTTGTTTCAGGCAGAGCCATACCTCAATAATTTGTCCAGTCGTTCAAAACTACAAATGCTTATGCCTGGATTTAAGGGGCAGCTGTCTATGAGCATGTTTCTTGATTTTTGATCCCTCGTCCACGGCGACAATGCTTAGCAAATTTCTACTCAAATTAATCTTTTTCCCCTCCTGAGTTTGAGCCTACAACAACTTTATGAATCCACGCAACATTAGGTTCCAACAGGAGGAGAATGCAGAGCAGCCGGCTTGTGACGCGTGGTTGTTGCCGTGTGTGTGTGCAAGTGCACGAGTAAAGGCACACGCACGGGCGGTAAGCTGCGGACTGACTGCCGGGACCGGGCGTGCCGTGCGGGGACCCGAGCCGTGCGAGACCGAGCCGTGCGGGACTGCGCCGTGCTGGGGCGGGACCGAGCCGTGCGGGGACCGGGCCGTGCGGGACCGGGCCGTGCCGGGACCGGGCCGTGCCGGGACCGGGCCGTGCGGGGACCGAGCCGTGCCGGGACCGGGCCGTGCGGGACCGAGCCGTGCCGGGACCGAGCCGTGCCGGGACCGAGCCGCGCCTCTCCCGCCGACGGCATCTCCCGAGGTGTGCTGTGGAGATCCAGCCCCGCGGCAGGAGCTGTTTGCCTCTGCCGGTGCTGTGGCACACACCTGGGGCAGGTAACTCGGTTTGCAGCTGCAGGTTGAGCCCTGGGTGGGAGCAGAGACGAGAGGCCGTGAATTGCCGAGCCCAGGGCACGGAGGGGGGGCGCAGGCCGCTGAGGGAGGCGCGGCGGGAGCCCGGGACTCGGGAGGAAAGGCGTTTGGACTGTGAGGGGATAAAACCCCAGGGGCTCCTTTTTTGGGGATGCCTCCCCAGCTCGGGCTGTTTCTGTGTTACTGTGCCGTGATTAAATGGCTTTATGGAACAAGACTGAGGCACTGCCAAGGGAGCCCGGTCTGACCGGGAGCGGGCCGAAGCAAACGGGACCCACCGCGCCAATGGAGCCGCCCGCCGTGAGGGCGCTCCGCTCCCTGGCCCTGGGAGGCTCGGGAATGATGGCACGGGGAAGTTTCCTTAACTTCATAGGGAGAGAAATGCCGCATTTGTCTTTCCAAACAAGCTGGGAGTCTGCTGGTAGAGAAAACTAGCACGGAGAGATAAAGGAAACAATGGGAAAGAGTCTGCTGATTGATGAATGGAAAAAAGGTATTTGCCTTTACAAACAAACTGTAGGTTTGCTGATAAATGAAACTGGGTATTGAAAGATGAAAGAAACAATGGGGGAGAAACCATAAATTCCATAAGAATTAAAAACTAAAAGGGAGGGTTATACATTCGAGGGGAATCCCAGGTATCAGGCATTCCGGGAAGTCTGTACCTCTCCAGTACCTCAGCCAGCAGGGAAAGGGAGAGGGAAATGCAGCCAGGAAATCGGGATAAAAAGGAGGTTGTGTCCTCCAAAAATTCGAGAGACCCCAGGGGAATGCCCCGTGGCCTCTCTATTTATTCGAATAAAGTAAAAGGACTCCTCTGTCTCCTTTTTGGACATAAACCTCTGGTGTTTGTGGTGCAATTTTCCTGAAAATATTAAGGAAAATAGAGTTGGGATGTTGAGGAGAAGGAGGGGCCCAGTTGAGAAGCAGAATTTCCTTTGTGTAGTAAAGGTAGAAAATTCTCAAGGATGGCTTTGACTGTGAGCTCTTGCAAAGGTTCCTCCAAAAGCTGGTGTGCTCACTTTCTCCCGACTGCCCTGCTTTTTAGCACTCTACATTTTGTACCTGAGGTTGTCCAGGATCTATATCTTCCAGATTGCATCTGCAGTGCTAAAACTGTGGCCTGGTTCCTTTATTTTGGGACTTTCTTCATCTGATCTAGGAGTGTAATATTTTTTGAAGATATGTCTTCAGGTGTCTCTACTTCTACAGTTGCTTTAAAATAAAGTTTGGCACAAACTTAATTTGGTAGGAAAAGAATTCCGCTTTCCATTTTTTTTTATTCTATAATGCATTATCTTGTGTTTGACCATAGTGAAAGAATATTTCTTCTGGTATATGTTGCTCTTTCTTTCCTTTTGATAAATGAATTTTGCAGTTTCTCACAGTTTTCTCCAATTTTGATGGTTCTTATTGAATCTGTAGTATTTGCAAGTACTTTAGCCCTATTTTAATTGAAGTAGTATTTATGCAAAACTTAGTATTCATTCCAGTTTTGCTCTGTATTACATGCTGTCTCATAGACTGAGGCAAAACTATTGCATTTTGGGTCACAGCAGGTTTGGATTGCATTTTTCTTATGATCACAGGCTTGTTTCATGCTTTGGGGTGGTGCTGATTTAGAGAGGCAAATACAGAGTGCACTGCTGCTCCAGTGACTTAGTAGTCAGCAAGGCATCCTCACCTAATCACATCCTTTGCTTTTAAAAACAACCTTTCCCAGAAGGAGCAGGTGTTAATTCCATGTATTGAGGACAGCCACTCTGCAACAATATACAAATGTGTCAGAAAGAAACCCTTTTAAAGGGCTTTTTTACATTTGTGTTTTGAATGAAGCTTGGCTGAAAACAGTTCCTACAAACCACGATGGATATGTTGGTCTTTGTGGCTGCTTGCATGCAGGCACTGGTGGAGTTCCTTTAAAGCTCATTTAATATCAAACTATCAGTCTTTGCTGTCTTCATTTAACCCAAATTCCATCTCCAGCATAGCTTTAGCAGCACTGTGAGGGAAACAGGAATTAGGACGTGGTAGCCTCCAAGTGGCTCAATTTTCTTGGCCCTGTTTGCCTGCAATGGGGTCAGAACATCGCTGCCACCCTCTCCTGGAGCAGCAGGAAGGCATCCCTGCCACTGTGCCCCCTTCCAGGGGTTGGGAAGCTGTTCCTTACCCCCTGCAGGCCCTGAAATTGGATAGTCAAAAGTGGGAACCGTAGTTTCACAAAATACTGTATCTTCCTCTGTGGATATTAATTTTAGATGTGTTTTGGTAGCAATGAATTTTTTTCTGGTTCCCAT
Source organism: Certhia americana (assembly GCA_018697195.1). Taxonomy (NCBI): domain Eukaryota; kingdom Metazoa; phylum Chordata; class Aves; order Passeriformes; family Certhiidae; genus Certhia; species Certhia americana. Next base: position 23,039,488 of record CM031864.1, on the reverse strand, counting down.
ACTGGCCTTATTAGGCAGTTATGAGGAAAAAATATCTGTGTCTACCCACATTTATTCCTTAATGATGAGGAATATAGAGGCAACCTTTCCATATATGCATATTATCCTGCTGAAAATTAATGCTGAAACTGCTCTCAAAAAACTACGCAAAGGAAGAACTTCTAGGGTACTCTTGAAGTAAGCTGTGAGTTGAGAATTAGAAACCCCCTGGCCCAGTAAGAAATGGATTTTGTGGTCTCTTTGTACTGTTAAAATTTCTTTTGGAAAGGAACTCCCACTGTCTAAAGTACCATAAGGTTTTACAAGTGTTCAGAAGATGAAATGCTGCCAGATGTTAAGTTCAAGGAGCAAGTTAACTACTGTTGTCAGATGGAACAGCTTTTTTGTGTTTGGTAACTTCTCCCTACCTTCTCTCCCTCTCTGCCCTCACCCCTTCTGTTCTCTTGACCACAGCAGCAACCAGACTGCCCATGTCTTCTGCAAGGAAATTGGTGCTTCACTCCCACAGCTGAAGGAAGAACTCTCTGTATTGTACAGGGCACAACATTAAATTGATGGTTGCTCAGATTAGCAAATCTTTTACTGAAATGGGTTATCCAACTAAACTGCTGTAGTTAAATATAGTTTACCTTTAAATGTATATTCAATAAGCAGAAGAGAAGTCTCTAATAGCACAGTGAAAATGTATTAAGAACACATGAAAAGGATTGCTCGTGTCCGGCACTCTCACCTTAGTGCTGCTACAATGATGCTATTTTTGCCTTAACGCTTTTTTTTCATAATGTGATTCAAATACATAAAAGGTGCACGGATTTGAAGCACATCAGAGGTCATTTCCTCCTGTGACTCACTAATCAGCTCTGGTACTTTCATATGTACAGCAGGAACTTTCAGACAAAGGTAAGATTAGTAGCTAAGCAGACAAAGAGAAAATGGAGGAAAATAATAGTAGTGGTGAGTACATGCATCAAGTAAGTGTGGCCCAATATTTTTATGTCTTTTTTTGATAGATTGCTTTGGATGCTTCTGGGCAACACTGAATACAGCATTTTTTCATCTCTATCCCAGAAGGATTATTCCAATGGTTCACCTTAGATTCTGCACAGAGTATTACTTTGATACTGTAATAGCTTTGGAAATGCTCTTCTTTGATGTCAAGAGCTGTATGGAACTTGTTCTTTTGATTAAGGCACACTTACACACTTGAAAAACCTAATAATAGATAAAAAAAAGGGAAAAAATGATCATCATTTGTGCTTTATTAAACTAGATCTATGGGAGAGATGCAGAACATGTGTGCATCTGTATCCCCTGTCTTGATCTGTTATCTTTCTGTTGGAAACCCTCACAGTGTGTCTGTCTCTGTCTTGAATAGCCCAGGAGCCTGGGTTTTTTTCCCCTCTTCATTTTATGACTTTCACCTTTCTTCTGCCAATGAATGCTTGCAGACTGAACAACCTGGCTGAAAACTGGATTATTATATCCCCTCTTCCCTCATCCTTAATTGATTGCCAGAGATTTATTGCTTACAATTTCAGTTTAAAACCTAGCCTGGTCCATACCAGGAAAATTTGGTTTTACTGTCAAGGGGTATGATTGAACTGGTAGCCAACAATCTGACTTTGTTCACTTGTTTGCATCAGTGCCATTTCAGGGAAATAAATGACACACACTCGTGGCAAGGTGCCCAGCCCCTGGTGGCTTTGTCTGCAGCCAGGGCTCAGGGAAAATGTCTGGCACAGGTCAGGGCTCATGGGGGAAAGGCTCCTGCATTGCTGTGGCACATCTGTGTGACATCCTGTCCACAGAGCAGCCACATTTAGGTCAAAGTCATGTTTGGTGCGAGCTTAGGAGGTACAAATTGATTTGTCACTTGAAAGGGTAACAAGATTTGCTCTGAAAACATAGATTAATACTTTCTTATCCTTAATTATAATATATTTACCACGAGTTTTTTAAATGCTTTTGCTCCAGATTTATTCCTGGAATGCTCTGCTCCATTTTTGCAAGTTAATCTTGTAAGTATTTTGAGAAAAGCTTTTTACAAACTTACTGATCCTGCATTGTTGGGACAAAGGGAGATTGGTCCAGTCTCAAGCAATGAAATTACCCTCTGTGCTCTGCAAGTAGGCTTTTTCTTGTGAGTTTATTTTGCATTGAAACCAGAGTCACTGCCAGAACTGGGCTGAGAAATAACTGGGCAAACTTTCCAATTTTAGATGTAGGAACATAGTGTACATCAAAGATGACCATTTTAATCCTTTTACCTCAGCAAAAATTAGCTTTATGGAAATAATTATATACTCAAACAGAGGAAGTGCTTTTCAGCAAAGCAAATTTGGAATGGTAAAAGTGGCAGTGAAACAATATATTGACCTGTGATGCAGATTAGGAAAAAACCTCAGGTTTTGGGGATTTGTCTGCCTGTGGCCAGAGCTGCGCTAGGCTGCAGTGGAGTTACGAGAAGAGAGAAGACTAGTGAAATAATTGTATTTTCTGTTTCAAACTCTACTCTCCTGTCAGGGAGAGTTTCAGGCTAAAGCTGAGGCTTTGTAGGCTGTTAGACCCCTGCTGCTTCTCGTGGAAGCTTTGTGCAAGAGGGGCAAAGCCAGAACATCAGTTCATATCTTCACAGGAGAAGATGTGATTATTTGACTGCCTCTTCATCCCCATCCAGGGGGCAAAGCTTCCAGACAGCCTTCGCTGCACCCTTCGAGCCCTTTTAGCCAGCACAGGCACCTTCCCAGACTCCAGGACTGATGTGCCTCGCTCATGACAGTTTGGGAGCTGTGGCACAGACTGAATTCAGGCTCTCCCTGGTGGGGAAGTACCAGGATAATCAGAGAGCTAAATGAAGGCTCTGTGTTCTCACACTACTGGCATGCCCTCAGCAGTGTCTGGGGTTTCACTGAGCACCAGACAGCAAAGCAGACTGATGTATCCTGAGAGCTGTACCAGGAAACACATCTTGCAATGCTCTCTTTGCAGCATTTGGAGAAGGGTTTGATGAGGCACAGCTTGATGATTAATTTTGCTAAGAATTGTCTTCTCTGAAGAGAACAACTTTACAATTGTAAACTTGGCTTTTCATTATGGTACGTAGTCATACAAGATTTTTAATTTGGTTTCAAGTAAGAAGTTTTGTTTTGAAAGTAGTGTAATACAACATGCCAGACATTATTTGATGGGGGTTTTGTAGTCTGTCAATATTTTACTTTTGCAACCATTGTTAATTGTTTACATGGCTAAAGGAGCATCCTTTGACTGTGCAGATGGTAATTGCTTTTTCCTCCAGTAGGGAAGAAGAAACAAAGCAAGAATATAAAAAAATCTTATGAAAAAAATATCAAGAAGCTTTAAATATTTAATGCTGGCCTAAGCAAAATGTAACATAAAATAAAGGAATGACTGAAGGAGAACAGGAAAGATTGGCTTTTAAATGACCGTGTTAGCTTAAGACAATCTCAGGTCACAAAGAATAACTTTAGTAGCCAGTGCTGGTATATAAAATAGGTGATCCCCTGACACTCAACAAGAAAAGGACAAGACACAAACCTAGATAATGAAGTAGGAAAATGTATGGGCTTAAGAGACATTGAGCCAGTAGCTCAAAAATTATTAAAAAATTTGGGGTGGCAAGTGGTTTGCTATGTTGTCCCTTTGGATTTTATCCATAGTTGTCAGAGGCTTAAGATTTGTAGGCTTAAAACATAGCCTTGCAGTACTGGCATGTTTGTTTAGCCCTAAGTACAGATAATGACTTTTGGAGAAGTCACCATCCTGTGAAGAGTGGAGGCAGATCATGTCTGTGTGTGTGCATATGATTCCAGGTGGGAATGGAAGCAGCTTGGGTTGGCTCAGCTCTACATTGCATCCTTGGGAGCCAAGAAGCTTCACTGTGCAATGCTCCCATCTCCAGGTTTATTGGTGGATCTCCACCCCCCTGGACCTCCCTGGTCTGCAGGAGCACAGCTGCCTCACCATGGGCTGCACCTTGGGCTGCAGGGGAACCTCTGCTCTGGCACCTGGAGTACCTACTGGAGCAGCTGCTGCCCCTTCCTCCTCACTGACCTTGGTGTATGCAGAGCTGCTGCTTTCTCTTATTCTCTCTTCTCTCTTTGGCTGAAGTTCCTGTTGTGCAGTTCCTGCCCGTCCCCTAAATGCGTTATCCCAAATATGCCACCACCACTGCTGCTGGGCTCAGCCTTGGCCAGCAGCCTGGAGCTGACTGGTGTTGGCTCCATCAGACTTGGGGGAGGCTTCCAGCAGCTTCTCACAGGAGCCACCTGTCGCCCCCGCTACCAAAGCTTTTCTGTGCAAACCCAGTTCTGGAGTCTTAGCTGTCAAAGCCTTCTGTCACATCAACATCAATAAGCCAGTTTGGAGGTATGTATTTAAATGGTATTTCTAATTGCTAAATGTTTTCTTCTTGCCAAAAGTGTCCGTGTAGACAAGCACCATCCCTGAGCTTCCAGCGAGGCAGAGATGCCTGAAGCAGATCTGTGTCTGCCTGGGTGAGAATGAACCAGGACAAGGACTCTGCCAGGAAATGAGTGTTTTGGGAAGAACAAAGGAGTTACCCTGATTCATGTGCCAAAATTAGCAGAAAAAGTTGGATTTATGAACTCTTGTCTATGCAGCCTGCCTGGAAAACAAGGTATGATGCCCTCTCAAGCACATCACTAATGAGTAGCACCCTCAAATCCCCACCCTGCTACTTGCAAGGTGCTAGCTGTGGTGTCTTACCTAACTTTATTTTCTCTTTTCTGTGCATTCAGGATAACTCTTTTGTTCCACTTTCAGCCCACACGCTGACACAGCTCTCCCTCTCTCTCTCTCCTCTTACACTGTTTTTTAAGCATGCTGTAAACTTATTCATTCCCTAAAGGCAAAAGCAGCTATCTGAGCAACACTTTGTCAGCATAATACATTTACAGAATGCATATTTATGAACCTTTGAGCCTTTATTGTTCCAGAGGGCAAATAAAAAACATGAAAAGTAGCAATATAGTGTTTCAAAGATCCCTCAAGGAAAACAAAAGTAGTTGGAAATAAATTTAAAGAAAAAAAAGTTCTTCTCCAGAAGAGAACCTTGAATTAACACATACAAAATATGGGGTGGGAAAGACTATTCTCTTCTTCCACCTATCCCAGACTCTCCTAATCCAACTTTTAAGAAATTTTAAGCTTGAAAAATGGTTTAAAGCTTTACAAATTCATATAAATGGCATAGTTTAGATATATAATAGTAAACCAGAATTTTTATAGCAGCATGTCTTATTCAGTCATAATAAAACAAAATAGAACAGTTTTTAAGTGGAAATGATCATCTGCATTGAAATATACCACACAGATGATCTGTGGTATGTGCTACAAAATTGCTACAGAAAAAAAGATAGCTGAAAAATCAATAAAATGGCCTAATTGTTGTTATTTTAATTGACTCTGGGTCCTCATTAACTTTACAGTGTATACCTCAACTTTTTAAAATTAATGAGTTGCTACTCATTATTGCTGATAATAAAATAAAGCTAGTTAGGCTGTATTTGTGTTCTTACATGTGTCCATTAACTCAACTGCAATCAAAAGGTGGGAATAACAGTGTTCCTAGATTATGCACCCCAAAAATTAAAACACAAAGTGTTATTTCCCTGCATGCAGAGTCCCATTTTAAAATGAGTGTGGCTGCCTGTGGATTTCATTCAAAGCAAGTGCTGGAGTCTGTGTCCAACAACAGAGAGATAATCCAGAACTGTCTGGCTGCAAAACTGTGCAATGTGCTCTGGGATGATCCTACTTGGACAGGAGATGGGCCCAGGTGACCCACTGTGCTCCCTTCCAACGGGGCCCATTCTGTGCCTCTGTAATCTGTGAAACTCTGCTGGACTCATCTCTATTACTTCTTTTGGCCTAAATTAGGGAAGGAGACCAATGGAGCTCCCATGGAACAATGCAGAACACCACTGACAGCAGAAACCAGCCTGGGGAGAGCCAGGAGCTGCAGCACCTCTGCCACAAGGTACCAGATGATTTGTGAGGAGGGATGGGGACTGAGGGGAAGGTTTGTTTCCTGGCTCTCACAGTTTCATGAGTGGATCCTTCCTTCCAAAGGGCTGGTGCTTGTGTGGACATACAGGCTGTTTCTGGTGCTCAGACACACTCAAAAATCTTGGGTGGCTCAAAGGAATGAAAAGGGATGATATTTTATGGGACACTCTAGCATGAGCATGGCATCTGAGCTGCGGGTTTTCTGCTGAGAGGGTGGGGTTTTTTCCCCCAAGATATTTTTTCCATTATAATGGCACGCTAGAAAAAAGGTGGAAGAGTTGCCAAGTAGAAATTCAACATTGCTCAGAGGAGGCAAATTTAAATGTATGTGTTTAGTTGTTTATATATTTATGTATGTGTTTAGTTGTTTTCAGTTGTCAAAATGCAGCTGAATTCACAAATTGTTTCACAGCTTCTAAGGCTGCATTTTTTGCCATTATTTTCAAATAACAGATTTCTTTTTCTCCCTTCTTTCCTCAAGAATCACTGTTTTGCCTTGTGTAAGTCCTGGACATTGAGACCCCCAGGGAGGAGAGGAGGGGATGGTTTGCCTCTGAACATCACTTTCCAGTGAATTATGGTAATCATTTGTTAAACATGAGAACAGCTTGAAACATTACAACTGCTTGGTAGTAACTGCACTGCTGCCATGGTGCAGGGACTTTAAAAAGGAAAGAAGTCAAAAAAAGAAGTGTAGTTATGTTTCATTAGTTTCTTGCATTTTAGCTGTCACTGGCAATGTTACATTGGAGCAAGACATCTGTAATTCCAAATGGCTATTTAAAAATCACAAAAGAAACTAAAATTAACTTCTTGCAAGTTCTACAAACATGTTTGCCACTTGTGATTTTTCTTCTGAGATGGGGAGGATTCAGTCTGCCAAGACTGGGCAGGTTTCTCCTGCCTCTATTCTGCTGTTGAAAAGATGATGTCTTTTAAGGGTATGTAACCCCATTTATAAATATGCTTTAAGCAAATGCTTTTCTGTTTGTCTTTTAAGAATCTCAGAAAAGCAGAATGTGCTGTTGGCACCCCAGCCACTACCTGTCCCCTCAGCAAGGAGGCTGCCATGCCCTCCCTGCAAATCAGTCCTTGTGCTGGGCAGGCACTGCAAGAGCCCAGGGCTTTGCAGGCCTGCCCTCTAAACATTTTAGTGGAAATAGAGTACAAATGAAGTGTGAGGAAATGTGAATGGATCGTGAGCCAAGGGAGGCAGAAGGAGGTGCAGTGGGAGGAGGGTGTCAGGGATGCTGTGTTAGCTCCTTGTTCTCTGCACAGAGGGAGCACCAGGAGGCAGAGACTGTGGTCCACCACTGTGGACTGGTTAGGCACTTCTCTCATGGGAAAGGGGGGCCTGGATATTGTGCCTGAAATGGGCTAAGCAACACCTGCTGTCCCCAAACTCCACACAGGGAAGCTCCATCAGAGAAGGCAGCCATGGGGAAGAAGGGGAAAACCCTCAACAGACTGAAATAAGAAGCTATTTACCATGAACAGCACAATGAGGCTTAGCCTGAGACACACTCAGAAAATCCAGGTGAGGTGAACACCCAGTTCCTGTTGTTATCCAGATCCCCATAGATTCCTTTGTTTTAAGGAAAGAATCCCCAAACTACACAAAGCCCTCAAAAGACAAAAACAAAAAACAAAAAACAAAAAGGACCCTAAAAAACAACCAAAAAGCCAAGCCTGTGGCCATGATCCTTCAATTAATTGTGGGAGTCTGCTTTTTACTCCCATTCATGCTGCTAGCCCCTCCAAAACAGGACTGATTCTGTTTTTAACAAAACAGGAGGTCCTTACAGAAGAAATGCTATTGAACATACAAAAAAATCTCTTACTGAGATGGAAGCCACCCGGAGACATAAAGATTATTAAACAAAACAAAACAAAAAAGAAAACTCAGTTTTCTGTTTCCTAGCTTTCCAAACAGCTTTTCAAAGCTTTTTCACCAGTGTGAATCAAGCATAGACTATTTACATTCTTGATTCATTGTGAGAAAGACTGATGAATGAAAAGATCCACAAGTTAAAAAACCATACATGACTGTACTGTCATCTTTAAATTCCCTATACGTAACAAAAGTGGCAGGATGCAAATATGAGGCATTCTAGATGAAAGCCATAAAATAATGAAGATATTATAAAAAAAAATATACAGTGAGTGACAGTAATGTTAAATATTTCAAATCCATTAGAATGAAAAATCGATAGGAATCTTGCTATTTCAGTAGTTGTACAGTGAGGGTTCAGAGTTCCAGATTACACCAAGTTTTCTTTTAATTAAAGTTTTCTTTCAATTATCACTGAAATAATGAAAATTTTACATTATTTCTATGTAATAGAACAATTAAGGGACTGTCATCTTTTTACAATTTGCTTTTCTCAAAAAGTAGTAAAAGTGTGGGAAAGGGGCCCTACTGCCACTACAAAACAGAGACTCAACTGGACTTCCTTTATTACAATGAAATTTGTTTTCGTAAGAAATGTATTGTTCCAAAAAATTGTATGTGAGGGTATTTTCCTCTTTTTCCTGGTCAGATTTTTCTTAAATAACAAAATCTTGAACATTGTACTTGAAAATGGGTTCTACCTGAGAGTTAGTGAGGTCAAAGCAGTTAGGATCAAAGAGCAGGAACTGAGCTGGGACAAGTTAAGGCCTTTTAATGTTTCTAGTATTTGCTTTGAAAGTTGCTATAGTATGAGTATGTTTTAAAACTTGTTAGCATTATTATTGTAGCGTTACTATTGTACCCAAGTCGATAATATTTTGGAGAAAAGCTACTTAAACTTGTCTGATGTGTTGTCAAAGTTCTGGTTGGGCTGTGTGCCCAGGGCTGTCCCTGCTGGCAGGGGCTGGCTCTCAGAGCTGCCCATGGTCCATGTCAGTCCCTAATCTGCCATTCCTTGTGGCTCTCCTGCTCTCCAGTTGCCACTGAGTGAGCAAGATGGAAACTGAACCTTTCCAAATGGGCATTTCCTATGTCCAGCCCCTGCCAAAAAGGCATTTTCCCTTTGAAAAAGATAAAGTTTCTCTCTGTTCATATTCTGTCTGTGCATCGGTGGCTCTGCTGTAAAAACAGTTAAAGGAGAGGCTGATGTGAGAGTTAGGTCAAGTCCTAGCACTGCCCACGTGTGAGGAATGAGCTGAAATATTCCTCCTGAATGACACATTTCTGTCTGACCAGCTGGTGGTCTTCAAACTGGCTCCTCCTTCCCTGCCTCCTAATTTAGGGCCATTTGGAAGAATGAAGATCTGGCCTAATATTATCGAGGATTTCCTGGAGACTGCATGCCAAATTAAAGGGGGGGGGGGGGGAAGTTTAGATAACATGTTTATCTAAAAGAGGCCATGCAGTTCTTATTTTTGCAGAGAGCACAGCAATATGACATATACTGGGAGCCTAAGGTTTTGACAATATTATGCACCTAAGGTATTAAAGAGTCTGTAAAAGTGGGTCCAGCCCTATAAAACAGTTTTCCTAGTGGAGCTGGTACCAAGATAAATGACAGCCTCAAGTGCTTGTCAGCTTCGTGGGCTCATTCCTCTGGAATGCAGCTGGAACTGCCACACCAGGGGGTAGATTATTGCCAATAGGCTCTGCTGTGCATCTGCTTTTTTGTTGTTGTTGCTTTTTTTTCTCTCCAAGTTAGGTCAGTGGCTGCCTTTTTGTCTCCTTCCTTCCCTGTTTCTCATTTGTGTGCCGTAGGGATACATATTGAATGAACTGAGGAAAAAACAAGGAAGAAAATTGGTCATCCTGGCTAATATCCCCAGAGCGAACACCAACAGGTTAAATGACTTCTGTGTGAGGAGATTTTAGGAGTTATTGTTAGCTGGTTGCTCTTACATAACCTTTTTTTAAAAAACTGGATTAATAGTAAATATGAAGATTAAGACTCACTGTTTCTATTTCGGGGAGGGCTCAGTGATCCAGCTTCTTAAGAGCAGAAAATGAGTTTGGTTAGAGGGTAGAAAGGCTTTTGTTGCAAGCTTTCTGTGAGCAGGTCAGTAATACCACCCATAGGCTAAACCAAAAGCATTGTGCTCCTTGCTCAATAATTAAATGAGCTCCTCATTTCAGGGGCAGTGTCTAACACAGGCTGAATCCAGGGAGCCCACCAGCTGTGTACTCGCTCGCAGAAAGTTACTGCTATGATGTTGCACTGAATTTCTCCCAGTCATCCCAGTCTTATTAATGCCTCAGTGTGGCATAAAGCTTCATTCATTATTCATAATAATCCAGTCAGAGGGCACTCTGAGACCTGATAAATTCTCACCTAAATGACAACAGCTGACAGGGCCTAGGGTTTTATAGCCTTTCTCTTGCCATAGCAAGGTGCTGTGGGCAAAGGTCCAGAATGATCCTCTGCTAATGACCACTGTGATATATGAGCAGCTGCTGGTTTTCTGACACAGAGTCTACTCTGCTGAGCATCCAACCCACCAGCCGTGAGCAGCGGATAAATATCTGACAGGCAATATACTTCAAGAACAGATCACGAAAGAAATCTGTCTCAGGTGGGAGAGAATAAAAGGGTTAATCCTGTGCTGGAGCACTGCAACATCAACAACAACAAAAATATCCTGGGGGCAAAAGAAAAAAAGCAAAAAAAAAAAGAAAAAAACCCCAGAAGTCTGTAAATTCTGGCTGTGCTGATGTGGAAATGAGAACACGATTCCTACTTCTGAAAACTCTTCCTTTCTGACCCCCAGAGGGTTGAATAATCATGACTTTAGAAGCCTGTAAATTGCTTTATAAAAATCAATAATCATCTGCTGAAGGATATTAATTGCACTTTTTCACAAAGGGAAAAAGCTTCATAATATTTTATTGGTTTTTAATGGGCTCTTTGATACCACAGGAGGTAAGTGAAAAGCCTCTTTCTTTTGTTCAGGCACAGATCTAGCTTTTCAAAGGAAGGTATGTACCTATTTGAGTTTTAACTTCTCCCTTGTGTTGCGGGTTCAAATTAAAAGCAGGTGGAGTCCTTTTATTTAGTCCTTCTGTTTTCCTTTCAACAGTGAATATTTCTCTATTATATCATCTTTTCGAAACTATATTGATGAATGTATGACTTCTCCTGTGTTTCATTGCCATGCAAATTGAGAGGTTAACTCTGGAGGTTTGATCTTATTGACATACAGCAGACAAAATCAAGTTCCAAGTGATTCTAAAAGATTCAGGACTGACCTGGCCAAGTCTGATATATTTTGCTTGTTAAAGTATGTATAGCGAGTACTCATTTTTCACTCTGCCTCATCTTTGCTTTGGAATAATTAGCCTTTGAGGCTCTTTAATGGTGCCATTATTGCATTTTCCACGTGCACAGTGTTGAGTCTCTAGGCCAGGAGGACAATTGGTTGTTTTGCGTAAGAGGTTTGCTTAATATGAAATTTTGTCCACTCCATTCAAATGGCAAAGCCAGTCTCCTCTGGCCTGAAATTGTAGAGAGCTGCAGGTGAAAATGTGGTTTTCATGGCTAAAGTTCAAGGCTGAATATTTATGTTTTTTCAGTGGTGTGTTTTGACCCTAGTCTCTCCAGGATTTGTATCACAGTAACAGAGATCCACAAGGTCAATGAGGATGTTTTCACCTCTTCTTTCCTTGTGGTGCCTTCTTCTTAGTTAGTGGAGACATGGCCTTCACCCAGCTCCCAGATTGAAGCAGTAGGTGGGATACCACCAGAAAAAAGTCAGGTTAGAGGAGATGGGTCACATCCTGCACTGATTCTTAAGCTCATGTTATATTGTGAACTCAGGACTTTTTGTGTCTTGTGGCTGTTGGGACACTTCTGGACGCAGCCATTGACAGCTATTTTCATCATCCTAATGCTGCAGCTCTGTGACTTACTTTAGGGACCAGACTTTGAGGGCCAAAGGCCATAGAATTTTATTATCTACTGGAACAATAGGAAAGTTTGATTTTCCTGTCTGAAGTAATTCTGGCAACCTTATTTGGCCTTGTTTGGAGAATAAGTTTTTCTTGCGTTTTTATTAAAAGTGACATAGACTATTTACATATGAGGTGTGCCTGAACTATAAGGAACTTCAATATAATCCAGACAAGTTTAGGCTTTGTTAAGTGCAAGCATTCCTGGAATACCCATCCCATGGTTGCCAGAGCAACTTGCAGCTGTAAGCAAAACATTTGTCACTCTTGCTGGGTTCTTCCATTGGCCTCTGCAGACACTTCTTCCAGTAGAAATAAACAAAACATGACCTTTACTTAGAGTGACCTACACCAGTCAGAATATTGACTTGTTGAAGGCAGCCTGACCTGCAATTTGTCAGGCCAAGCCACTGGATGTTGCAGTTGTCCTCTGTTGTCTTCACCGATGTCTTCATTCCTTCTCCTTGTTGCTGCTCTGCTGGAAGAACACAGTTGGACAATGGATTCTTTGTTTGAGTGTTAGGAAGGTGGTGGGAAAATGTTCTGATGGGTGTGGTTGACCAGGGAAGACTTTTCCGTTTATTTTTTCCTGTTGATGTAGAATAGAAAGGTATGTCATTAATCCTCTTGGACTCATAAAGTATGATTTTTTTAACCATGCAGTCAAATAATCTCTAATGTAGAATCATCTCACTCAAGAGTTCATCACTAAATGACTCCTAAGTTGCTGACAACCCTGGGGATTGTTCCATTGCCTAGGGATTTACTATTACAATTTTTCAAATTCCTTTCTACCTAAGTGTGAAAAATGGTGGTTTTCCTTGTGGTTTTGTGGCTTGCTTAGTTTTATTTTTGGGTTTGTTTTTTTTTTTTTTTTACGCCAATAGAACATGCATGTTCAATTTCATCTGCTTGAAAGACCTGGGAGTTTCTTTTGTTTAGTTGACTCAAAATTTCCCCCTCCCATAAGCAAGGACAGACAAAATATGGTCTAAAAATATTCCAAAACCAAACTAAAAAGCATTGCAAAAAAAAATTTATTAGAAAACAAAGCTACATTAGTAAATTAATAAATTGTAGCTTTTGCTGTTGAAAATCAAATTCTATATTTAAATGTGAACATTCACAGAATTGTGGAAAGATTTGTATTGGAAGGGATCTTAAAGATCATTTGGTTCCAGTGCCTCTGCCATGGGCAGGGACACCTTCCACCTTCCTCTAGACCAGGCTGCTCAAAGCCCCATCCAACCTGGCCTTGGTTCATTCAGTTTCCCATCATTAAAAGTTTTGTCCACAGATCTCAAGTTTTCCTATGAAGCAATTTAATAATGAAGGAAAGCAAAAGAGGAGAGGAAACTATACCCATCAAAGATATACTCGGAGGGAGAAGACAGCTCCATCCTTAGAGCTGCTTCAGGGTGAAGATTTTGGTCCCGTCCTGCAGGCATCGTGTACACCATGGAGCAGGACACAAATGACTTGATTTCTCTTGTTCTCTGGATTATGGTTGGAGTCCTGCAAAGATTTAATGGTAAATATTTAACAAGGGGAACTCCCCTTTTATTTTATGGCCTCATATTTTGTAAACTGATTAATAAGGAAACATAATAAGGAAACAACAATTCCCTTTGGTTAAAGCCCTCCATTCCTCACACATGGGAATTCTGTTCCTCAGCCATTTCCATTGCAGAGCTCTCCCAGCAGGCAGTTTGTTTTACCTCAAGTGGAAAACAAACCATTTATGTGGCAGGAAGAAAACCTCCCAGCTAATTTTCTCACAATTAGAGGAACAAAAAGGGCTATTTTAACCATCTATAGACAGTATTTTTAATTTTGGTCAGTTCTAGAGCTCCAGTAAGACTTATCAGCCATCTAACACAGTTCTGTAATGTGCCCATGGAATGAGCTCAGTTCCACAGTAATTCCCACCTTGATGTAGTAGCAAACCTAAGGAAATATTTTACCTCGTAGCATTGTGTCACTACTAATTTTCAGTTAAATTAAAACATTTGAATAAGATTGCCATACCATCAGAGAAGTAAAATGTTCTTGGGGTGTCCCCAGATATTCCTTTCTCTCTATGGACTCTCCATGTAGATTTTTGTGAATGTGTTCTCTAGGAGCCTCTTGTGTGGCCATCCAAGCACACAGTGCCACAGAAGGTATTGTTTTCACTGTGCCCACTCTCTCATCTTGGTAGTTAAGAGCTGGAGTTAGTTAAGAGGCCAAAGAAATTCCTGGCGCTCATTGGGGGCTTACAGCTATTTAAATGAGCACCTGTGTGGGTTTTTTTTTTTTGTTTTCTGGGAAGCCATTGCACAACCTCCATGCACAAGCTCTGCTGGAGCTGGGTGTTTTAAGTACCTGACAAACAGAGAGTGTTGCTTCCAGCTCAGCCTGGTGTGCAAGCACCAGCCCATACCCTTGGCCTGGGTGGAACTGTGGCTCTGGGGAACAGAGAGTTTACACCAGACTGAGCTGAATCTGCAACACAGATGAAGAAAATGGTCATGCACAGGTTAAAACCTTGCTCACATATGGGTCATGATATACTTACCAAATACCATATTCTCTCTGCTGTGTGGAAGAAAATGCAGAACAAAAACTGAATTCTAAATTGAAATCTGGTCAATCTGAGTGGGTGTTTTCCTGGCTCTTGGCCATTACCAGAGGTGGGATTGCTTGAAATTAGGCTCTCCAGGCCACAGAGTGTGCCAGAGCAATGTAGGCAGTCGGATACACTGATGTCTCATGTTGCTGCTCTTGGGGGGGAGTTGTTTTTTCCTGTTTCCTTTAGTACTGCCCAGTGCTGTGAGTGCTGAGCTGTGTTTTCTTGTGCTGTGGGTGAATGGGGACTTTTCATTTTGAATTCAAGATTCTGGGAGATAAAAAGGCAAGTATTTTTTGACAGTTCTGTGGTTTGTCTCTAGGCACATTGGGTGCTGATTTTCATTCCAGTACATCAAGGCAACTGTCTGAACTACAATCCAAACAGAAATTCCTCCAACAACAAACCACTAATACCACATGTAGTTCCAGTTGTTCACACTTTCTTGTGCTCTGTCTTTCCATGAGATCTCACGTCCCCAACTCACTGCCTTGGGCTAATAGTTTATAACAAAGCTCAATCTCTAAAATGTCCTATATAAATGGGGAAGGAAAGATCATAAAAGAGAAAGATGAAAACATTTACCACTCCAGCTCCCACACTCGGAGTCTCTCTTGAGTTTTCTGATTCATCAGCCAGTTAGGAGGGCACGCAGTCACCCATGCTGCCTGGCTGCTGTTGCTCTCTCCAATGCTACAGGGTACCATTCATCACAGACTGCTAGGTGAAGGATGCAGTGTCAATGCTGGCAATTGATCCAAGAAATCCTGCACATGTTATTGTACCTCACTAAGGGCCCTCTTCTTCTCTGCCTTTCTTTGTAACTAAAAAAATTAACCCATGAGGTTTTTTTGTTCAGATTGGAACAGGGAAAAAAATACCTGCAGGGGGAGAAAACATTGTGTATTCAGCCCATCCCTGTGTCCTAATCTTTATTTAAGGCTGTAAATTAGGAAAAAAAAAAAAGAATATTTGCTGTCTTCTAGCACGTGGGATTTAGAAGGAGAGAGATCTGGGGGGGTTATCAGCTTGTAGGAGTATATGTTTGAGTGATAAAACTAAATTACCTGGAAGACAAAAGATGCACTTGAGATACAGCATTGATCTTTTGTACCAGCACGTGCATTCTTGTGTTACACCTTGGGGCAAATCCCAGGCAAATTCTGGGGAGGGATGGGGGTGGGATGGGGTGGGGTGGGAAACCTTGTTTTTCCTAGGTCAGTAGTCCTAAATGTAGTTGTTTACAATAACACACAAGTAACTACTCATTCAGACCTATGGGATATTCATGAAGTAAGGTACTATTAAACAGGGCTCAGGCTTTGATTCTGTGTTTGGAAATCTGGAAGTGAGAAAGGAAAGATTTGTCGGTAATTCACACTCCTTTGGAGGGAGGCAGGAAATGCAGAAGCAGCCAGTCTATAGGGCACCAATTTAAGTCATCCCATGTCAGCCACATCAATGCACACTTCTGTGTCCACTAGCTTAGGTATGTGCTTACTTCCAAGTAATTTGCTGAATCAGGACTGTTGGTAGTGTCCTGTCTCTGGTCCCATAAGGTGCAATACCAAAGCAGGAAGTCAGGCAATTTTGAGGGGTTTTCTTTATAGCAAGCATTACATTTTATAGTGGTTTTCATTGAAAAATCTCAGCAAGCTAAGCTACAGTGATTAATTAAATTTTACAGCTACCCTGTGCACTATGTAAACAGTGCATTATTATTTTTTGCTTTAATAAAGAGCAAATGTGGGATGCAGAAAGGAAAGGATTTAGAAGTGTATCCAATCAGCTGGGGTGGCTCCTTCTCTCATTTGTAATCTCCCCTCTGACGCCTGGTAGGATCAGTATTGCTTTTTTTTTTGGTAACTAGAGTCAGATGGACAGTTTCATCCTCAGCATCCTGGAGATCAGAGGTAAACTGGACAACAACCAGGACAGATATAAATCTAACCCGAAGGAGAGCAAAGTCCTCTTGTAAATGTAGTTAGGCTTTTTTAGGTTTTTTTTCTCCCTAAAATGAGCAGATTTTGGAGCCCATTGTAATCAGCATGACTATTTAGCCCCAAGCATACAAGTCTGAGTAGCAGATGTTGGGGGAACCTTTGTGCCTTGCTGGACGTGGGCTCTATGTGAACGTAACCTCTCCTTGCCAGCTCTCAGAAAAGCAGGGATAGCCCTTCCTGCCTGCCTGTGGCTGAGGCATGGAAGGTGTGGGAGAGAGCTCTCACATAAAGTGTGTTGGAGAGGGGCAGACATGGGGATTCCTCTGGCTCAGCAGCTTCCGTGTGTCAAAGTCCTTGAACAGAATATGCTCTTCCCACCTCAGAGAGAATATGGGGGGTTTAGAAAAACATCACCAAACCAAACAAAGAGAAAAGCAACAGAAGAGGGATATTGAATGTTTCAGAAACAAAATTAATGTTTTCTCCATAACCGTTTGGTAACAAGACAAGCATACAACAGAAAACTCTTCTATCTGAGGGAACAGTTTCTGTACTTTGTGCTATTTTGAGTGAATCACTAGGGAAACACCAAATATTGTAAATGAGCATTATGATTCCAGAATGGGTGAGTATCTAGTGGTGGGATTTGGAAAAAGTATGAGCGCAATAATAGAAGGCAAGCTTCACCAAGTTTTTTTTTTAAAAAGGGAACAAAGGTCACTTACAGAAAAAGGGAGATTAGCCTCTCACCTCACCAGATGTATGTCTGCTTCTGTACATAGATAATATCCTGTACCTTGCAATAGACTCTGTGAGGTCCTTGCCTCCATGAGGAAAGAGTTATGGCTTTGGTTTAATCGTTGCAAGTGACAACTTCAGCTAGAGTCGCCAATCTAGAGCAGCTTCTTTACTATTTCCTAGCCAGCATCGCTGCCTGCAGACTCTCTATGAGATGATGAAAATAGAAGAAAGGCAAAGTTCTGCCCCAACATGTGCTCACAGCCACGATGACTTTTGGGTTGACTTTAGCCTTCAAGGAAGCAGATGAATAGGTGGATGTAACCAACTCTCATCCAGTGACTTCCTCTGCTGCCTGGGAGCAGTGTCACTGCTCATGATGTTGGTGGGACACTCGTCTCTGCATCAGGCATTCGCCTCTGTCAGCCAAAGGAAACCTGGCAGAGCTGCCTGCAGTGTGTTGAGCTGGAAGCTGTTCTTGGCATTATTTCCATTCAGCTCATTGAAGAAGCACACCTGCTACTGGAGGTGGTTTGTGTGCATCTCTGTATCGTGTGTTCATAGCCAGGCCAGCCTGGCTTCTCCAAGACCACTGCTTTCTTCCACAGGGTGTTTTTTGCCCTGTTTGTTGGACTTTGAAGTACTTCCATAAAGCCCCATGTGCCATGCCAGAGAAGCACAAGGAAAGATGCAAAGGGATTTCATAAAGCATGAGAAAGGTAAGTCCTTTATGGCAGCTGAATGCAGCTTTGTCTGTGTGTGGAAAAGTTTTTGTTCTGAATCTTGGTAACTCATGGCCACAGGTTAGCTGGGCAAATGGAAATTTATCATTATGGCACTGGTTCAGATACAGAGCCTAGAGCTGCAGCTTTCTTTCAGGCAGGCT
Organism: Certhia americana; assembly: GCA_018697195.1. Taxonomy (NCBI): domain Eukaryota; kingdom Metazoa; phylum Chordata; class Aves; order Passeriformes; family Certhiidae; genus Certhia; species Certhia americana. The sequence continues at coordinate 23,021,372 of CM031864.1, read as the reverse complement.
GGGGACAGAGGGAAGGAGAATGGCTGTGAATGAGAGAGACTGGGAGGCATGACTGCAGGATAACGAGAGTAAAGATCTAGAGTCAGATCCCAGTTTCCATGGGATGCAGGTATGCACAGAAGCCTGTTCCTGATTGCTTTTTTCCACAATAGAAGCAAGGGGTTGATGGGATTGTGGATACAGGGAAAAGCATCCCCCAGATGGCAAAGGACCAAATGATACTGAATGTGGGAGGATTTGGCAACACCATAGTAGAATTACAGGTCTCATTTGTTGGAGCTCTCTAGGTGAAGGGCTGGAGCTCAGAGTGACTGTGGAAAAGCAGAGTCTGAAATGTGGCAGAGAGAATGCTGGAAAATGCAATGCTCAGCCATGGAGTTTGATGAGCAAGACTGTTTTTTTGGAGGACAGGGAATTTTTCAAGTAGGAAATTGCCACTGAGGTAATTCTGGCCATGCTTTAATATCTTGCTTAACCAAAATATTTACTTAACCGAAATGTTATTTTCTGTTTTATTTGGTTATGGTCTTATTCATTCACTGTCCTAATACAGTGTTTGAGGCTGAGTTTTACTGAGGTGTGGCCCCCAGATGACTGGCACTTGGGTCCGAATGAAGTGAGAGTCCTTTACATTTTCAGTAGGAAATTTAAGAGAGTTAATTATTTAAACCTGGAAAACATCATAGAAATGCATATTAAATGTTGTTTATGAAGTGAAAGATGGTTCTCAAAGTGCTCTGTCCTGTTCACCTTCTGTGCTAGTGGTGCTTTGGGGATGTGACTGCCCAGAAGTCTCTCACTGGTTACAGACTCTGCAGGGCTGAACCTGGAGAGACGTGTTTGTCATCACAAGGCTGTGTGACCTCCGTGATTTTTGGATCCAGGTTTCCTGGGCAGCTTTGGGAATGCCACGCCAAATCCTTTTTCTTGTTCTGAATTGGCTTTGGCTGCTCAGAGCCTGGTACGTGGTACCATCTGCCTGGCTTATTGAATGTGAGGGTGTATAGCTGCTCTGGGAAAAAGGGACATATGGAAAATGATATTTGGTGAATCCCAGGAAAGAAAAGTCACGGGAAACCACCTAATTACCAAGGCTTAATAGCCAGTGAATCGACAGTAAGGAGCTTGGTCCTGAGATCCTGTGGCATAAATGCGTGATTACGTTAACGCCCCACTGCTACTGGGATACTTTTGTGTTTACAGGCCTTTCTCCCTTATTGCTAGAGGCCTTCAAATCCCAGATAGTCAAAATCTCTATTCAGTGCTGCCTGCTGGGCGTTTAACAAGGGTCCTTGTAATGGGACTCAGTACAAGTACAAACATGAATGAAGAGTGCAGGGGCCACCACAGCACCACAGGCTGCAAGGTAGCCAAATGGAGGCAGCCGCAGAAAAGCAGGATAAAGTAGACAATGACCCTCGGCGCCTCAAGGCATTGCTTCAAAAGGTGTCAACACCAATTAAATTGTAAAGGCTCTGTCAGCTTCTGAAAAGTTATCTAGGCAGGGACAGAAAGTACAGAATCAAAGGGGCTGCAATGAGGTTTTGTGTGTCTGGCAGTAGAGCGGGCGTACACATGCTCCTGGCAGTGTGGGATCCGGCTGGGAGCCTCCCAAAGGCAGAGCCATGCTTGGGGTGGAAAAGAGGCAAGACAGCCAGTGTGGGGTCTCCTGTGCCACTGGTTTTTATCAACAGCGGGGGGAGTGTTTAATAACATGGACCAAGGTTGGTTAAAGAAAAGCTGAACATTTCTCCCCTGTCTCAGTCAGGGGTTAATACATTTGAAAACTGTATAACTGGATGTCTTCCCTGATAAATTCACTTTCTGTGTGCTCCGAGCATTTTTAATTTGCTTGTAATAAATACCAGCTCTCAAATTTATTTTATTCATTGCTGTGTAAATTTGCTCATTAGAAAAGGAAGTGGTGTTTTAGCAGCTAATTTCTTTTTGTGGTTAGATATGTATAACTCCTAAATTCTCATGCTGCCTTTCTCCTTTACTCATGGGACTGTGACAGAGTCTCATCCTGTTCTTTAAACGAAATGGTTGGAGGTGCAGGCTGGAGGTACATGTAGGCTTTACTCTGTGCCTTATTGTTGAGGCAGTTGTGATGCACACAGATGTGTACCGTGGTCTTTTCAGTACGACAGCCAAGATGTGGAGTAGTCTTGGGCACAAAAAAAGGGGGTAAAGACTCAGTTTAGTGCTCATATGTGCTAAGGAGGGGGAAGAAACACATGTCTTCTGTGTGTAGAGCTAAATTATTATGCAAGAAGGTGAAATGCTTCATTTATAAATCAGTTTAAATTGTTTGTACTAAAACAAAGCTTCTAACTATAATATTTATTCCTGTCTGTTGCTCATAACAAAATTGCAAAAAGCTGTCTATGCTCTCTTTAAAACCCAATTTAAAATGTGAATTAAACCAAGGAATTTAAATTGTTGTTTTTAGTCTTAGAGTTTGGTCACGAGGCATTGTTACTGCAATTCAAATGGCTGGGTGATGTTGATATTAACTCATCTTTGTAGGTTTACACAGCAAATCAAAGAGATGGTTCATATTTTTTGTACAGTGACTCCTAAATAATTGTTTTGCCAAATCCCCCTTGGTATTGTAACAAATTGTTTAATGAAAAAATCGATTTGGGAGGAGAAATCTGAGTTGAAAGGTTTGGGAATACTGTTTATATGAAAAGATATAGAACTAAGGCCTCATTGCAGCATTATTCTAAAGCCTTTTCCAGAAAAGCATGAGATTTTATGACAATAATATAAAATCAACAATCAAATTTGCTGGAATACATTCAACTATCTACAGACAATTTTTTTTCTCTGACTAGAAGTCTGGATGCTCTTTGTTTTTCAGTGTCTGACTATTATAATGTCTTTGGAATTCATAATTTTTAAATGTCCCAGTGCCTGAGAAATCAAAAGGGCACTTTCTGACAAAATTGAAGGATGCATCAGAAATATTCTAAGTGTCTTTTGCTGGGTAGCAGCTCAATTTAGCAAATATAATCTTTTGAAACTGGAGCAGAAGTACTTTGGGGGCTGTGTGGGAAGTCAGGCTGTATGTGGCAGTGTTAGGCAAATGGCAGAGGAAGGCTGCTGAGGATCCCCTTCTCTGGTCTTGCCAATACCAGATGCTTCCTGGTGTGTGAGAGGAGAGCAGGTGTGTTTTGTACCAGCTGTGAGGACGATTTCTCGAGTGTTTTGGGCAGTCAGCCATGCCCCGTGGCTGTCCCAGCTGTGCCAGTGGTGAGCAGCAGCCGGCTGGCCCGGCAGAGCGGCGGGGTGGGCTTTGGCACAAATACCCAGCTCATCTCTGAAACCCATCTGAAACTGAGCAGCTCCTATGAAGGGAAGAGCCTGTCCCTTTTCCTGCTCTTGTGGAAGAGCTGGCAGGGGAAGCTGGCCTCAGCAGCAAATTTCTTTCCATGTGTGAGGATTTCCAGGCTTTGCATAGGAGTCAGGACAAGCTTTTGGGATTGACACCACAGTGCACCTGAGGCAGCACCCATTACTGTAAGCACCTGAAATACACAGTGAGCAGGAATTGTGAGTACAGCTATGTGAAGGCAGCAAGGAGGCTGGGAGGGAAACAGCGGCATGCTGGGACAGGTGCTGATTAGTATTTCTCCACAAATGATGATGGAAATGTGGCTGTGCTTTGTGCAGGGTATGAAGAGAGGGATGTGCCAGAGCTGCCATATCTGCAGTCATCACAGGTGTTGCTGGCGAGTTCCTCCCCACAGGTGTTACTCACAGAGGAGGGGGATCATCGCCCCAGTTACAGCTCAGTACCAATTTCATCCTGCCCATTTGTCAGCTGCTTCTAGATAGCTACCAGGTGGGAGTGGAGAAGTGCGATTATCTCTCCCTCCCCTTAAAACGGTGTATTGCAGATTGCTGTCTTTCTGTGCAGCTGGGGAGAATCCATCCCAGCGCTGCTCTGCTGCTGGCTCAAAGGAAGCATAGCCGGGAGCTGGGCTGTGCTCCTGTCGGCCTCTGTGTCCAGGAGACAGCAGGGATCCTGTGCCTCACCTCCAAATTCCCCCAAGCAACTTGTAGCAGGTTCTCCAGTTTACAGGAGAAAAGGATTAGTGAGCAGAAGTCCATGTAATTATGGCAGGAGAGTAAAAATTAGTATGGTTTTTCTGAGGTTTGGGGCAGAGTTCCTCTGTCTAATGCTGGTGTGCTTTGTACTGATTAATTTCTCATGTGGAACAAAAGAGCTGAGAGGGAAGATATCATTTCCATATAGCATTTTGCTCTATAAAGCAAAAGCATTGAAGAATGGTGAGAGCGTCAATTTTGTTGGTAAATAACATGATCAGCATTGCAATTTATGCCCTTCTGTGGACATCGAAAGAAATTGTGCAAAGCGATCATGATTTTACTGCAAAGATAAAATCATGCTGCTTCTTTAAAGAATTGTCACGTGTGGGCATTCCTTGGGATTTAGGAAAATTCCTCCGCCTCTCGTGGCCAGGGAGGAGAGGCAGGACCGTGCTGTCCCCCGGCCGGCAGGAGGGGAGAGACTCCTGAGCGTCCGAGGGCTGCTCCGAGTGCCCTGCCTTTGTGCTGCCGCACAGCACAGAGCAGGTTTTACATGGCTGAATGCCTTGTAAACTCTGTCACTTCAGGGTATCGCCCACTTAAACAACATCCTCATCATTTTTCTTAGGAAATGATCTGAGACAAAATATTGAATTATTTAGAGTACCGCTGGGAGAGGGAATTGATTCCTTGCTGTATCAGAGAGAAATAGCTTCTCTTTTGAGGCTTGATCCAAAGCCTGGAGAAGTCAATGAGAATCTTTCCATTGATTTCAATAGGCTTTAGATCATGCTCTTATTCACTCATCAGCTATTTCACTTTAGTTTGAACAAAACAATGCAGCCTTTCATTGCAAGATAAAGTTTGCTGTACCTAAAGGAAATACATTCTGTCCTGTTCTGCTGAATATAAAAATCACTTATGGCCTGCCGAAATAAGTAAGTAGCAAACAGCTTCTTAACACTTCTGAAACTTAAATTTATCCCCTATGCATCTGGAATTTTTCCTAACATGTGCAGAGCCTACCTGCATATGTACATTTTGAACTCAATATGCAATCTTGTGATAGCGTTTTCTTTCTTTGTAATTAATTCCTGTTGTTTAGAATCAGAAGACACATTTACTTTTTCACTTTCCAGGCTTTCAGATGTGTTTCAGCCTCTTTGCTACCAAAGGAAAAACTGGAGTAGACTTTCATTAGTTTCTACTTTCTATCCTGTTCCTGGGAAAGTCAAAATGTAGCATCTCTGTTGGACAGCACTGAAATTTTCCATTTTGACACCAAGTCTGAAAGGAGTAGCCAAACTAGGCAGGGCTTCTGCAGCTGCTGGCAGCTTTACCAGAAGCCTTTTTAAAAACAGAGATGCAAAAGTTATTTTTTGGAATGTCTGACTTACACCCTCTCTTTTCTTGTGTCATGCATATTTAACCAAAATTTAGCAACATGCAAAACCCACCATTCCTATGTGTGCTTTCACAAGGGAGCCCGAGAACAGATCCATAGTCCAATCTCAGCTTGCCATCTATATAAAATGACTCAAAAATGGACCTAATACAAAAATATAATATGAAAATAAATAACAGCGAGTGCCACGCTCAGCTTTAGACCTCTTAGGAGGTGCTGGAATCAGGAGCAGGGTGGATTCCTTGTTGACCATGGAAAGTGTGCCTGCTTTTGAGTGCAGGCAGCAGAACACACCTGAGAGCTCTTGTGAGGTTGATGGGAATACAGCGTGGGGGGGACAATTAAGACAAGGTGACATCCCTGCTTTGTGACTCAGCCTGCAGGGATGGCTGAGGGCTTGGGCACCCCTAGGGCAAGCTGGAGCCCTGGGGAGGGGCCAGAGACCCCAGCCAGCCTGGGCTCTGCAGCAAGAAGCACAACTTACAGAATTATGTTTTATTTCTCAGGAGAGCAATCTTTTCACTTTAACAATTCAATGTTTGCAGTAGGTTTTGCTTCTTATCTTGAAGGAGATATTTTCAGCTATATAATTGTTCTCTTATCCAGAGGGACTCTAAACAGCAGAGTTTTAGCATGCCCCACAATGTTACTCAGAAAATTAGTTGTATCAAATTGTAAGCATTTCGAAGTGTAAAGAAATCAGGAAAGCAAGGTGAGGTTATCACAGCAGGGACAGAGACAGTGTGTTAAAGCACCACCCATGAAAACTCCTGCTTTTGGGAGCTATCTCCACAGTCACAGGTTCGTGAAGAATTATGTACCCTTCAAAGAAAAAAAAAAATTGAAAGTATTGTCGATATTGTCCTACATGTAAATTAATGGGAAGACTGGACTGGGTTGAGGTTATTTTTGTTTTTAAGATGTGTGAAGTGAAAGTTGAAAGAAGAAAAGCAGAGTGTAGTTTCAGAAAAATGCCAGCCAATTTTCATAGCCAGAGGGTTTCTGTCAGGTAAGAGGAAAAATAATATCTCATGTAAAATTCTGAAGTTTTATAAATATTTAATAATACCAAAATATCCATCAGAATCAATCACAGAATTGGTAATGGGAGCACATTTAAATCTTGATGCAAGTTCCACTGAAGGTAATCTGATTGCTTGCACTGATTTTTTAGGGAATGAGGAGAGCGATGGAGATATTGCCAAAGATTTTGGGAAAGAAACCAAGATATTTCAGTTAGCAGTCCACCCAGCTTGGTAGTAACAGGGCAAGACATGGAGGCTGCAATACTGAGAGATGTTGCTGAGAAATTCTGAGAGCCATTTTGGGGGGAATTTATCCACTCCCTTTGTCAGTGAACTTCATCCCTCTGCTGAGTGCTAGCAGAGAGCCTGTTTTGTATTTCAACATTTCTGATGCTGCAGAGAGTGGACTACAGCCTGTTAGTATGATATAAGTGTTGTTGCTAGCTTTATTAACATAAAGGGAAAGATATTAATCCTTTTTGGATAGGATAATTAATCTTTGAAACCCTAAACTTTCCAGGATGTGATTATTTAGGCAAGTGAAGCAAAAGGATATAAACTGTTAAATAGCACAATAATATTATAGAAAGTTTCATTTTCAGTTATTTTAATTGAAACTCTGAACCAAGCACATTTATTCTTAAAAAAATTCTTCAGCATTTCAGATGATAGTTATTTCTGTTACCTCTTTATATCTGGAACTTACTGGCAGGAATCTTTGTCATTTTTGTAGTTTCTCAAATCTGCTTTCTCTTTAAGTAGGTGATGGTTTAGCAGATAAAAAAAAAAAAGTTTCTTTACAAGAGCAAGGACAAGGACAGGAGGAGTTGTGGCAAGAGAGAATGGTGAGTTTATCTTCCTACCCCTCCCCTGCACAAGCCGTCTCTTTCCCCTTGATGCTTCCCTTGCACTGCAGTAGAGATTAAGGAAAGCAGAGCAGCTTTCAAAACAAGCTGACAAACCTAGTCTCCAAAGCAGGCTGCCTGTATTCTGAGACATATTTTCTACTAATTAATTGTCTTTTATTAAGAATTTTCTATCCATGCCGGTAACTAAAGTTTGCAGTATTTGAACTAAGCGTTCTACACGGATACACAGGCAGACTGAATGTATAGCAAAATAGCTTTATCATAAAACTGAATTTATTATTTCCTTGAAATATGAGAGTAAGAAGAAGATTACAAGACCTAAAAAAAAAAGTTTGAAGACGTGTGCCTGAGTGTGTGGATAACCAGTAAAGAGTCAAACTGAATTTCCTGGGAGTCACCAGCAGTGGCTGGGGCTGAGCCAGCCTGGTGCTACGGCTGTGCTGAGATCTCTCTGGGTAAGAGCTCACAGGCTGGGAAGCACTTGAGTCTCTTAACAGCACAAAGCCAGATCTCTGATTTGTTTGCTTGTAAAATTTCTCCTTCAAAAAGAGAAAAGTTCAGAGAATTCAGTGGAGTTATAAATCTGCCAGTGACTGGTATTTTTATAAATACAGAAAGAAATGAAAGATAATACTAGACTCAGAGATGTCTCTTTTTTTTGTTGTTGTTGGTTTTTTTTGTTGTTTTGGTTTTTTTTGTTTGTTTGTTTTGTTTTGTTTCTTTGACTGTATTATAAACTTCAGTAAAACTGTGATTAGCCCTGGCTGTTTGCATATCTTGACAGCTGTGGATAGATACTTTGTTATCCATTTGTAAGCTTAAAACATTAAATAAATGAGCTGAAAAAAGGGTATTTATTTTACTATTCCCTATTATACATTTATACTTGGTAAATTGGAAAGCTATCTGGGTTTTTTTACTCGTGTTTTTAGGACAGTGTTCCTCCCAGGACTTGTAGAAACTAACCTTTCGGTTAACATTACAGTTTTAAATGGAAATACTACTAGACCATCTGACAGAAATTTTGATGGAGATGAAATTACCTTAAGTTCTTTCCTTCCTGTATAAGGTTAAATCTTACTATCATTTAGATTAAAGATGTAAATACCTCCATATGAAAACAAACCATATTGGATTTTTTTGCTTTTTTTGCATATAAGAAAGAAATTATATGGGGAAGGTTTAAAAATCACTTGTTAAATAGATGCTTCACAGCCGTGATTTTGCTTATGAACAATGGCTAGAATTCTGCATTGTAATTACTGGTTATTAGAATAATTTTTTCTAAATAATCTGCTTCTTTTCATTGTATTATATGCAGTTATTTTCATTAGAATTTACAATTAGTGAGTTTGCGGAGTTGAAATTACTTGGTCTTGGGAAATATTTCATAATTACAAATATTCATACATCCGTCCTCCTATCTTTGGCATGTTCAACTTAAAAATTTCCTTATTTTTTGTTGATGAATAATATTCACATTTGGTTGGGTCAACACTGCTGACTTAGACCCACTGCTGTTTTCAGAAATAAGACTATGAATTTTTTGCTGCTGGAGTCCATTTCTAGAAGGAGACCTAGATCATTAGCTGACAGGAAATGGCACAGTTACTTTGAAAACAATTTTTACTAATTGATTATCTGGCTGATTCAATTTCCAGTCTTGGCTCCCACTTGGATCAGCTGCGATATTATCTCTCAATATAACTCATGGTTAATTTTTACTGAAACGATATCCCTATGAAATTTCTATTTGTGCAGCAGACTTAGTATTTATCTATCTATCTTGTTAAAATCTAAAATAAATTGGGGCAATCCCATCCCACATTCAGGAAAGTGTCCTATTTTTGGTCTCCATGCCAACTCTCTGGAGAAGTGTCTACTATTTTGTACCATCATTATGAGTACACTCTCTTGTTACAGATAATAAACCTGCTCTCCTTTCTATCGCCCTAGTCTTTTAATTTAAAAATTGTTTCATTTTTACTACACTAATGTTATTCTCACCAGCTTGGCAACCCTGGGATAATAGCATAAATCAGCGAATTATTATTTTTGTTTAAGGCATTTCTAATTTTTAATTAAAAAGAAAACTCAGACTCTTGCTGATCACCTACAGGATTGTGACTCTCCATGGTTACCTGTCACTCAAAGAGATCTAGCTCTGAGGAATGCTAATTAGCACTGGTAAAGCACTGGTAATTGAACTGTGGAGACAGCCTGCAGAAGGAGGCTGTTTGCATTCAGCACCGCTTTGCCATTTAAATGGATGAGTACAGTCATGAAGGTATGGTGGATAAAAGCAAAAAAAGCACTCAGGCTGTAATTTTTCATTTTGACTTCAAAGTTGTTTACCAAAGTGTTTCCTAGAAACGAGTGCCCGCACCAAAAAAGTGTCAGGCGTAGCAACTTCACTGACAACCCACGCCTACAGAGTGCACAATGCCCTTCATCTCCAGCTGCCCTCGGTGCCTGGAGCAGCTGCCTGCAGCACTGGAGCTTGAGATGCTGCCTGGGATGACCCACGCTGCTCCCCACTCAGCGCTGGCGTTCCAGGCCAGAGATTAAAATTAAGGAAGCACCAAATTGAAAACAAGCCACAGAAAAACCCTGAAGGAAATTAGTGTTCCCACTGTGGTTGATGGCTTTTCCAGATATTTACTTGACTCCCAGTGCTGTGATATCCATGTGAGTAAGGCACCTTCCATTATAGTCTTCACAGGGTGTTCAGAGGCTTGCTGAGGTGAGGCAGAATGTCTCTTGGCACAGTAGAAGTAAAACTCAAGGGCAGGCCGATTGTCTGGCACCTTCAGATGGGTTTGATTATCCTCTGAAGGTAAATACTCAGCAGCTCCTGAATATCTAACACTTTTAAAAGCACCCCAAAAGTGGGGTAGCCATGTCATGTTGATCTTTGTCATCTCTTTGCTTATGTGATCTCTGTTTCATTTTCTGATATACAGCTTAAAGTCTCAAACTTTTCCCCATGCCTTCGAAGACTTGTATGTTTCTTTAGTTTAGCAAATATAAACAACCTCATTTAAAAGTACGAAGCTCTACAATGCAACCCTTCCATGAGTCGTTTGACACTATTTTAAAATGTGCCATTCTGCTAACAGAATCATAGAATATCCTGTGCTGGAAGGGGTCTACATGGATCATCAAAGTCCAGCTCCTGGCCCTGCAGAAGGCAACCCCAAGAATCACATAATATGCCTGAAAGTGTGGACCACATGGATGAAATTGATGTTTGTTTTTTTCTGTTTGTCAGGTAAGGAGGTGCACATTTTAGTACCTGCAAGATCATGAACTGGTCATTTGATTAACTGAAGTGAGTATTTGCAGCACATGACAGTTATACATTAATAAACTGTGTTTATTTCAGAGACATACTAACTTAAGTATTTCAGGATACTTTTGAGTAAAAAAGCAAAGATATGATAATGCAGGAAGTTTCCAGGTGTTACCACCACTGAGGACTTAAATTTGAAATCCCGTTTCCCTTGAGTGGAAGAACTGGTCTATTATCAATAGATGAAATGGACTTCAAATCTCAATGAGTCCAGGACTTCATGGAGACATTTCAGTGTGTGAAACTGTCCAATGGGTAGCATGCAAATGCTACCTTTATGTATCCCCACCTTTGCTTTTATTTATCAAAAACTGTGTGAGATGTTCTTAGTGGGTTTTTTTATTTATTTTAGCTGCTTTGTGGAAAACAGTATGGATGCACATTTTCCATGTTATAAGGAAACAAAATGGTTGATATTTTCATGTTCATATGCTGGCACATTCACCATGTTTTTTTCTCAAGGCATTTCACAGGACACATCATCTCTTTTAGCTGTTAACTGTGGCCTGTGCCAGCTGGGTGGAGAAGGACACACATATCTTTTCACACGATTCACACTTTGCTATTCAAAAATACTAGGGGAAAAATTCACATCCCAAGATGTTCTCAGGAGTATAATGGCACATCACTGGCTTTTAAGATGAATCGTGTCAGGCTGTTGCCTTGGGAGCACTGTCTTTTTTCACTTATTTGCAGGCTGGGTCTGAAGGGGGTATTGTCTTCCTCTCATTTGTGTCAAGCTGTTATGTGCTTAGAAGTTCCTCATGACTCTTTGTCTCTGCCAGGACCCCGGTGAAACGTGGGCAGGGTGCAGTGTGTGTTCAATACAGGGAATTGTTCAGGGTCCAGACCCAAAGGGAAGGGCACAGGGCAGCCGAGCCCTTCAGTGGTCATTTTGCAGCATGGCATGTTTCCCCTAGTGGTGATGCCAGGCTGAGCATCTTCACTGTGGCACTCCTTACCAGGAATGCCTCAGGGGGCTGTGGAGCTTTGCTGCTTCTCACTGTGACTGGGCACCTGCTGGAGCCTCTGGCAGCTGTGCCCACATCTCTGTGTGCTGGCAGGCACCTGAAGATCAGAAGGAAGATTGGCCCTAGTTCACAGCTGTCAGTTAAGCAAGCAAAGAAAATCAGTCTCAGATAAGAGTGCTCTGACTTAGCTACCCCAAAAAAAGGCTGTGAAGTAATTTTGATGGTTGAGGCACCCAGTTCTCAAATACATGACATTATCTGTCCCCTAATTTTGAAAGCCTCCTAGTTAGGACATAGGTTGGTGCCTATGAAGACCATATAGAGCCTTCACTGGGAATAGGGAGCCATAGCTGACAAAGGAATGAGAGATGCTGCATCAGGGTCTCCAGAGGCACACGGGCTCCCATGAGCCAGTGCCTGGCTTGCAGGTGCTCCTGTCTCTGCAGCCCATCATGGTCTGGAACAGTGGCACAGCTCTTGGGTTGTGGGTTTTGAGACTAGACCAACACTAACCTACCAGAAAATAGACATTAAGGTCATTTCAATCAGATAGTGACCACTGCATGTCCCAGCCATCTAGCAGGGTGAGCTATTGTAGAAAAGACCTATTTTTGGAGATCTGTGATAGCACATGCATCACTGCAGGTCACCACATCCACCTCTGCAGCACTGCAGATAAAATGCTATGTTGAAACAAAGAACTTCTTCCTTTGTGGCTTGAAGGTAACACTGTTGCATCAAATGTGGTTTTGCTGCTCTTCTCTGTCTCCAGAGTATTACAGTGGTTAGACTCACACAAAGGAACTGAGTTTTGAGCTCAGATAGCTTCTAAATTTGCAAACCATTTGCAACTGTCAGCATCAGGTGCATTTAGCAGAGGAGCCATATTTCTGTGCGGAATGTGCTAACATGGAATACTGGAGCAAAAGATATCTTGTTTATTCTGATCAGTGTTAAGAAGAAAAAACATTTGAAACAGGAAAATTAGACAGTGACTATTAAATTGGCATTCTGCCTCTACTGACTTGCCAGAAAAAATATCATTGCTACTAACAAACCCAAAGGCAAAAAGAACAGGTGACTTACCTGCTGTCACTCAGCATGTGACAACCAGAGAGAAGACACTCGTTGTCCTAAACCCATGCCCAGTCCATTAGCTCAAGTTTCCTGACATGTAGGCTGTTAGCAGAGACAGATAATAGGAGCAAGAAAAATATCTGATGATTCATTATTTTTATCTGCCTAATCTTTTCCAGGGCAGAAAAGACTTTTGCTCCTTAGAACTTGTCTACAAAGCAATATTTGCTGTTACAATTATGTCAGTATAATAATTATATTGCATTCAAAGCGATTTAATCTGAACTGCAGATAAATACTTCAGTACTAAGAGTTGCATCAGTGTGACTGTAGCAGGTTAGTGCGCTGTTACAGGCAGGAATAATTGCCTCAGTAAATCTCCCCTTTGTTGACAGACCCTTGGACCAGCAGAGTAATACCCATTTCCCATAATCTCAGAGCCACATCTCAGAGCACCAACTTGCCCCCAGTGCCAATGACAGCAACAGCTGGATTTTTGAGCAGTGGTTTATGCAGACACCCCTAAAGCAACATGTGGCTGGATTTCACCCCCGTGGTGTGCTGTATGCTTGGGTGCCTTGTTTTGTGAATTGGGCCAAGCAAATGCACACGATGTGCTCCACAGGACAAGCCAGCACAAAGGCACAGCTGGTTTTGCACCAGCAGTGATTTTCCACTACTTTTTAAACCAGATGAAAGGTTGCAGTGTGTCCATTTAATTTGAATGCAGAGAGAATGCTGGAGGCTGGATCCTTTGCTCCTGTAAATAGGCATTGCTCCATTCTCTTTGGTGCCTTTGTGTTATGCTGTCACCTGGAAGCATTTGGTTTATTTCTCTGGAAAAAATCTATAAATCTTTCTGTTTTTTCAAGTGAACACTAAGTAACTGTATCAGTTTAAAAATAGCTTAATATGAGCACTAAGAAACCTTTCTCTGCTGATTGCTAACAAACCTGAGTTTAGTTACATGTATATTTGTATGCTCTTATCAGTAGGGTTTTTGGACACAGTGGCATTTGAGATGAGCTGAACTGAATGTCTGTGCAGGCACCCTGAGCTGCATGTGCAGCAGTGCTGCTCATGTCACATCCTGCCAGGCTCCAGGCAGCTGCATGCCTCAATGCTGGGGTGGTCATTGCCCGACGTGCCAGCCTGATGGAAGTCATTATCCTTTTCAAATGGAGTCTACTCCAGTAGGGGAAAGGCAGGTGCAATATTTAGAGCTGCTGTGTCCCTCAAACTATTGCTTTTTGGGGTGTTCATGTGATGGAATAAGTGTTCCCTGGTGGATGACTGCTGGAGGCTGCTGGGCAGCTGGAGTTTATGGTGATGTGCTGGGGGATGCAGCTGCAGCCAGAGAGCTGCTCATCAGCGACTGCCATGCTGCACTGGGAGAGGGACACCACCCCAGCCCCCTGGAGCTCCCCTACAGCCTTGTTCCCTACCAAAGTCAGCAGGCAGCAATGTGTGACTTCAGCAGGTGCAGCCCCATGCAAAGCCACTTAATGCTAGAATATTTGCATTTTGTTGTTCTGTGCTGTTAGAGCAGATCTTGCCCCATCACCTTTATTACTGAAAATTTAGCCATTTGATTTGAATATCACACTTCCTCTTCTGATTGTTAAGCCATTCCTAAAATAGACTTGGAAACCAATTTGCAGTTTTGTCCCTGGAGCTCTTACACTGGCTGTGGGACAAAGGGCTTTGTGTCAAAGAGATATGTATCTCCAGTACAGACTCAAAGAAAAAATGATAATAAAACACTTTAAGGAATGTATTTCACAGTTTATCCTTGGTGTGAATTGTTTCTTACACTGTGAACTTTTTGGACCATAGGGCTGAGAATTTTCCTTCAAGTCTGTCCTGGTTTACAACCAATAAAGACCTCAGAGCAGACAAGGCAAAGCTTCTCCTCTGAACTCTAGAGAATGTGGAAATGGAGCTCTAATGAGTCTGTCTGTCCTGTGACAGCTTTCCTAGCAAAACAACAAACTGGCCATGCTCTGGTTGAGGATTGGAAACCCTGAGGGGACTACTAATATGGCATGTACTCACTTCCTGATTAACTATACCTGCTGAAAAAGCTTTTTTGTTCTTGGGATCTTATGAATTGCTCCAGTCTGAAGGATTACATTACAGAGCAGTTCATCAGTATGGCATTTCCTGGAACATATTTAAAGAAATATGGTGCAAGTGCATATATTGGCATAAAGTCTTCAACCTTCCTGTAAATGAAATATTACCAAACCCAGAAAACAACCCCCACAAAGAAAAAAGACCCAAACCATTAACAGTCTCTGAGTTGTCTAAAACTAGGTGTGGACTAGGTCATAAAGTGCATTTTGTTGGTATGATACTTTTAGCTTGCTTCTGAAATCAGTTCAAATTGCTGTTATGCAGCTATATGTTTCTGGGTTAATGCTGACATTAGCTCAATGTTCCATTGGAGGAGTTAGATGCTTCTTTGCAATAAAATGCAGATTTTTGGCAGGTTGTCCACAGCTCTGTGGTTGCACAGTTTGAAGGTGTCCATGCCACTCAGGTTGAGTTCACTAGACTCTGGTACTAATCTGAGGGAGAGCTCCTACAGTTTTGTGAATATATTTCAACCCTCTGGCTGTTCCACAGCCTGGGTACCTTTGGAGGATTGTTGTATAACTAACAGGTAGATATGAAGCCTTCTGAGACTGTTGGCATTTATTTCCATCACCTTCTGTGGAAGTCTCTGCTGCCAGGTGACTTCTTTCCCTGTGCCATGTGCAGCCCTGCAAGAGGAGGTGCAGTAAGGCAAGAGCAGCTGCAGAGGTGAAGGGAGCACAGGTTGAGAAGGGCCCTGGAGGGACTGAATGTTTTGGAGCACGGAATGCAGATGGAGAACTTTAAAAAAACACATTTTCAGACTTTAGTTATAAATCAAAATATGTAAGTAAGCTCTTGAGAGAAGGTCCAGCAAGCAAAAAGCTGTTCACAAAGAAATATCCTCGATAATTTTAAACTGGGGGAACTGAAGAGAGTTGTGGGTTTGGTGTGGTTGCTTATCACCAGAGATAGTGGCTAAATTGCAATACAATCTGATTGATTCAGCCTTGTTTTCTTCATGTGAAATATTAATGAAAATTCATGCATTCCATGTTTACATTTGTCAGATAAAATTCTCCCAGAATTACTTAGCTCCACTTCTAAGGGCTGAGCAGCAGTGCTTACAGTGAAAATGCTGCTTTAAGCTCAAGACCAGTTGTTGCAGCTCTCTAATATTATAAAAGCTGTCTAAACAACAAGCAGCTGCAGGTACAGGAAAACTGGCAATATCAGCAGTTGAGAAAGCCATGGAGTGGTGTTAAAGGCACGTCCCTCTCTGCTGAGGTGTGGTGGTGGCAGCAGGGGGGTGCCAGCCTCACGATTCCCCCGCGGGAAGCAGAAGCTGTGCGGAGGGACACGTGCTCCAGGGGTCCCGAAGATGTGTTTCAGTCACTAGCCTAAACACAGCCTTTCTGGCTAAACAAAATCCCCAGAGGTATCCTACTAGTGACACAAGCAATGTTAACATTCCAAAGCCATGCTAAAGAGTTTTGTTTTCTCCTTTTTTAAGCTGCTCATTTTTAAAGGATTGTGTCCAACTTGTAGCTAGAAGCAAATTGTATTGAAAACCTGTTTTGGTGAGGAGAAAAGTATAAGGGAAACAGTCCTGTATTGATAATATATGAAGTAAATGTGAATGAATGAAATAAATTATTTAATATTGCTGCTGGTCACTTTTCCCTTGCAACTGAATTGTATAACATCAGCTCCCTGTTGTTTGAGCAGAGCAGCAGTTGCAGCCAATATATTTCAGGCCGACTCCCAAGCAGGTGGGTGGCTCCTGTTTTTATAAGTTTCTCTTCTGTTTTCAACAGGCACAGGATGCTGTTTTAGTGATGCTGTTTTAGTGATGCTGTTTTAGTGAAGATGTTGAGTATGGCCTACAGAATCTTTGGCACCAATTAACGATTATTTTTTGTCTGGTGGGGGTTAGAGGCCTTACGTTTCAACTAAGACCCCACAATCCTTGATATCTTGCAAACATAATGTCTTTCTTCTACATGGGCTCAGCCTTCTGACCATGGAAATCATCAGAGGAACCTCCTTGCAAGCTCAGAGGTTTGGGAGTGGGAAATTGGCAACAGGACTATGCCAGCTGTCTGGGGCCTTTCCTGCCCTCATGTTTTGAGAGTAAGTAAATAATGAGGAGGAACAGGAGGATGGATTCATACCTGAAGGTCTTTGGAAAGTGGGGCACAGAGAGACTGCCTACAAATACAGTTAATTTTCTAGTATTAAGTAATTACTATTGTCACTTCCATTTTACAGGCAAGAGATGGAAAAGCTACATAAAAATTCAAGATTACCATTGCAATGTTCCTGACAGAGCTGAGAGCAGATCAGAAGATCCCTGAGTTTTGTACCAGCCTGAGGGATGCTCCAAAGAGGAAGGGAGGTAGTAGCAGCACACCAGCAGTAGAGCTGTAAAGTGAGCAGTGCCGTCATCCCCATGTAGTACTGAATTGAAAGCAGTAAGGAAACTTCCCACACCTACAGCCAACATGAACCATTGCTCCACATAAGTAAATGTTTTTTATTCAATATAAAGAAGCAGTAAGTTGCTTTAATTGGATCTTGAACTTATTTACCAAGATTTTGAAATTTTGCTGTTCACCCTTGCACATTGTGCCATTCCCAGCACAAATCTGGGAAAGGCAATAGCAAGGATGAAGTTTTCCATCTGAGTCAGACCAGGGGTTTGTATTCATGCCTGAAGCAAAAGTGTCTTCCCTCTTGTTTGGGAAGATATGATAGTCAGCGGATGATACAGACAGAGAAGACCTCTAGTTTTCCCTTTTTCCCCACAGTTCTTTCCCTGTCTGTGGAAAACATAGCTTTTTTCCTGGCACTAGGCCTGGAACAGTAGTTGAGTCTCTTAGGTGACAATCCGAAATCTCTCATTAATGTCTTCCCAGCCAAAATATCTTTCATGGGTCCATGTAAGCACAGAAGAGTATGAAGAGCATCTGGAGGAAAAGATACTCATGTGCAGAGGGCTCTGCTGTGGTGGTTTGGGTGTACTGTTGAAAGGGCAGGTGTGGGCTCATGATGCCTCCTGTCCTTTGGGAGAATGAAGTTATTACCAAGTTAGAAGTGTGTAAGTGACCTATGAAATCTCCTTTGATTTACACCAAACAATTATTTTCCTTTCTTTTTACCACTTAGAACTGAACCACACTAGTACAGCTGGAGGGCAGGCAGGAGTTATGTTTTTTACAGAAAGAAAGAGTTAAAAAGAATTGGATTCAAAGCAATTCTACTGTTGTTTTCCAGTCCAGTTTTCAGACTGGAAACTGGCTGAAAAGTGAATGTGCAGCTGGACACGAGGTTGTATGGTCCATGATTTTTAGAAGAGCCACAAGCGATTTTCCATCAGAGTGTTGGTACAGACAGCAAGACTTCCACAGGGATTTGCTCCAGGTCTTCCCCTGTGCCTCTTGCAGGTGTCATGGGGAAGCCTGGAATATCTGAGCCTCAGGGATGATTTAATTCCTTGCTTCTGCCCTGTCATTTAATCTCCATTGTTCTGCCTCTTCCCTGTGAATATGGCTTCTGACAGTATGTTCGCTGCCTTCTCCATCAAGATCACTTGTGCCTTGCTCCAGGGACAAGTGACATAAAGCCCTTCTTGCTCAACAAACAAGGCCCCTTTTGCTGCCATTACAGAGCTCTGACTGAATGCAAAACCCAAGCTGGTATTGCTCATACTTAATCAGTTGTGTCACTGCTGAGAAATTGGTAATTCCTGAGTTGTGCCATCTAGGCAGGCTAGGAAAATAGTAAGGAATGGCCCAGGAAGAAAAATCACTTTGCAACAACTAGATGTGCAGAGTCTGAAGTGGCAAAAATTTACAGCATCTGCTCCTTGGGCTTGAGACAAGACGACTCCATGCAATGCAAGGTAAGCTCATCTTTTTACTGTTGTGCTGCTTTCCTCTGTAAATTTTAAACACCAGAGTTTTCACTTCTGTGCCATGGTTGAAACTGTTGATTGAATGCTCTCTTCTTGTAGGGAAAATTTCTGTTTTTTTCATGGTAGGACTATTGCTTCTCAGAGCAATACTTCTGTTACTGCACATTTTAATTATTGCTCATTGAGAACAGGATAAATGAAGCTTGAAGTCCATAGCATTAAAGCTATCCACAGACAACCTGTGTCTGTTACTGTGCTTAGATGATGTCAGCAGCGTACCATTTACCTAACCTATAAATGTCACTGATGTGATGTGTGCCACTGAAGAAGATTTGGGGAGAAATTCTAACACACAGCAAAAGAAAGAAACCTTTAAGGAACAGATGGACAGGCAGGATTTTCACACTCACTGTTCATATGTAAGAACATGGAGAAGCCCATATTTAAGGCAGCAGATTTTTGCTGGGGGTGAGCACATCTTTCACATCCCTTGGTGCCTGTGCCAAGGAGCCACCTTCCCATGGCACACCATACCCACAGCAAAGCCCTGTGGGAACCTGGGTGGGTGTGGAGAGGTGCCAGGTGGGTGCCAGCTCCATGGCTGCCATGAGAGTTATCCCACCAGCAGGGGCTGGGATGAGCATGGCTGGGCCAGGAGAAGGGCAGACACACAGACAACACTGGAGTGCTCCTTTGAGCAGAGCATGCTTCCTGCCTCTGCTGGAGCCGTGGGCTCATGCTGTGTTCCTTCGGGGATGTAGGGCACTGGAGAGGGACATGGGGAGGCTGCTACAGCCAGCCTTTGAATTCCAAGTAGAAATTTTGCTGTTTGAGTGGAAGAAAATGTCTTGCAAACTCTTGTGCACTTGCCTGCTCTCAGCCTGTGCTTTGCTGAGTGGGCTCTGGACCCCTGTGACTCTGCACCCATGCTGCAGCAGCTCGACCTCTGCATCTGCAACTCTGCCAGAAGTTGCATCTGCAACTTCTGCTCTGAGCTCTCTGCTCTGCTGCTCCCGGGTCCTCCTTCCAGCCCAGAGGTGCTGTTCAGAGTAAGAGGAGGTCAGAAGGAAAGTTGGGATTTTTTTTTTTTTTTTTTTTTTTTTTTTAAATCGTTTCAGATTTGGAGGTTTTTTTGGTTTGGTTTTTTTTGGGTTTTTTTCCATCTCACAGTCAGCCATGAGACAATGTAGGTCAGTGACAGGGCAAGGCTGGGGACATTATAGGTGTAGCTGCTCTTTGTGCATCAGGGTGCCACACAGCATGTTCTGCAGCCTGTTTTATTTTTGGAGGGGTGGCGTGAGGGGAAAGTTACACCCTCTGAATTTAATTTCCGATTTATGTGTGTCAAGTAGGGTGTATGTTTTTTTCCTTACCCCCCCCCCCCCCCTCCCCTTTTTAGGGGATAAATTTATACTTCTTTCTGGTCTCCATCTATTTGACGAATTCATGGTGCCATCTGCTGATTAGAGATGGAATTAGCATTGAGTCCTGGTCGGGGATAACATTCTGCACTACAATTCAAAATAGAATTTAATTGTGATTAAACAATATTTTCAAGCATGGAAAGCACAAAATGTGTGGATTTTTTTTTTCCTCACCAGAAAAGTTCAGAAACTCTAAATTGCCTTGGCTACTCTGGCATTTATTTCTGTCTTTGCAGGAGTTGGAATAAGATCCATACCTCCTAGTTGTCATTCCACAGTGGAGGCTGAAGGATTTCTCCTTGCCCCTGTGCTCAGAGAATTTGTTTATTTCTGCCCCTGCTCTCTACCTCAGACTGAGAAATAACTTTTGAAAACATTCTGAGACTTTTGGAAAAAGGGAAGATTATGGTTTTTTCCCTTTTAAAAAAACCCAGCAGTAACAAAACCCAGAAGATCAAAATGTATACTTTGAGTTTGTGAAGAGGACAAATTCTTTTCCCTTTTTATCTGGAATCAGCAATAATACACAATATGATCACATGGGCAAATCTGCAACTTAAAAACCCCAAACAAACAAACAAACCACCAGTGACTGGAGAAAAATTGATCTTGGCTGTCTTTACATACATTATTTCTAAATTTCAGATTTCCAAAAGCCCCAAACCTCTTGACTGGGAAACAAATAAATAATTTGCCGGTTCTACTGATAGTACATGAACAGGAATGAGCTTTGCTCCTGCAGATCTCTCCTCCAGCTGTCTCATGCTATTATTGTCTTTTCTGAGCTGACTGCTCCTTCTCTCCCAAACTGCCTATTTCTCCTGAAGCAGCAATCTCTTCAGGAGTTTGTTTCCTGCCCCCAGGCAGATGCACAGCATCACCAACCTAAGAGTCTGGCAGTCAACCTGGAAAACAGGGTATGGGGCTAGAGTTGGAGATCCAGGACACCTCCATCCCCAGGTGGCTGTTGTCTTTTGACAGGCTGTCTATGAAGAGTGAGCAATAGAAAATGTGTGGGAATCAAGGGGAAACATCTTTCAGATGTGTAAGTACTTCACTGAATGCAGAAGAGCTGAAAGGCTTAATTGAGATACTTTTGGCTTTGCTTCTGAAGTATCTGGTTATTCTTCCTTTAGAAGAAAACACAAAATGTATTCAAAATGGCAAACATTTTCCACGTACGCTTTTAAAGCACAGCCCCTTTTCTGTCCTTTTTCTGTAGGCACAGTGATTGCCCATAATAGCTTGCCAGTGTTCCTAAGGTTAATAGATAAAATAGATAAGAGATAATAGTGTTCCATGTAGCAGTGCTTTAGGGAATACTGTGAATATTGAGGTAATTGGAGAAGTCTGTAACGGGGAACAGGGGGTCACTGAAGAGAAGTCAAGGTAAGATTAGAAAAGCTGAGCTGCAGATCTCTGGAATACTTGATAAAGGTCAGAACTAGAGGCCACCAGATCACTTTCTCTTGAAATACAGAGTCAAATAAAAAAAGGAGAGGGTAGAACTAGAGCAGCACCCATTATTTCTGACATCTAATTATTGTATACATGTTGTTATTTTAATAGGATTAGCCAGCAGCAATAGTAAAGCAGAAGTCCCTTTCCTTTATATACCTGAGAGATCAGTCTGCCTACCAGCAGTGCAGTGGCATGCTTAGAGATGGGCATAAAAGATGATGGATTGGTTAAGAAATAGCTTTGATGGTTTCCTTATCTCTTTGTACAATTAGGTTCAACTTTGAACAAGCTGTTAATAGCAGGTGGTGGTGAGCCAGCTACAAGTTAAGAACAGGCTTGAATTATGCTGTAAATGGACAGCCAGTATTTACACGAAGAATGCTTGGAATCTGGAGGGTCATTATTTTAAATCCAGGTCAGACCTGTTAAATTAAAGTCTTCAGTAAATCAATGCAAATGGGGTTTTTTTTATAATGTGCCTTTTTAATCCCACCCCAGGGATAAACACATAGAATATTTTTTGCTTTCTACAGAGTGTAAGAGGGACAAGTTCGAATTACCTATGGCTTCTCTGTTTAAAACGTTCCTCAGTCACTCTGTTATATCAAACCCTATATAAACTCTATTGTTTAATAGTAAAAATTTGTGTTTGATAACACCTGGGTACCATGCTGTGGACTAGGTCTGCTTGGAGCTGAGGTCAGAAGGGTGGATGGTTCCTGTCTTCAGGATTTTGTAGCACAATGTGGCAACAGATGAACAGGGAAGCCAGAAAACAAAGAAATTGAGATGCGGTTGGGTAGTAGCCACAAAGCACAATTTGTTTTAGGGTTGCCAAGCTCTTTTGGTAGGATTACTAGGAGTGTAGAGAAGGAAAATGAAGCAATGTGATATTTGTCTATGACGAATTCCTGTTAGAGAAACAGAAAGCACAAAGATAATTATTTGGAAAAGTAATTAAAGGATGATGGAAACAGGATGAATAAGGTAAGTGGAAATTAGGGAGGTTATGGTGGGAATAAATTATGGTACATATCAGATGTAAAGAAAAGCAGATTGCATTTTGTGTGAGAAAGATTTTGGCCTGATGAAAGTGAGAATCCGGGAAAGTTTTGGAGGGCCTTATATATTTGTTTTTTTTCACTCTTCACAATGGCACTAGTAGTTGTGAGAAAAACAGTAACCAACAAACCATTACTACAGCACACCTGCACTCCCTTAGTGAGGTAGATATGCTTACTTTGAGATAGATATGCAGAGATCCTGTGAAAGGGAGATGAAATCTCTATATAGAACAATGGAGAGATGATTTCAAGTTTTTCAGTTATGTCAGCAGTGTGATCTTTCTAAATAAGCCTTCTCTGCCTCATTTGTATTAGAACAAATACACAAAAAATATAGCGTACCCCAGTGGTTGATGACAGCCCCCATTTTGCATAGGAGCTGGATATTGCACATCTAGCAATTTTCTTAGGGCAGTAGCCTGAGGCTTTAAGTCAAGAACTGGACCTCCTATAAACCTATGCTGTTGGAGTGTGCTTTCTCTCGTTTATAAGTCTGTGTTAAGATTGCGCTTTCAATTCCCAGCTCTTCCATAGACATGCTGAAGTCTGAACACCAGGAGTAGCCTATAAGGTCAGCAAATGCCTGTGTATGTACACTGATGTTCTTCTCTCAACAAACATTTGTAAGCACCGCAGTGCCAGTTTTTGGGCTGACTCCTGCCCTCGACCACTGTTGGTGCTCTGCATGCTCCAGTCTTACATGAGCAGCTGAGGGGAAGCAGGGCACTGAAACACAAACTAAGACAGGCTTGTTTGGTTACCTGCACCTCCACACTGATCTTCACCTCACATGGACCTGAATTTACAAGGCAAAGGAATAGTTAAACAACTTGGAGCCAGTTGCAGAGGGGTGACAACACAAAGAGGCTCATTAAACTTTATGTCTGCAAGTCAACTGTAAACTGCATAGTGCCATTTTTGTTAATGTTATGAATTTTAGTTGCATGCTGTCTTAACTAGGACACATTTAATCTTACCTCTTCCACACAGTAATAGAGAATGAATCTCAAGTTTAATTTAAATGCTGCACAAGATTTTGAGAAATGCTGGCATCCATGTTAGTACGTAGGATACAAGTTTTCTCTCCCTTTCAAGAAGAGAAAAGATATTTTCACTCTGAAGTACATCAGGGACTTGATTTTACTATCCACAAAGCAATTAATAACATATTAGTATATATGACTACATTCAGTGTTTGCTGACAAGTCCACATGCTTCTGTGTAGAACATATTTTCTTCTGAATACGACATCTTTCTTAACCACCAAAGAGTATAAATATTGGTCTTAGTGCTTGAACGAGTCACATGTCAAACAAGTGAATCATTTCTAAACACCATGCTTTACTGTGGAATACTGAATTTCTCTGCAGATCAAAGCTGTGACAAATTTTTATGTTTCACTGAACATGGCTGTATCCATTTGTTCTATTCAAGCGAGTTGGTCCAGAGGGTATTGCAGTGTGTTTAGAATGAGTTCTCTTTATTAAAGCAATTCTCATTGAAAATAATAGAGCAGCACAATTTTAAGCTGGAGCTGATTGAAAAAACTTTTCATGGAAAGTTCCCTCAGAAAGTACCAATTTTCCTGAGAGGCACTCCCATTTTGAAATTCTCTTTAGTTCCCTGGTGTACCCTGAAGCCTGTGTCATTGGCTGTGGGCTATTTTGGGCAGCAGAGTGCCTACACACAGACCTGGCACAAACTGTGACCATGCACTCTTATTTCTTGTGTCTTGTTAGGCTGGTGACCCCCTCCATCACAAGGTGTTTTTCTTACTGAACCTAGTTTCAGATAGGAGCAATAGCATCAGTAGAGCAGCAGACATGCTGGGACATTGTGGAGCAGCACAGAACAGAAAGTGCCAGAGACAGATGCAGACCTCACAGCTTTTCACAAAACTGTGTTGATTGCTACCCTGTTGGTATCATCTGACTTACATTGATTCCCATCAGCTGACAGTCAAGTCTTCAGTGGTTTTCTCACAATAGTTCTCTTGGATTTATAAAAATAATTTTTTTTTTTTTGTTTCTCTGCCGGGCGGCTGTTTTTCTTCTGTTTCCCGAGAATGTACAATTTTGTTTTCCCCAGCCAGAGATCTTGAAAGAACTGGTCATGAGACTTTTCTTCTCTTTTCTCTTCATTATTTATTATTTCTTATCATTACATTCTGTTCCTGACCTGCAGAGTTCTTCATTGCAGGTCAGTTCAAGGCACAAAACTCCAAATACCAAAGCTAACTACCTAATGCTCAATGCTTAATGCTTAATGCCCCTACCCTCAGGGTGGCGTGGATATTTATATTTCAATCTATGTAATCAGTATTTATAATTCTACTCCAATAACTATTATCTATGTTAGAAGGTTAAACTCTACTCTAAACCAACTATAATGTGCCACCTCACAGCAGAAGATGGAGGCAGATGAGGAAGAAGGAAGAAACCCAAAAGCCATGTGCTTCCTCCATCTTGCCATTACCTGCTTACTATCCTAAAGCACCATATATCTAAAATTCTCACCCTGTGATAAAACTACGCACTACTCTACTATTCAATACTCATTCTTGAAAACTCTGCTTCATTTCAGAGCTTAAAGGCCCTTTTTCCATGAACAAAGGTTAAAAACACTGTTTGTCAGAGATTCTAAAATCTCCCAAACATGCAAAGAAATACCTCTCATAATTCCAGACTCCAACATTGTTCTACATAAACAAAAGTTTGGAAGGAATATTACCAAGACTAAAATCCTTTATGGGGAATATTGGCTCTTTTAGACAGTGATTAAGTGGAAACTGATGAATCAGGCTTGAATTTGACACAAAAAGAAGTAGAAAAGTAGTGTTTGTTTATTTTTCCAAGGTAGGTAAATAATTATGTTCAGAATGAGAAACTGAATGACTACAAAGGATATATATGGGAAGTATATATTTTCCCATATATACAAATGTATCATTCAAAATTGTAGAAGTTAGTAGAAATTGGAAATGGGTGTACATATGAAAATGGGTGACGATTCTCCAGACTTTTCACCTTGGAGTATATTATTGTCTTAATATCACTTTTGTGGGTGACTCCAAAGGATGTGGAAGAAAAAAGGTTTAAAAACAAGGGAAAAGTGCTGAATGCTAATTTGCTTACTCCAGAGCTGAATGGAAAAGGCATTAGGGAAAATACTCTGAATGGATTTGTCAGCCTATTCTATAAGAAACAGTACCCATAGCACATGCAGACAGAGCAGTTAAGTGTTAATAGGAAACAATACTTTGCTTTTTTTCCTTGAAACTCATCTTTGCAGATATGCTGTTAAGAAGTGTTACTCTATTATAAGACACAATTATTTCATTTATTAAACAATCTTTGCTGCTGCTAACAGCTGGGAAGCCACGAGTGAGAGGAAAAACATATCCTCCTGATGTTTGGGGAGCCTGTTTTTTGGAAAGTCAAGGCTGTGTGTTCATGGGCTGATAGAACAGCAGTGTTGATGTGAGGTGCAAGGGCAGACACCCTTGGAGAAGTGACATGGATCAGAATTCATGTCAGGAGCAATTCTTAGCACCCACGTGTCCTGGCAGTCTGTCCTTGCTGCTACATCTCACTTCTGCACTCGGAGCTGCCTCCACACTTTACCTTTACTCCATTTAAAGCAGAGGTATGAGTCATCCTGCTGCCAGCAATGGGATTGCTCATTTCTGTGAGTAAGTCTGCATGGAAACGAGCCTGACACAAAGTGCTAGATTTATTTGCCAAAGACACATACATGGCTAGATTACATTTACGTTATATAGCTGTTTTTATCTATCCGTCTCTTTTCTACAATAAATTAGTGCCACAGGATTGTTAAATAAATATTTACATGAAGTATATAGAGAAGATTATACAAATTAGTTGTATTGACATTGATGACCTGTTTTTTATTAATATTTATGCACTTTGGTTTGTTATAGGTAAATTATAAATACTGTGTTTCTTAAAGCAAGGTCAATTTAATAGCAAGTTTTGAGGTAATTTTTCTGGCATATTTTGTAGAAAGCTTGTTTTCGGAGCACAGATCTACTAAAAAGTCCTGTATTTCCAAAAGTGAAATTTGGGAGCATATTGTTGGTGTCTGATGTCCCAGGAAATAAACCAGATCTGGGGCCAGAGGAACTTCCAGGAATCATCCAGGGTCAAGTAGTTCAGTTGTGGCATATCTCTCATAAAAGCAATGAGGAATCTCAGCAACTTAATAAGCTTGCAAGTCATCAGATTTTCCACATGCAGTCATGTAATGCAAGCGTGATAGAATGTATTAATAGTACTCCAATGTAACATTTTCCAAGTGTTTTGTAGTAATACTGGTTGGGTCATGTACTTCTAACAAGCGTTAATGTTCCTCAGGGAAGACTCAGAGTATGAAGTTCCTCATAGCACCATAAAATGTGGAATAATCAAATCTGTGAAGGACAGGCCATAGTGAAGCTGACAGGAATATATGATGCTCTTGTATTGTAGAACAGGCATTCCGTCTATTTCAATGAGGAGCTGAAGGAAATTATTTTGAAGAATATGCATTGTATACATGAAGCAGAACATAACTTCATGTAATGTTCAAGATTCCTGTTTAATCAATACGTGATCGTGGGGGGCTTCTGGCACAGAAAAGACCTGGAATTGCTGCTGTCACCCCAAAATCTTCGCCCAGTATCCTTTCCTCCCCTTATGTTTATTTTCAATAGCACCTGGCTCTGCACTGAGTTGTTGGACAGTCAGGGCCATGTTCTTAGCCCCAGAGTATGGGATGCCACATGGGTACCGTTCCTATGAGTTACTCATGGTCCCATGGTCCTCTCCTCTTTTGGTGAGGACATCCTTGAGTGTGAGCCTGACTTCTGGCTGAGACTGAAGAAAAATTGTGTCTTGATAACATTTGATTAGTCTGCATGCTGTTATTTTCAGAAAAAAACAATCCATAGTCAAAAGATGCATCCAGTTAAGAGAAGTTCCAGTTGAACCTAATGTATTTCCATTGATGGACCACAGGGGCAAGGTTGATTCTTTCTTTTGTAAGAACTGTTACTGTTCACGTCTTTTAACTGATGGCTGTACGGAAGGTACAGCTTAATAACCTATCAGTGTCTTTATATTTCAGCCCCAGACTCAGTCTGATGTCTGACCCTGCCCAAATTTCTGCCCAAAATTTGACTCTGCCCCCTGCTGCAGGGATGCTGAAGATGTCCTTACACATAGACATCTTTTGCACTTGGTCTGCAGTTAAGGATGTTTATGGGCAAGGCTGCGTGTGAAAGTATGGATCTGCAGGTTCACATCTCCTGTGATTGTATGTCATGGCAGCCTGTTGTCACCTGCCCTGTGGTGGCTCCTGAGCTCTGCAACAGCAGAGCACCCTGTCCCAACTTACAGAGAAACATCCCTCACAGCTCTGGAGACAGAAAATCTTTTAAGTCAGGGTCTGAAATATTTTGTTTAGTTAAAACTTCATACACACACACTTATACCCTACATATGATGATTTACAATAACGACTCATGTTTTACAGATTGTATGAACTTCCAAGTATATTTTAATATGGAAAAATTTCAGTGAATATCATAATCCATGTAATGGATTAACATCTGGTTCTGATTTCCCAAACCTTGGCTTCCAAACTCTTCAGAAATTAATGAGAAAGTCAGTAGACAACTTCAACTCAGAGCATAGTATTAATTCTTCATGTCTGTTTCATTTACTTTATTTAGACTTGAAAGATATTCTGTCCTACTGGCATGAGTTCAGAGATCTTCCCTCATCACCCATGAATGGGAACCACATCACTACATCCTCATACATTATAACTCAAAGGAGAATTTTGAGGGAGAACAGCCAGAGAAATTCAGCCCAATACATGTCATGAGTTGTATAAAACAGTGCTTGTACTTTCCACTGGTATGACCTTTCCACTAGTTGTTATTTGAGATACTTTAATCAGTGGATTTAGAATTTATTGATTAATACAGGTCTTCTTTTCCAGACAGAAAGGACCTTGTAAACTCCGGTTTTGTAAGCCAGTGAAGAATTGGGCCAATCTAGGTAACTCAAATTTGTTGTTTCAGTTGAATATGTTGCAATGTGGGAGTTTTGCAGTTGATTTCAATAGTAAATATGAAACAAAAGAGAAAGATTTATATGAGTGCCATCTAGATGTGGCTTTCTATTTCTTAAAATCTATTTGTGTTGTGATATGTGAAATGTTGCCATTTTATTTGGTGACTGTATTGGTGCATATTAGGTAATAGTGTCAGAGCACTGGGGGCTCCCATGGGTCTGGGAATATCCCCAGGAGACTAAAGGGCATTTGTAAGCATCCCTGGACTGCTAATTCAGAGTAACCATTTTACCTTTCTTTTATGCATCAAAAAATGTTGAAATTAACTGCCCTTCTTTTTTTTTTTACTTTTGCATGGAACAATTATTTGCCAATATCATGAGTATGTAACAGTCACATACAAGGTATTTTGTGCACTTATAAACTCAGCATGTGTTTTCTTGTTACCCCAATATTTCATTGCTGCAGCTGGTAATTTACACTGTTCATTTAATATAATCTTGCCAAATTCATTTAATATAATCTTGTCAATTACCCTTACCTCTGTACATCTAAAAGTGATGGTATGACCAATTTCTTTATGTCCAGAAGTAGGACTGAATGTAGAAAAGAGTAAATGCTCAGAGTGCTAAAAGTGCTCAGATTTATATCTTGAGATCAAAGACCTAATCTTATCAAATTCATTCCTTTTTGAGCGGTAGCCACAGACTAGCCACAGTTCAAGAACATAATCATGTTCAAATAAGTCTCATAACCTAAGACTCAGTGTGTATCTCAGGTATGCAGATGATAACAAGGATACAGGCAGGTCATGGCTGTGACTCCAGGGCAGAGGATATTTAAATAAGAGATGTGTGTGTGACCAGTAGGACCAGAAGGGTACAGACAGCCTAGAAAGCTTTGCAAGAGAAGTAGTTGGTGAGAGAAGATAGATTTTGGCAAGAATGAGGGAGAGAGGGATTGTCATAAAAAGGGTAACAAGGAAGACAAACCTTTATTTCATGTAACTTGAGTTTCTGCCTCCTGAGAAGCTGCTGCTCGATTTTGCTGCCCACCAGGCTGTGGAAACTCTGCTGTTACCATGGGAGGGCGTGTGTAGGGGGTGTGCTTTATCCCATGCAACTGGCAATGGGAGCCCCATTGCTTTAGTTCTGCAGCTGAACCTGCAATATTTCTGTATGTTCAGAAGTGATAGCTGGAGGCAAGGGTGCTGGGGTAGACCACAGGGAAAGCAGAACAGTTCTGAGCACCACAGTGAGACCCTGTGAGGTGTCAGTATCCACCTTGGTGACTGTTTAGGTTCAGAAGATCTGTGTTTCACAGCTGTGGGGCTGGGGCTGCAGCCATGACCCAAGCTGGAGGCATGTGCCCCTGGGCTGTGAGGCAGCCCTGCCTGCCCGAAATGTGCAGGAAGGTACCTGCATTGGGTCCTGCATGTAGGCTGGGACTGGAGTGGCTTCATCCCCTTAGTAAATCAAAACCTATCACACATTGATTCAAAGCACTCCTAAATAAATGAGCCTTTCTGCTCATTTCAATAGGATTTCTAGTTTCTTTCCCATTCCTCAGCATCCTTGGGTCCCCAGAGAATATAATTAAGCACAGGAGACTGTAACAATCAGGGCTTGGAGATTATGTAGTATCCAGGCACAGCCTTGAGGAGTCATGTTTGCTGACATTAGGTTGACTACAGCTTTACGGTCATTTTACACATGACAGCATGTCAACTGTGTAAACCTTGCTTGAACAGGAGATTGCCTATGACTAGCTGCTGTGAAATTGAAAAGATTTGTCTGTGTCTACGTGGACTGAAAATCATGGCTATTGTTTGCTAGTCACTGCAATTTCTCAAGCTTCTTTTCTAATTTGGTGTAATTTTGTAGTGGAGACAAGGCATTAAAGAAGCTCACAGTGCAGGTGTGTGTCAGATCCCCACTTCATCAGTGCCTCCCAGCAGCCTCCCATCAGACTGAATGGGCTTCACCTTGAGAGCACAGATCATATTGTATTTTCCTAACTTCAGTAGAATTTATTCCAAGGGAAATCTGTGCTATTGCAGAGGGAAGTATTACCCAAGGTCACTTAGGGTAACAGAAATGAGCTGTAGCTGATGTTGTTTCTGGTGAATAACCTGTGGATTCAGGTACCATTTAGCATAACTGGTGTAGAGTTTGCACCCTTGGGTTCCTGTGCTTTCATAGAAAAGAATAGATGTGCTAGCCTGCCTCTTGCACCATAGCAATTTTATAAATAATGATTATGCCTGTTCTCATTTTTCAGACTTAACAAAGCTTTATAATGTCTGTGGTGTAGCTAAATTTTAGGAAAATAATTTAAGTATGGCTTTTAAGCATAATTTTGTACCAGTTAACTACATTTTGCTTTAAACTAGAACAGAAACATTAAAAATGCTTTGACCTATTCTTTTTGCCCAAAATCAAGTGTTCCTGTATGGTCCATAACCTGACCAGACCCTGTGTCACAAGGAAAACAGAAATGTTCCATTTTAGGGTTTTTGTGATGTTCTATTTCATGTAAGTGAAGAGAAGTAAAGATTAGGATAAACAGACCTTAAGCAACATAACATCCAAGTACAGAACGTTTCATAAGACAAAAGGAACAAAGACTCCCACTGAAAACCTGCTGGTGTCAAATAATCATTTATTCTGCTGTTGTTGGCTTGCCCCTGTCTAAATGATGGGGGCTTAACTACAGAAAGCAATATTCCAACAAATGCTTGTGAACCCCCATATAATTCCTGTCACATCAAGAGCTGTGGAATTGTGTGCTCTGGGCTTCAGTGCTCTTTTTTTCTCACACATGCAGAAACGATACATGTGGAAGTATTTACGCTTACCAACAAAGAAGGCTACTTTTTACAAACACTGACCATCTATGAATCTTAAACTGCAGGCCTGAAGTTTGGGTGAATTTCAGGGCTGATGTCACATATTGTGCTCAAAAGCTTTTTCATCATGCTCTCCATGTTCCTGTGGTAGCTGCTGGTGAGGTTTCGGATGGCTTCTGTTGTTTGCTCTTCTATTTTGGCAGAGAGGTTACCTTGGGAGCCCATTACCTGAAAAGCAGAAGACCTCTGAGCAAAACGAGAGGTTATATATAACCATGTTTATTGTACTTTCCTTCACCATGTAGCACAAGCATAACACAAACAGATCACAGTGCTTCCGAACAGTGAGGGTTTGATCTGGGTTCAGCTGTATGCATAAAAACAGGATTAAAGGCATCTCTCATTAGCAATGGGAATCTCCCTATGTAACAAAAGTTTCCCAGCTTGCTATGGGAAAAACATTGTGTATGTTTTGTCTTTTATGCGGCTCATTTTAATTTGTTTTCTATTTTAATGACTAGTCAGCTAAGTTCTATCACCGTGTGCCTTCATTTGGCCTCATTGAGAATGCCTGTGAGTGCAGCTACGGACCAGACATGGAAAAGCCTTCCTGAAAGTGCATAATTAGAGTTTCAGAGTACTTGAAATGTCTTCAGCAGTTAGTGATGTATAACCCTCAACAGGCCTCAGACAAGGTCTTTTAATGTTACATTTTCTTATCTGGCGAAATACCAGACAGCTTCTGGCACAGTTAATATCAGGACATTCGCTTAGGATTTAATTGACTCTAGACTCACTGAACATTTTAGCAAGGTTATGTTATAAACAGATGCATACGTTCCAAATCTGTGACTTTGCTCCCTCCTCCCCCACTGCCCCAACATCCCTTGAATTCCTCCCTTATGGAAAAGTCTTCCCTTCAGATACCAGCAGAGAAATTGGTTTCCAGCTAAAGAATTCCATGTGGAGAGAAGAAGACATTTCTGTGTGCTGTCAGAGTAAGAAACAAGTTATATATTGTTCTTGTTCCCTCCATAGTTCTCTGGGGTGAACTAGCAGGTGGAGCTGACCTGTGGTATATTAGTAGAGTACCCAGTGCATGACCAGAAACAAGGGAGGGGTCATTAACTCTGTTTTCCATGTGGTTTCAGCCCAACTTAGTCCTTAAAAGAAGGAAAAGCATCTTTCACATAAGCCACCTTCCCTGTTCCATTTATCAGTACCTGGCAACATAGTAAGACATTTGTCCATAATCCACATGTAAACCGTTTTTCAATTTGGAAGAAATGTAGGAAATGTAAGTATTGGGAAAAGATTATAGTTTTATGTAATAACTATTTTTAGCTGACATTTTATTTTAAGTTGCAAGGGTTGCGTGTGGGAAAGGCTGTACAGCTTTGACCAGATTTATGGAACTGAATTTTTCCACTGGGGAAAGTAACTTCCTAGAGATCCCAGATGGTTGCATATTATCCAGCTATAAAATAGTTTTGAAAAGCTTTAAGAAAAGTATTATAATTTTAAGAAGAGCCTCTGCAGACCTGCTTTCTCAGCTCATGCTAATATTATAATTTGGGACAGTAAATTCTTACTCTTCTACATGTTTGTCCCTCTCTTTTTCTGCTTCTGAAATTGAGGACCTTTTTCCTGCAGAATGCATGCAATGCTCTGCTTAATTTATGATTTCTGCTGACCTTGAATGTTTGTCACTTATTTTCCCCACACAGGTTTTATGCCAGAAATTCAGAACTAGGCTGCAATCTCCAGAGTTAAGTGACCTCAGGCACTGATTGAAAACCTTTGAACTCTAGCAAAATTGATTTGAGATCCAGGCAAAAAAAATTTATTTTCAAGAAAGGTTCTCCATTTTGTCATTCTAACATCAACCATTATTTTTCTCTTGCTGTTGTTAATTCTAGATGGATATGAAGCATCTCATAGCATAAGAAAATTTGCTCCTGTTTGGATACAAGTGATACAAAGTAAGAGGAGGAATGGCATTAAAGGAGGCTGTGACAGAGAATTAAAAATACTTGTGTCCAAATACCCGAGGAAGTAAACTGAACTGAGCATCAGAGCTCCCTCTGCACTGGCTTTGCTGGAGCTCCCGACTGCCTCCCAGACACAGGTTAATAATGATGGCATTTGTCTGGGGAGATGAACGTTCGACATAATGGGGTCAGGGAATGTGCAGGAGGACTGCAATGATCTTGTACAACTTGCTGTCATTCGAGGAGCAGTATGTGCTCTGTCCTGCTGGTGTAAAACGTTCAGTCAACAAATAGCGGCCTTTCCCTGCAGCTTTAATTTGGTTGTGGTGAAAAAAATTGAGTTCACAAAAAAGCAACATCTTTACTCTTCTGCTATCAAGACCTAGAACAAGAAGTCTGGCTTGACTGAAAAGGTGAACAAATTTTAGAGGTATTTTTACTTTATTTTGGTGTCAGTAAACAACTGAAACTGTACATGTAAGACATTTCTACCTGGCCTGCCTATGTGACAGTGTCTGGGGGCTGGCAGGGTATGACAGGGACTTTGTGTTTATAGATGATCCTAAGGCTTGTGCTCCCTGCTGGAAAATGTTTTATGTGAGATGTGACTGAAATTTCAGGTTTGTAAAACAGATTTTGTTTGACCTCTTTGGACTTTTTTTTTTTTTTTTGTGTGTGTGTCCATTTTTGCACAAGTACTTTCCTTGTCTTTGCAGGATACAAGCTGGGGGAAAAAACAAGAACAAAAATTTAGGAGGAAGACCACCTGGTGAAAAGAGAATGGTTTGTGAATTTCATGGAAATACTAGGGAAAAATACAAGATACTTTAAATGTATAGAACGGCTTTATTCACATATGAAAATAGCAAGTCACACCACTTTTACTCTAGAAACAGTGAAAAACTCCAAAGTTCTGGTGATTTAAGTTGATAAAGGATGCAGTTTTATATGTACTGAAAAGAGATAGCTGAAGTAGAACAGAACTGAAACATTTTAAACTTTTGCTTTTACTGACACATCCATCTTACTGAATCCTCCAGTTTCAGGACAAGAACTAGGTCTATCTGTGATTATAGAAAAAGGACCCAAAAGTATTTTTCTTTAAGGGACATATGTCTCCAAAGCATAAACATGAACCAAATATGGAACCTGGACCATTTTAGAGGTGAATATCCCCAATTTCTTCTACAAACACATTCAAAGCCTGTGAAAAAGTTCAAATGAAGCTTATAGACACTGTAGATGATGCCCCTATATTTCATCAGTATAACCACACTGGTTTGCAGGAGTCTCCGTGTAGTACTCTTGGAAGCAATTTGGTTTACCATTGGGCAGTTTGGTATGACAAAAGAACTTACACAGGTTTCTTACTTACGTTTGTTTCCTTGTTTCTAAATTCCTTCTCTCTCTGTAGTCTGTAGTGGTCTATCTCAGCTGTGGCTTCTTCCTTGGCCTGCTTCAGCCTTTTACCCTTTCCTAGAGGGGGAAGAAAGAAGAATTTATTTCATACCATCCCTATTTCCCCAAAGATGGAGCTCTCCAAATCAGAGATACTTTAGCTGGCACAGTAGAACACTGACTTTGCTGAAAGTCTTGTCCATTGGATTTATTTGCACAACAATAGTGGTCAGAAGAGACAAACTGATATACTTAAAATACTGTTTGACTGCTAGCCAGTCATGCAAGGACCCCTCTTCTGAGACCAACATCCTGTGCAGAAGCACACATCAAGTGAAGAGCTTCTTGGTTTGCTGACAACAGAAGTCCTTTTGCAAGGAGACGCCTTTCTGCAACACAAATGCATTTTTTCCTAATCACAGTTTGGTGTTTAAATAAATATCTATCTTTTCTTCATCAGCAGTAGTAGCAGCCAGATAACAGATTTTAGTTGTCACGGATGGGAAAAGACGTTATTCTGTAAGATTTCCTGTATTGATTGGTTGCCAGAATCCCTTCATCCCACACCAACTGGATTCTGCTTAGAGTTGGCAGATATCCAAAATAATGCAAGATGTCTTAACCACTACCAAACTGAGTTGCAACTTTCAGGCTTTGTCCTTTTCTCCCCCACCCTTTTCTACTAACCTTTGTTAAATGCAGAGGTGAGTGATGAAGAGAGGGAAGTTGATGTTATTCTTTGCCAGTGCACAGAAACCATGAAAAGGATTAGAATTGTTTTGTTTGTTTGTTTTTCATTTTAAACAAGAAGGCAATCTGTAAGGCGATGTTTTTTGTTTGCTGTGAATAGTTTGTTCTAGGTAAAACACTATGGGCTTGTCAAATCAAGAGCACGTAAGACATTTCAGGACTGAACATAAAGTACTTCATGGATCTAGCACGGTTCTCACGTAAATAATAAGAGTTAATGGTTTGATGAAAACATGGTGTTTAAGGTTTTACATGAAGAAGCTGGTGAGCATATCATAGAACCCCTATGGGCTTCTCTGTCATTTATAAAGTCAGTAAAGTTGCATGGATCTCCTCAGGATTCTGCTACACTACCTTGTGAGGAAACAGTAATTTTCTAACTGTAAACCTCTTGCATGGTCTGTTGGTATGCTATACTTGACACACCTGGGCTAATGCTGATTTTTGGGGTCTCTTTCTGCTGTACAGTTAGAATTTTAGGAGTGCGGGGAATAAGGTGGCTCCCTTTTCTTAACAGGAGAAATATCTTCAATGGCTGAAAAATTGCTTAGTTGCTTAAATTAGGACATCACAAGATGTGAGAGTGGAGGCCAAGGCAGCTGAAAGAGCCATCTTGACCTCTTGAGGCACATTGATTTATTTTCCTATGGTAACAACCTATTTAACACCACTGAGCAATAAGAACCTCACCTTTTTTTTTTTTTTTTTTTTAGGCTCTGAATTTAAGCAGAGAAGACAAAAGATACCTAGATACCTTCGCTAGTAAGATGAGCATAAATATTTCTCATTTTCTTTCTCCAAGCTGTTACACTGGTTTGGTTACATCTGAGCTGGGCTTCTCAAGCCTTATCAGGTGTATCATATAACAACTTGCTCTCACTGAGCATGGCATAATGAGGAAGCTGAAGCTTGGGAGGAAGATTTGGTTTTATACATCTGAGATTCAGCAAAAGCCTGGGTAAAATACCTGATTCAGCAGGAAATTACTTCTCCAAAATAATTCTCTGCAGGTGGGTGAGTAGAAGCAGAGAGCTGTACAAAATTGGAATTACCTTTTAAGTATTGATTCTTGGACTGTTGGCTTTTATGGGTGTGCTTATTGTGGAACCTTGGGAGTGGCATGTATACAGGTATTTTACAGGAAGGAGCAGCCTACTGAGGAACTAGATAATTTTACTGACTTCCAGTCCATCAGTGCAGGGCTCTTGTGTGGGGAAATTATATTTCTCCGAGTCTTTTTCCCACTGAGTCACTGTGCTTATGTATGAAGGGGAGAGATGCTGTTTAAACCTAGTGGGTACTTCTCCAGGGTTTGTATCTGTTTGAAAAAGTCCTATTTCCCCAGCTTCTGCCACTCACTGTATGAAGTGTTGGGACCAGGATGAGTGAACTGACAGATCTGTGTAAGAACCTGACTTAAGTCTGGACAACAAAATTTGGAACCAGGTTTAGGTCTGTATTTTGAAGTTTCCCTTATTCTCCTCTCCAAATTTGGAGCTGATCAGCCTTTTGTAGAGTTTCCACTCTGTAGGAGTGGAGCCCGGGGGGTGATTCTCTGGAGCTGGCAGTCAGGGGGAGTGACTACGATGAAGCTTTGCCAATTTCACCAGCTGAGGAACTGGATCTCTATAGCAAATTAAATTATTTCAAAATCAGTGGGATTTTAATTTCAAATTCCATCTGTGGGGCCATCTGTAGTAAATATGTTGCATATTTGGCCACCAGATAGATAAATATATCCATTTAAAATGCACAAAATGGAAAGAGATTAACTATAAAACAACATTTCAGTTGCCTCCGACAATGTAGACAGCGAACCAAAGGGTGTATATATACACATACGTGTCAGCCCTTGGCAGTGCTCTGGAGTAAGCACAATACATAGGAGTGTCACTGCAGGATGGCAGCCATTTCATTTTTCCATGATGCCTTTAGGATTGGCACAGCAGGAACCTGCTGCTTCCTATTTAATTAAGTGGAAAAGCTGTGAGTAAATTACTGCTAGTTCAACAACGTTGTGGACAGAATCGGCAACTGCCAACATATGCGATGGTGCATATGCTGCACCTGATTAAGTTAAGCAGAAACTAGAGCTTAACCTGCTGTTCCACTAGAGACAAACCAAAATTAATTAATCAGTCTGTTGTTAACCACTTGTCTGCTACTGTAGTTGTGCAATACAGAACTGCCTTTTCAAAGCCTTACTGATCTGCTGGGCTGGGCTCTCTGCAGAGCACAGCCAAGCAGAAATCAACCCTTACACACTGAAGGGTGCTGAAGCACTGAAATTCAGCCAAAATCGTGCAAGAACAGGGCAAGAAGTGCAGGAGGATGGGGAAACCAGCCTGGCTCTATTACACTTCCTCAGGATCATAGAGGTAAGGTACAGAAAGCCCCAAGTTTGAAGAGATTTTTGCCACAAAGGTCATGCTGTGGGGCCCAGGATTGCTGCTGGCCCTCTGTCCCTCCTTCCATCCTTGAGGATGTGGAGCAGCAAAGCAGCTGTGCTATGTCTGGTTTCCTTGTCCACAGCCTATACATTTTTAGGCATCGTGTTAAATTGGCCAAATTTAAAAAAAAAATTGCTGTGACCAGTCAGAATAAGATTTTCTTGCCTAACATGGGAAGGTGTAATTAGCATGGAGAAAGGCTGTATTCTTCTTTCTAAGTATTTCTGTGATGTTAATGAAACACCTTGCTCTGGTTAGATCCAAAAGAACTGGTGTCTTTTAAGTTGTTGCGACTTTTTAGATCTTGCAAGAAAGACAGTAGGAGGCAAAAATGTTGCATTCTAATTTGTTCAAACACTAAGTTATCTAGCTTTCCAAAAATTGCAATGCTAAAATTAGAGTTTTGTTTTCAAACATATCGTCTAGGCTTCTAGCTGAATTTCTGCATAAAAATCAAGTAATTTGAAGAAGTTGCCAAAAATTAATCATATCTTCTTAAAATAGAACCATTTCAGTTGTCTTTGCTAAATTGGAAAATGGGATTTGGGGATGTGCATTCTGAGAAAACTGTTTTGTACTTTTAATAAAATAGAATAGAGGCAGCTGAGCATTATGAATAGCTTTCTCAGTAAATAAAATATGTCTTGGATATTATCCAAGAGAGCACCATGGATATAATTTTGTTTACAATATCTTATTTTGATTAACATTTGGTTTTAATCTGATTTTCTATAATCTTTCATCTGAGTTTTCTTTTTTATTAGGCATGAAAAATTCAAGGGAAGATATAAAAATCTCTAGGAGAAACAAGTTTTGCTAAGCCCAGTGTTCATGACATTTGTTTCCCTTGTTTTACCCAAAAGGATTTTCAGGAATTTGATGTCTTGGCACTGACAATACTCAGTTATTTCAGGGATCCAAATTGTACCTAAAGTAAAAATGATAGATAAAGCAGCACCATGTTAAAAAGGCTGAAGGATTGCATACTCGTTTGGCTTGTGTTTAATCAATTTAATAATTGCAGCCTTTATGTTTTCATTTAATTACTTAAAATATTAATAATTTTTCAGGTATAAATGATATCAGCTAATGATACCATGCCAGGAAAAAGGGTATGGAGCAAGAAGTAAGAAAAAGCATGTATAGAGGAGCTTTAGCACTATATTTTTGCTTTGTTTTGTGTGTATCAGTATAATTTTATTTGCTAATTTTTTCAGTTATTTCAAGGCTATTGCATTACCAACAACTGCACATATGTCAACAAAACCTAGGCCCATTAACTGTTTATATACAATATTATGTGTGTTCACACTACATTTTGATTGGTTATGTGAGTATCAACTGTCAACACCGAAGGCTTTGCTGAAGGGTGGTTTTGCTAGTCACATTTCCTAGCAAATGCCTTTTCCTGGTGTGTCCCCCGACCAAGCTGCCAGCTGATGTCCCAGTGTCAGCACAGCAGCCAGACCCATGGGTGCAGTGGTGTGCAATGCCTGCTTGGGGTGACAGAGGAGCTCACAGGGCTGGGGCAGCCGTGGCACCGTGGGAGGGGTTCAGTGCTTTGCTGGGCAGCCCAGACCTGCAGAGTGCAGGCCCTGAGCAGCAGCTGCTGATCCCAGCTGGTGCTGGGTGGATCTGAGCTGGCCATTCTGGGATGAAGCAGCATGTCCTTCCTTGTTTCACCCAGCTGTGTGTGCACAGGTCAGCCAATTGCACTGCACAGGTCTGCTGCATTTCATGTATTGCCTTTTAGCTTAGCTTTTATAGAGACAAACTCTGCAATCCTTTGCTTTGAGCTAACTGCAGAATCAATGTGGGGAACAGACTGCTTAAGTAATCCCTATGTAGAATAGCCAGATTTGCCTCTAAAAGCATCCCTTTTGCTCTTGTACCACAGAATTTAAGTTATGCTGGCATAGTTATCTAAGGTAGTGTAGTGACAGTGCTGTGAAAAATACTTAAATTAGGGACAACATGGACATTTAAAACTTTGTTTTGTAGTTTCACTGCACAATTCTTGCAATGCTGAATATAATGGTTGTCTAGGTATAATTATGCTGGTAGATTACCTATAATGCTTGGTTTAGCACAAAATCTAGGGTAAATTTATTTTAACTGCTTTTCCTTGATCTTCTAATTTTGGAAATTCTTAAGGTTTTTCATGGAATCACACTGGACTGCTGAAGCTGGAAGGAGTCTATGGGATACACACCCTGATGGAAGCAAGGGCAGCTTGACTGGGGCCATATCCAGTGGGTTTTGAATGTGTCTGAGAATGGAGATTCCTCAGCCTCTGAGCTGCCTGTTCCTCCCTTGCAGTCACGGGGTTGTTTTCTTATGTTTAAATTTGTGTATTGAAATCTTAATTTTCCTTAATAATTTTTATAAATGCAAGAAAACTGTGGTCTTAAAAGTAACAGAAAAGAAAGCCATAGTGATGATATATTTTTATTCTTAATAATTTTACTGATAGCAAAATTCTTAATAGCTGTTTCTCTGTAGCTGGTTAATAACTCCTGTTAGTGTTGAGGTAAACACTGGTAGTGGTTTAATTCAAGTTTCTGACTGAGAGAGGTCTGAAGATACTTTATCTGTTAGAAATCCTGCTCTTATCACAAGCACTCCAAGTGAGCCTGAGGTGATGACAAGGAGTGTGTCTTCTGCAGGGAAGAGTAAAGGCATCCATAACTGTTTCTGGATTCTGCAAGACACTCATCTTTGGTCATCACTTTTATGTTATAATGATTCCTTTAATTTTTGGAGTTCCTTAATTTATGAAGCTTCCTTTTTAAATGACTGTTACAAAAAAAGCTAAAGTGACTCTTCTGGCTTTAGAAACAAGTGCAAATGAAATTAAAGCAACAAAAAAAAAAAAAAAAAAAAACAAACCCAAAAGTAAAGGGTAATCCACTTCAAACTATGATAGTTAAACTATGATTCTGCAGTCTGTGTTCAGGCCAAACTCCTTCCACTGAGGCTGTGCCTTTCCAGGTCGTCTCTTGCTTAGAGGGAGCAGGATGTTTCCTCTGCCCTACATGAGGAGGGAAAAAACATCCCTCCCAGAGCTCCTAGTCTGGCTATGTAAGATGGCAGAACACTACTTAACTACCCCTTGCTTCCAGGTTTCTGCCTGACAGAAAGAACTGTCTTCTGTTTTAAGAAGGTGGGAGGAGTTTTAATCTCTATTGTGTCTGCAAGGCACAGGCAGTGGCTGGGTGCTTAGGGAGGGGACTTGCCTTTCTACTTATTTTTGTGTGCTGCTGCACAAATTGGCATATCACGCTAAAAATTAATGAACACACAACAATGCTGATTCACGTGTAGAAGGGATACAGAAACTACACAAATTATTGTTTAGCATCCATTCCTCCCTGGAAAGCAAAATAAATTCCTTTAATCACACACTTTTTCCACATGACATCACTGTCATCCATTTTCTTTGTATTCTGCTGCTGGCTTCTAAAGCAAGATCCCTCCAGAAAACAGCATTAATGTTTCAGTGCTAGTCAGGTCAATGACTCATGTGGTTGTACCTGCACTCAGGAGAATAATTACTTGTACCCTGTAGTAAAACTTCTGTGAATGATCTATTACAGTACTGAGAGTGCTCATGGTTTTCCTGTGATTTTGATTACTGTCAGGGTGCTGAAGTCTCCCCTTAGTTTCCATTTAATTTTTTGAAGCCCAGCTTCAATTAGGAGACAAGTTACTGGATTTTGTAAGTAAAGAGGAGCACTGAAAAATTTTAGCAAGACCTATTAAAAAAAATAAAGAGTTTGGAGTCTGGTCCTCCAGAGCTGGCAGCCAAAGGCATGTAGGATTTTAATTTAAATAACAAAGCTGTAATGACATAATCAGCACTGATATAAAGGAAGAACAAATGCAGCTGACAGGATGAATATAACAAAGAAAATATTTTTTAATGTAACAAGGCACATGTACGTGTACTCACAAGCATACAAGATTTTAAGGAAACTCTGAATGTTCAGGTTTGAGTAAATGCCTGGCTACAGTCAAGGCACAGCACTAGTGCATGTATACAGATAAAATAATATTTTTTCTGTGAGCTACTGTAATTCTGAAGGGCTTGCACTTGAGAAGTACAGTAAAACCAGGCCAACTACTTACTTTTTTTGGCTTCCTCCAGTTTGTCCTTGGCACGTTTTTCTGCCTGCAAAAGCTGCTGGATTCCCTGAGACTGGCTGGTCATGCTGATTGCTGGGGCTGGTAAACTTCTGTGGAGACTGAAGCTCAGAGGGAGTTTTATACAGCTGCCAGACTCTTCCTTGTGTTTTTTGTTCTGTGTGTTATTGCAACAATCTTCCAGATTGTACCAACCCAGCCGGCTGTGCCTGGATTGCTGCTGGGCGCACAGGCCTGGGAGTGCAGTCAGGAAAACACAGCAGCCAGGCTGAAAGGAATGTCCTCCTCTGCTCAGGGTCATAGAGAACTCCAAGTGTCTCATTAACACATTGGGGGGAAAAAGAGCACTTCAAATGGCTTTATTTTAATGGGTATTTTTTCTCTTTTTTAGGTTCTTATTTCTGAAATAGAATACAGTTAATCTTGTCTAGGAACTGAGGGGAAAAAACTATTTTATTGGCATTTTCTTCTAATAAAACTTCTCAAAGTGAAGAATCAGGCTAAGTCAACAATTAATTTTGGTTGAACACTGAGAACTGCCTGTAGATTTCTGTTTAACATTACTTTTTAACACTACTTATTAGGGTTTTCACTTAAAAAAATTTCAATAGGAATTAAACTTTAGTCCTCGAAGAATTAAAAAAGCATGTAGTGATTGAGGCCTGCCTTGTAATCTGCCATGATGGAGGTGAGTGGAGATGAGATGGAGTGAGAAACTGTGGGATTAGCTCTAAGATCCAGACTCTTGGAAGGTATGAATGGTGGGCTAGGTTTTACTTTCAAGTCATAATGCACCCAACAGTCAAATGAATGCCTGAGCATGGCTGTAAATGCACATCCCATTCCCTACAGATGGAAAGAGTGGTCTGTGAGCTACTGCATGAATAAGCAGCATGTTCATATTCTGAATCCTCATTAAAAAACCCAGAAAATCCCAGTTGTTACAGGTACTTCAGCCATTGCATAGGAGAGGGACATGTCATGTTGCATAATTAAAATAGATTTATTTTTGTAAAAAGATACCTCACAGCACGAGTAAAGTATATTTATTACAGGTTCTTGATAGAGCTCTGTCAGGACTGGAAATCACCTCCTGATACAAATTTTTTTTAATGCTGCAATTTTATATACATAGTTATATTTTTATTCATGTGATATGATTTCTACATATATTATAAACAAAATATGTTTATATTAAAATTATTTGGTGATCTCTGTTAATAGTTCTTATTCTAGGGCCCCTTTTTTTCTGGAGCTTCCCAGGGCAGCTGTGTCATGCTACTTCCTTGCTGTGCTAGGCTGTTACGTGATCCTGATGAGGAAATGTGTACTATTGCTACAAAGCCCTTTTTTCCCCTGCGAAATAGTTGTAGGTTTGAGAGAAAATGGAAGGAGAAGCCTTTTGCCCTATTACTGCCTTTGGCAGTGCCCTGAACAACAGCAGCACGGAGACCTGGAAAAGGAATTTTTTTTCTTTTCTGCTCTGTGATATTGAAGTCAAATTTCACTCAAGCTCTGCCTTTCTTACAGTGTATCAATCACTGAGTTTATTTCTTCATCCAGAATTTGTGTGAGATGCTTCCAGCACTGAAACCAGAGGCATGCTCTAACTGCAGACATGGTACTGTTTTTAGAAGAATTTGATACATAGCCTTGAAGCTGATTTTATTCAAACACAGAAGAAGTAATTATCAAT
Source organism: Certhia americana (assembly GCA_018697195.1). NCBI lineage: Eukaryota > Metazoa > Chordata > Aves > Passeriformes > Certhiidae > Certhia > Certhia americana. The sequence continues at coordinate 22,977,319 of CM031864.1, read as the reverse complement.
TCTACAGAAAATTTGGAAACTGTTAGGTTTAGGAAGGGTTAGGAAGCCATTTGCCACTGGGATTCAGCTACAAGTGATATTACTGGCAAAGAAAAGCAGAAGTGGAAAATGAAAGTAAAAAATGAAGAGATCTGGTTTACTTGGGGCAGGAAACTTGGGCTCAGAACTTTAAAGCAGAAGTTACTTAAAAATTAAATAGGAAGTGGAAATGTCAGGCTTGTCTCAGACATCAAAAGTATATTCCAGGCAAAGGGTTTTATCAAGCAAATCTCACTGCTGTGAGAAATGTTACAAAACTACTGGCAAATTAAACTCTTTCAGTTTCTGGACTTGGCTGAAAACGTTATGGGGGAGACCATTTGAATTTTCAGAGCAGTTCTCAGTACTATAATTATGTTATTTGGGCAGATCACTAATGATCTGAATTCTGATATTTACAATCTGCTAATTAATATTTCACAGAAAATGGTTCTATATGATTATTTTTTATGGGAAAAAGATCCAATCTTTGAGATTATGAAGCTCTTCCATTGTGAAAAAATTAATATAGTCCTTGCACAGATCATTTGAACAGAACATATGCATTGAGCTGCACATGTTACAAGTTCACACTTTTAATATTTTTCCAAATTAAAAAGAAGTCTCAGTTTATAATTTTCCTTGTGGCTGGTTTCCATACAGTGGGGTGGCATGCCATGCTGGCCCTCACAGCATCAGGCAGATACTAGTACACATCTGCAGGGGAGAAAGAAAATGACAATTTATTTTGGCTGATGCTTATACAAATTTTGTTAGGCTCCACACGAAGTACTGGCACTTAGAACTAATTTCAAAGCTTGTCTGATGATGTTGGTGATGACCTCAGACTATGCTGACATGGCACCTCTATGTATCCCACCTCAAGGATAATTCATTAAAGTAAAGTAAGTTAAGCCACTGACTGGCCAAACAGGCTCCTACTTCATCACACAAACCATCAAAAAACTTCTGTGCCGTAGTTGCTGGCTTTCTTTCCAAATCAGCTCCAGACTCTTAATTAGAAAAGCTGATGTGGTGACTGGTGACGGGGGCACAAGAAGTGTTACCAAAGTGAGAGAGGGCAGAGTAAAGGGGTTTTGGGTTTTTTTTAAAAGTCTCCTTTTTCTTCTCAGCATTTTGTCTATCTCTCTTGGCCTCCAGAAATTCCTGAGCCTTTTCTGGTTATCCCCACTGACAGAAAGGGAAAATGGTCTCAATTCTGGCATTCTCACTCCCTCAAAGCAAAGCTGTAGAACAAGAGCTCTCGAAGAGTGTTAAAAGGGATGAGAGACCCTGCTGAGTTCTCCCTGCTCATTCACAGCTTGAATAGCAGAAACATTCTAAATCAGGCATTTTGAGTTAAGATACAGGCTGTACAGCTGCTGTTTTATCTCTGCAGTGAGAAGGCCAGGGCCAGTGGCTGAATTCACCTCAATTCAGATTATTTTATTTGGAAAAAATCTGCTTGCTGTAACTCAGATTGAGCCTTATCTAGCATGAGTCTACCACCTTCTCAATCCACCTACTACTGAGCAGTAAAGGTAGTGCTGTGGCATCCTTTTACTGTGGTTGAAGTGTGTGCAGACTCTCCGGTAAGTAGGAGGGCAGCAGGCAGAGTTTCCACTGAAATGTGTTTAACTTGAAGGTCTCCCATGCATTGTCTCTGTGGCTGTATTTCCCAAGGCACACACTCTTTAAATCTCTTTTTTTCATAACCATGAACTGAATTCTTTCCAAATGAACTGCTAGGCTGCTCAGTAGCACAGTCTGTTCAGGCCACAGCTTTGAAGCAGTGACATTGGTTCACCGATAAAGCCTTAAGATCATCAGTGTGTCAGGCAGGGCAGGTGCCTCGGATGCTTTTATGGGCCTTTTGTTTTGTTGCTCTAGAAGGGCCTAAGTGAGGAAAAAGCAGGGGGACTGTGTCATGTGCACACCTGCATGGCTTCCTGCAGCGCGGTGGGGACTGTTCCTCATGAAAACAGAACACCTTCAAATGCAGTAGGATCTGTCGTGCTGACAAATCTGTCATCTGTCATCCTGTTAGCATCAAGAGCAAAAGGTCTTTGTACAACAATTGGTTAAGTGTACAGTGAAAACCATCACACATATCTGAAAATCCTGGCCTTTCTCTCTGAATTCAAAAACCCTGTTTGCTTACATTAGAAAAAAGTAATGAACTTTGTACTAAAGTTGTACTTAGGTCTGCAAGCTAAGATCCTTGCTGCAGCCATTTTCTGGCACAGACAGTTTCACTCTGTTGACATCACCACAGTTGATGTCAGCAGCCTGAATTTAACCCATTGGCCTGAAAAGTATGGGAACCAAAAAGGTATGCAAAGATGAATAAATATTAAAATATTGCTAGAGGCAGCTTGCTGCCACACTGTCTGAGTTTATTGACTGCTGGCCAACAGCCCCAGCTTCAGCTGGCATAGCACTCTGATAACCCTGTACTGAACACCTACTTTAAACTAGCTCAATTTTTTCCCTAAATTTGGCCTGTGTCTTAATGGAAGTAATTTTGTTTGCAACTATAGGATATTTCGCATTCAGAGACAGCCAGTGTGAGCTGTATATTACTTTTAATTACTTTTCCTAAAGATCTCTTCAACATCCAGGAGAAAAGAATAAAAAAGTGTCCTTGTGTTTTAAATCTTACTACCCATGTGATAATTCAGGTAGAGTAAATATTAATTTCAAAAAACTGCAGAAGAAAAAGCAGCAGAAAAAACCCATATTTCTGTATCTCTAACTTCCAGGTTAATTTATGATTTGACTATCATCAACCATGGTTGTGGTTATTTCCTGTTCTCAATGTATGATGTGATCACCTTAGCCAGCAAATCCCCACTCAACAGATCACCTACTCCCTCCCCCACAGTGGCATAGGGGAGAGAATCAGAGCAACAGTGAGAAAACTTGTGGGTCAAGGTATAAAAGCAGTTTTAAAAATGAGGGGAAAGCATACTGATGCAAAAGTCACTTCTCAGCTCCCACAGGCAGACCAGTGCCTCGTCAGCCTCCAAAGAGGGGGTACTGTGGAAAGGCCATACCCCCAGGTCTGTGGCTGAGCCTGGCACTGTGTGACACACACTACCCCTCTGGTCAGCACGTGGGGCTGTCCTGGCTGTGCCCACTCCCAGCCTCCTGCCAGCCTGTGGGGTACAGAGCTGAGGAGCAGAAAAAACTAACCCTGCAAGCCCTGTTCAGCAACACATCAGACACTGGTGTGCTATCAGCACAATTTTAGTTGCAAACTGGCAAGGTGCAGGTTGTGATGGAGCAATTAACTCTATCGCAGCCAGCCCAAGCACACAGCTTCATTTCAAAGAGGTTTTTTTTATTTTTTTCTTTCCCCAGTGCAGCTATTTTGCTGTCTTCTTTCCCATTCTTCTGCACCATGATAGTGCCTCCTCCCTTATTATATCCTCTCTATGAATTCTTCACACTGCTGCCTTTCCCAAAAGAAGTTTGTAAGTTCATCAGTGTATTTGTGCACCCAGGCAGGCAGGGAGGGGAAGTGGGGAGTCGTGTAAGTATATTTTGAACTGTGTAGGCTAACCAACAACTCACATCCGTGTCACAGCTCAATATTCACTTGAAGAAAACTGAGTGTACTACATCAGAAAATTTCAGCTCTGTCTCAAATTAGACTAAAGACCAACAAAGATACCACAAAAAAAATAGTTTGCAGCCTAGGGGAGCTGAACCTGTGGTCTACAATGCTTAAGTACTGCATTGTACTTAAGTGCTGCTGCTTTGTGTATAGCTTAAGGTTGTTTAATCAATTTTCTAACTTCTAACAAAATCGTAATTTTATACTCAGTTATTTCATTGTATTTCATTCCAGCTCTGAGCAACACTGGCTTAAGCTGAAAGTGAGAAAAAAGAATTTCCTTTCTTGTAGTGAAAATGTTAATACCTCAATAGGAAGAAGGAAAGCTTTATTTGGAAAGGTAAGAGAAAAGATGGGGTGGAAAAAATGAGTAACACTGGCAACCTTTCTCTTAAGACTAGAGTAAAAGTTGCTTAAGCTAAGGTAGTCTGTAAATTTTCCTGATGCTATTCTGATACCATTCTGAAGGTGAATGAGATGTTTTTCTCCTTTCTTTATAAAATCAGCTTTTAATTAGTGCTCCTAAACACTAACATGTATATGTATTTATGTTAGTACATGTGTGTATTGAGATTTTTAAATCTCTACTCCATCACTTTCCAGTAACCTCTAGGATTTTTGGTGTAATTATAAAAATAAAACCAGAACTTATCCTCCCTTCATAAGAAAAAAAAAAGAAATCAGAACATTAACTAATTTTAGCCTATCCACCACTTTACATCACGTCTCTGGTATTTCTGTTCGTTTCTCTTGCTTGTCATGTGGCTGTGAGAGTAGTGAGTCTTGTGTCTCAGGCAGTTCCTCATTTTAGAGGGGGAAGGATTTTTATTGTCAAGCCTTTGTGTGCTGTAAACACTTTTTTTCCCTTTTTTTTTTGCCATTCTGTTGGTAGCTCGTAGGGACTTGGGTTTTCCACTACAGAAGGTAATTCTGCTGTTGAGAATCTCTGTATGCTTTAACGTAGGGCATTTGTGCATTTGCAGAGCATTTGAAAAGGAAGTCAGAATTCACGACTAGTTTTGCTTTTCCTTCAAACACGTTCCTGTGCAGTAACGCCAGAGCTTACAGAAGCTAAGCACCGTGTCATGTGTTAAACACACTGCGGTGGGAGGTGGAGTTGGCGGCAGCCACCCCAGGGAAGCTGGGCCCTCCCCACTCCTCCGTGGAGCCTCCAAACTGGGCTGGTTTGAAATTCTCCTTGGCGTGGGATGGGAATACACCGGGCTGGTGAGCCAAAGATAGGTCAGAGGTGGTTGGTGTCATTGTCCTGGGAGTGTAATAGACTGAAAAGGTGCATTTCTGACAGCAGATATGCTTACAGTGGTGAACTGTGGATCATAGGCCACCATGGCAGAGTGGCCTGTGGGCCTCCCTCACAGCTCCTGTGTGGGGTGTTGGCTCTGTATTTTTGTGGTTATGGCACAGAAGTTCTAGGGGTCAAACTTTTTTTCTGGGAGAACGAAGAGGAACAGAAGATTTTACAGAAGAACATCTGGGAAGATCCTTGTCTCTCCCAGGGAATATGTTCTGGCCGTGCAGAGAGCCACAGGATTTTGCTGTCACACCACATTTAAAGGGGGGGGCCTCACTGCTATCTGTGCTATTCTGAAGTCATAAACAAGAATGAGGTGAATGACCTTAAAAATATACATATTTTTAATATGAAATGGAACTTCATTTACATGCAGTTAATATGAAAAGTTTGCTCTAGTAAATATGTGGTCTTATGAGAGCTGGAATAAAAATTAAAGGCAAATTATTATCAATTTGGCAATTCTGAGAAGCTGCCTGTTTTATGTTTTAAGTAAATACCTGGAAATATTTTTGTGTGTGTGTTTTCTCTTCTTTTTTTTTTTTTCTTATTTTTTTTCTTTTTTTTTGAGAAAAAATTGGAATTAAGCTACTATGAAAGCACAAAAATATTTTCTCTATTTCTGTCAGAGGATATTGTGAATATTTGCATTTCTCCTTTTTGACATTATGGGTAATAGTAGAAGCAGCATGGATTAAACCTTTCTCACAGAGCATGGCATAGGCTGTAATAGAAATCTCTCAAAAAAATCATTGCTTTGAAAAACCTCAAAAGATACATTAATAAAAGAAGCTTCATGCTTATGGCTATGGTAACTCTTGACAAAAGGCTACATGGCCTTGGCTCTCAAAACACTCTTGAAATTAAATTAAGTCCATTGAAATTCTTTAGTAAAGGCCTAAGTAATAACTTTCATTCTGTCAGTGTGCCCTACTGGATCTTTCCTTTCCAAGCCACCTGAGACCCTCCTCTTCATAGCAGAGATGATTGTAGACATGTGTCCCAGAATCCACAACATGTGCAATTCATCTGTCCATTTCACTTCTCCCTTTTTCCAGACAGGGGTGAACACTGTATGCAAAGTACTGAGAGTCTCAGAAATTGCTCTCTTTCTGCCTCTCTCTGGCCACTTGACTTTGCCTTCAGAACAAAACCAGCTCTGCTTTTGTGAAATAAGCTGTGATGGTGCAGCAGCCGTTCCTGCATTTTGCCCATGCCATCAGCTCTGTCTCAGTGCTGCTGCCCAGGGCCTCATGCTGAGTCTAACCTCCAGGCAGGCTTCTGCTCCAGCTGTAGGTGCAGCACTGCCAGTCCTTTTGCTGGCTCCTACAGCCCTGTTTTTAATGAATCCCACATGGGATAGAGGTTGTGATGAAAAGACAAGGCTTTCTCCTTGTGAGCTTCAGTGAGGTGCAGGGGCAGTGCTCACCTGCCTGTGGCAAATAAATGTTGTGCTACAGTGTCAAGTGTTGTGGAAACTGACTGTAAAAGCAACAGGTTGATGCAGTTTTCATAATGTGCATATTATGTCCCACACCCCAGGAAAAACCCCCAACTGGAATGTGTGTTGTTACCCTGGGGATTGCTCTGAAGCATTACAGGTAAAGCACTATCATTTCCTTGAAATTTCCAAGTATAAATTACCTCCTCCCACTGTACTATCTTTGCTATCAGTGTTTTCTTCTGACTCACTCACATTTTATGTTTTTGCAGATCTGCAGCATGTGAAACACCTGTTATTGTAAGCATTGATGATACTGAAGAAATAACAAGGCTCTACAGCATAGAAGCCTGTGTCAATACGTATGTGAATTAAAGGGTGGGAAGAGTGCTGCTGGTAAGAAGTTCAGAAACCTGACTCTTTACAGTAACTTTGACTTCCTCTATATAAAATTTTGTTGTTTTGAAATTTGCAGGTTAAATATATAAAGGGGCGATATGGCTATGGGAACTTTCCCCTTCCTCAGACAGTAACTGATAAGGTTGTTACCAATAAATCAAAGGTTTGTGTGAAAATATGCTTATGCTTGTGGTTAGGTGTGTGTTATCCTGTTATTTGGCTTACAAATCTTCATAGCAGCTTTGCAGCATACCTTTTCAAAGAATCTGTTTGTTTTAGAAAACTGACCTAAAAAATAATTTTGCAAGGGAAATCCCCAGAGTCCTCTGCAGGAGCATAATTTGAGCACATTGATTCCTACTTGAGAATGAAAACATTTTAGTTCCACCTCTACCAGCAGTTTGCTTGACCCCTGAGGCAGCAGCAGAGAGACATCCTGAGCCCCCAGGATCAAGAGCCATGAGTGCTATGGCATGACAGGGCCTCTGCTTCAGTCTGTGGACAGCCTGTCTGTGTCCTGGCCTAGAGAGCATACAGAGATGACCCAGACCTTTCCTGCACCCCATGATGCCTCTCAGGTTGTCAAACAGCTGCAGGTAGCAGTGGGGGAAAAGTGGTGAATTTTCATTTCTAAGGTTTGTTCAAGGCATATAAAGAGGAAAACCAGCTGCATACATCTAGGCTGTAACTGGTAGAGTTAGTGTTCTCTAGCTTGCACTAACAGCCATGTGGGAAAATGGAGAGGCCTTACAGGCTGTATTTCCTCCCCTGTAATCACCAAGAGCTCAGTTAAATGTTTTCAGGCTCATGGTTTTTGGTCATGTTGTGGAATCACAGCCTCTGCACAGCAGCCATACAGCAGCAGGTTTAAAGGTCCAACAGAGGAAAGAAAGTCTGAGTATTGGGAAGTGGCTTGAAGATTGCATTGCATTTGATTTGAATCATTGCAGTGATTACACGAACTCTGAAAGTTCAGAGTTTTAATAGTAGGTGAGATGGCAGTAGGCTCTGTGTTTGGAGGAAACCCTCATATTAAAAAAGAATATTTCATAGCAAAGCTGTTTCAGATTCCCATATGAATGGGAATCACTCCAGAGTGGCATAAATAGAAGTCTTTGCCTCACTTTTAGAATTTCAGAATTCACTATTGAAATGTCTACAAGAAGCAATGTCACTTCAGAGTCCTAGAATTTCAGAGCTATCTTGTTAGTTATGATGAGAATAACTAGGAGATGCTTGTGTCTGTAATCTTCCTGGTCAGCTATATAGTTTTTGCAGCTACAGAACCTTCATTCTTTCATAGCTTTTGTATGCTGTGCATACAAAAATTAAGGCATTTCCTTCAGACAAAGCTATGCTGAGCAGTCTGAACCTCATTTTAGTTTGATAGCCCAGCTTAATTTTCAGTTTACTGAGGTTCAGAAGGTTGTTCCACACTGATCAATGGAGATACATTCTGGAGGGGTGAATGTGGAGAAAAAAAAGATTTTTATATTTTCTCCCTTTCAAATATTCAGCATGATTTTAAATAGTCTCAAGCATTCAGCCAGAGTGATTGATTTATTTGGAACTGATTGATGGTCAATAATATATTTGAGTTATTTAAGATAGTTTAAAAAATGAATGAAAGTTTTTATTTAAATATAGATTCCCTGTTAGTAAAGGAGGTGAATAGAAATGAATTCAGGTGTTGTGTAGTCTTATCTTATTGTTGGGTGTTTCTTACCACATGGGTAAGCGTTGCCTGATTAAGATCTTTTGTTGTGTGTAGGCTGAATGATGCTGCAGTGTGTCGTGGGAAGAGGTTTCTTTGATTAAGTCTAGAGAGCTCCCAAACAAAATACCAGACACTCATTCTACCATGTTTTGCAGTGTGGATTTTTTTTTTTTTTCAGTTGATACTGGCAGTTATGGATCAGGGAAGAGTCTTCAATGGACATGTGGTGGTTGGTGTGTGCATGTGCTCAGGCATCATGTCCGCAGCAATGTTGATGAAAAGCTCTACCAGTCCTACTGCATTGCAAAACTAATTTTCAAGTCTCTGTCTTTTTCTCTGAGACATCTTCAGGATGATTCCAGAGATAAGGAGAAACATAAAGGAGAGATTCAGAAGACAAGTCATTCATAAACTGGAAGGGGAAAAATCTTTTAAAAATAAAATAAACCCCAACAAAAATAAAATAAAAATTGATGCATAAATGCATCAATCACTTTGAACTACCCAGCTAGACCTGCTGCTTATATGTGTCTTCTAGCTGTTCTGCCCCTTTCTTCCTGAAATATAATTTAGTAAGTTCATAAAGCTGGTTGGAAGCATGCAGCAATAACACACCATAGAGTCCTGTCTCAGGGAAGTCTTAGCTGATGATAGCAAAGAGTGTGTTGATTTCAATATATTCTAACTAAAACTAAGAAGGACAGGACAGGTGTTTAATCTGGATAGCTCTGTGTGGAGTGGTGCATGAATATACGAGCATATATATGTGTCAGAATAGACATAGACATAGTCATATAAATATCAGAAAAAGCTGCTCAAATATATGGTAATAGGTTTTTAGTGTTTATTTGGTGCATTTTAAATACAATTTTTCTTTCATATGGACTGCATTTTCAAGTTCCTTTTCTTTCTGTCCTTCACCTCACTGGAGTATTCAATTTCTTTGCACCTAAGACTAGCAGGAAGTCTGTTAAATTGCTTTTTTTTCCCTGTAAGAACTACAGGATTTTGTCTATAGTTTTAGTGTAGATGAAAGAAATAATGGATTTCTTTGAAAAAAACCCAAGGAAAATCAGACCCATTTTGTTCAATACTACAGCCCTGTTTCCAGTAATTGCCTTGTAGTTTGCAAGTCTTTCCACTTTATGTAAATACATTAACTTCTGAAAACCCCTTATAGCTGGGAGGTGGGGCCTTTTGAAGGAGGTGTTCTTTAGAAGGTTTGAGGGTCTCTTAAACACACATTTTCTTTCCTCAAAGTAAATCTTGTAGACTCCCTGTCACAAATCCTTCTTGTCAGGAAATCTGCTTGAAGAACTGTTTGAATTTCAGTATCAACTATTTCAAGCAAATACATCTAATGCCTCAATACATTTTTCTTAGGGTCAGTCAGTGTCCCTAAATAAGAAAGGAAACCTCTGATAATTTGAATTCTATTCCCAGCAACCCTTTGAAGAAAAGAATAAAATAAAATCTGAGCTTTTTTTATAGTTACTCCTGAAAACCAAGAAATGAGAAGTACCTGTAAAGTAAACTTTGAATTTTCAAAGCTGCTTTCTCTGCTTCTTCATTTGGTGCTCCCATTGCCTATATTTTTGTAAGATGAGTGAGAGGTGAAAAACTCTGTAACTGACAATAAAGCAATAACTTATAGGTAGGTTTTGGTCTTGACTCCTAAATAATTAAGTATAAGCATGTGTGTTATTATCAGTTTAAGCTGTCAAGTAATAGTTAACAGTTATATTTGAGTTTTCTGTAGTGAAATCCTGTACTAGAAAATTTTAATGATTGCAGGACAAGTGGTCTGTTTACACATCACAGAAGAAGTAAGGCCATAAGACCTTAAAGCATTTACCTCTGAATTTTTATTGTAGCTAAGAATGGATATTTTTCTTGATATAAATTTGAAAATTCTGAAATGTTATAATGCAAAGATTGTGTAAGCTACAAGTCAGGAAAAAAGTACTGGTAAAATTTGGATATGGAGAAAAAGAATATCATACTCTCAAGAAATTTGCATAATAAAAGCTAGAATTTTCTCAGTGTCTCTGCATCTGTGGATGTGAGGAAGTACATACCTTGTTTTGGTTTTAAAGCCTTCAGTGATGAGACAATTAAGGAAGAACATAGATTTCTTGAAAAATTGTCTGGTTTATGTTATAAGATTACACAGCTCAAGGACACCTTCTTGTTAAGAAAACCAGAAGTGAACTTTCTTCTTTAAGTCCAGCCTCATTTTTGCAGTCAGGGTCTCCAGGAAATAAAATCATAAATCTCGAATGTTATAATACTTTCCCCATAATTCAAGGTCAAGTTATAAATCTAAGTTACCGTGTCTCTTGCTAGATATGTATTTGCTCTGGTTCTTAGAGCTAAAAGCTTCCAAGAAGTGACCCTTTAAATGCTATTGACATTAATTTTAGCAGCAAATTTGAACATCAGCCTTGCTGAGCTGGGCAGTATGAGCTGTTTAAAACAAGTATATGCTCAAAGGTTTTTGTGCAGCATGGAACACAAAACATTTAAAGGATTCTCTTTGCCTGATAACCCTTCCATCGAAAAAATGACAACTATTCTGCAACTTCATCTATCCTTTCATACTCATGTACATGTTCCTACATGTACCTACAGATACACTGAGAATCCTTTGGATCATTGCCCTTATGGAACACTCCTTGGGACTTAACACATGCCTGTGGAGCTGAGGGTAGGCACAGCAGCCTGACATCTAGGTGGAGCTGGGTGTAGTAAAAGTACATTGCATTGTACCGGTGTCTGGGCTTCCTCTGCTGAGATTTTTACCAGCATCCTGCTTGCATATGCAGAGCTCTCAGTGACCACTACTTCTTGCTCCATGATCTGCTTTTCTCCTCTGCTCTCCTCTTACCTCTCCTCTCCTTCCCTCCCACTCACAATTGCATTGCTCAACCAGAACATGAGTGTGCTGCACAGAGCTGGCTATCAGAGGGTGCCTTTTCCAAAAGGGTTATTGGGAGGGCTGTGTAGTGGATCATTTTACTCCATACAATGTGTTCAAGTCCTATCATGTCAAAAGGGAGATATTGACAAGCTGAAAGAGCAGCTAGGGGCAAGGGAGAGCCAGAGATGTGCTCTCAGCACTTGGACTGGACAGAACTTCAAATGTCTGCACACTTCTGCAACCTCTCCCCTGCCCCAGAGCAGGGTTTGTAGGTCCTGCAGCACCTGGGAGTCAGTGTCATGTGTACTTTAGTTCAGTGCAAGCTTCAAATAAATCACCCACTGTGTCATGACAAGTGCTGAGAAAGCAGCTTATCAATTGAGAAAAACCTCAGGCATCTGACTCAAAAAAAGGTTTTACCAAATCTTTATTGTATTCCTTAGACGAGAATTTGGATGGTAATTGTCTGTCTCTGTACTTTTCTGCTTTTGGTAAGAAAGTGCTGGCACCTGTGGCAGCCAGATTGGTGAAAAGGTGCTTGGTGCCTCTGATGTACAGAAGGAAAGCTGAGATACCAGATACGGTGTGGATCAATCCTTCCATCCAAACAATCCAAAGGTAAGAAGACATGCACTCACCTCAAGTGTTTCAGTAGGTTAAATTGAGGCTGGGGATTGAGGGCCAGGATATCAACACTGCTCATTTCAGCTCCCAGAGTTTTCCTTACTTCAGGGACCTGCAGTGGGCTGCATCAAAATGCCTTAGCTGATCTCCAGAAAGTCCATCTGCAGAGAGAGCTACCAGAGACAACAGAAATGAAATAGTGGCTTCACACTATTTTCATGATGTAGCTGGAATTTCACTTAGCTGGAAAAGAAGGTTGTATTCAGGTCCTCAGCTCAGTTAAGAATTTTGCAGCTCTGCACCATTTCTGGGCCGTGGTAATTACCATACAGGAACCAGAAAGTGAAACCAGCTTGGAAAGCTGAGAGCAGCATCGATTTATGGGCCAAGCTGAGGCAAGAGCAAGAAGCAGCAGTCGGAAATTTTTATTGTTTTCAGTTATAGCTTTATTTGGTCTAATAGTATTAATCTGACAGTCCTGAAAAATACTGCTGATGCTCTTTCATGACAGTAAAGGTATTAAATATATCTAATGTAGCAGTTAAACAAATGTTGCTTCCACTACATACATTTTTTACAAATACAGCACAAAAAATAATATCAGTGGTTTAAGTGGGTTTTTGCTGGGCTCCAAGATAAATAATCTATTTGACAGGACTTTGGGGTTTTGTTTTTCCTTTTGAACTCTTACTTGTTCAATAAACAGTTGTAGGAGGTTTGGATGATTTGTACATAATTTATAAAACTGGTTTCACATAATTTAAGTATTGTAGATCATGAAAACGAAACTATTTTGCCCCTTAATTAATCTGAATGTTAATGAAAGCATAAAACTATTTAAAAGAGGTAGATAAGCACAGAGGCATGATATTTAGAGAGATCCCATGGTTATATGGTTGTACCAAGAATTTGTACATTTTCAGCCTGCTCAACTTTCTAATATGAGATAGGACATGTATAAAACCCAGGCTTTCTCAAAATTGCTTTTTCTACTTCCTGGTACCTCTTGGAGCAGAGCAGAGGCCATTGTGGAAGCAGCTCTTCCTACCTTGTTTTTGAACTTCTCTTTTCTCACTTTGCTTTTGTTCCTCATGCAAAAATAAGCACAGAGCTTGCTTTCCTTAGGACTGGTTTTTTGGTGCCCAAAAACTGTAGTAGTATGTGAAAGGAATTTTCAGCTAAAATGGAATGTATGTAAGTCTGACCTTACAGGTTCATGATTCGAGAAGGTGGTCTGTGAAGAGTGCTGAGACAGTTCAGGATTTTTTTCAGGCTGATGTGGGAAATTTGGACAAAGGAAGGTTCTGAGAGTGAGGAATAGCACAAAGGATTCTTTGATCAGGGACAGTGGAGGGCAGGCAGGTCTTGTATTGTTTGCTATCATCTGTCTCTAAATTGTTCCTGTTTACAGTAGAAAAAGGAAAGGAAAATGAACAGGTTATTTGCTTTTCTTGGACAGACTTATTTGTGAGTATGTATTTTTCCCTGGTGGTTGGTCTCCTCCACCTAAAATGACAGTGTGATGATGGAGGGGATAAAGTCTCTCAGAAAATCCACCCCTCCAGAATGTGTCTGTATTGATCAGTGTGGAGCAACTTTCTGAACCTCAATAAACTAAAATTAAGCTGGGCTATCAAACTAAAATGAGGTTCATATTGCTCAGCATATCTTTGTCTGAAGGAAATGCCTTAATTTTTGTTTACCAGATTCCAGGCTTGACAGACTAACCTTGTTCTAGGAACTGGCACTTTATTTCTGATTTGCAGTTAAAATCAATTTTCGATAATGCCTCTATACTTTAACACAGAATCTCATGAAGTCTTAAGAGGATCTTCTTATGAGAAGAAGACAAAAACAGACAGAGACTCTTGCTAAATAATTGTTGCTTGAATTTCCATCTTCTGTGATATTTCCTAACGTACTAAGTGTAGGAAGTAACACTTGTTGTAAGGCAGAAAGAGGATGTGCAAAAATTTTATGCTGATCTGGGGAGTGAGAGCACATTACCAAATTTGTATATCAGCCTGAGCTTGGTATGGGAAAAATGAGCTATTCTTGCTAATAATTTATATTGCAAACATTTTTTCACTTTTTAGAATAAAGAAACATTAGTGATACTATATTTTTTGCCTTTTTTTTTTTTTTTTTTTTGACAGAGACTAGATTTTTGGTACATGAACACATATTATAAAATGATTGTGAAATTGTAGTTTCTTAGGCTCCTGTTTTATGAGAAATGTAAAAGGGTTTTTTTTTCCTTGAAATAAATGAATCTGATACTGTTTTGCTTCTCTTGTGATTCAGTGGTTTACATACTCTGAGAATTCCAGGTGTTTGGGGAATACCACAGCATGGGATTACTGGCTTTCTCTCCTCCCCTTCCACCATCCTTTTCTGGTTATTTTTGGCTCTTCCATTGTGCTGTATGTACAGATTGTATGTGTTTATAAGGCCTCAGCAATATGTTTCTTGAGCTTTGTGCCACAGTTAGAATAGCCAGTTTGTGCTAAATGTCTTTGAGTGTTTATTATGAAATGTCCTACAGTGAAATAGAAATACAAACTAGCTATAGAGCCCAAATAACACAACAAATCTATTTATTTCAGTATTTGACTTCCCAGTGCTGTCTTTTCTCTTACCTGCTGTAAATCACTCAAATATGTCCTTGACTCTGCCACAATTTGTCTTGCATGAGTCTACTGTTTACATGATTGTTACTTTAAAAGTATATATCCAATATTTTTGCACCTCTGTTAGCTGACTCTAGTTATGCCCATTAACAAGAAGTGATGAAGAAATATTTGCAATTACATGAATGACTTTTGCATAACTCTTTTACTTTAAAGTTTAAAATATACTTCCTTTGCTAAATATTCTGTTGGTTTTTAGTATGGAAATGAACCAAGGCATCCAGTGTGTCTTTAGACTGACTTTTTTTTATTTTTTCCAGAGCATCAGCACTATGAACTTGTCACATTTTAAGATGGCTTGTAGTGTGTGTGAAACAAATAAACCGAATGGCTTAGAGGCATGGACACTGAGGGAGGGAGATACAAACCCTAATGTACAAGGTAAATAAATCAGTGGGATCAGTTTGGTTTCCTAACTGTTTCAAATTCAAAGATGACCATTGCGAGTTTAGATTATAGAAATCTTCCAGACTCTTTTAGATTTACAGCAGTAGTTTCTTGACAAGCCACTGAGGAAGAAATAATGCCTGCCACATGCTTATCTTTGGAGACATCTCTCTAACCCTTTTGGACAGCCCCAGAGAGAAAAATCATGTCACAACACGAGGAAGGGCAGGAGATGAGCTATCAGAAGATGACCGACAGCATCACTGTAATCAGACCAGCCTTCTAGGTAAAGATTTGTGGTTTATACTTATAAATACCTTGCTCAAAGGCATTTTGTGCTTCTGTACAATAATGACTACAATCAGCTGTGGGACTGCATGTCCATCCAAGACATAATCATAGCTGGGATGTTAGAAAAACATATGCTGTAGAGTAATCCTGGTTTTTATTGGAAAAATGTTCACACTGTTGGCTATAAGCACTGCCATCTGACAGATAGTATAACACCAGGACAGCTTGTAGACCACAGCAAATAGGGTATGACAATAAATCTGGCACAATAAATCAGGTGAGAAGCAGTCTGGGTAGAAGCAGGATACAGTGGTAGAAGCAAAGAATGCAGAAGTTAGTATCACAGAAGATACCTGCTTGGGAAAAACAGAAAATGGGACACAGAACTCACAGAAGGCAATCTGGTCTGCTCATTTACAACAGAGACAGAGAAGTACCATGTTGTAGGAAGGCAGCATGAAACATGGATTCAGTGGCCTACCCTGGCCCTGGTCCTGGCCTGCTTCTGCTAAGTTGAGCATTAAAAAAAAAAAAAAAAAAGGAAAAAAAAAGATAATACACTTTGTGTATTACCTTCAGAATAATCAGACAGGTCTTTATATTTGGTACAGAGCACACAGGAAGCAATGTTCAAGAGATAAGAGAATGCCCAGTGATCTGCAATGCAACCAGAATGTAAAGACTTTGGAACAGACTGTTTGTAAGAATTTTCTTCTTTTTCTATGTGGCCTCCTTTGTGTTGGCAGGTGCTGGTATTGCTTTGACTCGTGTTCTCTCAGGCCTTCTGCAAACATGGCACAACTGTGACTTTATGGTGCAGGTGAGACAGCATTTACTTCAGATTGTTATGTAATAGAATATAATTCTGCATATAATTTGGGCAAATTAACCAGTGGGTATAGATTAGCTACTACCAAGCCATCAGCAAGTAAGTAACCAGTTTAGCTGAAGGCAGGATGGATTTGATGAAGGTGATAGGGGACACCCTGCACAGAGGGAGGTTTTTTATTACCTCCAGCTGGGGTGGTATTCCTGAGTCTCAGCCTGATTGTTCAGAGAACAATGGCCTGCCTGGTTCAGCTCACTGCCCTTTAAAATTGTGGTTCTTCATTTGTTGAGACAGTCATATGAGTGCCTATAGAATCCAAGTTGGTACTAGGAAATGAAACTGGGGGGAAAACCCCCCAGAATCAGACTAAAAGGAGATAAAAATCTGCCACCCTTGAAGAGCTCTTCTGAATGGGAGTTCAGGAAGTGGTCCAGGGGAAGCAAATGTTCAATTAATTGTAATCCCTCTTTTTCATTTTCTCTTTCAAAGTGAAGGATGGAAGGATACAAAGAAAAGACACTATGGGTAAAAATGTTTATTTGATGTTTTATAATGTAAAATGATCTCATTCACTGTGCAATATTTGAACACCTTATACAAAACTAAATCCTGAGCTGTTCTCAGCATCCAGCACTCATTCAAAACCAGGAGGCAGAGCAGATGTGCAGCACAAATCTAACAAATCTCTGGGCTTATGGCTATGCTCACACTGTTTAAGGGCAGCAAATTCTAAGTGGGCATGTTAAAGGGAGCTATTCAAGAACGTTTATTTCACAATAACTGAGCTCACTGTTACCCTGGATTGATTTTATGTGTAAGCAAGAAGTAGGTGCCTGGCACTTCCAAGAGCTCCTTGTAGGCTTATTGCTCATTTTGGGCCAGATTGTGAGGAGTGCCTCAGGGATACCAGAATACGTTCTCTGTCCTGAGCAGGTACAGCACAGATCATGCAGACAACATATGAAGTGAAGATGTCAAATCATCATTGCCTGAGGGTTAATAGCAGCAGAGCAGTATGCTTGCACAAAGAGCTCTATTGTTTACTCTTGACCTTAAAATAATTTGATCCAATATGACACATTAAGTAGAAATGTTTTCTTTCTTCAGGAAATAGTTCTTGGCAATTGAAAACAAGCCTGAAAAAGTATGTAAATAATAGATTCCTTAGCAAATGCAGTGAAATATTAAGACTGTTATAAGATATATTCCCTAGCATGAACACTGTTTTCACAGTAAGACTGTCAAATTAATTTTACTGGATAAAATGCATAATGCAGGTAACCCCTATGATTTAAACAGAGTTGCCCTTGGGATAAATTTATCCTCTGTCCCTTAGTGTTTGCAAAAGCGTGTGACTTCAGTTTCTGTGGAACTGCTTAATTCTGATATGTAGTGTGCTGAGTATCACTGTAACTGAGTTGAGTCATATGAGATGACTTCAATGCAAGGGAAATTATGCAAAACAAAGTCTGCATTACTTTAAATCCAAATGATGTATGGAGAATATTTTTAAAATTTAGTTACATGCCTTGTAATTTATTCTTTTAAGGCCTCTGAACAAAAGGAAAACAAAGATGAGTTCTTAAGAATTCATTTCTTGAGAAAACTAATTCATATTACATTTTGGAAATGCATTAACACAAAACAGCATTAGGTTTAGGTGCCACTGAATAACACCATTGCCTGAATTAACCCTCATCCTCCGTGCCATTAAACCCTCCAAAAAACAAATACATCCCAGTTAAAATTCTTGGTGATGAATGCCAAAGTGAAACCATAATGACTTTGATAACCTGTACTTGGAAGTCATGTTGTGTGAGGAAGGTGAGTGCTGCAATGTTACCTGGCTAAACTCTTAGGGACATACATACAAGGTGATACTGAGCAGCATGACATCATAAGAAGAGAGAACAGAGTGATGTTTCACTGGCATCTTTCAATCCTGGTTCCTATGGCATTAAACAGTGAGCACCAGGAGTGATCATTTTTGGGTGGCACAGGCCAAAAATGTGGGTGTCAGAGTGCAGGGGAACCGTGGCTGTTGATATCTGATGACAGATACAGGGTGGGCCAATCTTTGAGGGCAGCCCATGACAATCCAGCCTGAGACAGATTTATTTTGGCTTGTGGCTGTATGAAGATGCTGTTCATACCCTGATTACTGCTACTGTTGCCTTCCTTTAATCTTTCCAGACTATTTCCTCCTGGCTCAGTAGTACCAGGCAGAGATAGGGAATGGTTTGGGGAATGCTCTGGGAGTAGAAAAGGGGAACCTCAAAATAATATCATATGGTTGAAGAGTTCGTGTTCACCCTACCTTTAGCGTCAATAGTGGTGAGTTTATGGCTGTTCTCTACTTTGCTCTGCCCTTCAGTGGAATAGGAAGCAGCTCCCTGGCTTCTCCCCAAAGAATAGTATGGTATTTTTTAGCTGCATTAGCATATGGTGGAGTTGTTCTGGGACAGAAGTGTCATGCGTTCGTGCTTGCTCCCTCCCTCTCTCTGTCACATCCTGTAATCCGATGCCTCTGATCCGCACAATTTGCAAAACAGAGTTACAGGAACATCTCCTGGTAGAAAGCAAGTTAGTAGGAACTGTGGAGGCTGTGAGGGACCTTGGTGTCTCTCAGCAACCTCTGAGACTGTTTGGGTTCTGGGCAGAGCTTTTGCACTGTCTAGCATCAGTCACTGAGCACCTACAGCAGTTTGGTCGGATGTCTTATGAAAGGCTGTGCATGGAGATGGTGTGTGGAGTGTTTTGAGGATTGCAGCTCCTGGGTCCAATGCTGTGTTCTTAATAGCAGTGAGAGAGCCAGACTCCCCCTCCCAGGTAACCCAGGGGGATGAGTGAATATTCCTTGGGCTAACTCAGAACTGGAAGAGAAAGAGAATTTGGAATGAGCATTGATGTTACCTTTGTCATCATCTCCTTAGTCATCAATTATTACTGCCATGTGGGACATCTGAATCAGGTGTAAATCAATGCAAATCAAAACCAGTGTAAACTTTCACTGCATCTTTCCATAGAATAAATTGATTTGTCTCTCTCTTTAGATCATCTGTTTCAGAAATCTATTGTAAGAATGAAGTATCCAAATATATAGATTTCAATAGTATATTTTCAACTCAGTGTCTCAGTAAGAACCAATTTTTTTTTTTGACTGTCAGTCAGAATGAGTTGTGTGTTTTA
Organism: Certhia americana; assembly: GCA_018697195.1. NCBI lineage: Eukaryota > Metazoa > Chordata > Aves > Passeriformes > Certhiidae > Certhia > Certhia americana. Next base: position 22,957,883 of record CM031864.1, on the reverse strand, counting down.
GGTGTTGAAACTGAATATTGCCTGCATGTATGCCTGTGAAATATTAGCTAGTTCTGAAATGCAACTAATTTTATTTTTCATTTGTTGTCTTCTTTTTTTTTTTTCCCACCCAGATTTAGACTGGTGTGGTTCATTTATTTTTAAGTGTATATGATAGCTTCAGAATAGAAATTTTTGCCATTTTCAAATGGCACAATCAATCCATTTTATTATTATTTCAATGTATTTTCAATATAAAATTATGAAAATTGCTTCATAACAATATTTGAAATTCAACTGGAGCAAGGACATACTGCTTTAATTCTTTCTTCTTTGAATTCTCTTTCTCTATATTTCAAGTGCTCTTTTCTTTAAATCTTTGGCATGAGGAAGGCGGCGTGGATTCATCATCTTTTCCAAAGACTTCAGATTGAAAGGAAAACTGGTTATTATTTGCCTCTTAAATTTTTAAACTTTTATTGCAGTTGTGATAGAGTTGCCCTTTGAACTGGTTTCTAATAGCACAGGATAGGAGATATTTATGATAATTTAGTAAATCTGATGTATTTCAAGATAGGTGAATCAGACAAGGAAAGATTTGCATCTTATACTGTTTGTGTGGATTTTTTGAGGTATTGTGGCTCTTTTTATACCTCAAAAAAGAGAAAGACTTCCAAAGAGACAGGTAACTTAAGCAGCTGCACATTTTTAATGTCATTTTAGAAATCCTTACTAATACAAATTGATGGTTCTGGCTTTGATTCTTTCCAGCACAGGGGAAGTATACTGCTCTAGTTACATACTGACATAATTATGTTGGTCAATTAAGAATTCAGGCTCTGTCCTGAGAAAGAATTTATTTTAACAGTCCATTGTTTAATGTGCAAGTAGAATAAATTAATTCTCCCACTCCCTCAAAAGGAAAGTTTTGGGTTTAACCTGGGAAAGGAGACTGCAGTTTATGTTTGGAAAAAGACTTCACGAGTTCTAACAGAATCATAGAATGTTGAGGGTTGGAAGGGCCCTTGAAGATCATCCAGTCTCAACCCCCCTTTAGTGAGCAGGGACATCTCCCACTAGACCAGGTTGCCCAAGGCCTTATCCAGTCTGGCCTTGAACAGTGTTTGGACATCTACAACCTCCCTGGGCAACCTGTTCCAGTCGCCACCCTCACAGTAAAGAATTTCTTCCTAACATCTAACCTAAATTTCCCTTCTTTCAACTTGTACCTGTTACTCCTTGTTCTGTCACTACAGTTCTTGATGAAGGGTCCTTTGGCTTCCCTCTAGGCCCCTTCAGATGAGGTCTCCACACAACTTTCTCCAGGCTGAACAGCCCCAGATTTCCCAGCCTGTTTTTGTAGGTAAGGTGCTCCAATCCCCTTATCAACTTTGTGACCCCCCTCTGGACTTGCTCCCACAGTTCCCTGTCCTTCTTATGTAAATTTGTAACTTCAGTCATTAATTTTAAGAACTGATGGTTTATGGTTAGCAGAACACCTAGAACAGTGAGATCACTGGAGTGTGTGATGTTCTCATTAAATAATAGGTAGGGTATGGTGCAATATTTCAGTGCTGTGGAAGCTCTGTAAATATCACACAGCCAGAAAAGATCCACTCTGCAGGAATTTGTCTTGGGGTTGCAGTTTGAGGAGTTGAGTGGAGATTATGTAAAACTACTGGGGAAGGTCTGGTCGGAATGGAGCCTGGTTGTTTTTAGAACCTTTATGAGAGCTTCTTCACAGGATGTCATGCACTCTACTCATCAGATGGCACATGTCAGCCATGCTGGTATCCTGCTTTTGTCTAGGATAAAAGGGACTAAAATGTTGATGCTGCAGGCAATGTATGGCTGTAGTCCAAATGTAATTTGTGACAACTCCGGGATGATGAAGTTATTTTATATCAAAATTGGAGTCTTTGGAGTGTCAGAGCAATATCATTGGATCAGCTTTGTTCCGAACACATTTACAACATAATTATTATTACAGCTACTTTGTATGGCGACCTCCTGCTTAATGAAAGCTAAGATTTTGGCCTGTGTTGTAAGGTGACTCAAAATTGTAGAAGATGTGTCTAAGCTTACAGGGGGTTTGATTCAATGTGACGCTTAGGAGGTCTCTGGAGGACTTATGAATAGGCAGCACAAAAGTATTCTCTTCCCTTCTTTATCTGTCTTATGACGGGGTTCTGCTGGTTTTTTTAGAACCTTGGAGATCTTCAATAAGAGAAGCCATCAAACATTTCTTCCCCTCATAGTTTACTATATAACAAATGTTACCAAGTTGTTGAGAACTGCCTCAGTTCATGCAGTGAGGGAAAATGTCCTTGGTGTACCTTGTATCAAGTCTGTGAAAGCAACAACAATCCTCCTGCACTATCATGGTGAAGAATTGTATTGAGTTCTCCAATTCTAAACATTACAGAAAGCAGAAACAGACTGCCTCTATCCATTTGTTGTGTATTACTGTCATACCCAGACAGACCTCCTTATAGAAAGATTTAGAAATATATCCCACAGAATTACAAAATAGTTAGGGTTAGAAGGGACCTTTAGAGATCATCTAGTTCAACCCCATGTTTAAAGGGTTTTCATTTGATCATCAGTTACTTCACCTGAGGATGCATTTTTATGAAGGCCTTGTTATCAGAATAAGTATTTTGATGACTCGTGGTTAGGGTTTCTCTTTCTCTCAAAAGAAATCTCAAGAAACATACATAGCCTTTATGGGAATCAGTGAATGTGTGCAGAAAAGTGCATATGAAGGGAAAAAAATGACTCTGCTAAATCCAGTCCTATGAAAAGTGAAGTATTGTATAGCTCCTAAGTACAAAAGAAGAAATAACTGAAAATAATCTACTTTAGTTGAATTAAGGAAGCTAAGTATTACTGCAGGAACCTAAGAAAAACCCCTTTGACTTCCTGGAAACTGAAAGAAGTTTTTTTTAAGAAGTAATTGTCTCTGACATCACTACAGTGCATTGCGAGTTTGCAAGTGGTTAGTTAGGGTAACAGAGGAAGCAACTCCTTCACAGATAAGCAGGCAGTGCAATGTATGTGCCTAGTTAGTCTCCTGGGTTCAAAAATTGTGAAGAAATTCTTTTGCAGAGAGATAACATTTATTTTGCTTTCCAGAGAGAGACACATGCTGCTTCATAAGGATACGCCTCATTTCCAGAAATAACCATGTTTTTGTGGCTTAAACTGTTAGCATTTGGTGTTGCATTTCTGGGACAGGATGCTTTTCTCAAAGGTAGGTCGCAACTGATATTTCTTTCTTTCTCTTATTCTGATCCCTCAGTATTCCTCCGTAGATGTCAAACTAATGAAAAGCTTCACAAAGTGGAATAATACCATCTTGGTTCAGAAATTAGAATACAATTGTATGCAATGGTGCAAGAACCTAGGTCAGGAAGATTCATGCATCATGTACGAGGCTAAAATGTCTTCCGCATGGTCCCATGTGAGAGTTACATGAACCATTTTAAAAAAACCACAACCACATGGGTAGCTGAATTTGAAAAAGATTATATTTAGGTCTCTTATGTGAACCTGTTCCATGTAGTTTTTAGGTTCAGCTTCATCTCAGATGTAGTATTGGTATTTTGCATTTAAATCCTTCAAGAAAATCTTCCCATCAATGTTAGCCACTCCCTGATCACAGAATCTGCTTGCAGTTCCTCAAGTTTTGATTTCTTTATTGCAGGGGGGTTAGTAACAAATTCTAAAAGTTGTAAATTAATCTCTATTATTGGTAAATTACTTGTTTTGCAAAATAGGCATTATTCATTTATTTTGTAAAAACTGCTCCTTAAATAGTCTTTGGAATATTTAATTACTCCACTGCAGGTGAATTTGTTGCTTGACCTCTTGAGAGAAAGATAGAGCCCAAGAGGAGGATCTTGCAAAACATGATGTAATCTCTTTATCTGTAATGTGTTAGATGTTACAGATAAAGAGAGTATCAAGAAAAGCAATTAGTAATGCTTTATATTAAGTCAAAAAAGTATCCCTATTCAAGAAAATATTTTCTTCAGAAGAAAATGCAACATTTTATGTATGTGTATCTTCCATCAGTTTAGCTTGTAATGTAATTTGGGATAGTTGATGGCAGACACAAAGTGGCTTGAAATATTTTTTTCTGAAAGGGCAGCGAGTTATATGCAGGGCTGAAATCTTTTCATTTACATTGAATTTATTCATGCTTCTACCCTCATGTCACTGTAGTAACTCCAGGTTTATACTGATGTAAGCAACAAAATGATCTGCCTTTAGTTGATAACCAGCTAAGAAGAGCATTTGAAGCCTTAGCATTAGCTCTCTTGTCCCTCAAAATCTCTGAACAGAGACAGAACTGCATAAATCTGGTTGATAGCTGCTGGAGATTATAAGAAAACAAGTGAATGCTGCACTGTAGAGGAAAAGAACAAAATCTCTTGCTTTTCCTGTCCTTTTTTTTTTTATCTGCTGTCCTACTTTCCATTTTATAAGTCCTTCTGAGACTTCCCACTGCTACCTTTTCTCTAATGGAAAAGGCAGGTTACTGTCTGCTCTCTCAGCCACCTCCACAGTCAGTCAACATGTTAGCTGACAGAGAGGGCTGGAAGACAGATAAATGGGTAGCAGCATTTTATTTCAAGTAATACTTATTTTTCTCTGTTCACACACAGTAGTCTGACTTGAGCCAGTTCCTCTTTACATTTACGAAACTGAAGAGCATCAAAGAAATATTTTAACTCCTCTCTACTACACTTAATTAAATCTCATGCTGTAATATCAAGTACACAACATCATAGACATTGTTTTTATGATGTAGTTTGGCACAGAGATTACTTCTCCTCTCAGGGTGACAGAGCAATTGTACTTCATATCTGCTGTGCAGCGTGCTCTGCCTTGTGGCCAAGGGACACTGGACAGTCTCCTAGGAGGGGTTTGTTAATGGAGGAGCAGCATTTCGAAAGGGCGGCGTAGGCTTTGGTTTTATGGCAATCACTTTTCAGGCACTTGTTTGTAAGTGTGGGGTGGGCATTGGGACTTCTTTTGTTATGATTATTTTCCAACAGCCTATTGTACCTAGTGATTTTGAAAACTAAGCAGGAAAAATTTTAAAGTTGTCTTACTTTCTCCACAAACTCAGATATCCTATAGAACATCACTTATTTCATGTTATCACCAAACCACTTTTGACGGCACCTAGCTAGAGTCTGCACAAAGGCCTTTTCAGTGTGTAAATCCCTCAAATAAAAGGCATGTATCCAACTAATTTTACTAAGAAAGAGATGTGTAGCGGTAATCAAACACTCAAAAAAATTGACCAATACCCTAAAGCCCTCTCCCAAAAACCCCCAAGCCAAGCCAAAAGAGTCAGAAAAACACCTTTGCTTCCCTTTAGAAAAATAAATGCTTGTAGAACAAGCACTGTTTCCATTAGATCATAATTTCAAGTTCCCCCCCCACTCCTCCACAGAAGAATTAGCAATTTGACAGCTTTCAAAAGCTTTCACCCACTTCTGAGCCACTTCCTTTATTTCAGAAAACTAAAGAATTGCTTGATAGTTTTGGGTGGGACTTTTTTTTTTTCCTAGTTAGAAGTACCAAACTTCAGCAGAGCACACTGTGCTGTTTTTGTCTGGGGTAGTGTTAATTTTGGACATAGTAGCTAGTCTGGGACTATGTTTTGGGTTTGTGCTGAAAACCATGTTAATAACAGAGGGATTTCTTCTTTTTCCTGTATGGTTTATGTCCCACACTATCCAACACAACATTCACCACTGACAATACAATACGGCAGCCAGTACCTGACTTCCCATCCTTTGGTGTAATACACAGATATTATTCCCTTAGTCTACAAACACTGTCAAGTGCTCATAAGATGTTCACCACATGTCCACTGAGTCCATTTAGTCCGTTACTTTGGGCTCCATGTTGTGGTGATAGTCAGGACAGGAGAGGTGGTTTCTTTTGTGGTTATTGGGCACCAAAGCAAGCTCAGTTGGAGTTCCTGATGCACTGCTCTTGTAAGGCTTCTGCTCCATAGGTTTGGGTGGTTCTTGTTATAGTAATCATATAATATTCAACTCAAATCATAGGTTACAACAATTTAAAGGTATTTCTATTACAATCTCTTACCCACTCCCTATCGGGTTTAGCATTGCAACGAACTCCTCCCCTTGCCCTTATTCCAGCTTGGATTTACCCACAGACTGCAGTCCCTTAGGGTTGTGCCTGCATCAAGTGGAGCCATTTCTGTGAGCCACAGGCTCTTCAGGGACTCAGCTGCTGCTGCATGGATTTATCCACAGCACAGTGGCTCTGAGGGGCAGCTGTTCCTGCACAGCCCCGGCCATGGGCCTCAGAGCCCTCCCAAACAGAGCTGCTCCATCACAGCCTCACCCACAGTCACTGTCCCCTCAGACAGCAGACCTGCCCAGCTCAGCCTTGCCCCTGGCTGCAGTCCCTGCAGTGTTCCTGCTCTGCTGTGGGTTTGCCCATGGCCACATGATTCCAGGTGTTCCAGCACGGCCTCATGAGCAGCCACTGGTGCTTCAAGCTGCCCCTGCTGCAGCACAGACCTGCCCCTGGGCCCTGAGATCTGCAGGGTGCCCCTGCTGTGGCACTGACACAGCCATGGCCACAGGCACTTCCAGATGTACCTGCTCTGGCATGGACTTACTCATGGCCAGAGAAGTTTCAGGATATCCTGCTCCCACATGGACCCATCCACAGGTCCCAGTCTCTGACTTGTGCTCACACTGGAGTTCCAGCATGTCCAGTACAGCAGCACAGAAACAGCAGCAATGCCCCTGTGCAGTCCCTGTGCATCACCACTGCTGTCCTCAAAATGTCCCCAAGCACAGCAGAGTGAGGGGATCAGCAGCACAAGAGCAGGGAAAGCAAAAAGCAGCCATAGATGAGCACTACACTAATGTTCTGTAAGGCATCAAGCCTAGGAATCTGCCCAAAGCAGCCAAAGAGCAGTAAAGGCTGTAAATTCCATCTAACACATTCCAGTCAAAGCTGTTGTTATCTCAACCCCTCTGACCCCTTGGGTGCCAAAAGAAGGCTGCTGTGGTTTAACCCCAGCTGGTAACTCAGCCTCACACAGCTGCATGCTCAGTGCCTCCCGGTGGGACTGGAGAGAGAATTGGAAGGGTAAAAGTGAGAAAAATCATGGGTTGAGAAATATAGTTTAATAGGTATAGAAAACCAATGAATTAATTCACTGCTTCCCCTGGGCAGGAGGTGTTCAGCCATCCCTGGAAAGCAAGGCTCCATCATGTGTAACAGTTCCTTGGGAACAAAAATTCCATCGCTCTGAATGTCCCCACTTCCTCCTTCCTTCAGCTCCCTATATTGAGCATGATGCCATATGGAATATCTTTGGGCAGTTGGGTCACCTGTCCCAGCTGTGTCCTCTCCCAGCTTGTTGTGCACCCACAATCTCCTCCCTTAGTGGGGTGGTATGAGAAGCAGGAAAAGCATTGGCTATGTAAGCATTGCTCAGTAGTTACAAAAACATCTCTGGAATATTAACCCCATTTTTCTTCACAAATCCAAACATTGCCCCATGATAGGTTAATGTGAAGAAAATTAACTCTGCCTCAGTCCAAACCAGCACACACTTGAAATTCTGATCATGTAGTCTCTGTGCCCAAGAGCTGTGCAAGTTTCCGGCTGGAAGTGTTACATTTTCTTTTCAGATAGCTTATCCTATGGCTCTGCTTTTCCACAAAAATCTTTTTCACAGGTCAGTCTATACCCTTGGAAGGAGTCTAATTTTTTAAGCAGTGAAACTTAGTAGGTTAATTAGGTTAATTTTATGTGTAGGATAAAGTAAAAGGGGAATTGCTCTGGCAGGAGAACTTAAAAGGTAGAAGAAAGTAAAGAGCATCACAACTGATATTGTCCTCTTATGGATGCCCCACTGCAGGTTCTATTTAGGAATGTTCTTTCTTTTTGTATGGGTGCACCCGAGGGTTTCTGAAATGCATATTCCAGAGTCGTGCACTCAGGGACCACTTAATCATTTACAACAAATTGCCTTTTTTACATGATGTGCACCACCCCAGTCCTTTATTCCCAGTGAACTGAGGTGGGGAGTTGGTATGCACACTGGTGCACACAGCTCTGCTCTCTCCCTGGGCTGGCCAGACACAAACAACTGCTAAACTGGAAGCAGTTTAGTTTCATTATGGTGTCATACCTAAGCTGCGAGCAGGACATAAGTTGGTTGGAGCTCAGCAGCACTCTGGCTGAACAATTTGGATTCTGGACTGAAATTAGATACAGATTTGGACAAAATATGTTTGGGTTTTTTTGTTTGTTTGTTTTGTTTTGTTTTGTTTTGTTTTTTTGCTCATTCATCTAGACCTGTTCAAACAAAACAATTAGATGGCTGGCTTGTTGATGTGCTGTAGGTATATCTGTTGATGCAGACAGCACAAGAGACATTGGTTCTGGACTAATGGGTCTTTCTTACATAGCAGGGAAAAGACATGTTCTAGTAATTTTTATTCACTCACATCAATATACTGATATACTAAGAATATTTTACCAGTTTAGACCTAAAGCCAAAAAAACTGCCATGCAGAGGCCTGTTCTAAAGATGGTCCAGCTTCTGGTGGCTTGGTATTTGGAACCAAGTTTTAATTTGGTGGACTTACGTACGTGTGTATATATATAAAGGTTCTGAAAAACAAATCAACAGCAGGCATGTTAAAAACACTGCATATATCATGAAATAAAGCAGAAGAGATGGAGGGAGGAAACGGAATGAAGTGACTTTTCACAATGTGCTGAGTGTCAGGAATCAAGCTCTGTTTTTCTGACTCCCATGAACTGTCTTCAGAACTGCCTGCTAGTCCGGTAGCATGTGGATGCATTGTGAGCAAGCAGCAGTCTCCAGGCTGAAGGTGGGAATACATTGTATATATTGTGTTTTCCTTTGCTGTGTAGCTGCATTGTGGTATTTTCTGTATCCTGCTAGAAGCTAGAAAGGAACAGCAAGCCATGGAAATGTTTGTTCTCTGTTTACCTTCTCAATCTACTTTAAGAGTTAATATTCATAAGCATGTATCTGTTCCACCAGGAAGGCAGATGAAATTCACCCACATTGAATTCTGCTGTCATGGCTTGACTTTTTGTACTCAGTCAACTGACTGTTATCGTTAGCTCAGGTGTCTGAAGTGTCTCTTCATCCCCCTGTGCAGGGCAGACTTACCCTGAGTCATTCCCCCTTCTTTGGGAGGCTGCTGCCAGTGCCAGGGTGAGAACTAAAGCGGGGAGAGCACAGCACGGGGCTGGCTGCAGAGGTGGAATCCAGCAGAGGAATGAGAGGTGCTGCAGGAAGGTGTGAAGTGCTGGGCAAGCCGGAGTTGAGATCTGGGGCTGTGAGTTGCTCCGATCCCCGGCAGAGCGTGTGTGTGACGGGAGGCTGTGTGCCTGCTCAGGGCACACGGGCTCACCCAGCTTGGCTGCCGGCACTGCGGCTGCAGGCTCTGCCTGCGGGACAGCGATTGTCCCCGAGCTCTGCTGCTTTCTGCATCGTCCGGAGATACCCATCGTTCACACTGATTTATCTTAAACGCTACATAACCGGAAATCAAACAGTATATTTTAGAGGAAGTAGCTGACCTCTTCAAAGCTCAGTTTAGGCCCTGAAGCACTTCTGTAAAAAAAAAAAAAAAAAAAAAAAAAAAAAAGGTGAGCAGTTTTAGAGTGGCAAAACTCCGACTTCCTCCTTGAAATAGCAAGATTAAAATAATAGATACAGTTACGAAAGTTGTTTATTTCCCTGCAGCTTGACTGTTCTTTTGTCCTGCATGTCCTAGTGTATTTCCAGGCTATCCATGCACTTGCAAACAGGTCTTTTTCACTGGTGTTTCAGTAACTGTTACAGCATTTTATCTATTTCCAGGCTTTTTTTCCCTTTTAAGTGAAGCAGTTTGGAGCCTTCAATGCCAGGATTTTAGAAACTAGCTGTGAGCACTTCAGTGCTAGCTTATATTATCCATAGTGTTGTATAGCTAACAGGATCCACTTCTTTTCTTTTATACCACTACTTTGCAGTACTGTTCTTGCAGTTATTCCCTCTGTGTCAGTGCCTTCTCGGCTGGCCTGCTTGCTTAGGTTTCTATTCTTTAGTTTCAAAGACTTCTCTTACAATCTGTTTGTTCTTCATTCATAATCCCACTGCCTTGCAAAGAGCTCTAGAGGTACCTTTTGTAGGGTATGAATGACTTTTTTTGTTGTTTCAAAAATGTGGACTCCGTGGAGGAATATTTTTAATTGCCTTCTGAAATAGATTCTTTTCCTGACAGTAAGAGAAATAACCAAAAGATCTGTCTAATAGAAAAATGAAGCCATACAATGAAGCTCTTTGTAAAATATATGAGGAAATAGTAGTTCATTAACTGAAGCATATGTCCTATATGAGTTGAAAGATTTTTACACTTAGAGAAATATATAATGCAGAACCTCAGCTGGGATGTTACAAAAATATGGGGCAAGTGTTGCCTTTCCAGGTAATCATATACACTGCAAAACTGTGAATTGAATATTTAAGATAGTATTAAGCCCTGAACTGTTTCTGGAGGCTTCGAAGTTAAGATTTATGTACAGGAAAAATACGGTAAGATAAATGGCAAAGCATAGTCAGGCTTCTAGAATAAGATCTAAGAGACAGAAGTCAGCTGCAGTCTGGGCTGTCTCAGAAACTCCTGGTGTGAAGTGTTGCTTTCATTTCTCCAGACCTCAGTTTCATCATCTGTGAAGTTGAAGAGAGTAACACTTACCTTGTGGAAAAATGTAGAGTCCTAATTCCTTAAATATTTACAGGTATGCCTGTGTCTTGCAACATGTAAACTACCGCCACTTAATGTGATGAAACTGGCTGTGCATTAGAGCATTTTGGGTAGTGTATCTGAGCAAAGAAAACAAAAGTATGGAGCAAATGACTTGTGCATAAATTTCTACCTTTTTCTCAGTCCTAAAGCGTAGGAATTGTCAATGGGGAGCTGATACTTTTGTGCTAAGAAGAATCCATGCTGTGCTTAACCTCAGCAAATCTGAAATTCTGTAAAACACAATCACATCAATTGTAGTCTCTATTTTACCCATTATTGGGTGAAATATGGGTGAAATACCTGAATCTGATCAATGAGTTCTTGAGGCACCAGAACAGGACCACCAGCCTTTTACTTCCTGTGTCTGTGGATGAGCTGAGGTGTGCTAAACAGACCACAGCTGCAAAAGGTTTCACGTTATAAAGAATCCTCCACACTTAAGGTAAATACAATAGGAAGCCTGTCTAGTAAATTAGGTGTTTTAGGAGTCTCAGTGGTAGTAGTTATAAACCTAAACAACTGTTCTACAGAAGTGCAGGCCAAGCTAACTTTGTCTCAGAATATAATGTAAAATCGTACACTCACACAACCAAAGGAAAGATGACCAGTGCTGCTGCTGCAGCAGTTTGATTAATCCCTTTGATGTATAAAATGAATGCAAAATCACATGTGTACACCTTAGAGAAATCTTCCAGTTTTAATGAGTTTTGGATAGAGTGTCTGGAGGATTTATTTATTCACATCACACTTTCTTGGAAGACTTTTAATGATGAAACATATTTTTAAAATTATGTGGAATTTTTTTTACTTGGCAGTAAGAGATCATTGCCATAGGTCTCTTGTATGCAGTATACAAGGTCCCTCCTCCCAAAATACAATCTTTGAATATGCATTCCTGTGCCATTTGTGTGAGTGGAAGGGTAATATTGGGGATACCTCAGACTGCCTAACAAGTAAGAAAAAGCTTGACTTCGTCTGCAGCTTCATTAATGCTTCTGTGCTCAACTGTGCTGCCTCAACAGAAGTGAAAGATCTTTCTACATCCTCCATACACCTGCAGTCTGGTGTGTTACTTCTGAGTTAAGAAATGTGGTTGAGGTTTGAGGGAAAGATGTGAAAGAGCAGAAAGAAATATGCATTAGTAGACATCAGTAGCATTTCTGATTTTGCTGTCCTTGTCTGCTAATGAAATGACTTAGAAATAAATGTTTCTGAGAGACATTCAATGCTCTTGCTCTTAGAAAAAATGTATGAATATTAACAGCCTAATGTAGTGTCAGCTTCCTCATTACAGTTTAGAAGGTTTACACAGTGGAATGGTGCTGAATTCAAGGGAGGCAGCTCAAGGAAATGAATGTGAAATCTATAAAGAGTTATTTAACCTTGACAGTAATGGATCAAGATTTTATAATACTCAGATCTCTTCATGAGTATTATTTTATAATACTCATGAAGCTTTCATAAAATCCTGTGTGGTTTGGCTTGCCAAATTTAGCTCTTTTTTTTAGCTTTTCTGCAGACTGGTCAGTTTGGCCATGAGGATTTTGAAGTGATAAAATAGTTAAGTTTTAATATGTAGTAAGATATTATTAATAGAGGCATACAGTTATGGAACTCACCTACAAATGCCTTTTGACTCAACACAGGATGCATTAAATCATTTAGACATCATAGAACAGTTCAGGAGAAAAATGCCAGGAGAGGTGGATCCATTATTCCAAAAGTTAATGAAAAAGCAACACCTGCATTTGTTTTCCTCCTGTAATTAATGCTGGCCTCAATGGCCTGCTGAGAGGCATTTTTGCACTGCCCTGAATAAATAGACAAATACTTGGTGCAGTATCAGGTTGAAGTTTTTGTGTTCATATTGGAAAGAAAACCATTTACAATGTGGATGTCATCAAGTGTGTTGTCATTACAGGAGGGTGCCTTAAATGGCAAGGGAAGGACAGCTTGCAAACCATGGCTTCTGAAAACCACACTTCACCAAGCAAGGAGGACATTTTCATAACAAAATATGAAATGCCATTTTCAGCTGCTCTCACTGCAGCTGATGCTCTGTTTCTCTTCACAGTAGAATTGCTGCTCACCTGAGTCTCACCTCAGTGGTGACATCAGTGGAAAGTCTGAAAAGGCTTTCAAGTGTTGTGCAGAATCTACTTTATCTTTCTGGTTTTGTTGATTTGGGTGGGGTTTTATTTTGTTTGTTTGTTTTTCTTTTTTTTTGTTTTTTGGGTTTTTTTCACTTTAAACCTACTGGGGGTCTTCAAATTCCCAAGTTCCTGTTAGCTGCCCAGAGAAAGTTGTTTGGAAGAGATTCCCTGGCTTGGACTGTAAGCTCCAAAACACTTGGGAACTGTTTTTACATAGAAGAAAATGATCTTATTTTCAGAGGACCCTCATGTGTTGGTTACTGAGATGATATGAAAAACTGTAGTTCAGCTGCAAGTTAATATTTTCTGAAAGTTTTTCTGAAGCTGTGAGTACTGAGTACTTGGAAAGGAAAGAAAGAACTACTTGGGAAGTCAGGAAGGAGTTGCTCCTCTATGTGGTTGTGACTGTCTTACTTCTGTGTTTATAGGAGGGCTATTTTCCATAGCTGTGGTCAAGAATTCTTGCTAGGCCAGGTGCTGGACAAATGTAGGATGAAGTATGGTCCTCAAACATTTCTGATCTGATTTTGGATAGAATGGATATTTCTTAAAAGGGAGTGCTATAGAGGTGAGAGGAAAGACTGATAGTGGAAAAAGTGATAGCAGCATACATGGCCAGCCAGAGAACTTGCATAATGCCCTGTGCTATATTTTTCCTTTTCTGAGAAAGGGACATACAGCATGCCTCCTTCAGCATGCAATAAATACAGCATACAATAAATTATTCCCAGGATTCAATGTGTCCTACACAGGTCCACATATTGCATATATCATCACATTGTGCTCTTATAACTTTTATACATGTCAACAACTGGTGTAAGTATTCCTGGAAGATAACAATGATAAAACTACCGTGGGTAAAAACTTAAGGTGTTCCAAAGCTCCTCTCCTGCTATAAAAAATCAGGTCACATACGAAGGCACTATATTTATTTGCAATGATTATTTTCTCCAGCTGTTTAATCCTTTCATTAGCGTATTGCATTCTCCCCCCAGTGAGTGAAATACAGTAAACAAACAACAGAATGTGTAGACGATGTGTGACAAACACATACACATTCACTCTCTTGTATTGGGAGAGCATGTAATCCCACCCTCCTGATTCTGAATTCTTGTAGCTGCTCCTCTACCTGCCGGAGATGAGCTAACATGAACAGCATCTGGATGTGGAAGAGAGGTTTTACACTCTGTTCTGTTCAATTAAAAAAAAAAAAAAAGGGTTTGCATATAGCAATTTCATATCTCAGTGCTCATAAATAGTAATAACAATAATAAATTAATTTTGACATGTAATTGACCTAACTGATTTATTTAGGCTGCAAAGAAAAAAATCATGCTTCTTGATTATCAGATGGTGAATTCTGTAGATACAAGTTCTGGAGGTTGTGTGCAACTAATTCAAGTGTGACCTGGATCCATAATACAGTATAGAATATTTTTAAAAATATCTTCTGAACAATACAAAAGGTTGGGGGTTTGATTTGTGTTTTGTTTGGTTGATTTTTGTGCAGTTGATTGTTTTTAATTTGCTGTGTTGGATTTCAGGGTCATAAGGACTTTTGGGTTCTAGATGGCTGCAAGTTTGAGTGGAAAGGTTTTGTTATAAAATGTTAAGCATTTGGAAAGGCTCTGTTTACAAATGCAGTAGTTGATCATGAGAGACAGCTGTAAGCAGAGCCTTAATTGGAGTTGTATTGTATAATATGTGTATAATAACAATTTATTAATATACTCTTTTTTTAAAATCTGAGCTCTGTCTGTTATGACAGCCTTTCTTTGAGATAATGAGTAACCATAGGGGGAAGGAAGTAGGTACAGTAACCCTACACACTTTTTAAAAATTGCTTTAAATCTCTAAGGTAGTCTTTGAAGAGCACTGCAATGATGGAGTGATAAAGCTGACATTATGGCTGATACCAGATATTTGCAGTGGTGGTGGATGCAATCAGCATCTTCACTGAAAGACGTTCTTCAGAGCTTCAGAAAGAGGATTTCCCTCTACTGGATTCTCTTTTCTGTGAAGAGAATGAAAATCTCTTCAGTCTTTTACTGACTTTGACTTTTATCTATGTTGCTCAACGTAGTGTTCAGCCATATTTACAGAATTGCTACTGAAAATTTTCTACAACTAGAAATACTTGTTTCTTTTTATGTTTTTTGAAGCTGCTACTCATCTTCTCTACCTAAATGCTACACACATATAGATTTTCATACTTGTGGTGATAAATTAGCCCAAATAGAAGATCAGTTTAATAATGAGAAAAATTAACTGAAGTTAGGAGTGCTTTAAGGAGGGAGGCTTGTCTCAGATTAATTTGCAGTTTTGAAAGGTTACCACTTCTGTCAGTCAGACTAATATAATTAAGAACCTGTTAAATGCAGACCAATTATTAATGATTTCTGCTTGTAAAATTTAGTGTGAGTACATTTTGTAACATCATACAAGAATTCTGTGACGTGAGCTGGAATATTAATCCTGTTACCTAAGCCACCATTTTACTACTTAGCTGTGAGATTTCTGTATTCTCATGGCTCTTTGCCTCTCTTGGTCCATGACCCACGTACAGAATCAGCTCTGCAGGTGAAGGATATCTTCACTGCATGCTCTGGAGCCATGTTCCAAGCTGGACCAAAAGAGCAGTCAGTGGTCATGGGATGAAACATCTCTGTGGATGTTCAGCAGTGTTAGGAAAGGAAAAGGACCAGGGCTTTGCACTGGCAATGTAAATGGATATTTGCCAGCTCTTGAGTAATTGCCTTTGCACTCTGGGCAATGACTTTTGGAACAGCTTATGTGTGTATGATTTTATTAGGTAAAGTCATTGTACATTGAATATACTGTAAAATTCCCATGTGTCTGTGTGCTACCACATCCCTGTACCTCTTGACCAAGGGCATCCCATTGGTAGCTGTCTTTCCTGATTATTTCTGAGGATAGCAATTATTTCTGTTGTCTTTATGAACATGAAAATTGCTGGCATCATGTTGGTGTTATCATTATTTTTGTATTGTTTTCAGTCATTACTGTCAAAATTAACAGTGCAATTTTTTATGTTATTTATTTACAAAGCCCTTTCAAGAGACTTTAAATGTTCCTTTATGATACACTCCTGATATTCATAAAAAGGAGTGAAACATCTAAAAGTAGTTGCAGTTGCCACGTTAGAAGTAAATAACATGAATATTGAGAATATTTTTAACTATCTTCACTAGGTCTGTGTTTCTTCAAGAAATGTGGAATTACAGTTTTCAGAATTTGTTCAGTTTCAGTTTGGACAAAAGGCAGTAATTCCCATTTAATGGAGCATAGAATTGAGATGGAAGTAGGAGAAAGGTCCTTTTGAAAATCACTGCACTGTATCTGTTTTGAGCTGGAGGCTTTTTTTTTATAACACTAATCATCTCCAAGACTTGGACAGTGGATGTTGGTAGGAAACATATGTGCAAAATATTGTATAGAAGTATATACTATTTTTGCCCAGGTATAAGAAAAGTTTGAAGAAAGAAAAAGAAAACTGACTTGTAGACTACTTCAGGTCTTTCCAAGATGTCACGCAAATTTTGTGTAACTGCTGTAATGCCAAGATAAGAATTTAATAGTAAAAGGAAATGTTTTAGTTTCTTCGGGTCATGTTAGGATCCCTGCAGCACAAACTGATTTCAATCAGTTGAAAAAGTATCTTTATATTCTTTGCTGATGAAGTCAACAGATTTTTTTATTGCTTGTTTGGGGTTTTTTTTATTTTATTTTTTTGTTTTTTTAGGGAATACTTTGAGGGTCACTTAGGCTCCTAAGTCCCTTATCTGTTTTGGAAATTGTGACTTTTGTAATGGCTTACAATGAATGTGCTGACTTACTGATAACTCATACCAACTGCAGCCCTGATGCTAATACAAATGGCATGGATTTCTTTCCCAGTAAATCAGGGAGTTTCTTTCTCATGAAAGGAGTAAATTAGTACAAATGGCACAATCACCTTTTGGCATTAGTCTAAAGAGGATGAAAACCTACTGGCTTATCTCCAGTATTTCTTCAGTGATAACATTTTTTCCACTCTTTTATCTTTTTTGTCTTTTTTCTTTTTTAAAAGTAGTGCTCAGTGTCCCATGCTCATACTTTCTTCTGGCTGTCAGAACTAGTGCAGAAGTCTAGTTAGCCCTTTCTGACTGATTTCCTGCTCAGCCTCTTGTCTCCTGCCACCAGCTCCAAAGCCAGGGAAGAGCTGATTGGAGTGCCACAGTGGAAGAAGCTGTGGAATCTGCTACAAGTGTAATTCTGAGCACATTTGGAAACAATCATGGAAATAATGCACTTCATTTTCCTAGTGATTGTATCTGATCCGTTTTGAGGGAAAAGCACTAACACTCTTGAACTGATTCATTAAGATAGGTAGCATCTTTAGATGAGTATGGAAAATTACCTGACCTTTGATGTGTGTTTTGATAAAAACAGACACAGAGGCCTAGGCACAGTTTCCAGGAAGTGTAGGCAGAACACTGTCATTCTTCCAGTCTAAGAAAAAGTATAGGCAATCCTTATAGGTGGGGGGAGGAATTCTGCTCAGAAAAAGGATTATAGTATCTCTTCAGAAGATTCTTGGACAAGCTTTCAAACTATGTTTGTGAGAGTTTTGCCTAAGACAATATAGCTTGTCTTTAAAATCAGTGTTATTAAGGTTTCAGTGTTTTGCTTATTTAAATCTGTGCCATTAAGAAAGCAGAGTTATTCACTAGTTCAAATTTAAATAGGTCAAATTCCTTGGGATTCCTTATAGAGAATTGAAACTACATCATTTATCAGGCCAAAGCTTGATCTCTTGGCCACCCCATGGACACCATTCAGGATTCACAGGCCATGAACAGGCTGCCAGTTTTTACAGTGTGTGGGTTGCTGTATGCAATGTTTCTTCCAAAGGGTTTAGAATAGATTTCTGCTTTCAGGAATGTACCTGAATCTTGATTATTTCACACACTTATAAGTGGTTTTGAGTGAAACATAATGTTAGTGATGGTAATTTTCGGTTTTTAGGTGACAAAGAAATGTGATTACCTTAAAAGACACATAAACCATTTTTTATGACAATATTACCTTGTAAAATATTTGTGTCATTAGAGGGAAAGCTGTGTATTTGCAGAAATCAGATCACATATTTATTTCACTAAGTGCTGATAAACATTAAAGGAAATGCAAAAGAAAAGATCCTTGGGACACCCGTTCATCATAGCAAATAGTCAACTCATAGAGCTGATATAAAATATTTCTATTTAATAAATGGACTTCAGTGCACCTTTTTAAATATCTTACTGTTCCACAGAGCTCAGAACACTTTAGCAGGTAAAATTTATTATTTCTGTGTTAAATGGCAACATTCAGATAGCTGACCTCCAAAAGATCACTTGAAAAGCTTCTGAAAAAAAAGAAATGCTTTGGACCTTTTGCTAAGTGAGAAAATAAAAATAAAAATAAAATAAAAAAAAAATTAAAAAAAAAAAAAAGGATCAGAAATGAATACAAAGGAAGGAGCATGTTTTAATCCAAACCTTGAAGGTGATTGTTTATGACAGTAATTTCACAAAGGAAGTCACATACTTTGCAGCAAGCTGAAGCAAAAAGCCATATTGAACAGCCCAAACTGAGAGTATAACACTGATTAATGTATGAAAAGAACCATTAATTTAATGAACCCTGTTGGTCAATCAGCAGCATGGTAGCAGGCCTGTACATCACCTCAGCCAGTTGTAGGAATCCTGGGTTAACCTTCTACATAAAGTACTTGTTGTCCAAGTAAGGATACAAGAACTTAATGTGATATTCAGCAAAGACTACTGCAGGAGGACTTGAGGGTTTTTCTGCATTAATCTTTCTTCCTGGGAGAGAATTGCTGTCATCTTCAACAGAAAATTTCTGTCTAATTCCAGTCAGAAGCATCAAATTGAGCAAAAATAAAAGGGTTGCTTGGACAGTTGGGTCAGATCAGAGGGTGGCATTTTTTAATGAGCATGAGCAAGAGTAAATCAAGAGCAGAGAAATAACAGTAATGTCCCAGTAATTTTATAGCAGCTTAGTATACTTAACAGCTTCATTTATTTTCTGATCTGGAATTGTTGTGGCATTGCAGGAGGCAAATGCAAATGAGAATTAACATGATCAGAATGATGATAGGTCTTAGTGAGGCAGATTGTTATAGAAGTTGCCATCTACCTTTCATATAAAATAAATCCAGCCCCCAAATCAAAACAGATCAGCTGTGCTGGTGATGCAGACTCCTGACCCAGGACTTAAGTCACATTTCTCTGAGTCCTCTTTCAATCTATGGGACGATAAGAGACTTTTCACTGGAGGTGGAAGGTGTTGCAGAGTGTGTGTTGTTGCAGTGTTGGTGCAGTCATAGAGGAAGATGAAAAGTCTCACTACAGGAAATGTGATCATTAGGGAAATGATCTGTCACAAAATTCATTGTGATGCCACGTTTCAGAACAAAAAGCGCTTCAAAGCTTTTAGCTCAAAAACAAGCTCAAACCCAAATCCCTATGACTTCTTGTCATACAGAGACAGGAGATTTCACTCATAATAATCCTGGGAATGGCTGACAGTGTATGATGCTGAGTTTTTGAAATGTTTCTTGACCACAGATTCCATCTAGATGCTTCACAGTGCAGTTGCTGGAGGAGAAACGAGTTTGATTGCAAATACATCCTAGCTTGGTCTCTCTACTCATTATCTTTATGGTACACTTGCTTTTCATTTTCCTGCTGTTGTTTTAATATACAAAATTCAGTCTGAATTTCAGCTCTTTGATGATTCTTTGCTAAAAATAATTAGATTTAATATTGTTTTAGTCTCCTGTGCTTGCTATCTTACTGCTGAGTCTTTTTAATATTGGTTTTGATGGATTTATTAATGATCAAGTTGGCAAGCACCAGCCCAGCTTGTGCCTTCTTCATAGGTTAAGCCTTGCTATGAGGCAAGCAGAGGAAGTCAGAAAGATTCCCTAGTGTCTCAATTCGGATAGGAGTTGTCTGCATGCTACAGAAACAAAAATGAGCTTTAAACGTCCCAGCAGGCAGATTTTCCAGATCTGGGATATTCAAAAGATTCCCTGGAGATGCAGAGGTTGTTCATCTTCTGCAAAACAAATTCTAACCACTTTCCTGCTTACAAAGGTTAGAGGCATTTCAAGGATACACCCAGGTCCATTGCACTACCTTTGTGCTGTCAGCAGATTAAGAATTAAACAGAATGAATTTCCTGTATTTCTTTCCACTGTCTGTCAAAGCAACTTTATTGAAATCAAGTGATTTTTGCTGCTTTCTAATATTAGTAATTTTGTTATGCAGATAGAATTATTTGTTGTTGTTTTTTTAAAATTTAAATTAGAGAAACTGTATTAATAGGGATATTTTTCAAAAGCTTATTAATGCAAACTATGAAATAAAAATCCATTAAAATTATAAGGTAGAAGAGAAATATGGTGTGACACTCCCAGGTGTAAATGTCCTTGCCTGGCAGTCAGCCCTCTGGCTGTCTGGGAAGTCACCCTGACACACGCTGCTGCTTCCATCTCCTGCAGATCTAGGCTTCCTTCATGTAGAGCCAGTGTGGCAGATGGAGGTGCTTCCCCTTTGGTGTCAGGTGCTTGATCTGGACCTGCAATCTTGGAAGCATTTTCAGGTTTGCTGGTATAGTGATGTTCATCCATTTCTACTGATGCCTGAAGAATGGAACTTGAGGCCGTTTGGATGCCTCACATCATTGTTAGGCAGTGTGCAATTCTTCCAGTGATTAATTTGCTCTTGCTGTAGTAGGTCACCACTTTTTACCGAAAAAAACCCATGACTTGGTTTAATGTCATGTTTTAATTGATGCTTTGTCACTGAGAATTTATTCTACTTTAAAAAAATAGCACAGGAACACATATGCAGATGCAGTGTTTTGTTTTAACTGTCTGAAAAATCCTCCATTTCCAGTGCTTGGAAGTGCACACTAATTGAGCTTGTATTCTTTTTTTTAAGGACAAGGCACACATTTGTAGAATTTCACTGTAAATATCATTGAGTTAGTCTGGAAACCAGGCATACAAAGAAACAGTTAATTCACTCTGTTGTATCAAGCTCCCAGCACACCTAGCCAAAGGACTCCTTGCACGGTTTAAGGCAATGGCAGAGATATATCATGAAAAGCTTCTGTATTATAAGTAGTATTTGTAGTTAGTCTTGTAAAAATATCTGCACACTTAGTATTAGAAAGTGAGAGATGTGAGCATGTTACATAATGTAATGTATTGCAAGTATAAATGCTATCTTCTGGGTGTAATGTAAACAGTAAAAGTTACATCTCCTTTGAAATTCCCAGTGCTATTTCTGCAGAATATGAGCTCTAGTCTTCTCTGGGACAGGAGTTTGAAAGTTTGCTCTAGGAGAAAGCATTTTAGAATCTATGGAAAGAAAGTACACAAATATAAACTGAAATCCTAGAACCTGTAAGGCAATTATGACAACACACTGTGCAAGCGTGTGCCTCAGCCTAGATGGAGAGGGAGCAGTAAAGCCAGAGAAAAAAATAAAAGCTGGGTTATGAGTGGTTCTGTAGGTACTAGTGGTTTTCTGAAGATGAAAATCTATCCAAAGTGATACTAACTAAAGATAATAACTACTACTGTAGATAAAATTCAAAGTAATTATTACCAAAATGAAGAAATTAATTCAGGAAGTCACATAAACAATAATTAATTAAAAAATTATCCCAATGTATGAGAAAAGCTGTGAATAACTTGCTGGGTCTGCTGGGTTGTTAAAAAGTACTAGAAGCAATGAAACAGAAGATTAACGTACTTTTTTACAAACTTTTCATGTAGTCAGCCCCAGAGAGATTCCTGTTAAGTGCTGGAAAGTGTAAGGCAACAGTAGAAAGCAGGGTTGGCTGCAATCTGTTAGTGGTGTGGGAGGGGGCCCAGCAATTTAACAGCACAAGGTGTTTGCTTCTGGGAGCACTGGAGAAGAGCAGAAAGGAGACATGTTGCTTTTTTTTTTTTTTTTTTTTTTTTTTTTTTTTTTAATGCTAGATTTTCTTTTAGGAAAGAAAAGCTTATGGGAAAAAAAAAGCTTGTGGATGTTGTCTTTAAGAAGTAAGTTTCAGAGCTGAGTGTTGTGGAATTCACCCAACATTTCTTGAAGGACTTATGAATATGAAATTCTAATTAAAAACAAAACAAACCAATCAACCAACCAACCAAAAAAAGCAAAAAACCCAACAAAACCAAAAACCAAACAGCTGCTGAGCATCAGCTGCGGTAGTAGAGGTAGCCAGGGGATCATCATTTTAATGGTGGCTCTTCTTTGGACTTTAGATAGACCAGTGAAACTTCAGTAGTTAAAAGATACTTGAAATAGTAATAGCAGAAGGATAAAAGAAAAAAGTACTTTGGATATTTGTACTGGGCAACTTGGATCATCCTGGCCCAGGACAGTCTCTGGATATTCTGTGCAATGCTCACAGAAGGTAAATTACAGTCTTTGTTCTTAGATATTTGCTGTCTTATAGTGCACCATGAGGCTTGTGTCATTGTGGTGGTTGCCTGTGTTGTGCTTTGTAGCTGAAAAAGCACTCTGAAAATGAAAAACAGAGTTATTAGGGCAACTACATTTTCTGGTTCTTTATTTTTGCAAAATTCTGTGTCTTCAAAGAATGTAGGCTGAAGTGTTAAGGCTTCTGTCCATTGCCACCATTCCCCTTACCTCAGTGAGGAAGTTTACTCATTGGTGGGTTGACAGGCAGCCTTGCCTGGGAATGGGAAGGTGCTTGCTGGCAATGCAAGCTGAGAGTTGCTTTGCTAAGTACAAACTAGTACTTTGCTAAATGGAGATAAAATTCAGGCACCCACATCCTGTCACACCATTTAGTTCCTGCATTTGCCATTTATCAGGAAATTGAAGTCCTTTAGCTCCAAACACTGTTAAAGAACACCAAAGACTTCAAAAAGTTACGCTTGATTCGCCTTATACTGTGCACAGTTGAAAGTGTGCCTTGTGAACTTAACCCTCTGCTCGTGCAACTCTTCCTGCTGGTGGCAGAGGAGGAGCAGAACCAGCTCTGGCTACTTCTCTGCCATATTAGGTTTGCAGGTGAACAGGAGTAAATTCACAGAACTGGTAGCTAATGCAACTCTTCTTATATATCTGTAATCATTATTTACTGCCAGTTCCTGTGTCTGTTCTTACCCTTGTAGCAAAGATGTTGAATATGCAGCTTAAAATTATTGAAAAATTCAACTGTGTTTTATTTTTGAAATACATATATGTTTCAGACGAAGTTATTTACTAGGGAAGCAGACATTCTCCTTTTATTACTCTATAATGTTAGCTACTTAAATTTAATTTAACTTTAGCAATAAATTATTAAATGGGGCTGACTGGGTCTATTTTGGAAATTCTTCTGAAATTAGTATGTTATTTGAAAAGAAATACACATTTTAATTAAGCTTCTTAGCTTACCTGAAGTCAAACTGTATTATTGCAGTGAAAACTGGTCAGCACCAAGAAGATAGACATAGTGACATGGTTATGCAACACAGCCTTGCTGGGCAAGCTGATCTGAACTACTGTCTCTGTAGAGGGCTGAACTAATCCTTGTGATCTCATCACCTCTGAATTTCAGAATTTCTGATCAGGTTGACAGAGAGATAGCAAACTGTCAAGGCTTCCTAAACGGCAGTGTAGGTGGCAAATCTGAAGCAGCTGTAAGTTCCTAGTGAAACTCTGGTGCAAGAACAAGTCAGTTCTGACTACTGAGTTATACTGAACACATCTTTCAGGTGGGGGTATTTGAGCTGTGGAGGCATCATCAGAGTTGTGGGCCAGTTTCCTGGAGTGTGTCACAAGCAGATGCACAATGATGAGCTAATAAGGAGCCAGGCAGGTAGGGGACCATTGCAGTTTAGAGGTTGGCAGCTGAAGGAGCATCAAATCAGGAGCTCCTAAACATTGGCTGGTAGGGAGGGCAGGAGGCAAAAAAAGGGTAAAAAGTAGCCAATCACATAGGGCTATTTCAATTTTAAGCTGCACAACAGAGAATAGCATTATTGGGTGGATGTGCAGGAGGCAGTGGAGCCCTGCAGCACCTGCCCCAGCCCCCTCTCTGAGCCCATTCATGTGTCAGCTGTGCTTCATAAGCTGTTGTCAGTGTCAGCATTAATGCAGAGCCTGGGAAGGAACAGAGGCAGACATTTTGTCAAACTTACTACTACAGGCCAAACATATGTGGCAAGGGTTTTATCTACTTTTAAATGTTAAAATAATTCCTCTGCCTCTTCCTGTGGACGTGGTGGATTGCAGAGGGTTTTATCTGCTTTATGTGATGTCTCTATACCTCTGCCAAAGCAAACCTCTGAGCTGACTAATGGAGAAACACCAACATGGTCTCTCAGCTTTGTCTGCTAAGGTCTGAAGGCACAAACAAGAGGCACAAACCCTCCCATGGTTAAGCCACTCAAATCTAACCTGAAGGTGATTTAAACTGAAAAGAGAGTTAGACTGTGTGGCTGACTGTGATGAGTCATAGCCAAAAAGGATGCAATTCCACAGTACAGCAATGCCAGGCAGAGAGGCCCCTGAGCAAGCAGGAACACTACCACTGGCAGAAGCAGGACTTTTACTATGTTCAGGAGTGTAGTGCCAAAGCTTATCCACTTTGGTGAGGTAAAAGATGACTTTCATTAGCAGCTGCCAGTAACTGAAAAATGAAAGACAAACCAAGCGTGGCAGTTAAGCCATATTAGCACTGTGCACCTTTGCACAAGTAAAAGCACTTGCACCCCTGGCTGGAGGGCCAATGCTCTGGCAGGAGGCCGGTATTCCTCATGTAATGGAGACCAAAGCCATGGTCAAATAGACTGCAATGGTTCTAATGTGAAAAAAAAGTTCCTTATGATACCAAGTGCTGTGGGATCCCACTGAGCCATCAGCCACTCATCTCTGCAGAGCCAGCTCCTCTGCTACTGCCAGCTCCCCAGTCACTGGTGGGATTGAGCAGGGGGGATCTCAGCTCAGTGTAGGAGATGTTGTGGACCTCAGTGCCATTCTTTGGACAATTATTTTAGTAAGTTCCATTTCCATTCATCAGAGAATGATCCTTTGGGGTGGCTGTCTGCCCCATACATGTGCCTAAAATGAAGTCACAGCCTTTGATTCAATTTTCTTTTACACCATCTGCCATAGCCCTGGAGGACTGGCTATTCATACCCTAACAGAAACACATTATATCCTTGGTACAGGGTTCCATTCCCTGATCATTGTGTTCCTTATTTTCTTGAAAGTTTAAGATTCTTTGTAAAGCTTTCTTTTGATCCTGTGAATCTTAAAAACAGTCTGACATATTTTTCATTGCACTATTTCAGACTGCTTTATGCTCTTGTCGCTGCAGATGATGTTGGTCTGTCCTTAATTTCTTTGGGTCTTGGTTATGTAAATGTATATCAAGAACATATTTTATATCCAAAAGGAAAGAAAGATTGCATTGTGTTAACAATGCGGAATTTAGTGGGTTTGCAGCAGATGAGCAGAGCATCTATCATGCATCCTTGACCATGGAATTTCCTACAAAAGGGTCTTATGCAGCAAAATGGAAATCCAGAAGCTGGAGGTTTTTTTTTTTTTATAGTTTTTTCAAAGTTTTTGCTCGTGAGGGTATTCTTGATATCCTGACTAAAATGCTGCAGTCTCTTTGTCTTTCTCAGTTGCCTTGCTAATGTTGGGCACTATTAGAAATGGTCTTTCATAATTTTCAATATCAATTAAACTACCATAAAAGTCTCAGTTTTAGCATCATGTATAACAAAACCTGAAAAATTTGACAAAGTCTGGGTGTGGGTGCTGTAGATTGTGCAGGGCGTTGATCACAGTTCAGTTTATCCAAGTAGTCCTAACAGTGGGCACTGGTGCAGAGCAGCCCCAAGACATTCAGGTGATTCCACACCTGAGTTGTCTCCATGTACCAAATGGAGGTACAAAGAAGGCTCACGTGCCTTCCTGAGCAAACAGACCTGAGTGCTGAACTAAGCACTGTCAGTGCCCACTTCCTGCTTGTGTGTGTTGCTGGGGGGTTATTAAGAGATCTGTTACATGCCAGACTCTTTAGAAGTCTTGATTCATGTGATCTTTCTTCAAACCATGATCTTTTTTTCAAGATATACTTAATTCCTACTGAAGTAAATTACAAAAACCAAATTTCTGTGCTTCCTTAAACACCTACCAGAGGGTTTTGTCTTTTTTTGTTTGTATTATCAATTTTGGGGCACATACATATGAAATGTGAAATAACATGTGCTGAATAATATATCTTCATGTGCCTTAGTCTGTCTACACAGCTGAAACCCCCACAAACTTATATATTTCCATATTAAAAATTAAAGAGCAGTAAATTTTTCCAGTTCGTTTTGCCATTCACTCACCAATATTTCAACCAAATACTGTAAAAGTATTTAGAATACTTAGAAAAGCCTTACCCGCATTTGCACATACTTGTGTCTTTCTGCTTCAGCTTTTCCATCTGTCATCAGAGCAGACAGTACACACAGACTTCCAAACTGCTCCACCCATGGGGATGTGTGTATACAAACTGATACTTGTGTTACAAATCAAATGGAGTTTCTGACCTCCCACCTCCCAGTGGGAGTTGTTCTTGTTATTGTCATGAGATGTATAATGCTATTATATACACATTTCTTATTATTAGACATAAGAAATGTTTACAGGTCTGTGGAATTTCCCGGCTTGTGCATAGATGTGCCTATATAAAGAGTGTAAAATTATTTGGAGCATGAAATTGGATCTTCTCTTAACTTTGGCCTGAAGGCTTTCCATGGGTCCCTATATATTGAAAGGTCCATACAATTCTTCTCATAAATGAATTCTTGTTTAACATCCTTATCTAGTATCTTTGATTTTTCTTCTCTTTCCCAGACCACTCATTTAATACTTTTCAAATAAAAAAATATAATAAAAAAAGGAAACTTGAAATAATAATGAAAATTTCTTGCCACAGGCAAAAGATGGAAGCACAGGCTATTTATATTAGTTTTGCCTTGAATTATTTAAAGAGATACCGAAATCAGTCTTGTTCAAATCCTGAGGAACATGAGCTTTAGATTTTTGCTGGAATATGGGACACCACAATCCCTGTGAGCAGAGTGGAGTCCTGCCGTTCTGAGCCTTTATTTTTATTTCCTGAAACATTCAGCATACAGTCTTTTAGAAAAGGATGATCAGCACAGGATTTAAAGCAAAATTAGATCAATTTTTTCTCCTCTCTTTGGTTGTGATTATCAGGTGGTTCATTAAAGTTGGATCTCACTTCTCCTGTTGGTTATAATGAAAATAACAAACGGAGAAAAAGGAAAAAAAAGAACACATATAAAATGCAGTGAAAGGCCCAGCGCTGGGTACCAGAATTACTGATCTGATTTCAAAAGAAAAATAAAGAAGGAGAGGGGATCAAGAAATCACTTTCACTTAACGTTTTTATTGAATTCCAGAGGAGTTGTGTGGACTCTGCTCTCTTCTGAAATCCGTTCATCATTGCTTCTGACGTGACATGAAGTAAGGGCCCCTTCTTGACCTGCTCAGCTGCTCAGCTTCCCTGAAGGGACAGAGCCCAGGTTTTGCAATCCAGATTTTGAGATAGTGAGAGGCTTTCGTAAGTGTATGCATGGCATTCTGGGGAGCTTGAGTTCAAGGAGTTTCTCTCTTTGCAGCCTCTTCCTGTTTATGCAACCAGATGGATGTGAGCATATTTTTTATGTCACTTTCAGATCCCTTGTCTGTGAATTTCATAATTTTAAATTAATTTCTAATTGCAATATGCCTCTGTCTCCACTTTGCATGGGATGTTAGAGGGGCACAGACATGGAGGGTACATCCAACCACTCCTGCAGTTAAGTGAGTAAAAAGTGGAAGTCCTGGGAAGTCCCAATTTTTCTCATTCTGGCTGAGAACAAGATGGATTTCAGTTCACTCATCAAATATAGGACATTTTGATTAATTTAAATAGTGTAATTTCTGCTTTTCAAAGAATCCCAGAATTAACTAGGTTGGACAAGACCTTTGAGAACATTGAGTCCAACCTATGACATAACACCACCTTGTCAACTGATTAACTGAATTAAGTAACATATCCAGCCTTTTCTTAAACACCTCCATGGAAAAAATAAAAAATAAATGGTAAATTTTAACAGGCAGTTTTCTGGAAGATAATGATACACATCACTGAATGATTTACTTTTCAAATGATTCTTGCATGAATAATGATGGTAAAATCTGACCCTTACATTATGTTTCCTATCAACATTTTGTGTGTATAGATTACTGTGTTTTAAATTGCACCCTAACAAGTATGCAGTTGATTCAGCTGTTGGTCAGTGAATACTGGCTGTCAGAAATTTTATTCACTAGCATATTTGATGAAGGATACTCAATTCTGATAAATTTTGGGCTGAATGTCTGGAGGGAAAAGAAAAAGTGAAGATAGTAGCCAAGTAAAATCACTGTCCCTTGAAACAAAGAGAGTTTGCTGGCTGCAGCTAGCAGCCCTGGGAGGGTGAGGAAGCTTCCCAGCAGGCAGAGTTGGTATGGGCACGGTTCTCCACTGAGCTGCATGATTTTTTTTCCCTCTGTACTCTATCCTTTCAAGAAACAGAAGCTAGTTGTCTATCAGCCAGTGCTGGTTAGGATCTTCTCTTCATGCTGGAAGAAAACTGGGTCATAGGAGATGACTGAGACTAGCAGGATAGTTTAGAGCATTGCTGCTTGCAGATGTGAGGCTGGGACTTCAGCTCATGGAGCACAGGGACTGCTGAGGGTTCTGTTAAGCTTGGAGCAAGAAGTTGCAGAAATACAAATGACAGATCACTGGAAAAGGAAATTTTTTTGCCACATCTTTATTCTGATTTGTGAATCTTTCAAAGGCTGAGACTGTGCCGGCAGAGTAACTGGGCATGATAAAACCCAGCATTGTGACTGGAGGTACTGAGCAATGGCTCATGCACTCTCTGCTGTGTAAAAAAGCAGCTAGTTTTCTTTAGGTCTGAACTGCACAATCATCAGACAATTCAATTGAAATTTAATGTTTAATTTTGTGAGTAGATAAAGGCAGATCCTCACTCAGATCCTCACTCTGACTTCAATGTGCCCATTTGAACCACAGGACCCGTTCTCATCCAAGACAGCAGCTGAATCCCACAGCCCCAGAATGTGACTGTGTAACAGGGTTGTTTCAGAAGCACAAAACATCACTGCATCACTCAGAGCAGCACTCCTTTGAGCCAGTTGCCATCTCCTAGAAGTATCAGAAATCTTGTTTTCACAGCAGTGCCTGAAGAGTGTGATTTTTGCAGCAGTCCTGAATTACCTTGGTGAAGGGAAAAGCTCTGGGAATGCTGCAGCTACAGCTGTATATTCACCTGTGTCACTAGGCCAGAGTGCAATAGTCTGCAGCTATGGGGGCTCTGGATTCTTTCTGTCCCCTGCTGCTGCTGCTGAGGGGCAAGACACTCGGGTGCTGTCAGTGCTGCTACACCTTTGCAGCAGTTATTCAGTGTTGCTCTCTGGTGGGCTGTTGCTCTGTCATTTGGCACACTCTGGTCCTGCTGGCTCAAGTCTGTGTGCCACCACGCAGCCCTGCTTGCCCTGCCCTCAGCCCTTGGCCAAGGTGAAGCCATGGCACTCCTGTGGTACTTTCATATATCTTTTATCAGTGAAAAAATCTGCAGAGCATAGTAATCAAACAAATGGTTTGGTAGGGTATTTAACATAGCAGTGGATCAGAGGAAAATATTATTATGAAAAGGAATAACTCACAGGCAGATGTCAGTTCTTGAAAGAAATGTTCTTTCTAAAAATCACTGGCTGAGTCTTTTTAAAAATCACTGATTAAAGTCCTCACTGACATAATGCTCCCAGTAAGTCCAGAACTGTTGATCCAAGGATTTTATGGTAATAGAACTCTGGGAAACAGAAGGTACTTCTGATTTCAACAGGCTTTATGTTATCAGTGGCTAAAATGCTGATCTTAGAATCACAGACTCACAGAAAGACTTGGGTTGGACTAGACCTTAAACATAATTTACTTACAGCCTCCCCTACTCTTCATATGATACTAAACTGTTTATGGTCTGAATATGAGCTAATTAAAGAAAGTTTAGAGAGGTATTTTCAAGCTGATTTTGTTTTTTAGAGCAAAGGACCCATTTTCTATTGCTGGCATAATTATATATAAAGTTATATGCAATCAGGAAGATATACAAAACCAGATAATGTTTTAATCTTGCAGAAACTCAAAGCTATCTGTCTCTGAGAAGCAGAGAAGTGAGTCAGGTATTTAAATAAGCCATGGTCCAATGAAGAGTCTGAAATGAAGAAGTTTGCCCCTGCCTTACACTCTCAGCAACAGTCAGTCAGTTCTCAGCTGCAGCCTCTTTTTCTGATCAAAACTCTTGAGAACTGAGCTGCTGTCTGCTGTTCTCTGCAGCTTCCTGTGACCAACAGAGTCAGCAATTGCAAAAACTGTGGGAATAGGAGTTGAGAGGATGATATAATAGATGTGAGTTCTTTCATTCTTCTACTTGCCATAAATAATATCCATTCAGCAAGTCCAGAACCACCCTGTCAGTGCCATTGAGTAGAGCAATATGGAGCAAGTGTTTCTGTTCAAGGTAGATGTGGGAAAGGAAGATCCAGGAAGGTACAGCAGGGCTGGAAAAGTCATGACTGAAGTTAGAGGGACTAGCCCTAGAGAGAAGAGAAGTATAGCATGGGAACAACATGAATCTAGCTCAAGGCTTTTTGTGCACAAATACTGAAAATATATAAAGGGCAAAGCAAATATTAACACAGATTTTTTTGCATGTAGCAAAAAATTGCCAAACAAGTATCACTGCCAATCTTTCACTCCTCATGTGTAGGTGTTTTTTTAATGGCTGTGGAAAGCACCCAGCATTTCACAGCTGAAGGAACTGTTACATCAGGGTTTGATATTCTCCTGTCTTGCAGATAATTCACATTGTGACAAGGACTCCCTGCAAAGCAGCTTGGACTTCATGCCAAAGATTGCCACCCCTCACTGTACCATATTAATGAACATGTACAACTGAAAATAATTAAAAATTCAAATGTCATGAAAAGGAGTTTAATAGGGATGTTTCATGACTGAACTAGAGAAGTGGTTTAGCACTAAGATAAGTCTGATTGCTTGGGTATGTGGGTGCTATGGTAACTCCGTTTGCATTTGGAAGCATTTAAGTTCAAAACCACAGTATGCTGCACCCTCTTCCTTTTGAGCAGTGTTCTGTAGAAGAAAGGCAGAAGTAAACAGCATGAGAGAAACCACAGAGCAGCAAAGGCATCGTTAGCTGTAGCTGTACAAGTGGGTTACTGCAAAGCTGTCCTGTGAAGACTGAAAATGTCATTTTAAGTATGGTGCAATTGATAGAAAACCTTTCGTTCTGACTACTAAACACACAATATTCCTGGGTATTTATTTTAAGTTTGCAGTAAATGTGTTGGCAAAAAGAATTTGATTTGCTGCTTTTGGATTTTGTTCAGGTTTATGGTTTTGAGAAATTCTACATATCATTGGTAACAAGTATTACTTCAATTAATTTAATGTTTCTTCAGGAAAATTTCTCTTTTGTTCTGTGTTTTTTATTTTTTTCTGGAAAAATTAAACTCCTGTGTTTATTTTGCATAATCAGAACCAGAAAAAGTACTTCTTTTAGATGGTCAGAAATATTCAACATATATTGTAACATTGTGTTACTCCTTGTATCTGTCAGTTATAAATTCTTGATTCCATCCCTTTATTCTGGTCGCTCCCCGTGTACTTGATTGCTGGCTAATTTGAATTTTCCCCCTTCTCCATACCTGTAAATGCTGATTAATGCTCATAGCTGACTCTGAACTTGAGGAGGATAGGGATAATTCCAGTCTTGGAAGGTGGACAGCAGGGAGAGGGATCTAGAACGAGCATTAATTTCAGAGGTGGATTTCCACTAAAAAGTGTAATGCCACACCCTGTCACGTTAGCCATAGTTAGACCAGCACTTCCTCCTGAGCTGTGCTCTGCAGGGAGACCATGCCTTCCCCTCTGCAAGTCATAGCTCAGCACTGGCTGGTGCTTGGGAACAAAAAGGCCTTTGACTCTCAGATAATGCTTTAACCAAAGGTTAAAGGTGCAGGAAAGAGTGCCTAGATCAGGCTCTTGGGCGGTGGTGCACTGTGTGAAAGAATTGCTGTGGGAGGCAATTATTGATGAACTTGTACACAAAGAAATATTTTGAGAAATCAGGTGGAAACCATTTTCATCGTCATTCTGAAAAGTCAGAATGGACATTAAATCCAGATATCAAAAGCAAACAATTGGCATTTCTTAATCAGAACGTTTGAGACTTTCTGTTAAATTAAAATTTACAGTTTCAACATTTTATCTCTAATTTCTGGTGAAAATAAATATTGTAAATATTGCCTGTGGAAAAGAAACTGTAATGTTTATTTAGTTCTAATTCCTATGATTGCTATAGGGCTCTGATGACTTTTATCAATTAGACAATGAATAACTTAGAAGTGATTTGATGTCTTCATCTTTAATGACCACAAGAATAGGTTTTTATTTTAGGACCCTCAGAACTTT
Organism: Certhia americana; assembly: GCA_018697195.1. NCBI lineage: Eukaryota > Metazoa > Chordata > Aves > Passeriformes > Certhiidae > Certhia > Certhia americana. Next base: position 22,925,233 of record CM031864.1, on the reverse strand, counting down.
TTGTGACATCTGAGAAAATTCTGTACTGTAAACTCAAATGAGTAGTTTATTTTTTGACTCGGAGCATGAAAAAATTCACATATTTTTAATATGGATTCTAAATTACATTCTTCTACTACTTCAAAAAGCAGGAGTTTGTCCAGAAACTGGGAACATTCTTAGGTTTTTCTTCCCCAAAGTTAATGATAAAGAACAAAGTGTAATTCCTTAGTCTCTGATTATGAAAGCATTTCAGCCCATGTGATCCCACCTATAAAATTTGAGGGGTCCTCTATGGTATAGGATTACTCAGATATTTAAATACTTTCTAGTCTATTCTTAGGTCTGCCCTGATTCGTTTATAAAGTAGAAAAGGATCCCTTCTTTTTGTGTGTGTGTGTGTGTGTGTGTGTTGGTTTTTTTTTTTAGCAATTTTGTGTTTTCAGCAAAAATAACAGTAACATCTCTGGCCCTGATGCTCCTTTACTTTAAGATCTCTTTAGCTGGTTCTGGCAGCACAAGGGAGCCTTAAAGTAGGTGTGAATTACATCCTATCCCACTTAAAGTTTAAAAATAAATCAAACGGCGGCTGGCAGCATTTTGTAAGGCTCCTTGCCTTACTCACCCTTCACCTCCCACCAGGAACTGTTCTTTTTTTGCAATTTAGTGTTGGCTTGCGGGAGAACTGCAATGTCTGTGCTGTCTGCTAGGAGACCCCCTCAAAGAGCTTTACTCCATCTGAACAAGTAGACCACATCCTGTTGCTTTCTGAGCAGATGTGAAGAGCCCTGATCCTGCTGAAGCAGTGCCGTTCAGCTGTGAAAAGAGGCAAGGCAGAATTTGGACCTGCATTAGTTGCTTGGTGTAAAATGCTGCTTGGTGGGGGTTGCTGGGGTCTGTCCAATATACTAAAGGCTGGAGAGATCCTGGGAAAAGGGCAGCAGCTCTGCAGAATCACTAAGCATTTTTCCCGGCAGCAAAACCTGGCTGCCAACTGTTTTACAGACACGAGGCTGAGAGGAAAGATTACTTCCTCTGCCCCCTCCCAGCTCTGGCAAAGACACTAGGAGTACAGCTGGATGTGAAGAGCCAGCTGGTATGGTGCCACGCTAGATAAAACACCAAATGCACTATTAGCAGAAGAAGCATCCTCCTTCCCACTTTGCTCTGTGCTGTGTGTATGGAGGAATGCAGTCCTGCAGCCATCCTGTGCTCAGAGCACACAGCCTGAGCGGCTGCCATGCAAGCACATAACCTCCTTGCCAGCCCAGCAGGAAATACAAAACCAGGTCCATTTTACTCACTGTGGAAATAAAGCAGCAGAATAGAGTTAAAAGGCATATCCCCTGTCATCAGCTAATGGATTTCTGCCCCTATAAACATGATCACATTTTTAGTCTCTTAATGCTGATTCAACATTCAGATGTGTTCACAAGATTCAGGATCTCCATCGTATCAGCTAGAGTTTGTTATGAATAGCACATGCACACAGGAAATGTGTGCTGGGACTTCCTGTTGCTCGAGAAGATCAAACCCTGGACTTCCTTGAAACACATTTTTATCTTTTAACATATTCTAGATCCCAGTTGGCTTCTGTTGAGTTGCTTGGTCCTGCCTAATGAAAACATTTTCCTAAGACAGCAAAAAACTGTCTCCTTATACATACAACTGGACTTCTTATACAGGTGCAACCACAGTTCACTGCAGCGAGTGCAGAGTCAGTACTGCAGAGGTGATACAGCAGCTCCTGTACCTCCAGATGTGACCCAGACAGCCTGCTGTCCTAGGGGTTGAGAGGCTGGCTATTTTGGTGGCCTGGATTCTTTCACGATTTTTCTGTCTGCTCTTCTTGTTGAATGTCGAAAGTACTTCCTAATGCAGTTCTCCCATGTCTCACTCACAGGGCCAGTACATCTTTGGGCTTTCAGGAGAAAGAGCACTCAGCTCGTTTGTTTTAGGTGTATTTTGTTGGCAGCCTGTCATTCCATCTCAAACCTTTCTTAGAAGCAGCAGCTGCATTCTGTCCGCCAAGTGGTAGGAAGGAGAATGAAAGCGATTAGCCAGGCTCCCATCTGCCAGTGGGATGAGCTGCTGGTTATATCTTTTTCCAGGGCATGTGATTAAGGCCAGATCTGCTCAAACATTACTGATGGGTTTGAAATCTTTTAGGTAAGTCAGCAGGAACCAACTGGTGGCCAAATCAAGAGAAGGGAGAGGGAAGCTTACAAAACTCACTACAGTAGTAGGAACTTTTTCTATGCTCTATTCCACTTGAGTTATCTGACTCAAGTTATCCTTGTTATCCTGCACATATCATCTTAAGAATGTCTTATGGTTGGATGCAGTTTAAGCTTTGAGAAAAGTTTGGGGGTAGTTCTCGTTTAAACTGAGACCAACTTGCTTAGTTTGGCAATCATGAGGTTTTCGTATTGCACGGAATGTGTTTGGGGGATTGGACATCCTCATAACATTTTAAAGATATTTTTGGATTTCAGCTTTCAAGTTTCTAGAGTTATGTTTTAGAATATAAACATGAGCAGATGGTTTTGTCTTTGAGGTTAACTTGGTTAGCCGGAGGTTAGCTCAGACATTTGTTAGTGCTGGGACATTTTCTTGAAAATAAATTAATAGTAACAATACACCTATAAATCTCAGAGTAGCAGAGTCTGGTGTGTTTGGATCCTTCTTAATTTTCCTTCGTTTTACCCAGTATCTCTTGGAAAGGTTTTATGGGGAAATGCATTTGTTTTTCGTTTCATTGAGAGGATTTTTTAGTGTTCTGGTGCCACCTATTGAATTCTTTTCAATTGCGTCCCATTCCATGGCTATAATAAAGCATATCAGGGAATAGAATCACAGGAGAGCAGGAGACCCTTGAAATGCTTAGAAGGGCATAAAACTGCCATGGAGTTCTCTTAAAATGACAATGCTTAGTTATAGGAGGGGAAAAACGGGCAAGCTCAGACTATTATTTGCTGCAGTGTTCAAGACACTGCTCTGAGCAAGGCAGTGGCATCAGGTGATCTCTTGAGGTCTCTTCTAAACTGGAGGTCTATGATTATGTGTAATGTTTAGCATCTCTCACTGGGAGTGGGCAATAAACTTACACTTTATTTCATGCTTTATTTACTGCTATAAAATACACTTTAATACACTTTATTTAATGCTATTAGCATTACTTCTAATTTTACAAGGGGGAGGATGGGGAAAATTATTTTCACAGGAATCTTAAGGAAGTGAATGAGGCAACCGGAAACACAACACTTACGATCTTATGATCCTGTTTTTCTTTTATTATCTCACTTTACTTGGAAGAGGCAATCTTGATGTAAACTTTTCGTCTCTACTATGTTTGCATCAGAGATCAGTAAATAATTGAAAAGTATTTCTGAATGTTTCACTAATCTGAGCAGAGTTTAATTTAGGACTTTTTCTGCAAGTTCTTTTATTCTTTCTTGGAAAAGTTTTTAAGTGAAAGTTAATCTGTGTTAACTCTTATGGAAAGTTGATATTTGGCTTGAGGTGTATTTGATGTGCTAAACCAAAGTAAGACTTGGGAAAGGAGGGGGAATAATTGATTCTTCAGGTAAATAAACCATTTGAAAAAAGAAAAACCACATTATGGAATTTGGAATAACTAACTGCCAGCTTTTAAACACTGAATTGAAAACCATGAAAATACATTGAAAATTTATTGCTTATGGCAAATATAAATGAATATGAATGTTAGCTTTTACAGGGTTCCTTGGCAGTTTAATGCATATAGTTATAGATCATGCAGTTACTGTACATAAATGTTGTAGACAGGAGGTTTCAAATGCTGAAGGTACATTGATCAAAAGATCACCCCTATTTTTGTTCCTTATTTGTAAGCTTCATGTGCTGTGATTCTGTAGCTTTGAAAAGAATGCATGGTCTGTTTTTCAATGAAGATATATAGATATAAATTAATTAATACGCTAGACCTGTTAATATAGGGGCCTCTACACCCATGTTATTCAGGCTGTTGTCAGTCTGCTACACTTTAGAGATTATATTCTTATAGTTAAGACGAACGTTATTTTGACTGTTTCATATGATTTCAAGCAAACCTCATAGACCCATATCCTCATCTCAAAGACCAGATTTTAGGCAACACACTTCCCCACTTCTGTAGAGAAATAAATGCTGCATTACTGCTTTTAGCCGAACTTCATTTGTCTTCTGTTGATACTTTTTCTGTAAAGTATCAGGCTACTGGCTTTTTCTGAATTGTACTTGGTAGTACAAGATCTTGCATAATGTACAGTCCACAACAAATTTGGTGGCTCTCTAGAAAAGCATTTGCAGGACTTTAGCATTCATATTCATAACACGGCTTAGATACACTTCATGATAGTTCTGGGCACCAAGAAATTCTCACTCCCTGCAGGTGACATTGCCATCATGGTTTGTGTGTTTTTAATGGCTGTTGTCAGCCTTCTGAACTGTCCATATGGGAATCCATGGTGGCCACTGAGCAGCCAACATGTGTGCTGCTGCTTGTCAGGTCAATAAGGAGAAAATCTCTGGAGTCCCAGGATATCTGCTTATGTTTATCTTCTGTGTCAGAGATGAGTGACATGCTTTTGATGCTGACACATGAACAGGATACTTATGTATCCCTCACAAGTATTGCAGTTTCTCACATAAACCTGGCTTTTTGCTTTAAAGGTTGAGGGAGTTTATTTTCAAAAGAGGAAAGCTACAGCAGTTGTGAAGTGCCATTTAGGGAAGCTGAAGTAACAGAAATTATAAACAGGGAAGTACAATCTGAAAAACACATGCCAGAAAAAAAGAGAGAAATCAATTCCAAGAAACAAACATAGTGGGAAAGATCTGGTAGAAAAAGAGCAAAAGAAGGAGGAAGGAAGAGCCATACTGGTGGATGGAAATTTGTTGGATGAGACCCTGAGCAACCTGATCAGCTTGGTGGCATTCCTGCCCGTGGCAGGGGTGTTTGAACTAGATGATCTTTAAGATCCTCTCAAACCCAGACTGTTTTCTGTGATTCTGTGACCATATACTTAATATTTTGGGAGTCTGGTTGTTGCTACATCCACTAAATATAACTTAAGAATGTATAATTTCCTCAGGGAAGCTTAGCTGATATTTGGGAGGAAGGAAAGTGTCTTTTTATATTTTTGGCAAATTCCTTGAAAGCTTAAGTTACACTTTTTCTCTCTCTTTCTATTTTTTTCAGGGCAGGAGACAACAACCACCACACCTGGTAAGAAACAATTTACATGGCAGAACTGCATTGATTTTTTTTTTCCCCTGACAATTTCTTTTTTCTTTTTCTCACGGAGTGAGAATGCCTTTATGTCACAGAGTGCATAATGCCTTTTCAGTCACCCAACAAAATTAAATATGCTGTCTTCATAGGAAGGAACATCAGACAAGTCTGGTTTTGAGTAAAGAATTTAGATATATTTTAAAACGCAGTATTTAGCATGAAAGCCACAGTGATAACCAAAAAAAGAATATGGATGTTCATCTGACACCTGTTGAATCCCCTGCACTTTAAATGTTTGATGTGCCTTTGCTTCTTTGAAAATTCCCAGTGTCTTGGTATGAGAGTGTTCCAGCACTGCACCTTGGAGCTGCAGGCAGCTCTGTCCCCCCTGGGCCGGGCACAGGGGACTGAAGCATTACCAACCCTGCTGTCCCTCTCACCACAGGTGCCACCCTCGCCAGCAGCACGCACTTCTCCATGCACACAGAGCCCGGCCCTGGCACAGCCCCCAGCAGCCCAGCACGCAGCAACAGCTCCGCTGCCCTCACTGCACGCACCCCCTCTGCCTTTGGGAATGCCTCAACAGGTTTGCTGCCTTCCTTCAGAGGCCACGCTCTGCTCTCAGAACTCTGTGGGAAAACAAAGTCATTCAGCACCAGGGTAGCCTTTTTCAGCTCATGGCTCATCAAATTGAAGTCTGTGCTTTGGCATAGTGGCAGTGCTGGGATTATGTGCAGGATCTGGGGTCTGAGGGCCAGGTCTGGTATCTGAGGGACGAGGCTTGCAGTCACCCCAGCAGCATCAAAATGCCAGCTGCTGCCAACAAGGCTGTCCCCAAAGCAAGAGCAATAGGAGTGAGCCTGAGAGAGAATATAGAAATCTGTCAGTGGTTTATAAACAGGGAGATGAATAATGAGATCCGGTAAGAAATATAGTGAGCAAGATACGTGATCTGGCAAATGAGCACTACCTTGACTTGCTGTTTGTGAAACAGCACAAGCGCTATTCATAATTGTGTTTTACTGCAGGAATATAGCAAAATGTTCTAGTTTTTCCCAGTTCACAAATTGTAGCATTATTATGTTGTCTTCATCTGGAATTATGACTAAATGATGACCAAAAAAATTGTCATTGTGCATTGCAAAATTAATTCGTAAATGGTATACTCCTAAAAATTTGCTTTCTATTTAAATACTCTTTTTCAAGTTTATTTATTTACTATATTAACATGACTTTTCTTTCAGCAGTCTTCTTTAAATTACAAAATTCCACTAAGAAAAAAAAACAAAACCAGAGAAGTGTTGTAGTGTAAGACATTTCTGACAACAAAGCCATATGAAAGAATGAAATTCACCTTTTAATGTTGATGTGTTGTTTATTTTCTTACAGATGATTACAATTCAACATCCTTGCACAGCACCACCTCATCAGTCAGCATGCCACCAAGCACTGGGATCAGCCCCACTCTCAGCTCCACTCACACAATAGGTGACAAACTTGCACACAGTTACCACGGTTTTGATACATCATGCAAAGAAAATGGGTTTGAATGAGGCAATTAATTTAGAATGTATCAAACCTAAGCATACAAATTAGGCATACAACTGCATTAAACTGAAGGGTCTTTTTAGGAACCTTACTAACTGTTTATGATGTGTTACTTGTCAAGCAAGTGCAAAATAGAAATTGTTTCCACGCAGTGGGACATAGTAGGAGGGTAAATCTGTCAATTATTGTGTCCATTGTTATTACTCCTCTTGTTATTGCCCAAGCAGCAAAAAGGTGTGAGTACATCCAAGATCTGTGTGCTGCCTTTCTGTCTTCCGTTGTTTTCCCTTTGGGTTCATACAGCAGTAATGCTTTCTTGGGGTCTAGAAGTTCAAGCACTTACAGTGATTTTAGTTACCATTGGGCTGTAAGGAATTACTCAGGTCAGTAAAATATATGTGTGTGCTTGTGCAAAGTACATCCATGGACACTTTCCATCTTTTCGAAGTGGCCTTTGAGTAGCTCTAGGCTGCTGTCTGCTCATTGACAAACTGAGCCTAGCTGCTACTTGTGGGTGTTCTGCCCCTTACAATCTTGGTGACTCTCCAGTGGTCCCTCTCAGTTTGCCCTCTCCTTAGGGCAACAATCCAGTCAGGTGACTCCCAGCCTGGAGGCAGGCAAATCTAGGGCCTACCTTCTATTAAAAAAAAATTAGATATCAGTGTGCAATATGACACCTTTACCCTGGGATATATTAAGTAACTGTTTTCAGGATGGAGTTCTTTCCTCAAGCTTCTGTACAGAAAATACAAGCAAAAATTTCTTTTGGGTATCCCAGTGTAAAAGTAGTCATTAAACAATCTGTGCTGTTGTATAAATCTCGTTCCAAAGGTAAGAGTGGTATTGCAAAAAGCAGGTAAAATTTGTTTCTTTGGTGACATTTTATACTGGTCATTACCCATTCCACAGCATTCATATCCTGGAAAACTGCTTTAGTTTATTATACTGCTATGAGAATGTGTGATTTTGGAATATTCTTGTGTAACTTTGTACTCAGAAATGTTGCTAATAACCAGTCTGATTTCTAGTTCAGTGATGTCATTGGAAAATTGTGGAAGGCACATGCTGCCTAAAATAACTAGTTAAAGAATAAGGTTATGTGTAGCTGATGTTTTCTTCCCTATTTCGAATGTGAGAGGAGTGCTAAGTCCATTTACAGGATTTAATATGTTGAACAAAGAGTTTGGGGCAGTACTGGTCACCCTTCTCCAATGTCTGTGAAAAAAATACCCAAGCTGAAAAAGGTTAAGACAGACATTCATATTGTTTTCTTTTCTTATAGAAAATACCTCAGTGATACCTGAAGCAACTTGTGGTAAGAACCAAACCCCTTATTCTCCTTCAGTCTTGAAATGTGACCAAATAGTATACTCAAATACAGAAAATTGGTAAAGCTGATAAAGCAGTAAAAAAATAAAACTGATTGATTAGAATCTTGGGTTATTTTATAAAATGTCTTCCAGTTCTGGAAGAAGTAAGATTAAAATTATTTAACAATTCTGGTCTTTTCACATCCATTTACAGTGCCTTTTCTTTTAGATATTATTGGAGACACAAAAGACTGTGAGAACAACTCTGAAATGGCTGAAGTTTTCCTAAAAATTCACAGGAATGACATAGAATATTTTATTTTGGGGGATGGCATAAAAAAGACTGTGAGTTCCAGCAACCATTCAGTAGAGCTTCCAAAATGCCAGATATACACTGTTCAAGTTAAAAATGGCAGGTGTTCAGACAATACTTCTTACTTTCCTGTTCCAGAAGGTAGGTGTACAAGGGTTTTAGTAGTTTCTTTTTTTTTTATTTTCTATTTTAATTTTTTTAATATGCAGTAATTCAGCTTTCCCAGATTTCTCTGTCCATTTTTGTTGCTTTTCAGAGAATCAGACAGAAAATTATCATATTTTATTTATGGTTTGCAAGCTAATTTGAAGTTGCACATTAAAACTTCTCAGTATTTTCTTAAATAATAATGTAAACAACCCACAGTTTTTTCATTCTGAAAAAATGGAAAAACTTTCATTCCAAAGAAAAAAAGGGAACTTTAACTACATTAGCCATATGCAGTGTGGTAAACAATAGCAAGACCAGCCATCACTTCAACATAAACTGGTGTTTATGCTGAATGTCTGGATTAAAACTTTAACTTATTATTTGAATACCTGTGTGTCTTTATCTAATTAAGGCTTTTTTAATTTTTACTTTCCATTTCTTATTAAAATCTTTCTTTATATATTATTCTATGCTTATTGTATCTTCATATTGCAGAACAAAGTCGAAAAACATAAACAAGCTGCTATTTAAAGACTCAATATTGCCAGTGTCACAATGATGTATAATATTCTTCCTTTCCAGTCGTCGAGAAACCCCTTGAACTCAGGGACACAACCAACATATCTACCCAGATATGTTGGAGTAGCTCACTTGCCTGTGCTGATGTGACTGTTACCTGCAATGGGACATCACCTCAAAAGTATTCTAAAAGTAGGTTATTTATTTATTTATCTTTAAAAGCATTGTTGATGTTGTCTTTTGGTGAGAGACTGGCAGATTCGAATTAATTGTGCCAGTCTGAGGAAAGGGTAGCTCAGAATTCCTGGGACAGTTGGAGGACTCCCATCCCTGCACAGTGTGGATCAAGGAAAGCTCAAACCTAGAGACCTCTTTTGCTGAGTTTAGCAGCTTCACAAGTTGCACAAATTCTGGTGATTTTGAGATCCTGTTTGATTTTCTGACAGGGAGCTGAGCAGTTTGGAAATGCTGCAGTCTGTGGGTGTGCTGTGAGCTGAGCCCTTGCAGGCTCTCTGCTCTCGGAGCCAGCCAGCCTGAGGACATGCTGCCTCGAAAGCACCTAGTGGGATAGGGCAGACAGGGATGCTGGGGGCCTCATGTGTCCCAGAGAAATGGATGATGAATATCTGGGGCTGGAGATTTCCTGCTTCAGGGAGCTGAAGAGCTAGGAAGCCATTCCAGGGTTCTGCCAGACTCCCCATGACTTGTTCTGATTTCTGTAGGAAAGCTGTTTCCTTGGAAAGTCAAATCGTGACTTTTACTGATGAAAAGTCAAGATCTATGCAAACTAAGTTAGTATGTAAGAACCTCAAATCTAGTCATTGGATCAGGATATACATTTTCCTGTTTGGAATATTATGATAGTTTAGTACAAATTATATTGAATAAATATAGAGAAAATATTGGTTGAAATGGTGCCACATACTTTTGGAGTTGAGAAAATATTGGTAGAGAAAATCTTGGTTGAAATGGTGCCACATACTTTTGGAGTTGAGAAAAATACTGATAAAGCTCTTCTGTGTCTACAGAGTCACAATCTACATACCTTCGAAATGAAAATTCTGTTTGTGAAGTGCTGAAAGATTTATCCCCAAATAGTCTGTACCTCTGCACGGGATCCATGCATTTTAATGAAACAAATGTTGCCAGCCAAAGCTTCAACATATGTACAGACTATGGTGGTAGGTGTAATGCTTACTTTTGCTTTATATTCCACATATTTCTGGGAACCCTTACTATGAAACCCATTATCTAGGTTTCCTGGGGTTAAAGATACACTGTGAACAGCATTCTCTGCCACACTCAGCTTCTTCTTCAGCTCCTCCTTCCTGGTCTCCTGCCCTCATGGTTGTTCTTTGATTACAGTCACCCTCAGTCTTCCAGTCTGAGCCTTTCTTTCCTTTTATCAGAGACTGTGATTATTTTTTGTTGTTGTTTTGGAGACTGGGTACACGGTCAACTGTATGGAATTTTGAATGAAGATGTGAAGATGGACACACAAAAAAAGCACAGACCTGGTCTGAAACAAGTCTTAAATTCTTGATTTGAAGAGTTTGGACATTTTTACTAAAATGTGCTGCTGCTGTATTCACCTTTTCCTGAATTAATTAAATGCATGAAATTACTGTAATATGATGCTTTTACATATAGTCAGTTTATACTTATGTATACTTTCTTAAAATAGAGTGCAAAAAATATTACATGTTGTTGGTATCTTGCTTTAGTGTCAGATGAAATTTAATTAATTAATCAAAATAGGTAGAAAGAGGAATACTTTTATTTTAATTTATTGATGATTATTGTTATTTTTCTTTTACAACAGTTCCAGAAGCACCAAAATCCATTCAATTAAAACATAAAAACGCCACAAGTGTAACAGTAACATGGACAACACCTGAGGTTTTGAAGGGCCCCATACATGGCTACTTTGTGAAATTCTGTATGGGGGATGAAAGTAAGTATATTCACTGTTAAATAATTCATTGCATGTATGTAATTACAGAGGCAAGTCCTTTTGGAATCTCTTAACAATGCAATTTATTTTTTTAGACAAATGCTAAAATTTCCTTCATTTAAGATTGTTCCAGTTGAACTTTCAGTTGAGATTATTCAGTTTACCATGTCAGGACATGACTCTGTTACCCTTCAGCTGGCATAAATGTACTGCAGTTAGGCATAAACATATTTAGAAAACTATACCCAGGGGATTGTCTTCTGCTAAATGGCCACTCCTTTCAGATATGCTGGTCTAGGCCACCTTACATTTCAATGAATAAATTTGTATCCATTGTACTGGAATCACGTTCTCCAGATGCAAGCTTTTCTTCAAAACCAGGACTGGAAAATGAGGTTTTTAATATAATAATAGTTATATTATTATAATATAATAATAAGTATGTTAATATAATGATAATAATGAATATGTTTCAGGTTTAAGCTAGTCCTGGCTTGATTCATCCTTTAGGCTTAATTTAGCCTTTCTATTCACATAGTGCAGGTTATGTAATCCTGGGTGCCACAGGAACCAAAGGCTGTCGTGCTCCTGTGTTGCTCTGATACAAATAATGTCTCCCATTCTCCATGCCCCAAATGTGACCACACCCCAGAAGGGTGGCAGCCCCATGAGCCTGTTTCTGTGGTTGGTGTGGCTTGGCCAGCATAGGAGACGGAGGCAGTGATGTGTGGGAGGTCACATGGAAGGGCTGTGGCTCCCCAGCTCCCTGAGCCACCAAAGCTCAGCTGCAGTGTGGCTAGTAGCTTTTCTCATGTTGCTTCTCATGCAATTCTTTTCTTCTGCTGTTTGCCACTCCTGGAAGCAGGACTACCACAACATCTCTGGCATCACACCAGGATAGACTTGCTCAGTGTGCAGTGACACCTTCCTACTTACCCCTTGCCAGGTTGAATGTACTTTTTATAGGTAAATACTCTCTATGTATTTATGTGTTTCCTCTTCTTCCCAAGCCTTCACTTAGCATTAGTAAGCAAAGCAATCAGGTTGAGGTAATTAAAATAGAAGTACACATGACAATGGTAGCTCTAATAAAGTGTAAGAATTCCTGTACTCCTAACATAGATTTCATTAATTTCATTACTTTCATTTTTCAGGGCTTCATGACACCGAAATCAAAGCAACTCAATATACTTTCAGTAAATTTCAGCCTTTTACTAAAGCTTCTGTACATGTGACTACATACACAATCAACAAACGCAATGAAACGCTTAACAGTAGCAGTATAAGCTACAAATTTCAAACAGAAGCAGGAGGTAAATTTGTCTGCTAACTCTTATGATCTAGGCTGATACTAACACAAAGAATCTGTACTTTCCTAGTGTAGTTCATTATGTTTTATACATGGATTACTATTAGCCAAGAACCTGATTAAAATAATTGTACTTGTATTCATATCATTAGTGTCCTTTTTAAAATGATTTAATGTTGTTCTATTTTTAATTATGCACTTCCTATTACTATTTTTCTTATATATGTAATTTTAAAAAGAAGATTTCATTGATTTGAAATTCTTGTGAAGTTTTTAGAAAGCATTATGTTGCAATATAAAGAAAAAATTTGAATTAAAAAGAGGATAAAGAAGTTTGGTTTTGTCTTTGTGGCATGAAAGCTACAAATGTGCAGCCTGCACCTTCTGTTGTGGGGTTACCTGTCTTCTTGAAGCAGACCCAGGCTACACCAACACTGTCCATCTGTAATGGATTTCAGGTAGTTTGGATGTACCAGTATTCAGCTTCCAATGTTAGGTTAAAGATGAAAAAATGTGTGACAACCCTTCTGCTGACAGAAAGATCTGTGCGTCTTTTTGAGGCTATCCTTTCAAATGAATAGTTTGAAGTGTATAGGGATCAGAATTGTCACCTGAAGCCCTACAACAACAACAACAACAACAACAACAACAACAACAACAACAAAAAAAAAAAAAAAAAGCTGATAAATTGATTTACTAATAAATATAAACAGGTTCATTTGAGACTTAACTGTAATACAAATTTAAAATTGGCTTTAATTTTTAGGCAGCCCTAACATGAGCATGATCATGGTTCCTTTTTCTACGAAAATCTGGTTTGAGCATATTATCTTTTGAAGCCCCACTTTCTGGGTCCAGTCATTTTAATAAGTCAGGTGAAGATTAAAGTCTGCGATATAAGTTTATGGATGTGCAAACAACCTCATTTCCCTTATTTTTGAGAAAATAATGAGTTGCATCATGAATTAATGGCATTTAATTAGACCTTCTCCAGCTGTCACAACAGTTGATAACAAGTCAAGCAAGAAGTGGAAGAGTTTTATGGCTTCTGGAACTGAAGAATGTATCAGTAGAACACATGTTCTTGGAAGTAGGAAAACTCCTACATTTTAGAAAAGATGTTTTCATCTTCAACAAACACATTGCCTCCAGAAATGTTCACTTTCTCCTTGTCACAGCTTTTTCAGCAGCCTGTGGAATAGGAATCTAACAGATCTGCCCTGTGGATAAAAATGATCAGCTGTGATGTAACCTCACACTCAGCCAAGTCAAATATCCTGCCACTCCTCACCTGGGATATTTGATCTGCTTATAAAGCATTACCGGTCTTAGCTCTTCATATGAAGAAAAAAACAGCTGCTGGGGTTTTTTTTCTTGTTGTGTTTCTTTGTTTTTTGGTTTGTTGTGGCTTTTTTTGAATATGCTGTTTTGCAAGTTGACATGATTTTTTTGAAAATTTCCATGGTGGTATTCTACTGAACTGTGGCTACTGAGATTTGGCTGCTGAAATGTGGCTACTGAATTGAGGCTGCCTTACACAGGCTGCCTCATTTACTTTCTGAAAGGTTTCATCAGCTCCCAGTGAAAGGTCCCTTGGCTGTGCCCCCTCAGTCTGAAACCTGCAACATTTCCTGCAACATGCCAAACTGGAGTTTGAAACCACAGATTAAATTTAACAGATTCTGTATCATTAAAAGTTTTTTATGCCTTTAGGCCAGACTTACATGTAAGGACACTGTTCCAAGTGTTAGGATATACTAGTGACTCCTGTGAGAAAATTTAATTTACAATAGTTTTGGAAAAAATATTCACATGGAGAACTCTTTTCTTCTCCTGTCATGTCTGTTGCCCCATGTTCCATGAAATCCCAAATCCCAACAAGAAAGTGATGTCAAATGTAAGAGAGATTTGCCATCATCCTGTTTTTGCAGTCTTACTGTCAGTAGAGCCTTTTCAGTTCCACTTCCCATCTTTTCCAGCTTAGATAAGCCTGTGATTAAGTGAAAATTGACTTTACTTATCTTAGAAAATTGGCACTGAAAATTTTAAAGAAGAAAATATATGAAGTTATTGAGAGAAGACAGGAAACAGACATGAGCACATACAGATTGAAATGTTGGGTTTGAAATGATGAGAATAGAGCAAATAACCCTTTTTCTTGTCTGCAGTACCAGAAGAAGTGCATAATGTTAAAATAACATTGACAGCTGATAATGCTGTCCAGATTACGTGCAAAAAACAAAGAGAGTTTGGGCCACGTGCAGAATTTAAATTGATTTGGGAGAATGATGGAAAAACTGAAAGCGAAGACAAATGTGAATTTAAAAGAGAAAATCTCTTGTACTTGACAAACTATACATTTAAGGTAAGTTAGTTTATTGTATTAAAATATATAAAATATTGCTGCATTTTCATTGTTTAATCATATTATGCTTGATTTTAGGAAAAAAAGGCAAATATGGTGGCAGAGGAGTCAATTTAATAATCCATAGGCCTCAGGTGTAAAAAAGTAATTATTATTTTGGAACTAAAATGCAGATGTGCCTAACCTATCAAACAATCCCTGGTGTAGTATTCATATAGGTTCTAACAGCAAGAAAAATGCAAGCAGAATTTTGAAGTACTCTGTACTTGGCTCAGAGAGAAGTTTGGGGTTTCTATAAGATTAAAATAGTTTCTTGAGTATGACTGATATTTTAGTTTTTAAAACATATTCCATTTAATGAATGAAGATTTTTGGTTCTTCAGGGACTAATTAGTGTAAAGCAGTTCAGATCCTTTTGCATGTCCTTACATCAGCCTCTTACAAGCCAGTCCTTGTGTCCATACAAAATATATCATCCTCTGTTTACACGCTTCACTTTCCTGAAGGCTTCCTGCAATTTTCCCTTCTGTTAGGCATTTCACTCTTTTGGGGTTGCCTGCAAAACCAATGGTCTTGTGTGATTCCCTTAAATATGGTCAGTAGGAATACTTCCTATATCCTGATAGCTCCTCTCAGTAAAATTTAGGCAAGAAAGTAAACAGTAAGAGTGATAAAGTTTTACTACTTTTGGGAAGCAGTTTTGCTTATTCCCGTCAGTCTTTTCCTCCTCCTCCTCTGTTTTTACCTGCCGAAATGCAGTATCAGAGAATTTGAGTAGTCTCAGTTTCATCTCAATATTTTGTCAGTATTTCCCAACAGATTCTTCTAAGAGAGCTTTATATTTGGAAAATAAAGATGAAGTCCTGTAGGAGCAAAAGATCCTTGCATTGTCCCAGTAGCACAGGACTTCGGTGCCATTTAAGGTTTTTGTCCACCACTTTCAGTGAACAGTTTTTCTTACAGAAGGAATTGGCTTCTGCAAAATCTAGATCTTGGCTTCTGCTTTGCGCTTAATTTGCTTAATTTTTACCCAAAAACCAGAGAAAGCTGTATGGGCTTAGCTGGTAATGAAAGGACTCTTGTCAAGTTATAGAAGACTAAGAGGAAAAAAAATCCAGTGTAAAATATTTGACTGCAAGCTGTGTTTTAGATCTGATAGGAATTTTTATTAAGGATATTTAAAAGATTGAATACATATTCAATATATGACAAGATATAAACACAGTCAAACAAAGTTAGTGTTTTAACCCCATTTAAAGTACCCAAAAGTTAATGATGCAAGAAAACATCTTATTTAATTAAACTTCTATGAAGTACTTACCCATACATAAATTTGTACTAAAACCATCAGATTCAGTGGACTGTTTGTATATTTACTGTTGCAGCAAATGTTTTTTTTCATATATTGCATGGTTATTTTTCAGATTTGAGAGGCTAAATGAAAGATAAAATTGATTTTTCTTTGAGATGCATCTGATTTTTATTTTGTAAAGTGTGTTTCCTATTTTTCTAAATTCTTTTTCCTGTCATCTCCATGTTTTTGAATCCAGATCTTGCTGTAAGTTGGATAGATACCTGAATTGCATTATAAATGTCAATACAGACTGACAGTAGACACTGCTGTCAGTGATGTTGTCAATAAATCCATTGTGCTTTGTTTTTAAAGAATTGTGTACAGAAATTTTTACTTGTCATATCTTAACATCTCTATTATTGTCACCCACTGCATGCAGATCTTCGTGTTCAATGGAAAATACAATGGGACAGCAGTAGTGGGGAGCATAAAAACCAGATGTAAGTACTTATGCACAGCATCTTTACCTTTAGATTTTAGCATAATATAAATAATGAAATTTGTGAATTCAGTTAAATTTCTCCTAATTAAAAATCCAAACTTCCCGTTTCATAGTTAATATTTGATCTTCATTTGAAAAATATCCCCATTCAGTATTAATGAAATAGTTCATGTTGACAAGTCATTAATCATAACTCAAAATTATTACACAGCTGTGGTTTCTTCAGGAAACGTTCAAACACAACAAGAAATTAATTTCTCTCACTGACATTCGCTTTAGGATTATTTTCCTGTGTTCAGATCCTGCATTTCAGGAGCTGAACATCTGTGACTTGGCAGAGGTTCCCAATTCCAAGATCAGGAGCAACTGAGAGCTGCACTGTACAGGTCATACAGAGCAGGAGACAAGCACAGTAATGCTGAACCAGTGAGTTGTAGCATTCTGACAGGTGGACATGGAGTATTTAGGGGAAAGTTCTTTATGAAAACATAAAATTCTCTCCTCTACTTTGGCATAGAAAACTCAAACCTGTTTAGTTTTTTCTCAAAAAAAGACCCCAAACAAAACAAAAGAAAAATTGATAAGCCCTGGTTCTAGGGAGTATACAGGTTTCTTTTTTTAAAAGTAATTTTAAAATAATAAATGTATTCTTTTTCTGTTGGTAGATAATTCTAGAGCCTTGATTATATTCTTGGCATTCTTGATCATTGTGACTTCAATTGCTTTACTACTGGTTCTGTACAAAATCTATGTTCTTCACAAAAAAAAGCTTAGGTAAGCTTCATGTTTGTCTCCCTCTCTTACATTTATGGAGGGGGGATGGGGACAGCTTTTGTTTTTTCCACAGGATTTCACAGTGGGTAGTGACAAAATGTTCCAAGTTTGATATTTCATTAATACTGGGAAAATATATCCTTTTACCTTTAAATACTTTTAAATGAAACTATTTTTTGGTGTTTGTCTAACAAAACAAATTTAATGAAATAGATCTAAAATCTTTCTGCTCTACCCTTGTTCAAGGCACAGAACAAAATGACTTGTTCCTCGTTTTGTGAAAAAAAAATCAGAAATATCTGGAAAACATTTCCTTCATGATTTAAATCAAAAGTAATGAAAATAGTCCACACTTTCTTGGAACCCCTTTAAATGCTTAACAATATCTCAGGGAGGGTATTGCTTATTACAGCCATCTCTCCATGGCTCAGGAGTCCTGTAGGACAGAGGATGGCAATGGAAGGACAGCCACTGCCTTCCCTGGTGCCTGTGCCTCAGCCCTGCAAAGCCAGGCTGCTCTCCTGAGGGGGCACTGGCTGCAGGGAGGCACAGGGCTTGGGGCAATTTCCTCTAAAATTCAGAGGAAATTTCAGAGGAATTTTTCCTCTCAGCCCTCTGGCAGCAACAGAACTTGGTGACTTCCAGCCCTTTTCCCTTCACTGCTCCTCCCCTTGGGGGTCAGGGAGCTGCTCTTGCTCAGACACAAACTTTTATGTTTAGGGAAGCCAAACTAATTTTTGTTTCTACAGCTCCAGAGAGCCTGACTTGTTCTTGGCTACTTAGTATTTAAACTTACTATATTTGATGTATGCATTAGTTTTCTGTCACTAGCAAGATAAGAGAAGATGGTATGAGCAGTCACTCCAGTGAAGAAATTAAATACACGTTTGTTGTAGGTGAGATGGGCAAAACCATGCAGGCACTAAAGCTTTTTGATGAGGCCACCTTGTTTCTCTGCCTCAGGGCAGGAGGACAGGAGGACAAGGATCCCAACCACCTCTGCATAATCCCAGGTGTACCAGTCTTGTTTCACAGACAGCTTGTAATGCAGGCTGCTGGCTAAAAAAGCCCTGGTGTTCTCATACAAAACTGATTTTATTTAACTTATTATCATAGATATCTTCCTAGTCAGAGCATTTACAGGTGCTTCTGCTTCTTACAGCAATTCTTCTGAAGGCATGAACCTTGTTGCAGGTGAGTATTTTTATATATTTTGGCAATTTATATTTATTTCTGTTTAGCAAATGGAAATAAAATTAGTCTCAAGTCTTGCTACCACCTTTGGGTTATTTGCATTCTAGGTTACATACGCAGATTACAGATATCAACATGATAACACCTTATATGGAGGGCAAAAATAAATAATATTCAGTAAACACATAGAAGTATTTATACTTGAGTGAACTGAAAGTTCATCTGTGTTTGAAAAAGTCTTATTTATTATTCAATTAAAAACTCAGTTATAGTTATCCCAGACAAGGTTTGTCATTTGTTAACACTGAGAATAAGTCCAGCATGAAATCCATCTTAAAATGAAATTTCCCTTTTCTGTGCACCTTTTTCCAAAACAAGAGACTGAATATTAGCCATTTTGAAATTTTGAAGGCTCTCAAATCCCAAAGACTGAAAATTCTGTGCACCTTTTTGCACAAGATTTAAAACTGTGGAGAAAGACAGGATCAGTCAATACCAGAAAGCCTTGAGAAGAAAATAATTTCGAATACAAAAAATCACAGAAACTAACT
This sequence comes from Certhia americana, assembly GCA_018697195.1. Taxonomy (NCBI): domain Eukaryota; kingdom Metazoa; phylum Chordata; class Aves; order Passeriformes; family Certhiidae; genus Certhia; species Certhia americana. The sequence continues at coordinate 22,906,217 of CM031864.1, read as the reverse complement.
GCATTAAATGGGAAGTAGGACCGTGTTGAAATTCAAATCAATATGCTTAGAGACACAGTTATTAAGAAATACAACTTTTCAATGTAAATGAAAAATTAAAATATGTCTAGTAAGAGGTGTTAAAACTTGTTCAATTTTTATTTTATCATTCAAGATGATATTGCAGATTATTGCAACTCAGATCATAAATTGGAGAAAATCTGGAGAGCTATATTTTAATCACTGACAATAACTGCCCAGAACTGGAGCAGGAGGCAAAGCTGTGTAACTGTTGTGGGTATTGAGGCAGTTGCTGTGCCCTGACTATGACAGCACCATGTTGTGCAAAAGTATTAATGTGGTGTCCCTGTGTGTGGCCTCTTCCAGTGGTGTGTCCAGCCAGGCAGCAGAGCTAGAAACGTTCTCTTATTCCCACAGCCTGTTTGCTCACATCTGGCTTGGGCAACACCAGTTTTATAAAAATAAATACACCAAGTTCAAAGGAAGAGTTTAATTCCTTTGCTAATTTATCTGGCAGTTTTAGAATCACATTTACTGAAGTGTAATGCACATTTTCGACATCAGTAACAATAAACATTTGATTTATTTACACAGTTAAAGATGATGACAAGCAACTTCTCAACATAGAGCCAATACCCTCTGAGCTATTGCTGGACACATACAAGAGGAAGATTGCAGATGAAGGAAGGCTCTTCTTGGAAGAATTTCAGGTTTGCCTTTCGCTCCCAGTATACCACAGGTTTTGATCCAGGTGGTTGGAAGAATTCCATCCAGGAGCATGTTTGAAGTATATGTACTAGTTAGAAAAACATAAATAATTTGGAAAATAGAGTAAATTCTCCTCTAAGGTCAAATAGTCCTCAATCTCTCCCCATTGTAAGATGAAAATACTTTTATTTCCTGAAGGTGTTTTTCAGCAAAAGTATAAAGTATGCAGACTAAATACCTTTCAACCTAAACTACCTTTTAATACATATTTTTAAACTTTATCTCACTGCATATCCATGGGAATATAAATAATATGTAATTGTGGAGATATATACTAACTATATTAAGGAAAAGAGTTTTTTTTAACTTTGATATAAGATATATATCAAGTAATATCTTATGAAGTATGATGTTACCTTCCAGATTCAGTAATGCCAAATTATTTACATATTCGTTTGGCTGTAAATAAAACCTATTTTAAATCTAGGCTTAATTAATAAAAGAAATTTTGTATCTTACAGAGTATTCCTAGAGTCTTCAGTAAATTTTCTATAAAGGAGGCCAAAAAGAGCTATAATCAGAACAAAAACCGTTACATCGATATTCTTCCATGTAAGTATTTGAAATAATTTTGGCATGATTTATAAATGTTTGATTTCTCACTGCCTTGAGATAATATAATTATTTTGGTTTAAATGATTTGAACAGATGACCATAACCGTGTTGAGCTCTCAGAGATGCCAGGAGATCCGGGATCAGACTATATCAATGCAAGTTATATTGATGTGAGTGACTTCTACTTAAAGAAAGTCTTAGACACTATGGAAGAAATCCTGTAGTCTGTGCATTTAAAGCATCAACACCTTGGAGGATTTCCACTGGGCTTCCTTTCACCTTTGTAATGTATTTGATATTATTGAATTGCATATTGAATTTATTTTGAAAGTTGCAAATCTTTTCAATTTCAATCTTTTTTTTGAAAGAAATGCTTTCTTTCTAAAAGTTGCTAACAATGTGCTTTTTACAGGGCTTCAAAGAACCAAGAAAATACATTGCTGCACAAGGTAATTTATAACCTTAAAAGAATGTGCTTTCTTTATTCACCCATTTTTGTTAAAGTAGTAAAATCCTATTACTAAGCTTAAAGAAAAAATGAAAATCTGACATTTTGAAACGTAATTTCAATGACAAAGTTGTTGCTTAGGGAATTTTGTGACAATTAATAAATTGTACTTCAAAGGCAGATTTCTCACGTTGTATCATTTTACACCAAAAGTTTTCAGACTTCATAGTTGTGCACTAAAGATGCAGATGAGGGTTTTAAAATGCTGTAGCCTAATGGCAGCAGCCATAATGAAATCAAGTGTGTGGCTGTTACTGGCATGATCTCTAGTTAGCTCTTCAGATTGTGTGGCTAAGCATGTCAAGCAGGCAGGTGTTTTTTTCCATGTGGCAGCACTCTGAAAAAGTCCCCTAAATTATCTTCTTCTAGGCCCCAAGGATGAAACCACAGATGATTTCTGGAGAATGATCTGGGAACAGAAGGCAACTATCATTGTCATGGTGACTCGCTGTGAGGAAGGAAAGAAGGTGAGAAATAGCCATCCTTCCCTCCTTCTATCTTTCCCTCCTTCTTTTTTCTGAAAACAGAGTGGATTGCTGTGCTGTGCTGAATTGCGTATTTTCCTTAAGTACTTTTTATTTTCATTCTTTGATGTTCTCTCATTGTGGCAGAACCTGTGTTGGAAAGCATGCCAAAATAGTCTTGCCTAATGAATTACCAGTCTTATCAGAAAATACTACTTTAGTCACAGCAGTGTGTAGTGAAGGGTGAGCTTCCAAATTTCAGCTAATTAATCCAGAAAAGCCCTCAAGGTAGAACTGTACCTCGTCATAGATCTGTTTCTGTGATCTGATTCTATGTTTCTCCTGTCTGTTCTGATATCCTGACAGAGTCCTCAGTAGATCCTAGAAAGAATATTTTTTCTCTGTTGTTTTATTTAAGTGGAAGGTTGGGTGCTTCTGGCCTGGTTTTGTTCCTTATTCCAGGTACAGCAGGAAGAAGGAGAACTGATGTTTTAGCTGCAGTTAAAGATGTTGATAGCCTGCAGATTTACAGCATTACCCAGCTGATGTTGTAGGCAGGCAGGAGCATCAGCCCTCATTAAAGACTGAAAAAGAAGGCATGGAAATAGCTGCAAACATTTCTCCAGCCATCAGGCAACTACAGTAGTCACTCTTCATTGTTTCAACTAGTGTACAGGATTTTTTTTTTCCCACTATACATCTGAAGTCAAATTCCATGGCCATAAATTTCAGGTTGGAGACCTGAGTTGTGGGATATTTGGAATTGAAAAGTTGGAAAAGCTATGCTGAGTTGCCATCTACTTTAAATTAGGCTTTCTTCTAGCTCTCAATTCTCTGCCACTTCACTGTTGGGCTGCTTATTTAACTTTATCTCTTCATAGAACAAATGTGCCCAGTACTGGCCATCAATGGAGAATAGAACTGCAACTTATGGGGACATCATTGTGAAGAGCTGTGAAAGTAAAACGTGTCCAGACTATGTCATTCAGAAACTGCACATCACAAATGTAAGTTAATTCAAAAGTGTAAGGCTGACTGGAACTGGAGTGTCTATTTGGAATCTGCATTTTAAGAGAGAAGAGTCAGCTCTCAATGGAAGATGCTCTGCTGTCTTTCTTAAGCACCATATAGCTTAAGAGAAAACTTAGATGTAAGTGTAATTTCTTGCAAGAAATATGAGTTAGATATATATTTCCCAACTTCAAAAGGTATTTTTCCTTAATCCTCTGGAACCTACATTTAATCTTAAACTATTAATATGCTGCTAAATGGTAAAAAATGAATATATACACTGTGGTTTCCTTACATATTTAGTTTGTTCTCTTAACACAAAAGATTTGCCGCTTTTTGTGTGTCTCAGCATAAGCCTCTGCAACTAAAATCAGTGTAACTCATAGATAACCATTATATGCCCTTCTGATAATTGTACAGTGGGACAATTACAAATTCTGGTAATCTCAAAATCTTAAATCTCTGTGTTTATAAACATAAGTGTTTTAAAATCAACATTTGGATATGTATGTGTAAAGTCATTAAGGCTATTTTACTGTTCTCTTTCACACATCTGAAGTCTCATTAATTGGCCTATGTGTAATTGAGAACAAAATTTGCCATCAAAGGCTAAATGCTCATCTCAGGCCCTTTGCAAAAATATTTCAATCAGGATAAATGGAGCAAAATCATAGCTAAAAGCATTCAGACTCAGATCTTCAGCAAAGCAACAGAATCTGCCCATCTTGATTCATGATTACAGCTGGAAATTCCTATTCTGCTGTCTCATATTGCATTAAAATTTACTCGGGAAGTGGTCTGATTAAAAGAAAGCTGTAACTTTGTGTGGTCAGTGAGCAGATCAAGATGTTAAGAATTAACTATTTATAAAGACATTGCTCTGTCACTCGAGGATTCTGACATTAGAAATGAGCGATTGCAGCAGGTTGAGGGCTGGTACTTTTAGAACTGTCAGCTCTTTTTTCAGCTGACATCCTATCAATAAAGATAAAATGGATATTGGTTGGGGAATTGGTTGAGTGGTATGTGGCAAGAACGTTGAGATTTCTACAATTCTGCTAGAGTAGTGATGTATAATTACTGAAACAATGACAAATAACTGTATGAATAGCTCTTCCACAACTGGAAAATTCAACTATGAGTAAGAATTTTGAGGTTAATTAGTGGGAAACTGCCTGTACAGCCATATAAATCTTGGCCAGTAAAAGAATGTCATTGAGGGTTTTTTCTCATTTGGTTTTATAATCATGGTTACCAAAATTTATGTCCTCTCTTTTAGTGTAGCAGCAACATACCAAACTCCACTCATGACTCTGCGTGCTTTGGGTTTTAGTCCAGTCACTTAGACTTAGGTATACATCTGTATATATATTACAATGTATATATAGATTGATATATATTAAAAGCCACACTTCACTTTTTCTAGGGAAGAGAAAGGACAACTGGAAGAGATGTCACTCACATCCAATTCACAAGCTGGCCAGACCATGGAGTCCCTGAGGATCCACATCTCCTTCTCAAACTCCGACGCAGAGTTAATGCTCTCAGCAACTTTTTTAGTGGTCCGATTGTGGTTCATTGCAGGTATATATATGTATATATATATATAATTATTCTAAAAATTTGGTAATGTTAAGTGACTGAAATAAGGCTATTCAGAAAAGGGAGCTGGAAAAAGTGTTTTTCTGATCCCAGATTTTGTGACTTGAACACTTGAAAATGAGGCAGCAAAAGATATAAAAGGCCTGTTTCCTAAAGGATATGAAGGAAATTCAGGTTGATAAAACCTGAGGATACACACAGACTTTTGAAAAACAGCCAGATCAATGAATGTTGGGCTGCTCTGGCTATAAGCAACATATTTGGCATATGTTTTCCTTGCTTTCACTAATAGATACTAAAAATGCAAACTCATCATTGTTTGTGTTGCCCATTAAATTACAGCAAGAAGTGTTTTCAGTTACTTTGAATCCTGGTGTTCCACTTTTTCAGTTTCACTCTGTCAAGGCCTGCTCCCCTCAGAGAGGGAGTGGTTGGTGCCATTGCCTGTTGATAACCCAATCCCTTTGTGCGTGGCAGTGCCGGCGTTGGGCGCACTGGGACCTACATTGGAATTGATGCCATGTTGGAGGGGCTGGACACGGAAGGCAGAGTGGATGTTTATGGCTACATCGTGAAACTGCGGCGGCAGCGATGCCTCATGGTCCAAGTAGAGGTATCTCCCTGAAACTCCTGTCACAGCTCTCCTGGGCTAGGGCTTCAGCAGGATTTCTCACAAGTGTGTTGCTCAACGGAAGCTGTTTATAGAAAATATAGCTCTGAAAAGTATTAAGAGAGAAAAACAGCTTCCAACATAATTTTTCAATTTTAGAAACTTCAACTGTTTAAATTCAGGCTTTAGTAAAGGAAGCCAAAGAGAACAGCTTTTTGGCACACAATTCATAAAGGCAAACCTGAGCTTGCAGAGTCAAACTCAATTTAAAAAATTTTAGCCTAAGTGCAATTTTCATATGAGTTGGGTACAACAAAAGTAATGGATTGATGCATTGCATGTTTTTAACTTACTTCAGCATTTTACAGTTTTTACACTTCTATTTATTATCTTTTTAATGTTAATGCTTAATATTATTAACATTAATGATATTATCACAGGAGTAATAGCTTTTTATAATGATTTTAAAAAGTGATATGATTTTTTTTTTTTTACTCTTTAATAATTTCATGTTTAAATCCTTGAAATGGGAAACACCAGTCACAGTACATCCTTATTCATCAAGCACTGGTAGAATACAATCAATATGGAGAAACAGAGATCAGTCTCTCAGAACTGCATTCCTCCCTTAACAATCTGAAAAGAAAAGACCACCCGAGTGAGCCTTCTCTGCTGGAGGCAGAGTTCCAGGTAAAGAAGCTTTGCATTCCAGTTGCCCTTACTTCCCTTACTTTAGGTTAAAAAATGCCTTGCACAATAGTTGTAATCTAGAGATAACACAGGTAATAGATAATTCAGGTGCTATTTTATTTCTCTGGCACAGAAAGTTTCTTTACCTTCATGAAAAAAAGCTGTATACTAATGAAGTTTTATTTCTGCTTTGGTGTTAATATTTTTAAGAAAGATGGAGCTCACAGAATGATTACTTTTGTCTGTTTTCATGATTTCCTGTGCCATTGTACGTGGTGTAGCAGGCATTTTAAACAGTAGTACAGATATTACCAAAGTTTAAAGAACTAATGTAAGGAGTGAGGTACTGCAAGATGAAGACTGGGTGTAAGAGTCCTGAGCAGACAATGATCTCAAGAACTATTTGAATCAAACATAATATCAAACATCCTCTTTCTTCAGCGCTTGCCTTCCTATAAGGGGTGGCGGACACAGAACGCTGGGAATCGGGAGGAAAATAAAAGCAAAAATAGGAATGCCAGCATAATTCCTTGTAAGTATTTTCCATTGCCTTATTTTATGCCACCTTACCTTATTTTATCTGTTTTCTTCTATTAGAAAAAAAATTGAAGAAATAAGCAAATCACCATAAAGAGTAGTATTTGATTGGTGTTCTTGACACTCTAAAATTCTGAACTTCTTATAGTGAATAAGAAAGAAGAGATGACTTTTTACCAATGTGAATTATTGGAGTGTTTATTTCAAACAAGATGGCCTTGGTTCTGCAGTCTATCATGAAAGGACTGGCTTTTCCTATTGCCTCCCCCCCCCATGCCGTAGCCAGGGGGCCATGTGCTGTGATGGTGACACTTTGTCTCACACAGATGACTTTAACCGAGTGCCCATCAGGCACGAAGAAGATTGCAGTAAGGACGGTGAGCATGATTCAGATGAGTCTTCAGATGAGGACAGCGACAGCGAGGAATCCAGCAAATACATCAATGCTTCCTTCATAACTGTATGTATTTAGAGGAGCCACTAAAACATTTCACAAGCTTTCAGCTAAAACTCTTATTCTCTTGTTGGCATCCCAACAGAAAAGAATTTAGTTGAATAAGGTAGAAGGCTCTGATGGCTGATTGGCATATCCATCTATGTTTAAAACCATTATGCTTGAGACTGGCATCATGTATTTCCTTTAGTGAGCATTTATTACAGGTTGAACCAGATTAATATTGTCCCTGTTAGTGAAATGTGACTATAGTTATTCACATGGACCAAACCATACCAGTAAAAATTGGAGCCAACAATTTTCTGGTATTATTATATATCCAAAGAAGAAGAACTTATTGGTCATGAATGAAGTAACTGATTTTAATGGAATTACTAGTTAAGTTCCATTTATCTGAATCCTTTGAAATGCTTCACATTTAGGATACCTATTCAGGGTAAATGTATGTTTACTTTTAGTAGGCTCAGTGTGAACTGACTGGCCCACCAACTTTGTGTGGTATAAACACAATTTTTTAGTAGTAAAATTAAATGGCTGTGTAAAAATGTTTTACCCCTTAAAATGTTTACCCCTTTTTTTTCAAAAAATGGCAGGGTGAGGTCTCACCCACTGCAGCATCAATATATCTTGTTGTCAGACTGAAGTGATATTCTTCTTAGGAGTATTGAGATTAATGTAATTTGGGTAGTAGAATTCCTGTTAAATGGATGCCTACTGTGTTAAGCATGTTTTCCCTAGAAACAAACAGGTTCATTAATTTATTTCAAAGGGTATTACTTAAATACCCTTTGAAATAAAGGGTATTTCTATTTTTTGGGTGTTCTATTGTTTGACAATCACATTTCAAATGAATTGAAGAAAAAAAAATATTTATTTTATAGGGTTACTGGGGTCCAAAAGCCATGATTGCAACACAAGGACCACTGCAGGAAACTATCTCTGAGTTCTGGCAAATGGTGTTCCAAAGAAAAGTCAAAGTTGTTGTTATGCTGACAGAGCTGAAGGAAGGAGATCAGGTGGGGGCACTGTCTGCACACTAACACATTGAATATCCTCTACATGCAAACAAAACACTGCACTGCACTCTCTCATTCCCTTGCTCCACTTAAGTGTTTTCCATAGGATGAGGAATTTGCATTTCCAATACATTTTGCTCTATCATTTACCTACTTAATTTACTGTCTAATGAATTTTTGAGGGAAAAGTGTATGATTCTATATTTTAAAATACAATGGAATTCCTCCTTCTTTGATGTCATACAGTCTCTAAGTGCACATGAAAGGCAAAATAAAAGAAGATTTGAGTGGCAGTCATTGACTTGTACTTTTATCCATTTTAGGAACTCTGTGCACAGTACTGGGGAGAAGGAAAACAAATGTATGATGGCATAGAAGTTCAAATGGCAGATGTCAACTCTGGCCCTAGCTATACCATACGTGCATTTGATGTTACACATCCAAAGGTAAAAGTTTCTTCACAAATTCCAAAAGGTGGTTTTCAAGGAGTTCTAAAGTTTAAAAACAAATTTATAAACTTAGCCTCAAGGAAGAGAAGAAATAGTTCCCACTGCAGTTGCCTCCTGTTCTAAGAAATGGAAATATTTTTCTCTTCCAGACCAGCAGTCAATCATGAGAGATGCTATAAATTATCTCAAGTTTGTTTGTTTAGAGAGTTGCTGAGATGGTGGTAGGGGAGTCTCAGAAGATCAGCTGTCTTTGTACTTTGAACAAAGCTTGGATGTCTACCTACCTCATATTCATGATGTAGAACTATCACCCTGCAGTTCCTCAGAAATTCTTCCTTTGTAAATCAGCAGCAATAGAGTTACTGTGTGATTCTGTATTTTATCCTGAACATTAAACACATTTCCATTGCTGTTTTTCAGACAAAAGAAACTCAGAAGGTCTATCAGTATCAGTATCATAAGTGGAATGGTTGTGGTGTTCCAGAAACCCCCAAAGATTTAGTCAGCATGATTCTCAACATTAAACAAAAACTTCCAGCCAGACCAGTCACTGAGGACCACAGGAGAACTCACAGTGTTCCAGTCCTTGTCCACTGCTGGTGGGTCTGAATTCAGCACACACATTCACCTAGCTCTAAGTTCTGGGTATACACAGAAACCATAATTTTAGGATACCTGCCTTTTCTCACAAACCTTTCCATGTGTCTGGAGACTCAACTCTCCCTAGAAGATTCCTTGAATTGCTCCAGCTTGGCCTTTTGGATTGTAGTGAGGAAAAGCAAGCACCCTACTTTTGGACAAATGTGGGCACGGAGCAAGTGCCATGAGCAGCTGCTCTTGGCTGGCGCACCTGTTTTGTGGAGAAATGATAGGTCAGAGTGCACTTGCAGGATGCACTAATGAACATCCAGTAGAGTTTTAGGATCATCTCTTGCTCCAGGATAAAAGTGCACTTTTCTAGGACCTTTTCCAGGAATAGCCTTGCGTGCCATCTGAACCAGAACATAATCCTGCTAATAGTTGAGACTGTAGGTCTGAAATTTTGAATTTCCCTCTTCCCCTTAAGTGGTATTTCAGGTCCAGGTATTCTCTAGATAAACCATGTCCTGTGCAAATCCTACCCGTACACTTAATTGTGACAATTTCAGTCCAGTAAAAAATGCTTTGGAAATATAATTCAGTATAAAGACTTATAAAATATATCAAACATTTAGTCAGAAGAGTTCTGATTTTACTTTGTAAATTTACGTGTATATTTTGTGTCATCTTCTAGTGATGGATCACAGCAGACTGGTGTACTTTGTGCTTTAATTACCCTTTTGGAAAGTGCAGAAATAGAAGAAGTTATAGATGTTTTCCAGGTAGTAAAAACCCTTCGTCGCATGAGGCTGGGAATGGTCTCCACCTTTGTAAGTAAACCTTATGAATTAACAGAAAAAAAAGAAGAGATAACTTATCATGGTCACTAATATCCCCATAACCTTGGGCATAACTTTTGTGTAGGGAGCACTGACTGTGATCAGAACATTCACACTCACCACCATTTGGACATTGACCCTTGCTGATAGGAATGAAGGAGACTGAGATGTCCAGAGCTACAATTTGTACTGCCTTTGGCAAAGGGTGTATAGTATGAAAGGACAAATTGCATAAATTGCTGTTCCTGTAGTTGATTCATGATGTACATGCAGTGTCCCTGCAGACACCGTTTGCAAGCTAGCAGCCACTGTTTTGTTTCAGTCACTCCAGAGGAACTGTGGCACTCACTGTGCAGTTACCAACAAACCAGCCCTGGGTGTCATCCATAAGGGCAGGTTATTACATGGCTTTCCAGACTTAGTAGAATATGTCTTTACAACTCAGGTACTCTAAACCCCATACTTTTGGTACTTTATGAACCAAAAGGGCACTGAGTGAGCATGTGGAGTATCTGACACAGACAGTTTCAGAGATGTGATGTATACACATGAAGTCAGAATAAACCGTGGGAGCAACACTCTCTATTCCAAAAACTATGCTTCAAATATGCTTCTCTGGGCTCCATATGCAGTATTGCTTGTCCAACTACACTCTGCATTTCTAAAATGTAAGAGAACAAAGAAAGAATAGATTAAATCTTTGACTTTGAGCATTCCATTAACACTAACTTCTCTTTATTTTTTAAGGAGCAATATCAATTTCTGTATGACACCATTGCTAGTACCTACTCTGCACAGAATGGAAAAATAAAGAAGAACAGCCAGCAAGAAGATAAAGTTGAATTTTGCAGTGAAGTAGGAAAATCAGATCAGGAAACTGATTTGATCACAACTGATCTTGCCTCACCACGGCCAGAGAAAATTGAGCCCCCTGAAATATGTGATGATTCTAAGGCTGCAGATAGCACTAAGGGAACAGAAAGCTCTACAAATGGCCCCACAACTGCAGTTCTAACTTAGAGCTAGACTAAAAAAGGGCTTTTTCATATGCAAAAAATCTTAAGCAAAATGAGAGGTATAAGATTTCTTCCTCTTCCCACTTTTTTTTTTTTTTTTTAATTTGAAAATGTTTAGTTATTTTGGTTTTTGAAAGGTACAGATTTAAAGGAATACTTGAAACTTATTGAGAGAACAAAGAACAAAAATCTGATTGCATTTAACACTTCTTCAGAAACCTTCATTAGTTTTGTACTTTTCCTTTTGAAAACATGTACAGTGTAATACTATGCTGAACAGTGAAAAGCAAATTTTTATTTCTGTAACAAGGAAAAAAGCAACTCAGAACAAGATTACTGAGTTGCAAGAAAAGGTCTGTCCTCAAAACTACTAGCAAGTAAGTGAACCTATTGGTAGGCATATATTCTAGTATTTCAGGACTAATGAGAGCATTAATAATACTCTTGGGACTTGTAGGACTTTGCCAAACAGTTTTAAGAGCTTACAATTTACATCATGTGGCAATTCCAAGGAATTCAGACTTGCAAAGGTTGTGTAAATGCTCTCATATCAATGCAGAATAGAAATATTTGCATTTTTCTAACTGTCCTCAAGGTGTCCTTATTGCTCCACATATATTAATCTGATACTCCTGTAGGAGTTTGGCGGTTGGAATTTGAATCATTGCAACAGTTCTGGTGGAAAACACATCGTGTTTACTCTTAGAGCTTAAAAAATACTGAGTGATTGTATATCTATTTCTTATACTTACTTTTATTTAAAGAACTACTTCCATGAATGCCCCCAACCTCTTTCCATGATAGGAAAATACTTTGATAATTTTCTTAAAGACTTGTACCAGATATATTTTTTCATAGTGATATTTTGTATGTTACAATTTTGATATTTTTACTGTTCCTTGCTGGATTTTAGTCTACTGTTTTCAGAACAAATAAAAAAGGTAATTAATAGTTGACAAGATGAAAATTATTTTCTCTAGTACTATGCAAACTGATCATTTACTTCTAAAAGTATAAAATCTTGTGCTATCCCATACGTAGATAAAATTTACAAATGTCAGTAGGAAAACACATCATTTAATTCTTTTAAAACTGTGTGTGTGCCCAGGTAAGTGTCATGACTGTCTCAGAACAGAGGAAAGAGCCTTCATTTTATTTTGCTTGAAGCCATCAAAGGAGCAGTCACACAACAGATTCAGTGCTCCAAGTTTATCACTTCTTATTCCTAATTTCTCATTACAAAGCATAATTGAAAACACTTAGAGAGCTGTCTAAACAACATGTACAGTCACACTTGGTTAAAACCCTAATTTAATTGTGGTGTTAGCCTAGATCAAATATATCATTCACAATTATCAGCTCAGATAAGTGCTTGCTGGCAGTCTTGCTTCAGAAAGTGTCAGCAAGCGGACACAGAGCAGGGGGATTCCCCTTGGCTGTTGGCTGAACTCCCTTTTCAGCAAGGAGTTGTGTTAGGTGAGAAACTAAAAAAGCTGAAGGGGTCATGTGTGGAGGGAAAGCTCTAAGGACTACATGGGAAGATAATTTAAAAGATATTGTTGGCCCAAAATCTGTTGGCTAGTTTTAGAGGAACTAAAAATAAAATTGCAAATTTAGCATATCTTGAAGATTGAAAGTATAAAGACCCTTGGATGCAGATTAGTTCACTGGTGTTCATTTCATGTCAGAGAACAATTAATTAATTTTCCTTCATTTAAGATTTGCCAACTACTCTTTCAGGTAGAAAAACAAAGAGGTAGATACTGCTGTCTAAGGTAAGGCTGCGGAGACAGAGACTAGTCACACTTTTAAAAATAACTGAAAGGGTTTCCAAAATCAAAAATTAAACCAGACTTTCCTTGTTTTAAATCTGAAGGCAATCATATACTTCAATTCCTTGAGAAAATGTTCCTATGTTTTTTAAGCTCCTGCAGCAGCTAGGCTGTAAAAACCTGGTGTGATTTTGGTTTGTTTAATTATTTTGTAGAATAATTTCAAAGTTCTTTTGCTGGTATTTTTTAAAAGAGAAGAATGCCAGGTTAACTCTTGATTTGTGCATGTTCTTTGAAAGAGAACTCCTTAATTCTGTTAAATTTTCTTTCATGCATGTCTTCATTAGCTTTACACTGAAACTGCCCTCTTGTGCCTAGTGAGAACCACTTTTGCAGTAAAGTTCCTCTCAGTCACAAGGAGGTAAACTGAGCTCTTGGCTTTTAATTATTTTCAAATTAGAGAATATACTGTAGAATTAAACCTTATTAAATCCCAGTACAATGACTGAAGGAACCTGTCTTAACACAGTTTAGAAGTTCTGATTGCTTCCAGGAACTCTCCATTTGTGTGCAAGGGATGCTTTTTTGCTTCTCTATTGTTTTTTGTTTTCCAAACGTCCATGAGGTGGTGACACAGAGCTTGTAGAAGGTGGTCCTTATGCTGGATGCTCCACAGTCATTTGGCTTATTCACTTGTAGGATTAATCTCGCGTTCCCCAGGAACACAGTGAAACATTTTACAGGTGAGACACGAAGCGCAAGCTAGCAATCTTTGCTAGGAACTGCTTTGGCTCTGTCAGGGCAAGAAAAATAGTGTAGCACACTGGCTTTGCATAGCCTGAAAGTTGAGAAACAGTCTCAAAGTAAGATGAAAAATGTCTATCTCATCAAGTACAGCTAAACCACAGAAAACGTGCTAACCACTGCCTCAAGCTGAGCAAACCACTCTTGGAGAGTGATTTGGAATCTGAAGTCCAGGATAAAAACAACTAAGAAACAGATGAGCTGAGAGAGGACTTTGAGCAACAAATAAAGGTAATCAAGTGCTTATGTGACCAGAGGGACTGGATTTCTCCCACAATTTTCTGTGTAGATGCTGACATAAAGGTGGGTATTATGGGTATTACAGTGCTGTATTAACAAAATCCAGTGTGGGAGGATAGGGGAGAGGAAGGACCCCAGAGGCTACACAAGATTCTGCTCAGTCAGGTAACTGCAGTGAGGAGTGGACTGTGAGTGTTTGTTTTTGTTTAGTTTTTTCCTGTTTCTCTGTAATGAACAAGACAGTTAGATCAAAACCTTTTCAGAGTCTGTACATTATGATGCAACAAAAAACAGGGCAAACACGCAGAGCCCTGGTGGTTGGGGTTTCCAGGAGATGGCAAAAGCCCTGCTGCTCTCCCACCCCTCAGCTCCCAGTGCTGGGTTTGTGCTCCTGCAGGGAAGGTTCGAGCCTGCTCCTTTCCCACACACATGTGCAGACAGTGTCCACGATTCACCCTCTCCACTAGTGACTGAGCTCGCTCCCAGTGGGAAAAGGAGGGCATTCTGCCCCTTGCTCTCAGTGGATGGGCTGAGGGGAGCTGGTGGCCACACACAGGAGCTGAGGGTCAGGACAGGCCTGGAGGGTCCCCACCTGTCCCAGCCCTCTGCTCCCTGTTACCCCAGGGACACCTCCTGTGCGGGATGGCTGCTGGGGGAGTGAGGCAGGCAGTGTGTTCTGGGCTTTGCTGCAAGCCAGGAAAGCTGGGTGAAATCTGCTTTGAGAGGCACAAACTGCACTGGGGAGCAGGTCTGAGCCACACAAAGTGCTGAAGCTAAGAGTTACAAACGGAAGAAAAAACACTACCATCATGAGCTTGCTGTTTGTGGGAGATAACAAAGAAAGTGAAGTGACTGGTGGCTGCAGACAGGTGTTTCATTAAGCAAGTTGTATCTTTTATTTAGTATTCCTCAGAAAAACTCTCCAGCACCAATGCTTATCTCTTTGACAAGGCATCTTGCTTTTATAAAGCCCAGGGGTTTTTTTGGTACTGGGTACATTCTACAGATTGCCTCTAAAAGAAAATCAGAAATTCCCTGAGGGCTCTACACAGCTGTACCACAGCTATTTTCCCATATGTAAAGCAACTGTTTGCCAAGGACCAACATGCTGGTTTTGGACTAGGGAGAACTACAACAGAAGAAAAGGAAGTTTCAGTTACAGAATAAAGAACATTTCTATGTACATCAGCCCTGCTTTAGAAAAACCTCAAGTCTTCTGATAAATATAATCCAGTTATTTGAAAGGTACAGCAACAGAGAATAGTTTTATACAAAAGCCTAGGTCAATCTGTCTTTTCAATGCAAAAGAAAGGAACATGACTAAAAAAGTACTGTGCAAGTTGTTGTTCAAAGATCTTCTTTCTAGAGATAAAAATTATTTAGGAAGGATACGTACAAGTTATAGTAAAATACAGCTTTAAATAGTTATGTTCTCAGACTCAGGATTGCCAGAATCAGCAATGCATAATTTTACTAAATTTTCTAAAATTAAGATAATAAATCTTTTTCAGAGGAATAAGCATAGAATTATTTACAACTGGGTGTCTCTTCAATCCCACATCTGTGTAGTGCCATGGCAGGCAGTGCTAATATAGCCATAAGTGTGACTGTCTACACACAGAGGGAAAAATAAAAGGGAGTTTATTTTGGCTCAGTTTCAGCACTTAGATTCAAATTTTTGCTTTTGGAGATGATCCCTCCTGATAGCCTGACCTTGCCTGGCATTCAGCTGGGAGTCAGAACTCGCACATGTCAGTGCTCCACAGAGTCCTTGGGGAGGCCTGTGTGTATTTTCAGAGCTTCCCGGCAGGCTGTGCTGAAACTCTTCAAACGCCTTTTGCTCCCTTCTGAGCCTCCTGCAGTGCATCCAGCTTGCTCCATTTCAGTGACATGGAGCCATTTGAGGTAATGGAGAGGGCATTTGTTTATGCAGTACTGCAGAGGTTGTGTCTCCCCAGGACCAAGCTCCAGTTCAGATGCAGAGCATGTGCAGGCATGTGTATGTGTGTGTGTGTGTGTGTGTGTGTGTGTGTGTGTGTGTGTATCGTGTGTGGTGTATGTGTGTGTGTGTGTGTGTGTGTGTGTGTGTGTGTGTGTGTGTGTGTGCGCGCGCCCATTCATTGCTCATTGCCTCAAGTGTGAGATTCCATTCCCAGCCAGAAATCCATGAGTGCTGGTTTGGCAGCTGCTTGGCTTAAAGAAAGGAAAATAGGAGAAACAGGAGTGGCATGGTGGGCCTGTACTAACTATTTTTGTGGGCTACTGCAGCTGGTGGTCTTTATAATAGCAGTTTTCAGAGATTAATTTGCAAAAAAGGAAATTAGAGGTGAGGGGCAGGAGACTGTATGGCTACAGAGCGCTCCTGTTGTCACAGACTAATTCAGCACTGGCATCAGTGGCTACCAAGTACGTATTTGTCATCTCTCCTGATGTTGCAATAGATGTCAGTGTGTGTGTTCTTCAACTGCAGAGAAAAATGGTAAAAAAATAACAATAGAAAGTTACCACTGGATAATGGTGTTCTTGCCAAATGTCTGCATTTGGCAAGAAATGTCAATTTTGAATTTTTGTTCTTGAAGAAAAGAATAATGAATAATTTTAATCCTATTCTAGTGATTTTAATGTGTCATTTTGAGAATAACAATATCTTGTTCTATGTTTAGCACTATAGTTCTTTTACTCCTGCTATTTTATGAAATACTTAAATATATTATTTTTAATATATCATTATGTCACTGAAACCACTTCGAGACTAAAACTTCAGTACCGTTAAGTGTTTCCTTTTCCTAGGCTGCTTTCTTAATATAATTTCTATTCAGCAATAAAATGAAATTCTGACTTCATGTATTGATTTAACATAAATAAAATTCTCATAGAACAGGAATTCAATTTCTTAAATGGCATTAGTAAATTATTCCATGAAGAGTTATGTCTTCTTTCAAAGAGAGCAAGGCATTTCCACTATCAAATAACACCTTGCTGTGCTCCACTCACAGTGGAAAGACTCTTTCTGTGGCAGTGCAGAGCAGACAAGGCTCACACCCCCTGGCAGACAGCTCTCTTCTCATCTTCACAGTCCAATTTGTTGAAGTCTCTGACTCTTCCTTCTGTAGCTTTTGCTCAGCTACTGAATTGTGATCTCTTCCCATCTGAATAATTTTATCAGCTTCCTAGGTTTTATCAGCTTTCTTCTGATTTGGAAGCTCCAGCATTTCACTGACTTGAAGAGCTATCTGTTTTCCACAACAGCCTTCTGTTTCCATCTCCCAGCCCAGCCCTGTCCCACTGCTCCCTGTCCCTGACCCACCATCCTGGATGCCAGGAAGCAGCAAGAGCTGTTTGCCCTCCCAGGGTAGCAGAGCCCAGCTTGAAGGCAAAGCAGGGCAGGGACAGCTCTGCATGAACACAGTCTCACTGTGCTGTGGCAGGGTGAGCAGAGCAGGGATGTGACAGTGATCAGCCTCACGTGAGGTTTGGTGCATGATTCCATGGGCTGCTTCTGAAGAGTGCTGGTACTTTAGGTCTTGTATGTGTAGATGACAAAAAAACTACTGATTTCTGAAAAATCAATGCCACAGGTACCAACTGAATATTTGGACTAAACCTCAAAATTTTATTGAGAAAAATATTAGTTTGGGATTACCTGTGCAGGTAGAGGTGAGAAAGAAGGAAGTCAGGTGAATTTATTGGCTTACAGATATGATGCTCGTCGATATTTTCATTCAAGGCCCATTTCCACTCAGAGCTACATCTGTGTTTCCTGCCTCTCTATCATCTGGTCAGTTGAGGTTTTATTCTGAAAGTTCATCTTAGACAAGATAAGAGAGAAACCTCCACAAAGTAGATATCTTGTTCTCTATGTTTCCATAATGCAGGAACAGCTTTCTGATGGGGTTTTTTAAGAGCTACAGCTTCAGACTTGCTAATTTTGAATTCCTAATTCAGTATTTCTAAAGTCATGAACTGTGCACTGCTGCACAGAAATGCATTAAAAAGCACCTAATCTCATTTTCTGGTCCTTTGTTGAAGCACAAAGCTATATAATGTGCTTCATAAATGCTGCTGTTTTCTGAGACAGCTGTTTCCCTCTTTTTTGGTTTTAACAAATGGGAGAGTTGGGATACCAGTTACTTCTCCTTTTTTCCCTCATTATGCCCAAACAGTGAGGAAAGGGTTCCTTGTCCCAACAGATGTATGTACCCATACAACATTACAACTTATGACAGGCTACACTACAAGAAGGTGGTTAAGTTTGAGCTACAGTAAATTTTGGTCTTAATGTGTTTTGAGTTTTAAAGGCTTGAAGCCTTGCTGTTCTAGTCTAATGCAGAGTTGAGGGGCACAACCATGAACTGCCATCATGTGTGAAATCGTGGTCTCAGCCTTGTTCATATGGAAAAAGTCTGTTCTGCTGTCATGGCAATAGCTCTGAAAATCGAACTGCTTGTCAGCAGCTGAACACCATGGATGTAGATTGGTTTTGAGGACATCAGGACCCATTTACAAGGTTGTTTGTACTTTTAAATGTCATCTTTGGTGCATACATTCCACAGCCCCCTCCCAGTGTGCAGCTTCCTTAAGTCATAGCAGAGCTATCCTGAGGCCAGCAGTGGTGCCAGCTGCATGGCAGGAGGCACTGTGGGAGAAGGAGAAAGGCAGCTTGAACTGAGATGGGCCCACACTCACAAAGAAATGCTTGGGACGCATCAGATAAATGCCATTAGCAGCCAGTTCAATCTCTTCTCCCTTTTCTCCTCCAGAGTGTTTGGATGGAGCAGGTGGGTATGGTCTTCTGTATGTTTGTGGACTTCTTGTTTTGCTTTAGTTATTTTCTGCATTGCATCTTTTTTTAAAATTGCATCTAGCACTCTATTTAAGCTTTTGCTAGTAGCTAAAAAATATAAATAAATCAGGAGTTTGTTTAGTTTAATTCCTGGTGCTTCATGTTTTTGCATCCAACTGTCATTATGAATCAGTTATTTCTTTGCTCAAAACCATCAAGTGTAACAGCATCCAAGGTAAATACTTAAATAAATCAAGATTGATAAATTAAGTAGTTATAACTTCAGAAATCTAAGATAAATAGGAAAGATAGAATATTTTTATAAGGTTTATTCAGGTTTCCTTGGCAAGACCTTGATCTACAGTAGACATCCCAGCCAGTACTTTCCCCTGCAACCTGACACTCTTGGCTGAGAGACATCACAAACACAACCGAGTGACCATGTGATGGTAACTGCTCTGAACAGCTACAACTGTGTGCTGATGGCTCCTCTGAAGTGGTTCACAAGCTGAGATCACATGTAAAGGGCAGTTAGAAGGTAGCCTGGGTAACCCAGCCCAGGAAAGAGAACAGGATATGCCTCTGTGGCAGGGTAGCAGGCTGCGTGCAAGAAATAAATGCAGGTGTCCAGCTATTCTGCTGAACTTCTGGACTGGAAAAAGACACACCAGATTCAGAGATGAAGATTTCTCTTTTTTTTTTTTAACCAATTATATAATTTCAAAGCAGCATTTAAAGGAAAAACTGCAGCATGCACTAATTATTTCTATGGCAAATTCATAAAATCATCTGGAAGGGACACATTCTCTCCCTTTGCTCCCTCAAACTGGTTCCCTACTTGCTGTCCTGTAAAACTAAAGCATAAATACTGTGTAAGGCTGCCCCATATCCTCAAAAGATCAAAGCAGCCTCTTCATAGAGGACTGAACTGTGCAGGGCCAGAAGTACATGCTACAATAAATATCTGAGCATCCATTGTTTATCAAGGACCAAGGAGAGCAAAAGGTTATATTAAAGAAGAAAAGAGCAAATTTTCCTGCTGTGAATACTTTGAGGTAAAGGACAAACCCAGTATGTCAGAGTTCAGCACAGGAAAGGAGAGCTCTGGAAACAGAAGATGTTTCTTTCTGTCCAAAGAGGGGATGCTGTGACAGTAAGTGTGTCATCCTATTCCTCTGTTAAAGAGCATTTTAGATGACGTTAACCAGACTTGGAGGGCAGCTGTTATGAAGCACTGCTCAAGAAACTGTGCTGCCTCAAGGCCTTGGAGCAGCCTTTTTACTTTTATGTCTTGGCTAATGAATAGGCTGCCCTTTGGCAACTGTTATATAAGTGAGAGCTTTTTAAACCCAATGCATTTCACATTCTCTTGAAAAACAAAATTTTTGACCCAACAGGATAATGCGTAAGCAATTCCCTGAGTTATAGCCTTCTCTGTGTTTTCCCAGTGTGGGTTTTTGCTCCATAAAGCACACTGTGAGCATGGGGAGAGCAGTTCCATGGACAAACTGCTTTTGCAATATTGCTTAAAAGTGTCCAGTGATGTCAATATGATCACAGCATTCTTCTGAGCCAGGACTCTGTCCTATATCAACTGAAATTAGTGGGATCATTTCCAGTGATTTTGCTGTGCAGTAAGTTGGGATTTGAATAAGAGAAGCAAGTATGAATAGACTATATTCAATGTATTTTTCTCCTCAGTACCAGAGAAACTGACACTCACAAATACTGCCTCTATGCCAAAAGTTTCCCTTCTTTAATAAGTTCTTTCTTCTCCCCAAAACTAAGGGGAAAACGGGTCATGCACATAAAAAAATGTGTATTTGTATACTACTTGCCTTGAAACAATTCAGTTCTTGGACTCTGCTGCCCTGTAAGTGGAGAACAGATCTGGGCACACTTGTGGTGGACTCTGTTAACATTCATGTTTTGCTTCTTTAAGGAAAAAAAAAGGTAAAAATAATAATCTGTTTCAAGTTTTACCTGGAGTCCACTGCTAAATTGGCCCTTGGCCAATGGCAATCTAAGAATATGCTTTCCTGCTGATTTGGTTCAGTGATAGGATTGCTTGCCAGCAGTACACAGTGGGGAAAACTCTGTGTGGTTAGCCCTAGTTACCTGGCAAACAGGCACGCAATTTGAACAGCCAGTGGGAAATTCCTATTGACCTGCTTATACTGGTTTTTAGTCATGCACCTGTTTCCTTTTCAGTGCTTTCTTCCTCTTCATTAATTGTTCCTTGGGATTATTTTCTGTGCCTGTAAAAGATCAAAGCAAGAGGCAACCAGAATTTGTTCTTGGAAGTGGCTTCAGAATTAAGTCCAGTAGACTTAAGAAGTGGCATCAGGATTAAGTCCAGTAGACTAAAAATTCACATGAAATTAAAAAAATCCCAAACCCCACCAGCACAGATACAATTTCTGGTGCCTCATGGTTTATTTTGGGATAGAACCAGCTACATGAGCATACTTGGAGGACACACAAGTACCTGTTACAGTGTCAAAACCAGGCAAGTGTAATTGAATGTGCTGTTCTGGTGGGCTTGAAACCTATTTGCAATCAAGCGAACCATTGAGCTTTTCAGCAGATTTGGCTTTCTCCCCTCGGGAGAGGTTGAGCACTGGGACAGCAGCCACGTTTCACTGCTGCTCCTGACTGAGGCACACTGACAGAGACATGTGTGGGAGTTTACACAGGGTCCACTTGCACCAGGCCTTGTTCTGGCCAGGATTAATCTCTCATTTTTATGAGCACTAAACTTCACTAACATTTACTCCCCAATTTAAAAAAAAAATCAAGAATGTATTACTGAAGCAAATGTTTTACATAAATAAATATTTATTTAATTTTTGTTTCCATGGATAAGGAGAACACAGTGTAGGTGCCAAACCCTTGATGGCCTCCTGGATGTACCTGATGTTAACTCGTTCAGAGGAGGGGGGAAGCGATGAGTCACCCACTGATTTGCAGTTTCTTTTTATTTCCCATCTAACTCGAGGAAAACTGCCAAAATCTTGAATGTTATTAAGAGTCTGAGTACATTGTATGTGAAATGTGAGATGCAGCATCTGACAGTCCTGCAGCAGAGCACAGCACAGGAGCTCCCCAGTCAATGCTGAGCCCGGTGCACTCGGAGCTCAGGAATCAGATGCAGCATAGCAATGTTATTCCAGCAGTCTCATCAGAATTAATTAGCCTGGCTGAGAGGCAGGACAGATTTTGCCTGGGCAGACTGCAGAGACAGAGCAGCTATAGAGCCTGGTACCTGAGCCAGTTTATTTGGAGCAATACGGAAGTGCTGTCAGTGCTGAGAAAATTGTACTGACTTAAATGGTGCCAGATCACACTGTTTATTAGATCAGCTGTCTCAATGACATATGCAGAAGGCTGTATCTAAAACAGGTTTGCTCCTATGCTTTTCCTTTTGGTGCAAATTCAAGCGAAGAGGGAGTCTGAGTATCCTGCTTGAAAAAACATTCTCTATGTCTCTGTGAATTCAGCAAAAAATGTTAAGTTGTAGTAAAGCAGTTCCTTTTCCCAACTCATATGCAAGTACATCTATTAAGAATGGAAGTAGAAGCAGGAACACATAGATATGCATTAAAGTATCAGAGATAGCCACGATTAATCTGTACACTCACTAATCTATAATAATTCAATTTTACTTAGTAGAACCCTTTAAATGAATGTTTGACGAACAGTATACCTGTATTCTATTCCTGAAGTCTACACAGCTAAGTAATAGTTAAGGATATAAACTCACACGCATTAGCTTCCAGGAGAAAGGAATTTGGAAACCTAATCTAACATTAAGACCTTTTCAGGTAATGTGAGCCTTTCATCTAATGGGGTTCTTGTGTATATGAGCTGTTATTGCCAGGCACAGTAACCCCAGCTATGAGCTAGGACTGACCCGGAGAGTTATCTGTCCCCCAGGGAACACTGGTGGAGGACTCAGCTCCTTCCTCTGCCCTTGTCTTTGGTGTGGTTCTGGGCAAGTCACTGGGAAATAAGACACAAAGGCTATTTGGAAAGTGAGGAATATAATACTTTGAACTAGGGGTAAGTTTTAAGATAAAAAAGAAAAAATAATTGAAAGACTGTGAAGTTATCTTCAGTCACTGGGGAAAAAACAAGTATTTTAGAAAAAAAAAAGCCTACACTGTTATGTGGTTTGTTTTTGTGAGAATCAAAGGGGAAGCAGAACAAAAATATGAGCATGAGAAAGTATTTTATATACACATAAATACCTATAACTGATGGGATCAGTAAAGAGGCATTGCTCTGGCAGGCTAATAACTGACTACATCCTTCACTAACACTATACAGTTATTGCTTGATCCTACAACAAAGTCTGTGTTCACAGGTGAGATTTCTGTATAGCTATATATGACACGCAGTTGCTGCTGCTGCATTACAAAGTGTTCAGGGCCAGATGCTGCTGGAGTTTGGCAGACTGGGTACAGAAAAGGAATTAGAACTTTCAGAGCTATCCATTAAATTTAAATCTCTGTTTCAATTCAGTTAATGGAATAAAAATTCAAGATTGAAGATCCCAACTAGGAATACCTGGAGAAATAGAAGGTAAGATTTAGGTAGCTCAGAAAGGAGCAGATACTGTCTACAGTTTTCTGTGCAAAATTGCACTGTAAAAATTCTGTTACCTAAAGGGGAAAAAAAAAAAAAAACCAAAACAAAACCAAAAAACAACCCAGAAAAAGAACAACCCAAACATTTTTATGAGAAGCAGCACTAATGGGGAGACATGTTAACAGGAGTGCTGATTCATATCATTAATGTGGGCAGGCAGTAACTGTGGAGAGGGAAAGATCTGTTGGAGCATGCTTTTCTTGAGAACACGCCTAAATTAAGAGGCTGTCAGAGACATGTGTTTCATAGTGCTGGCAACCCAGGTGTAACAAATTTCCAAGATGACTATTAGTGAGTACTAACAGCTAAAAAGAATTTCTAATTTCTTGCCAAATATGGAGGCTTAACTGGAAGTAGGAACAGCAAGCAGAACTGCAAGCAGGATACACATGCAGAGTAATGGCCATTAGCAGGGAACACATAAATGACAGAATGGGGTCCAAAACAAGTGATATGACATAAGAAAAAGAACCAGGAATGATGAGGGTAGAAAGACCACCTCACACTTTCCTAGTACAGAACTTTTTGCTTTCTGTGTCAAGCACTTGTCTTTGACACTGGATGCTGGATCTGGTTTGTTAAGGCAATCTTATCTTCCTTTATTTGCTTTTCTTTTGATACGGTTTAGAATAATTATAATTGCCCTCAGAAAAAAAAATATACATGCTCTCTTGCCACTTTCATTTTCTGAGTGGTACATTTCTTTTAATTTATGGACCAGTTTTTTTACTGCAATGGAACCAAAGGCTTAATGGGATTTTATTTCCTGAATGTGACTGATGCCTGAGAAAACTACTTTTCTATTTCAGTTGGGCTCCTTTGAGGAGCAGAAATGGGAATTAAGCATGACTTTCAAGAATTTTGATCTTCACTAATCTCTTCTTATAGTTAGTGGCCAATGATCTGCAGTGGTAGAACATTTAAGCACATGACATAATGGAAAACAGTTACTTGTGTATTTGGGTAACTTGCTAGTAAAACATTCAATCCTTTCACCTGCTGAACTTTAAGTAAGGGTGGAAGAGAAAAGGTAAAACTTTTGATGCTAGACATTGAGACAGGGTTCAAGTATGCTTATTTTGCTTTTGGCTTATTATTGACAATATTTATAATGAAAAGCTAAAAGTGACAATTAGTTTGGCTACTTTCTTTTCAATAAGCAACCCCATGCCGAACTGTATTTACTGCATCTAAAGATGTGAGACTGATTCATGATACTGAATAGTGAAAAACATTTTTTTGTACCTTAAAGAAGTGTTTTCATGATAATTATAAAGTGTTGACCCATTCACAAAGCAGGGCACCAAGGAAAGTAAAAATGGTGCAACTCAGACTTCAAAAATTAAGGTCCCCAGATGACATCTGAACTACATGAAGTGTTTTGTCTAGAAAGCTCTCTGTCAATCACTGGTGCTGGTAGCAGAACTCTGCCAGGCAGGCAGATCAGGTAATGTCAGCTCCAGGGTAATCAGCCTTGAACATTGGTGGGCTTTTATGTTACTGCTTTTTTTAAACAATCATTCTGTACTCCACACTTACGTAATTCTACAGGTTTTATTAATTTATCATTTTATTGATTTTATGTGTCTGATTTATAGTGTTAATTGACATTGTGTCTGGGAACTGTTTGGAAATGCACCTTATTTAGGAACTGTGTGAAGAATCTCTGAAGGACACAGGAGCATTCATTCCCGTGAGTTTTCTGTCTGTCTTTCACATGACTGTTTGCAATATGAAGGAACATATAGCACCTATATCTATGGGGAGGAGACAACATCAGAAATTAAATTACAATCCACTGTGTTGCATTAGATTTGCATGGAAAAGTTTTGTTAGGGGGAGCATGGGGTGGTGTTTTGGAGGTATCTTCCCTGAGAAGATGCTGGAAGCTTCTCTGGAGGCAATGCCAAGATGGATCTGCTGCTGGCCGAGGCCAAGCCCATCGGCAACAGGGGCAAGACCTCTGGGACAATGTATTTGGAAAGGGGGGGAAACACTGTGCAGTTGCATATGGAGAGAGGAGTGAGAATATGTGAGAGAAGCAGCTCTGCAAGGTGAGTGAGGAAGGAGGGGCAGGAGGTGCCCCAGGCACCTGAGCAGAGGTTCCCCTGCAGCCCCTGGTGCAGCCCATGGTGAGGCAGCTGTGCCCCTGCAGCCAGAGAGGTCCATGGGGGCAGAGATCCACCCACAGCCCATCGAGAGCCCACACCAGAACAGATGGATGCTCAAATGAGGCTGTGCCCTCATAGAAAGCCCACACTGTAGGCCCCTGGCAGGACCAGTGGCCCATGGGGAGAGAAGCCCACACTGGAGCAGGTTTTCTGGCAGGAGTTTTGAACCCCCTGGTGATCTACATTGGGAGCAGCCTGTTCCTGAGGGACTGCACCCCATGGAAGGGACCCACACTGGCACAGGGGAAGAGTGTGAGGGGTCCTCCCCCTGAGAAGGATGTAGTAGCCAGGACAACTTGTGATGAACTGAAAGCAGCCTCTTTCCCCATCCCCCTGCACTGCTGGCAGGGAGGAGGTAGAGAAATAAGGAGTGAAGGGAATAAGGATGGGCTGGGGGAAAGGTGTTTTAAGATTTCTCCTTATCCTACTCCAGTTTGATTACTAACTATTTAATTTCCCCAAGTCAAGCCTGTTCTCCCTGTCACAGTGCTCTCTGCTGAGTGATCTCTGTCCTATCTCAACCCAGGAGACTTTCATTAAGTTTTCTCTGCCCTTCACAACTGAAGAGGAGAGTGACTGAGTCCCATGGTAGGGACCTGGTGCTCAGAGTCAACCCACTGCATATATGTCCCTGACCTCTTAAAAAGAATTTGCTAATTTTATTTCAGCTAGATAGGCAGTAGAAGACTTCTGGGTCCCACTCTTTCCTCTCATGTACTTTCTAGAAAACATTTGTCATGGGTGACTGTTTCAATGCCAGGCTTGCAGAACCTCATGGTCCCATGGCTGTCCTTTTAGATGGACCCCAAATCATGGTGTGACAGAATAAACTTATTTTTTGCTGCAGGATACAATTTTATGCTGGGTCTGCCCTGTCCATCTCACAGAAGCTTTCTTCAAAAAAAAAAAAAAAGCCTCTTCTATTCAGGGTGTTTTGACCTTGAACTGCTTTGGGCACAACAAGAATAAGCAGCTGGAGAAGGACACAAAAGAAAAGGAGGCAGAGAAATCTCTGCTGTAAACTCCCTCAAGCAGCTTGGATTGCCCAAAATGAAGGAAAGCCCTCACTTACCTATGAGGAAGGAAGGCAAAAGTACATGGTCTTCGACAGAAGTAAAAGGTTTTGACTATTGCTAGGAACTTTGCATCACTTGCTGATTGACATTATGTCTGCTGACTGTTTGCCCATGGACCTTAGCTCCAGGATTTCTCCCTAACTCAGAGCCAACAACTCCCAAGCAGCTGCACCAGCCTTTGCAACATTCACCTCTGCTGTAGGCACAGGCAGTCCAGGAGAGGGCTGGCAGGACACCCAGCCCCGGTTCTGGGAAAACAAAAGGGGTCAGCAGGAAACATCTAAGTCAGCAGGGGTCAGGAGGTGAGGCAGGATCAAGTCAAAGACTAGAAAAGCTTATGCAGGTTGACTGTGGAGCAGACACCATGCCTGATGTTCCCAGTGTGGATGTGTTTAGAATGCCTTACGGCTCTGAACTTAAAAGTATTTTAAAGGAATTGCATTCTATATCCTTTCTAGTACTTTATGAAGCTATTTACAGTAGGAGTTTGGGATTAAAAAAACCCAAAACCAAACCCAAACAAAAAACCCCAAAGCAATTCTACAAGGAGCCTTTCTTCAGTCTTGTTTTTTGTGTCAGATGGATAACACAGAGTTAGCCATACTACTATTTCAAATTGGCATGTTCTACTGAAAATGAGTCAGGAGCTACCCTGTAATATCTCCTGAATCCAATGGAGCTAATGTAGATTTACATGAACACTACTGAGAGGAGAAATTGGCCATTTTTGGATATCAACGATTTCTAAGCAGAGATATGTTGTATCTCCAATAGGGCTTCATAGCCCCTCTTTAATGAGATATTTGAAACTTTAAGAGAAAACAGAGTGCTGAGCAACAGCTTTAGTCTTTGCAATCTGTGCAAGCTAGTGGTAACTTTTAATAACAAAATACCTGTCTGGTGCACCTTTTACACTTTAGCTTGTGTGTGCATTTTGTCATAGTACTTTATTCCAATTTCCATCAGATAACTCTACTGTCTGTATAAATGAAGAGTTTTTACAATGCTTAGTAAAGCTCTGAGTCCCTGAGACTGGATTTTTGTGTTCTCAAGTTGGGCATTCTCTGCAATGACTTTCCATCACCACATCCAACATTCTTTTTCTCCTTTGAAAATCATGGCTGATTAAAAGTCTAATGCAACAGCTGTTTGTAATCATACGATTGATAGGTTTTCTAGACAGATGCTGAGTATTAGATGCAGAAACATTTTTGCAGCACTCAAGAAATTTGGAATTTATATTTTTAAAGTCACAGTAGGACAGAGCTACTAGACAATGCAGATTCTTTACAGACCTAATTAAGAATTGGTATAACTCAAAAGATTGATCACATCACTCAAAAATACCTGCCCCCACAGGCAAGGTTTCAGGAGGCAAAATTATAAAATTATTTTCATGAATCAGAAAGTACTCTGAAAACTTTTGACAACTCACTATGCCCACAGATTATTGTACAGTGTAATTTCTTTTTGCTGTTTAATATCAGAAGTGAACTCCCCTTGTGAAAAAGCTTCCTTGTTAGCTCCCATTAGCTGGCCACTGTAACAGCTGCTCCTGGCAGGACCAGGTGGAGCACAAGAAGGGATGTGGCAGCGGAACAGTTTGCAGTGTGGGAGACATTAAGTTTTGTAATTGCCTTTAAGATATAAAACAGTATCTTTGTGGTCAATTGAGGGCCTGCTGCCTGACAGCTCCAGCCTGGGGAGGCATCTCAGAGCACAGATCCCCATCCACAGCCCTGCCATGAGCCTGGCACTGAGAGCGATGCCTGGAGGGCCTCACCAGCATCCACTGGGAACACCTGCAGTGGCTCATGGAGCAACCTCTGAGAGAGACCTTGTGCCGTGCAAGGAACCTGGAGGAGCTGCAGCAGAGGTTTGAGCCCACGGTGAGGCTGCCTGGGCTGAGGGGCTGCCCCTGAGGGATTGCACCTGAGGGCTGAGGAGCTGCACCTGAGGGGCTGCACCTGAGGGATTGCACCTGGGAACTGAGGAGCTGCACCTGAGGGGCTGCACCTGAGGGATTGCACCTGGGAACTGAGGAGCTGCACCTGAGGGATTGCACCTGAGGGCTGAGGGGCTGCACCGGGGCCTGAGGGGCTGCACCGGGGCTCAGCTCACCCTCAGGCCCTGGTGGGGGCTGTACCAGACCAGTCTCTGTCCAGTAGCAAGCTCCCCGTGGAGGGTGTCCAGGCAGCGTCCCCTGAAGAGCTGGTGCTTTCAGGTAGGCTGTTCCTGTTAACTTCCCTCAGAGCCTACCCTGCTGCTGGAGTATCTGCATGGGTGGTGGGAGCAGGGGAGGGGAAGGTTTCCCTTCTTGAAGAGAGTTGGAGTCTGAGGTTTTAAAAGGCTCTGGCTTCACACTCAGATAAGGCTTCTGTTGTGTGTGCTTGGGAGAACCTCCCTGAGTTAGCTCAGTCTCTGCTCTCTTGCCCCCAGGCTCTTCACTTAGCTACCCTTGCATTTTGAGGAACTGTGACTAAAGCGCTGTGTTTGACACAGAGAGGAGGCTTGGGCTTTTAAACGGTGTGGACAGGGAAACTAGGGAAAGGTTTTGTCACAGCAAATTGCAGGCTGAGATGATTCCTAACAAGTGTTCATGAGGGATGTTTGAATGTTCCTGTATCTCCTGTATATGCTCTTGGTATCCCTGGTTGCCTTACAAGGATTTGTTTTTCTGGTGCTGTCAGAGATCCTGAGCTCAGGTAAAATATTCTTATGCCAAACTGGGCTCAGAAAAATAGGTGAAAATGTTTAATGCTTTTTAAGGAGGAGAAATCTTCAGTGGCCTGCCTTTCCTTCTGGCAGGTGTGTACTGTTAATAATCCAATTATACATGCAATTTTTCTTGGTACTAGTAAGATTTTCTTTTTCTTTTTTTTCTTTTTTTTTCCTTACCAGTTCTACTTGAAATAAAAAGTTTTTATTATTTCCCTCTGCAGCACAGACAAAGAAAGAGAATGTGAATGTGCAATTACTTTATATCAGAGCTAACCAGTTAGTGGTGGTTCCTTGGACTGAGGGCGGTGGGGAGGGGGAAGCAAGTTTATTCCAATTTGTGAAGTTCAAGTCTGTCTATGGAATTTTTATACACTAAGGTAAAAATAAAGTTAAAATTAAGAACCTAGTCTTGAAATAATCAAAAGCTCGAATAGGTTGTGTTTATCCATATGTTACTATTTTTCCAGGAAGATCACTTTCTCTTGATAGAGGAATTTGGTTACAGAATGAATTAGTGAAGCAAAAGTAACATGGTAGTTACTGGCATAGGCAGGGAATTCTGAGTCTGAGAAAACTGCAATAATTTATGCTCTTGGCCATTAGTGTGTATATGCCATGGGAACAAAAAAAACCCCAGAATATGAAATAGACATTCAAAAAATGCCCTGCTCTGTGTAACATGCGAGACAAACAACCTCTGTGTGTTAAATCTGTGGGTCTTTAATGTAAAACTTAAAGAAAATATATGTTCTTGGGAACATACTTTTATTTAGTGTTGGGCTCGCTTTGGCAGTTATGGATTAAAAAGACTTTTAAAGAACAAAATGCAGAACCAAATAAATTATTTTCCCTCTTACCAGAACCTGGTGCCTGAAAAAGGACAGAAAGGGGTTTTGAAAATATAGGGGACAGGGATAAAAACACCCAGATAGACAAATGGAGTACTTCTGTATTTGTGAAAGCATATTTTTGGGACAGAAAAGGCTCCCTTTCCTCCATAACTCGTTAGTTTCCCTTCAACTAGAAACTGATTGCAAACACAAACATACAAAATAAGTGCAGAGGAAATGATATGGATTGTTTGTGTCAGCATGAGAGCCCCTTCTAGTAAATGAGGGTCAAAAAGCTTTCACCAGGAACTTGAGCCAACTTATCAACACATAAAAATAACCTAAGCCAAATACCAATTAAACATCACGTGTTGTTGTTTGCTATAAAGGAAAGCAATAGGTGTCGTTAATTTCAGATGATCTGTTACATGCTAGCAAATGTGTATGAATAACAAGTACCCATATATTAATTCACTCTTATCTGTTTTTAAGTTGCATGTTTCATTATATAAATTGGAAATATTTGTACAGGTTCTTAAACTACAAAATATTTTCAAACTTTGGCCAAAGTGGTGCTTTAATTGAACTATGTGTAGTAAGCATTAAGACTTGTTTAGCTGATCTGTGTTGTATTTTCTTTAGGTATTTCTGCTTACATTAGTAATGTAAGGTTATTACACAATTAGATCACACTTATTTTGCCTTTAATACCAGGAACTAAGAAAATGGGCATCTATGTAACCAGAGTTTGGGCTGTGTGACTGGAATAGTGTGATTGTACTCCCTGTAAAGCCAACAGAGCAGTGCCTGTCTTGGGGTTGAGAAACCCCTTTGGAAAAAAAGGAGGTCAAGCTGTAAAATGACTCACAGGGAGCATAAGTTCCCTGAAAAAATTTCAACAGCTTCATTTTGGATTCTTCCGTGCTTCACTGGGATTATTTTCTTTAAGCATGGATGCAACTGTAATTTTTACAGCTTGATGGGATTACTCTGGCTAGATGAAATGCAATAAGTTTGGGTGTTGTTTTCTATATGGAGTATCCACTAATTGTAAAATTCTCATAACACAATCAGGGTTGATTGGCTGGGTGATGATTTATCTGTGAAAGGAGCATGTAAACATCTGGGCAAGCAGGTGGTGCCTCTCCGAAATGCACCTGCAAGGAGTGGAATGCTGCAATGCATGTCTGCCCTGCTGAATCCAAACACTTTGGCCATTAGCATCTTCCTGTAACTGGTCCCAGCTTCTGACTCAGGACTGTGTCCATGTCTGGTACTGTAACTCTCTACTGTGCCATCTCTGAGAGCTCCAGCAGTTAAAACTTGAAAGGTCTTCCTAAGAGCTTTCTTAACCTCTGGTGGACTAAGTAAATTATTTAAAGCAGTTGGATTTAGAACATGGATGGAAAAACTCGAGAGAAACAAGAGATCCACAGCTATGTCCCTGTGGGGTAGACGGCTAAAGTGAAATTAAGCATTGTATCACAAGGCTTGTGAAAATGCATTTATAGTCCCCAATTTATCTATGTATATTGTGGTAATATGGGTGCAGATGTATTCTGCCACACAGTTCTCTTTATTAAGCAAATGTGTTTTTTGAGGGAGACCTGACATTGTGTTTGTAAGGACAGCTTTGCTGAAAAGCTGACTCTAGGAATTTAGGGCATAAGTTTGTTTATTAATAGTGTACTCTGATCTATGTATGTAAAGAAAGGTCATCAAAAAGTGCATTTCTGACTTGTAGCTTGAAATGCAGATCTCTGCTAAAGCTTTTTTCTGTTCCAAATATCTGCTCATAAAGACATATGGTTATGTGTGCAGTTTAGATATTGTGAGATTAAACTCTGAGGCAAGCTTGGCTGCTCTGTTTATTAATGGGCAAAAGCACTGTCTGAAAATTTTACAATAGAGGAGTAGTTCTAGACAGACAGCAAGGCACCACTGTGGGGGCTGATTGCTCGTTATATTTATAGATAAGCACGGAAGCAATGTGTGAAAGATTGCTTTAAGGGCTGAAGTTTTCTAGTATAGGATACCAAGTACCAGTGGCTGTTTCTGAGAGCTGTTGAGAACACAGATTTAGAAGTGGGACCCTGTTTTTAACAGCTGCTTAAAGATACTAAGTGAGAATTCTCTCTTCTTTCAGACCTTTTTTTGAAGTTGCAACACTTCTTGTTGTGTTAGTGAGGACTTTCTTGATTAGTGCCTAACTCAGAATGTCTCATGAGGAACCAGTGAGCCCTTAAATAAAGGTTTATCACTATGCAGCATAACCTAATATCTGGGGTTGCTAATAACCAACAGTCCTTTGACTTAACCTAATTATTTTTTAATTTACTTTAAATAATGCTCATTTGAATCCTGGTGGGCAATTTGATAAAGAGCTGTCTTCCCACTTGACCAGTTCAACCCATCATGTATTTAGATAATACTTGAAAGCTGAGTGAATTAGTATTGTATCTGTTTTAACAGGGTCATTTTCTTGCTTGGGAAGTTCTTAGACTTATCAAGGAGCAGTAATTTATTTTTTAAGAGGAAGCCTTATGTATCATTAAGTATGATTTGAGACTTCAATTTCCATACCCTATTGAACCTAATATGACTATTTCAACTTAGAAACTGAACTTTTTTCCCTAAACCTTGCATAGCATTAAAATTGCTGTAGCTGATACTTAAAAAAACCCCAACTTTATTTTCTCTTTTCAACTTTGCTTACCATGTGTATTTTTCAGCCCTCTCTGTAGGGAAAGACTGTTTTGGGCCATCTTTCTCCTCCAATAACATGTCAAAACATAGGCCTGAGAATAGTGTATGCCACAGGTACTTTGTTTCCAGAATTAGCATTCAGAATTTGCTATTTTCTCTTTTTCAAAAGGTCTAAGACTTGAGGTTCACAATAACACCATCTACGTTATACAATCGTGCAGCTTCTACTTAAAAAGCTTTGGAGACTCTCCAGTCTGGAGTGCACTGTGGCAGCTTTCTCATCCTCACCTCTTGTGGTCTGAGAGCTGACAGGAAGGTGAACACCCCCAAGGTGTTGAGGCACTACTGATGGACTCAAACCTTCCTGCTTTGTGTGGGAGCTGTGATAGAGCTTAAGGATGCCTGTTAGCAGCATCCAGCATGAGGTTCTTTCAGGCTCTCTTCCACAGGTCACTGCTTGCTGTAATCCCAGAGGGATGCTTTTATCCTTTTCCTTTGCAAATTTAAGGTTGCCTAAAATACAAACCTACGTCCTTAACTTCCCTGGATGCCCAAGGTGTTTGGGTGCTCAGTCAGGGTCAGCTCTCAAATGATGCAGCTGCCTCAGGTGAAATCAGTGCAGGCACTCCCACTCTCCCTCACTCCTGGGGCCACTCTGAGAGTCTCAGCCATGAGTAAAATCAGTGTTTTAAAGATGTTATCCTGTGTCAGTTTGGAGAATCTTACAGCTAATTTAACGATCTATTATGCAACAATTGTGCATGATAAACTCTTCTTTGCTACCCAGGTTCGTGTCTGACTTCTGCCAAGTTACGTACCTCTTATTTGTAAGGATTTGTTAAGAAACTAAGGTTTCTTACTTTCTTGTGAACCATTGTGTGTTTTCATTTGTCAAGGAATCTGTTCCTACAGTCTCATGTTTGTTCATTTCTTAATCTTAAAGCCCCTAAACCTCTAAAAACACATCAGCTTCTTACTCTCCTCTTCCCCCACCAACTTCACACCCCTAAAAAGTGAACTGCAAATTACATTAACCAAGATGTAAATTCCAGTCTGGGTTTCTGGTGCCAGTCCGTGCTCTCTTCTGTCTTCTGCCACGCAGATTTAGTTGTTATGTGCTTGTATGCACTTTAATCTGGCAATTTCATATCAAATAGATTCAGACAGAATATTGAATTGGGTATTGCACGTAAGAAAAATCCTTTTTCCAGAAATAGCAATGAAAAGTATTACTGATCTCATTTCAATTTTCAAATTTAGTGTAAAAGGTAACAGCTTTGGAATAAGACTGAATAAGGTGGTCTTTTTTCCCTTCGTAGTGGAGAGCAAACATCTCATGTCATCAGGTTTCCAGTACCTGAGCAGTTATCTTGAAGAAAACAAATACTGGATCCTTAGAGCTAAAATAATGGCTTTCATTTATCTAGTTTTCCTTGATTGTTTTATTACTACTTGGAATGTTCAAAGGTGACTAAGTAATGTATTCAGTTTTCATTCCTAAAACACTGGAAATCCAAGCCTGGACAATAACTGAACAAACTAACTGCAAGTTTTCTGTGTTTCACACAGACAGTTGAAATTACACTCCAAAATATGTTTTAATTTGCCATAACATTTTATTCTGCATCTAATACAGCTGAACCTTGGTTGCCTGCAGATATCTTTGTGAGGCACATTTCTATACTGCTTCTTGTGAAAGATAAAAGCTTAGCTCGCTCTCATAAGGACCAACTTTTTAAAATTAGCAAATATAGAAAGCAAATTAATTTTGAGCAAGGTGAGAGTGAATAAAATCCTTCTCTATATCACTTAGTGCCATGCAGCCTCCCCTTAACCTTGAGGATATACAGCATAGTTAAAAGTTGCTATGTTTTTTGATCAGGCTACTCAGATTTTATGTAGATTCCCTCAGGAAGGGAGTGACTTGCTTCTCAAAATGCCTGGAAATTTTCAGGAGAGTTGTAATTAGTGAGAAGAGGGGTGTGATTGAGTGCCATCATTTATAGTGATACCTTCACCTTTCCTGCACATTTTTCTTGGATTCTATTATGATTAAATACTATTTTTTTATGTAGAACAAAACCCCGCAGATTCTGGTAGTGCCTCAGTCTGAAGTAAAGTTGAAGCAGTGCAGGAAATGCTTTCTGTATGGACACTGTCTCTTTCTGCTCATGTTCCTGTGCTTGTATGTATTGTTTATAAATCAAACAGACATCTACTTCCCTTTCCTAAATTGTGGCCTGTTGAGCCAATGAAACAGCTTGTAGAATATAATATTTAGTTTTTCTAAATGGGGAAAGTGGCAGTCAAGCTTACTGGAGTGCAAGGTATGTAGAGGAAGCAAGAAAGTGACTCAAGTCTGTCTGAATTTTGGTATGGGTCCCGAAGTGATGCTTTGTCCCTGTCAAGCCTTCTCTTCAGGGGTGTCCACAGAAGATAAGTATGGATTCTGTTCCCAGCCTATCAGTTTAGCATGTGACCTCTGACAACAGCTAATAAAAATCCTAACAAATTTAAAGATGTTCTTTGAAATATAA
Organism: Certhia americana; assembly: GCA_018697195.1. NCBI lineage: Eukaryota > Metazoa > Chordata > Aves > Passeriformes > Certhiidae > Certhia > Certhia americana. The sequence continues at coordinate 22,870,829 of CM031864.1, read as the reverse complement.
ACACTGCTTAGCAAAAAGCTTTACAATCCTCGTGTTATATACGTGCATAAGAGCACAGATGTTAAATAAAGCCAGACCTTTACAGTTCAGTGATTGTATTAATGCATTTGAAAGGAGGAGAGGGGAAATGGTTTCAGGACAAACCAAACCAGATGGAAGAAGTCGGGGCTTAGCTTTCCTATCAGGTTTTTTTGGGTGAACTCAAATACATAGTCTGACGTTAATGTATTAATTTAAGAATTATTTTCTATTTGTTTAATCTATTAAAAGAGAGCTTTTTAGATTAACATGGTCAAGGTGTTTCCTTGAAAATACTGCATGAAATTAATCTGATATCCCAATTTCCCCCCCCCCTCTGTTTTGATCCATTGATGAAGCAGTTTATCTGGAAATCACAAAAGACTTGTTCTACTAACTATTTAATGGTTAATTCATTATTTTATTGAGGGGGGATGGGAAAGGGAAGTACAGTTATACAAAATGTTTGGACTTTTTTGCTTGTTGAAGTGCTGTTATAGGATCTTCAAGATAGAGGATCTGAGGGAAGAATGATTTCTAAACCCAAGTTGCACTAATTTTCAGGTCTGTCCAGATAAAATACAAAAAATGAACCTGTCATACAGCCTTTTAAAAATTTTCTCCAATGTCTCATTGGTAGGTATTGAGTTTTTTGGCTCAATGTTCTTCTAAAAAAATCATTGAGATACCAAATTACCATCTCTTTCCTACATTGTATACAGTAGCACTAGAATTGGGAACATTAATTTTTAATTTCAAATAGAATTTTTGATGAGAAAAGAGATGTTAAATCTTTCAGATCAGCAGAAATACCCACTGTAATTCTAATTTTGGAGTCTTGGTTATATGATAAAGGCAATATTCACACATACAAGTTGAGGGAGCTATTTTGAACCCAGTCATAAAAAACCCCTCCACAGACTGCTGCTATATAAAAGTGTTTACCCAGAGCACGATGTGTGTGGACAGTTGGAAAGGTTAGTGCTGTGGTTATGTACTGAGTTCTGTACAGGACGCTACAAACAGGGGATGTAAAAAGCCTACACAGATTGTTTCAAATAGTGGTGAATACTGTGGTTTTGGCTCAACACATTTATGCCTTTCTAGATGAAAGTAGAACATAAGTTTGCTAGAAGCCAGAAGATTTTTTTATGAACTCTAACAGTCTGAGAAAAAAAGAAGTTGGCTCAGAGAAAAGAGAACCAAGGTGAAAAAAATTAACTCCCGGAAAACAGTTTTTCTGCTTGTAAGAAAATCACAAATGCCTTTATTGTTCATGTGTTTCTATGTTTTTGCTCAGTTTTGAGGCAGAAAGCAAAAGCAGTCTGACTATGACTTAGGACAAAGCAACTTAAAAACAGTATTTCAAGAAGATGATAGAATTTAGCCAGGTACTGCTGTGACTTGTCTAGAGCTTCCTGGATGAGGTACATCCTCTTGTGCATATAAAAACATCACACAGTGAGGAGTTGCTATAGCGTAAGTATAATTTGTGAACATTTCTTAAAATAAAGGAAATAAGAAATCTTGCGTGACCAAAGTGGAGAACAAAAATTTGACTCTTTGTTTTGATATGGCAGTTCAGGCAGCCGCATGGTAAGTCATGGGATCAGCAGCTGTGCATGGGCATGGCTGTCTGAGCATGTTGGCAAGAATGGGATGTTCATCCTCAAAAGCTCCACCCAGAGACAAAACATTTCAATAAATAAATAGAGCAATGAAGAGTTTATGGCTTTTTATCCTACAAAAGAACTAATGCTTATTTGCCAGAATTCACAATGGATTTCTCAGATATTATTTTCCTTCAAAACAGCCAAATCCTTCAAATTTGAAAAATGCTCACCAGGAGGGGAAGAAAACCTGGTAGATGTACAAGCAAAATGTATTTACATTTATCATCCTTCTAACTCTCAGTTCCTATTGCAATGCTAGAAGTAGGAAAGCTTATTTTGAGAGTGAGCTAGCAAAGATCCTATGTGCTACATCACTAATATCTTATCCAGGGAGCAGGACAGGTGTGTAAGGGAATAAGGTCAGTGGCATTGCCAGTCTCTGGGTCAGTCTAAGCCTACCTTCGAGTGGACTCCAGTCTGGAGTCTGACCTGGAGACTCACAGCAAGACAACAGGGCCAGATAGCTAAATTAAAACATGAGTGTCTGGAAAATCTGGATACCTGGGTTCTGAGAGCTGTTGCTGCAGAGCTGAGCCTCAGAGCTGGATGTCATTATGCCATCTTTGTCTAAACCAAGGGTATTAATGATTGCAAAGGGCTGTTATCAAATATAGAAGTGAGCAGGAGAAGGGGGAAAACAGCTGCATGCCAGTTATTGGTGTCCCTCCATGATACTGTTTCTGAGACATCTGCTGGCCTATTTTCCCCATTTCTGCAAAATGTCTCACCTCCTTTGTTGAATTATATTTTTTAATCTATGCCGAGACACTGTCTGATGATTCTGTATTCTCTCTTAAATTTTTTTTTTTTTCAAATTTTCCTTTCAAACAACCATTCTGAACTTTTTCTTACTGGAATCTGTCTATGAAGTGCTCTTTGCTTATATATCAGTGCTACAATTCCTTAATCCTGACCATCCCTCCTCTTCATCCCATACCCACCTGACCTTATCCACACCTGTGCCATTGGTGCCCACAAGTTCACCAAGTCACTTGAGCACATCCTTCCTGTCCCAAAGCACAGCTGCCTAGGGCCCAGCAATGATGCCTGAAGGCTTGACCATAGGATTTGCCACTTTTCCCATTCCACTACTGGTCTGCGGTGAGAAAGTGGGACATGTATTCTTGTCTACAAGTCTTTCTTCAGTCCTGGTATACTTCTGCTCAAGTAGTTTTTCTTTTCTACTGCCAAGTGTCCTGTGCTGGCAGTGTCAATCACACGTGAAACTCTCTAATTTCTCTTGCAAGTTTTTCCTGAAAAAAATGCCTGAAAGATGTGCTTCCAAAGAAAAATTGAAAAGCTTACTGGAGGATTGATGATGCCTGGAAAGAGGAACAATCTTTTGCATCTTTAAGAAGTGGGAACAGGGTAAGGGGAGTTATACCATTGTCTGTCTGTTGGCTGAAGTTAAATTCCTTGGAATTATATTGAAATAAATGGTCTGACTTTTAAAAATCTCCTGGGATGATGAGAGGGAGAGGAGATTGAGTTGTATTGAGGATTTGCGAGGAGCAAACCATAAAATTTCCTGTAAAATGGGATAATAGGTCTTGTAGAAAACAGAGAAGCAATAATGTAGCCTTGTACTAGTAAGGTTCAAGCTAGTTGTGAGTTATTTTGCCTTCCAAATAAAAAGCTAGTGTGTGGAGGTGTGCAAAAAATAAAAAGCTATTGAGTGGGGGTGTGCAAGCTTCTATCCCAAGTCAGGGCTATTCAACAAGTTCACTGAGAGATTGATGTTGAATTTGAGTATCTTGGCTAGCTTTACAATTAAGGATAAAATTTGGAAAAGGTCCAAGTATATGACCCTTCCCCCATCTGTCATGGACTAATCTTTGGGACAGCCCTATGCAATTAAAGATCAGAAATTTGGTAATGCTCACTTGTGTTGTAAAACTATTTCATTTTACATAATCAAAATTCTTATGTCTTTATATAGGCCTGTGAAGATCTAGTAAATTTAATTGTCCCAAACTAATATTATTTTCATGGTACTTTTTTCTCTCCTTTTAAGAAAAATCCTAAGAAATAGTGAGATGATGTAATGATTAAGGAGATAGCATAATAATTGATACTTGTGCTTTTCCTCATTGGAGAACATTTCACATCTGTTATTTATGATGTGAAGCACCACTGGGGACAGCTTCAGTAACTATGTACATAGTAATACCTTTAATTAGACTAACAGAATAAATATTTCACACAGGCTTTAGAGATCTCATAAAAGCTCTACCCCTGATGGAGAGGAAATTGGTGCAACTGGAGAATGATAACTGGAAACTGGGAATCTCCTAACTTCCTGTGCAGCAAGATTCTTGCAGCATTTATGGGTAAACTTAAGGCTCCTCTATGACCTTTCAGACAAAACCTTCCTGTTAACTTGGAAAGCTTCAGAGTAAAATTTACTTGTCAGTCAAATGACAAATGTCAGATGACCTTCTGCTATCATTATGCTTATATTTAAGAGGAAAGAAACCCCAAACATCTTATGACTACTACAGAGATTAGGTTATGAGAGTAGAAAAATATCTTTACCTGAGACTATGCAGCCTCTCTTCTGGGCTGCACTGCCTGAGGTGTAGGGCTGAAGCTTGGGGTATGAGGCTTTGAAGTTACAGCATAACAGGCTCTTTGTTTTCTCTGTTTTCCTTACCATAAGGAGCACATAACTGCAGTGACAGAGTTCAGTGAATAGGTGCTTTACACGGCTGCCCAGTGTAACACCTGCTGCCAGCTGAGTGTGACACCCCGGCAAACCTCTGTCTATGGCATAGCAAGGGACATAGAAATCCCTTGTCTGGCCTCATGCTTTATAATAGACAGAAATGTACATGTGGTGGGTTGCACAAAAACTCCTTGGAGCCAGTTTTTCCATGTGTTTCAGCCAACACAAGACCTGCAAGCAGAAAGAATAGTTTTCCAGTTCAGGACTTTAGAAGTAACTATAGCAATGCTACAATTGGATTGTGGCATCTTTAGCTTGTGGGGCTGCCTTCAATGTTCATAGTGGTCTTCAGGCAGAAGTATTAATTATATTAATAATTATTAATTAATTATAAGATAGGGTATTTTCACAATCTGTGGCTCTGCATTGTGCCTTGTAGCTTGTGTCTATTTTGAAATAAAAAGCCAATGGTTAAGTCTCCAGAAGAAAAATCAAAATGGGATTTTAAAATTGGACCTTTTTTGCACAGTTATCACAAATGAAGATTTCCGTATGACTGCTTAGGGGGGGAAGGGAAATAAGGTTCACAAAAGCTGAATTGCACCTTGTGGATGCAGAATGTCTGCTCAAAACATGAAAAAGCAATAGCCTCTGCTATTGTGGAGAAATAAGTGAAAAAACGGGGAATTACCAGACTGGTTTGGAGAAGAACTTGTATTCTTATCATTTGCATGCCTTGGTCCATTAACATTACTACTTCTTACAGTACCTCTCTAAATTACTGTGTTTGTGAGTTTGGTTGTTTTAGTTTGGTGTGTTGTTTTTTGGGTTTTTTTAGTAAAGGTCTGTTTCTCCCTTGAAGAATTATGGGATTTGCTCTTCTAAAGAACATCTTATAACCCCTGTCAGATCTTTTTCTGACTTACTAAATGTTAATTTCCAAATGCAAGGTTTGAAAAAGTAACAAAGCTATGTATTTTTAACAAAATAGATGCCTCTGAGCTGTGTTTGATGTGAAATAGGTTTTTTTTTAACATTCCAATTTTATGTCAAGTTAATAATTTATCCAGAAAAATTCCACATAAAGTGAAAATTAGTGTCCCTATTTTGCTGTTTAAAGTTTTATCTGAAACAGCACTAGTGGCTATTTCCTGAGATGCAGGCTAAAACCTTATTAAAAGCTGAGCATCTACTGCAATATTTCATTCTCTATTTCATTATATTAATAGTTGAGAGCTTTCTTGGTGGGAGATGTTTTGTTAACAATAAGAAAAAATTCTATACACGTGTAAATAAAACTTGGTGATGAAAAGTAGGTCAGTCCTTTAGTATGGCTTTTAGCTACATCTTAAAGATTTTTCTCTGCAGTGATTTGCTGATCCAGTTATTCTTAATATCATAATCCTTAACTTTGTAATCCTCAGTGATAGTTAATGATTGCTAACGTGCATAATTTTCCTCATCCAGTGTCATCAGTGGCAGTGATATGTTTGGTCACGTGTTTGTAAGTGGCTGTCTGTTTCAGAATCTGGTTATTTAAAGTGTATCTAATTTAATTACCAAACAGTGAATACACTGCCTGTAAAAGTCACTGACCTAGAATGTTGCCTCTAAGCTTTTGAGCATGGCTGATAGTGGAATGATGTAAAATGACATGAAAGCTGAAGACATAATTGCTCATTGTGGATCTTTTTTTTCAGTAGCTAACATTATTCCAAAGATGAAAAGTGACAGTTATGTATTTTTGGCAACGTTTCCCTGTAGGAAAGGAGCAGGCAACCTACTTATTTTTTCTACTGTTAAGGCTGACTCAAAATTATATTAATAAGAAGTTTATTTACTGACATTATAGACTGAATTTTTGAGCAGTCTGTACCCAAGTACTAATTTAGGGCTCTTATAGAAGAGGTACGGAGTCGTGAAAAATAAGCTGTTGGAGGCTTAGCCACAGAATGTCACAAGATTATTTCCAGGAGCAAGTGCTGTGTTTTGGGAGTTTTTAAGAAAATGAAAAAAAAGAGAAGCATTCAAAATTCAGATGTTGCTTCTGAATAGCTGGCTCTACAAAACTTAAAAATGCCATCTGGTGACAGCTTTACCTTCTCTACAGATTCCATCAGACTGCATGTGTGTTGTTCCCTTTGCTTGCAAATTTACACTTGTAGCTGATGGGAATTGTACATATGTGAAAGCTTGGAAAGCAGTTACTGAGCAGCCTTATTTCCAAAAGAGCTGATAAAATGTAGCAGCCAAGTCTTAAAGGGAACACAGAGACTGAGCTCATATTGCAGTGTTCTGTGCAGGCTCTGTGCTCAATTCAGCAGTGGCTCTTACAGCTTCTGATGATGATGATGATGAAGGTACAACATCATCTGTAGTCAGCTCAGGAATCCACCAACGTCTGTGTGCCTTGCAGAGCTACCAAGTTCATTCCTCAGCAAGTGTGGAAGGTCTGCCTCTTCAGCTGTGGGTCCTCCTCTTGGAGCAGTATAGTGGCTCCAGCACCTGTGAGCTCAAGTACAACAAGCTGCTAATGTGATCTTACTGATTTGGGATCCATGACAAAATTAACACTTTATTTGTGGTAGCAAGAAGGCAAAATAATCTGTTTTGGTAACTACAAATAGTATTTAAAGACCTGGTCTGTTATTTGTAGGCATTTTGATTAAATTAATTTTTAGTTTCAGTTCATCGAAGGATGGTATATCCTCCTGGCAAATAATTCTGTCATGAGTATCCTGAGCTAATCTGATAGTGTCCTCACAGAAAATGAATAAGGTAGAAAGACTTCTGTTTTGGGAAAATCTAACTCTAGTACTCAGCTAAGTAGAGAGGAGCCACTAGTGCTAGATACTAAGACTGGAAAGGCACATGTCTGAGTTCAAGCAACCAACCCTTCTGCACAGGCATGCATGTCTCAGGCTTGGATTACTCCTCAGCAGTACTTCTGAGTAATTAGCAATAGACACAGTAATGCTTTAGAATCTCAATACAAGGTTTAAAGCAGAAATCCTGTTCCCATATAGATAGGAATCTCTATAAGGAGGAAGGAAATGCAATGTTTTGTTTGGGTATGGTTTGTTTTTCTCCTGCAAGGATGAAGAGTCTTAAGTGCTTGTCGACATCCACAAAAGGCAATGATGGGATGGGTATTGTAGCAATGGAGAGATGAAGAAGGGGAGGTTATTTTGTTTGGTTGGTTTTGTTTTTAGAATTCACTCTTAACAGTCAGTTTGTGGTATTCACTTTGAGCAGACCTGTGGTTTGATTATCTCACTCTTGATGCATGTCAGCTAGTTCCAGAAGGCACTTCCAGTCAGCACCAGCATTTGTACATGTACCTGCATTGCCTGAATTGTGCAAAACATAAATCATCTTGTAAAGGCTGATATACAACTGAAGTCCATATGTAGCTCTAGGCCAGAGAGGGATGCCAATAAGCACCCAAAATAAAGAAGCCCCTGGGTTTTGTGACAGAAGGTATTTTAAAAGATGTGATAATGTTTTGCTTAGATTTTTTTTTTCCCAAATGTAACCAATGAGTGGCTTACTTTGCTAGCTCTGTGTCAAAATAGTGGCAAATGATAGAAAATGCACATTGTGAAGGGAGAGAGAGGAAACAGGCTGCCATTGCTTCAAATATATACACTTGTGCTGTGGGAGCCCTCGTCAGCCAAAAATAAGCTGTGAGCTCTTCCGCACCCACATAGCTCAAGCTTTATGAAATGAAGGAGACTGTCATGTGGTGGCAAAGGCCAGATTATCATAGTGTGGGTGAGATGTTTCTGCCCAAAAATACTCTCCTGCCTGTTGTGTTCTGAGGCTCTTTATTTGTATCTGTAAAGCAGTAATCTGCACCAATGGAGTAGTGAAGTGTCCGTGTGCTGTTTGTATGGGGCACCCACAGTTTGCCTGTGGGCAGAAATGCTCTCTCTGTAGGTGGAAACATGTTTTTTCTAGTACATGTTCTTTTGTTTCTCGTCTTCCCCCTCCCCCAAGAGTGACATCTACCTCTGCATTTTTCTCTTAGTGTAGGACGTGTGGGACCATACTTCTTTTACAGTTCTCTTGTGTGTTGACTTACCAAATCTTCAGCTTGCACAAACTGGCATAATTCCACTGAAACTGACAGAGCTATGTTGACTCCAAAACCAGCAGAGAATCTGAATTCATTAGGTAGCAGACCATGTTCCACATGAACTTCTGGTACAATCTACTGCAATTGTTTTGGGAATGTACAGAGACATTCCTGGAGAGTCTACAAAGATTTCTTTTAAGATTTGCTGTAGGCCAGAGCTGGCTGTTGTCTATAAAGTAATGTCTTTTTTTTTTTTTTTTTTTTTCTCCCGTTGTCTCCTAGTTATATTCTGAGTGTCTTTCAAAGTTCCTTTACTTTTGTTATCCCTGTAGCAGTTTGTGGTCTCCCTAAAGTGTGTTCACTGTCGCTGTCTGTGGGAGAGCCTAATTTCATCATGTCTGTCAGTCTGCTAACCAGCAGCATATTGATACTGAGTGAACTGGATGGCATTTAAATGTAAATCTATTGTCATGGACTCTAGGCTTATCATGGCTCATTATTTTGAGGCAAGCACAGTAATTAGCACAGGGTGTACTCTATGATAATTAGGAATGTTTTACACATCAGATGGTGATGTTGACTTTTGAGGGCAACCACCTGGACTCAACTCTCAGTAGCCAATACAAATATTTTTGTATTTCTTTTTGTTTCAGTGTTTCAAAATGCCTGTGGTAAAATACTTTAACAGTTTAATCACTAAATAATAGATCCATGCAACCACTTGGCTGAATCGTATGATTATTGGGACAAGTTGCTGGTAACCAGAGGTGACACCATAGCTGAGATACACAGTTTTTGTATTGTAATTTCTCTTGAGTGCAAGGTGAAAATTCCACTATCTTGAAAGCCAGGCACATGTTGCTTTCCAGCTCTCTATCCTCTTTACCTGACCTGGTATTTGAACCTTCTGAACACTGGTATCATAGATTTGTGGTATCTCCTCCATTTTTGACTTGTTTTTCATCATAAAGCTGTAGTGTGATGTTCCTGGTAGAGAAAATAATGATTAAAAAAACACACACAAAAAACCCCACTAAACAAAACACAACCCAGAAATTTATATCATCAGGTATCACAATAATCTCTTTGAGAACTTGTTAGATTGATGCAGATTTGTTAAAACATCAAATATTTTAGGGCTAACTTAGAAGCAGCTGTATTTCATTAAGTAAAATTGGGAAAGATCAGAACATGAACCATGGACCTACATTCTGTCTGCAGAATTTGGGGGCTTATTTCTGATTTACTGTGAAATATAGACAGTTTCTGTTCTAACTCATGGCTTGTGTGGATTAGTTTCTGTACCTGAAGCTTCCCCTAAATTTCTGGTATTAGTTCATATCCAAATCTAGGAGGAGGAGGATATTTTCATTTCTAGTGGCAATGTGAAGACAGTCTCATAAGAAGATGTAGAAGCTGGGCATTTCTGTCAGTTTTCATAAGAATTATATTTGAAAGCTGTGCAATTTGAAGACTTGTCCTGTTTCCTCCTCAGATCAATAACTGCTAAAATCAAATACTTCCCTTATGTACATTTGTCAGACACATTTGTATTCAGTGTGTGATAACTAGTTGTTATGAAGGTTCTACCACAGCCATGGAAGTACTGAGCTTGTAAATACCCTTTATGTGCAGACAGCAGGAAAAGTTAATCATTATGCTTCTGCTGCCTCTTTTGCAGTTTGTACTCCTAAAATAATGTGGGGGAAAATGCAGTACAATAGAAAGTTTAATTTTTTCAAAATAAATCATGATAAGCTTCTGCTTGTATTCAAAGTTCATACCTACTACTTGTATTACCCTGTACTTTCTGATACTAATTTTCAAAACATTAGTGATTTTTTTGAGAGGGAGAAGGAAGAGCTGTATTTTGAAAAAAAAAATCTCTTAAGTTCAAAAAATTGCAAGTGTTGAATTTCAAGGGGATGAAATAATCTATTTTAAACTTGGAAAGAACTTGTGGACACTGTATCTATGGAATAATGTCAGATAAATTTAAATGTGTTAACTGTATGGTGCCATTACAAATGCTTATTTTGGCTGAAAAGAATCAGTGATTACTTGTAAAATAGAGAGACATCAGATTATTTCAGCTAGCCCTGGCTGGGCTCTTTGGAATGTGGTCTAAGTTTCTGGCACTTGCACTTAAGGAGGATGTATGGAAAGAAAAAAAAAGAAAAAAAGTAAAATTCAAACAAAATTATACAAACCTAAATAAAAGGGAAGATGTGAAAAATTATCCTGTAGTGGGTGTCACCATGCAACTGCTTGGAAAAATAGTTGGTTACCATTGTAACTCTAGCAAGTAACAAAGATGTACACTAACAGGAAAATAAAAAGGTGGTTGGCAAGAAAACCAGGTATTTACATGAGGTAAAAGTCAGGATTGCAGAAGCATTCTTTTTTAAATTTTTTTTCCCAGAAAGACATGGTTGGAGTCTAAAATTGTCTAGATATTTCTTCCATTTCAACTATAAATGACTTCTGTATATTTAACTCTTTCACTTACTGTGTCACTTCCCCATCTGTAAAACAAGAGATGTTAGTGCAGTGGTGTCAGCTGTGCCAAAAAGCAAGTCTATCATGTTCATCCTGCCATGGTCCTGAATATCATAAATTATTTCTATCATAGGAATTATTTGACTTGTACTTTTAGAAGTAAAACCAAGTGTGTTTCTGTACTTGCTAAGCAGAAGTTATAGAATTGATACAAAAGCTGTTGGTTTGGATGTTTTAAATCATCTTTTACCAGAAGCCAGGGAGAAAAAAAGAATTTAGGAGGTAATTAAAAAAACCAACAACCTCAAACCTCACAATAAGCCACCTCTGCTGTTCTCAAGTGTGGTGGTGTGCACACTGGGGAACAGCAACTGATCTCTCATGGATGGGAAGTGCATTCCCTCTCCTTTTCCTCTACTGCTGTAAAAGCAGTGCTCCTATTATGTCAAGGTCCATTGCATTTACTGCAACTTTGATATGCTTGACCTAAAAATATTGCTGTGAGTGAATTATTTACAATGACAATGAGAAGCAATTTTCTAGAATGTTTCTATGGCCTATGGGCATTGTACTGAGTATATATGTATGATATTAACAAGCCCCATGAAAATTACCATGAAGCCTTTCCACAGCATATCACAGTTATCATTGCCAAATTGGGATTGTTCTGTGTGGCGTTACTGCATAAGGGGAACACACGTGCAAAACAACATTTCTTGTGCGGTATGGAATAGTGGTGTTCTTCTCCAGTGAATATTATTAAATAACTAGTCTGTAGAGGGTGATTTCAGGTTGTATGAAGTACTATATATATCTGTGCACTAAGGAGACATCTTTCTATAAGAAACCATGGTGCAACTAAAATCACTGAAATTCCCATGCTAGGCACCATCAAAAAGACAACTGCTGCAGATTATCCTCTTCAGAAACCAATAAAAACTTGCAGTCCAGGTAGAAATATTTGTTTTATATTTGTTTTATATTTGTAATGTAATGTAATTTGTTTTATATTTGTAATGAGAGTGGACTATCTGTGGCTAGGTCAATGCTGGCTGAGGTTTCTGCACCCTGACCTAGCAGGGCATGAATAACTGTTTTTCCATTAGTAAGTGTATGGAACAAAATGATGATCAAAATCATCAGAAGAGATGCGTATTTCAAGAAAAAGTACTGCCTTAAAAAATGATGTAACTTTATCTTTTTCTTGCAGTGGAGTCTGTCCCTCCTCAATGCTAATCATTCTGGCATTATCAGTTACCAGAGAAAACATATATACAGAAACCACTCATGTTCCAGGACGTTAGTTCTTTCCAGTGTTGAGAAATTCCAGATTCTTCTGTTTTGATAAGTATTTTCTCTGTTAAAAACATATTAGACGTCTATAACTAGCATTAAAATGTTTTGCAAAGTGAAGATCTGGTTTTTGTTTTAGTAAAGAACTTTGTTTTGTAGAAAAAAAATACATACAAGCTACAGCTTAATTTGAAATTTTCTCCTTCTAGACAGAACATATACCTCTGAGTCTTGCTTTTAATATGATCTATATCTTCCTGCAATGTGTAGTAATTCAAATTCCCATTTTTGTAGAAATGGGTAAACCTAAATATACAGGCTTATCTTTGATTGCTGAGAAATCATTTATTCATAACAAATCTTCCTTTTAATATTTTACTCTTCTCTCTGACTGTGATAGTATTCAGTGAGCAGCAGATCATATGTGTTCTTCTCCAGTAAATACTGGGATGAAAAAAGATAATCTTCACAAATGCCAATTTTAAATAATGTCCAAATAATTTCAGGATTTATTTTGCTAGTGTGGTTATGTTTTTTGAGGAACTGGGGGGGGGGGGGTGGGAGGGGTCTACAGATATTAGTTCTACATGTGACAGAGGTCTGATCTCTTTCATGATTGAAATACATTTCTACCATTGAATTAGACTGATAATAATCCAAGAAGTGGCTTGGATTAGCCACAAGCTATCCCATGATAGCCTTGACACTTAGGCTGTTCAGTTCATACACAGATGGATAAACCAAGCAAGCTCAGTACACACGATAACTTGTGTGACTGATGTGCTGAGGGAACTGTATAAATAATCAGACTAAAATATTGTTTATAAACACTCCCATAATGAGAAGAATTTTGAGTTATATCAAATAGCATGAGTTTTCCTGATTTTCAAAGCAATACCTGCTGCAGAGTATTTGAGTTTCACTGAGTCTAAAGGCTGAACTTACCTTGGATGATTGTGTAGAAATGTAGACTGGTCCTTCTGTGTGTCTGACCAGGTTAATGAAGGGTTGTAAAGAAATAAGGACACAATTGTGAGCTTATTTGTACTTTATTTTCTTATCGCAAAACTCAGAGCGTGACATAGGTACTCAATTTACAGTAACTTTACAATTTAACTGCTTTTCCATTATTATTTCTGGATATACATTTCTATGTCATCTGTCAGATCCCTAAAAATAACAAACACAATAGTATTTGTGTTCTTAAAATCAGTTTCATGTAAATTTAATTAGTATTTTTTGATAAGCATTTTTATCTGGAACTCTTAAATCCCATTTGTTCCCAGTTGTATTTGTCATGACAAGTATAAGAGTAAACTTCTGAACTCTTCAACAATGCCTAGTTAAATAGCTATTAAACATGTTTTCCTCTTATGTCAGAGTCCTTACAAGTGGATATACAGAGCATCCTGTCCTGTTATTTTTTTCTGCATACATACTAAATAAGAATTTTCACATTTTCAATGGTACTGAGCCCTGTGAGGACAATACCCCAGAAAAAGGCAGCCGGTTTTCTTTTCTAGTCAGTTAAGTTAAAAACACTCAAAACCAAGGAAGCAAAAACTGGATACCCCAACTATTTTTCTGACCAGAAAGCTGTAGCTTATAAGAGGTGTTTGCTTCTCACTATTGCCTTCAGAGCTGCTGCTCCTCTCAATGGCAACTGTACAATGTGGGGCCACAGTTGCATTCATTGTTCAGTGAGCTTGTCCACATAGTTAAACCCACCGACAGCAATGAATGTTGATTGTGACCTTTTTGTAAAGCTTGGCAGGGTGAGGGAGAAACATCCTATGATGGTTAGGTTGCTATCTTCGGTGTTAAGGCCTGAAAGCATGAAGTAAGGAGGAGGATGGTTAGCTGGAGGGTACAATCAACGGTCGATGGTTTTCACTTTAATTCCAAACTCACCGACAGCGTTGAATGTTCACTGAAGCAACCACTACAACAGAACTCCATTGACTTGACTGCATCCTCAAATGTCTGAAAGTAGGGGGGGGAAAATCAAAATTCACACAGTGGTTTTAATCATATAGATGATGCAACTTCAATCATTTTTCTCTTACCGACACCAAAACCCTTTTCTGCCCATCATGTTTCAGTCTTTCTGCAAGGAGCTGGCAGTTTCCCAGACTTCTTTCTATGAAAAGAAAATATGTTTCAGTTATTCAGGCTTTAAAAATAAAGGCTAGAGATCCAGACACAAGTGGATTAATGTTGTCTGTTATTTCACAAAACTGAACTTCACAGTAAAACAAAACATGAGATCCCATAAACGAACATAGCTGGCTAAGAGTTCTACAAATTAGTGTTGCCAATTAGAGATTGCTCAGTTGAGCAACATTTCTTCTATTGACATGGTTCAATTGGATTAAAACTTGTTTAGGATTGATGAAAAATAAATTTTCTTTAAAGAAGGCTTAATTTTTCAAAAAACATTTTAGAGACAGAAGGCATTTTTTTCCTTACAAACTTTCACACATGCAGAACCTGTTGCAACAGTTTTCAGGAAGATAAAGGTGAGTGTATATCATGGCTTGACCTATATTTATTGTTATTTTTTTTACGTGTCAGCATGCTATGCACATCCAGCTGATCATCACACAGTAAAGTCCTTATTCTTAAAAATTTCCACAGTGACAGCACTTTTTCCTAATCTTCTGAGCTTTCTAACTCACTTGTCCTAATTACTAGTAAAGATAAATAATAATTAAAAAAAATTATGGTCATAGTTTCTGTGTTGTAGAAGGATTTTAGAGGCTGGATAAGAATGGAAAACATGGTAATCCAGAAATTTTACCTTATTTTCATTTGTGAGCAGAGTTCTTTTGCAGGCGGTGTTCTTGAAGCTCAGCTTGTCAGAATTCTTTTCTGCTAGGTCTGCTCTTAACTGTGCTGAAATTATAACTGACTCATTGACTTACATAAATAGCTGTTTGTTTGTTTACCTTTATCCTTTGGTTAAAGATGCCCTCTACTCTCTCGCATCCATCCGTTGTTATTTATAAGACTTTAGAAATGTTTGGGGTTTTGTCTGTACTTGTATTAAGGGAACTGGCACTAAAGGACTGGAGTCCATCAGTGTGCTACCCAGGCCTATTTTGTAAACAAACACTGTGACAATGGCTTTGTCCTGTTTCTTTCAACTAGTTGCTCAGTGTGTAGAGGTATTTATTACATCATTAAACTCAACTGTATTTTCCATCTAACATAATTGAAAGAAAAAGTCATTAATATAGCCTACTGGAGAACTAGGCAAGAATAGAATCAACTGGTTTTCTTCTTTATGGTAGATTAGATGTGTTTTGTTTATGAAGGCTACTGTGATTATGAATATAGGTAAATAAAAGACATTTTAATTAAATGTGGCAGCCCACCTTTCTTTCCCAACACAGCAGCACAGGATATTTGCTGCCAATACTTTAGCTTTGATTATTTTTATTTCTCTGTTTATTTGTACTGAAAATTTCAAGGTTTAATTCCATGGATGTTAGGAGAAGACTTCTGCATGCTGGCATGAGTGATGAGAGAATAAGGCTCTCTAACTCAGTCTTATGTGCATGTGCACCTGTTCAATATTGTTCTAGCCAAACGAATTAACTTTACAGTTTAGGGCTGCTCCAGTTTAAGATCTGCCCTATTATAGGCTTGTTTTCTGTACATTCTTTCTGTACTCATTCCTATGCCCTTATTCCCAGCTTCCATCTGTCACTTCGTATTTCAGTATGGGGGCTTGCCTGGCTGATATCTGGCAATTGTGATGGGGTGCAGGGGAAGGAGAGGAGCTGTGTAGAGCTTGTGGCTGGGTGGATTACATCTTAGAAGGAATTACTTTTGCACATTGTTATTGATGCCACCCCACCCCCCCATCATGGAAAACCTCAGTATGTCCAGCCTCTGAAATGGGCTGAAACTTCTACGAACAAAAGGGATTTCTGGGTTCCAGCCCTGATTTCTGATGTGTGCAGGTTATGCAAGGTAAATATGCTTTCATCTTCTTTCTTTTTTTTTTTTTTTTTTTAAATATCTTACTAGGCTTAGCTAGCTGTTAAAATGCCAGCTTTATTTTAAATTTTATTTCAGATCTGCAGGCTTATGTGAACATTCAGATTGGATGTATTTTTTTTTACTTAAGGTTAGTAGGTCATAAATAAACCAAAGCACTTCCCTTGCTTTGAGCAATAGGGTCATCATGTACATGAAATATCGCTTTAAAAAAAATGGAACCTAACATGAATTGACAGAGGTACATGAGGAAGTAGTTCATCGTGTCGTTGCAAAGGCCATAGGGATTTGGACTACTTGAGCTGCCTGGCTTAGGAATAGATTAGATATCTTGTCTGATGACCTGTACTTAATTTAAGTGACTGCCTTTGCAAGTCCTTCCAGAGGGCAACTGTGTGAAGTAGAGCATCTCATCTCCAGTCTTCAGTCCTTTTCCTCCTCTTGATGGCCTGACCTAAATTGAAGATATAGTTGTTGTGCTGCACAAATAGACAATTACTTCAATACTATGTGAACTGCATCTTCAGTTCTAATTAATTACCTTTTCCGTTTTGACCTTGCTATGTTGAATCAAAAGACCAACATTCCAACTTCGTTGTACAGGTTAATACTGGGCAGCTGTTACACAATGCACTCATGTTAACAACTGCCTTATGTAAAATAGGGTCAAAAGCTCCCTCTCCCTGCTTAGAAATGGTGGAGCTGTCAAGTGCTACTTTGTCCTGCTTATTGCCCCACCTTTTCCTTTCTTCCTCCTCTCTTGCTCACACAAATGCTAGATGAGATATGAAAGATGTCAGCCAGATAGAAGTCTGGCTTGCAGGCCACATCAAACAGCTGCCTTAGAACTGTTACCAATCTCACTGCTGGTACAGCAGGGAGATTGCTTGGGAGCAAATACTTAGGTGAATACATAAAGCTCAGCCTTGGGGCTCTTGTAGCTTTAGGTACTTTTTCTAATGCATAAAAAAAGTCTATCCAGATTGTATATTGGTTAAAACACCATGTTAACAAATTTATAAGGTAGATACTCCACGTAGTTTGCAGCATCATTTTTCTTTCGCTGACACGGAATTGTTTGTTAGTGGAAGGTGGAGTTAAAACCTTTTGAAGCCAAATACTCATTTGTATAAAAGGAAGACAACAGAACAGTGTTCATACTGATACTGCAAAGTTATCTCATGGATGCAGTTGTTGGCTACTTCCACCTCCCACTTGCCCTCTCCCACAGTCTGTCAACGGACTTCCAGTTATACACTTGGGGACAGGAAGAAATGCAATGTGTGGATGTGTTTTTTTAATTGTCTTGCAAAAGTGAATTCCAGTGACAGTGTCTAAAAATGGCAGTAAGCACACTTGGGATCAGATTCTCAGCTAGAGTAAACTGACACAGCTCCATTGACGTCAGTGGCATCTGCGTTTACACCAGCTGACACCTGGATGCTCATCTGGATAGAAGTGAATTAGAATGATCAGTTATTGGTTCTTATATTTTCAATTTTTTTGTATTGTGGTCATCTTTTTCATTAAACCTTTCTGAAATGACAAATTTTCATGTTGTATTGACATTTCACTTTCAATAAATCAGCAGTAATGCTAAATCTCAGTATGTATTGACACTGCTGTGCTTCCACCAAAAGGAATTAAATCCAGTTGATTGTAGTTACTAGAAATTCAATTTGTTCTTAGGTGACTCTGAGTTATATGCTGAAAGTAAAAAGTCTGTGCAGCTATTAAGAAAAAATGAAAAGTTTTTGTTTCTTCTGTGATCTAAAGACTACAAGAACAGAATCGAATAACAATCACTGTAATCAAAGACTCTCACTGTATTCTACAAACAGTAACTGCAGTTGTTCCTGCAGTGTGTTGGAGTACAGCATCAAATCCTAATTACTGATGCAGTAAATCTAAGGCTAATGTTTTTCAAGAAATCCAACCACACAATCTCCATGTTTTCATGTTGCCTTAGACCTATGGAAACATCTCTGTTAACTTCTGCTGGGGAAAAAAAAAAAAAAACCAAAAAAAAAAAAAAAACCCAAGGTATTTGAGGGAGTGTTTCACCATTTACTGGAGTACAGCCATCTCTGGGGAAAAGTAGCAGCTGCATAACATCTTGAAGCGCTAGTGCATGCCAGCCTGAGACAGGAGCAAAAACTTGTGATTGCCTTGTTTAAATTCTGTATTCTACAAGGCTGCTTTTTTTGTACATTTCTGGTTCTTGCTCATAGAATAAGAGGATGGAAAAACAGAAAACATTTTGAGGTGAAATATTGTCCACAAAACTGTTTTTTAAACTAAATCAAAACTTGTTTGACATGCATATTTATCACACAGTGATCTGAAGTTCACTCAGTCTTATCAGAGTTCTGATGGCCCAGGAACTGTGACATCTCCAAGCATGCTGCTTCATGTGTTTGTAGGCTTTGACTAAGTTTTTGAGTAAGTGTACTGCCCAAAAATTGACTGTGCTCTTGAAATGAAACCTGTCAGCTAATATTACACGTTTACAACACAGGCTATGAGGTGGGATACTGATTAGCCAAGCTAATTTAGGAGCAGAACAAATGTGAGGAGCAGCAGTGATATTAGTTCAATCAAATACTTGATTGCGCTTCCAGAAATAATTTAATTGCAGAGCTCAAAACTATGCTTTGCCCATTAGAATTTTACCTGATTAGTATTTTGTTAAATTTTGATATTAAAGAAACTTCCAAGCCCAAATTTAGTGTGAAAGTACTCACAGTAATATTGGCTTTTTGCTTACTATTTAGATTTATTGCATCTCAATCAATATAAATTGTTACTTAACAAATCATAGTTTCACTCATGTTCTAAACAGACTTTTAGATCTGCGCTTTTAAGCCCAACTGCAATTTATTTCTTGATGTTGTTAGTCCTGCTTAAGATTGTAAGCACCTTTCCAGCATACAGGCTTCAGGCCCTGACTCTATGAGATTTGCTTTTTTTTAAAAGCCAAGAAATCGGTAAATAAATTCTAATACAGCCTGCAATTTCCCAGTCTTCTGGATGACAATTCTCCACTCTTTGTTACTGGAACACATTACTATTTATGGAAGATATGCACATATTTCAGTGTCCATAAATCATATGCAAACATCTGTTCTTTAGATCAGTAGATGGAGTATGGTAGCTGGTTCTTACATTAATAGCCATGAAGTAATGGTCACCTATTGATGCTATACTTAAACTTTAATATTTTAGCAAATATTTCAGTAATTTAGCTTTTCAGACAGCGTTAGTCGAAACAGTAGAAATTGCAAGAATAGTCTGGTGTAGAGTTAGTTCTGTGTGGCCTGTACCTGGAAAATGCCAAGTGAAAGTTGTAAGATAGAGGGTAAATTTTGTAGCAACAGGATCACCTTGGCTAAAACACAAAAGGTTCTGTTATTAATTCTCTCTGCACTCGTTGCTGCCTTTGAAGAGAATTTGTTTCCCTCCCCCTTCCTGTGATAGCTTTAAACAGGCATCCTTTTCTTATTTGATAAATCTGGACTGTGTGTAGTGGTCTACATTTTTGTCTTAGCTGCATGATCTATTTCCCACGTGATTCCACAGGCAAGGTTCTAAGGTGAAGCTGTGCTCTGAAAAAATATGGTGTGTGTGGAAATCAGGGCTGTGTATGAGGCAAAATGTAAGAGGTGGGAAAGACAGTATGGTAGGATAGGATTGGCACAGGATGGAAAGGCAGAGGATAAGAGTTTTATTATTCTGTCTTCAATCTCAGAGTTAGGCTTTTTGGGTAAAGTGATTTCAGTTGTAAAGAAAAGAATCTTCAGCATCTATCCTGCTTAGCATTTATGTCAAGCCTTTATTTGGTTTTCATATGTGCTGTGGATTCTTTGGTTGTTTTTCAACATCTCCTTTGTGTTTGTATTCTTTTTCAGGAACAGACTTGATACTTTGAGACTAGCAATATAAATGTCAGCATAGTTGAATTTTCATAGGAAGAACATATGTATAAAAATGGAGAGCAAAAACATTCTATGTTTTTAAAAGTTGATTCCATAAGTAGTCAGCCATAAGACACGAGGCTATAGTTCTTTTTCTGCAGAAAATGGACTTGCTTTTCAGTTGCCTACTAATCTTCTTGGTACAAAACCTCCCAAACTGCTTCAGAATGAATAAAGAACCCCCTTTTAGGATTTCTGGAGTACTTCAGTACCATTTGCACGTTGTCTTTTATGTTCTTAACAGTGAATATGTGAAATAGATACGCTTAGAAAAAGATGCTTATGGACTTTCAAAACCTTTCCTTAATTTTTGCTCCTGATTTTTAAAAAATAAATTCCCAGAATTTTCTATAAAAGGTGCTGTGGGTGTAGGTTTGCTTAAGAGATCCTCCATGTGTCCATCTTGCTGCCAGAGCAGAGTGCAATAGCAATTGGCTTTAATATCCCATCCCCCTCTTCATTCTGTGTTGCCATAGGAATGGTCTGTGAGAATTACCAAATTCAAATAATTATGGCCCTGCTGCACAAAGTTTCTTTTGATCAAGAGCAAGTCATTTGAACCCTGATGTTTAGTGGGTAATACAGCCTCATAAAAGTCTAGTGATGGCTGATATCTCATAGTGCTTTGAACATGTGAAGTGCTATATAAACAATATAGGGCTATTGCACACAACTCAAGCTATTAGCATTTGAGGCACAGTGCCCCAGGCCCTTGGAGGGGAAGTCACATCTTCACTGGAAAAGAGGCACCTTTTTGAGTTCTGTCTGCTTCCACATTAGGTATCAGGAGCTCTTGAGATAGCACAGAGATATGAAAGACTTGTTTTTTTAAATACTGTGCCTATTACGCTGCACTGGATTCTGAAAATTAGAACTGTGATTCTGAAAACGTGCAGATAGTAAATCATTACCTGGCTGCATTATTTCCTTTGCTGTAATTGCATTTTTTTCTTTTGTGAAATTCCTGTGTGCAAATCTATTTGTTAGTAACATCCTCGGTGTTTTTTAATGTGTAATTTGAAACAGATGAGAAATTATGCCTCATCTTTGTTCCCAAAAATATCACCATACTTCACAGAATTTGGACCACAAATGCAATTTGAGAATGTGTAGAATGCTCCATGAGTGTCTGTGAATAAATGTTGGTGAAGTCTTGTTCTTAAGGTAGGAATACAAGTTAAGAAAATAGACCAGGGGTATTTGCTACACAGCTGATGTAACTGCCTGTTAGAGCTGAAAGTACTGCTCAGATGGGAATAATTTTCCTAGGACTGATGGAATTGCCTGATTTGCTTTTATTTGACTCTTTTCCACATTTTGCACACTCTGATAAACCAGGGCTTCTGCTTAGGACCCATAAGATGTGCCTATCCTTGCAATCACTACAACATGAAGTCTGGGGCAATAGAAAGGCTCATGGCTACCTTCAGGGAGAAGAGGAAATTCCTTGAAGTCTTTTTATGCCAGTCATTGCTCCAGTTTAAAAACAAAGCAATTCTTGGTCCAGAGTTGACAAAACATTCTTTTTGCTTTTTGATGGTGTAACTTCTTCTCACTAGTAGAGACTGTTCTAAAGGATTGCATTTTTTCTGCTTGCTTGTTGTGTGGCTTTTTTAATGTCTCAAGCTAAGCTCTTAGGCATGTTAAATGATGTAAACAAGTTTTAGATTTTTGTTACTGTTATCTAGGAGCAGCCATTCAAAACAAATATGCTATTGACTCAACTCTAAAAAGCTCTGGACACAGAATAAACTTGGACTTTGAAGGACTGGGCACACAGTTTAAATATTTAGCATAGCAAACCCCATTGCAGTTACAGTTACTTGTACAGGATCCAATGATTTACAGCACAAATGCGAAGCATAATCCCATGTATTCAGGGAGCAAATGCCTAGTTAGTTTATTGTTTTCTGGTGGCTCTTTTTTATCAAGACCAACACACACAAACACAAAATACCTTTTCCTGTACTGGCAGAGGTTTTTTTAAGTAATATGTATTCTCCTAAAAAAAAAAAATTCCACAATAAATAGATACAAATTACCAGAACTGTTCTAAAGGCCTTATCTTTATTATTGAAAAATGGCATGGCCTTTAATGATTTGTAATCTGCCTGTTTTTCTGTGGCTTTCTCAACATCCTCCTCCTTGTCCGTGTTGAGCTCAGCTACCCTTTGAAAAGCTTTGTGCTCCAGTGACCACTTTAAACTTTCTATTGACAAAATAAAGCTGGACTCCTAATTTATTTTTCCAACAGAAGGTGTGAGTTGAAAGTGGTCATTGGCCCAAAAACCAATCGTGAAGACAAAGTTGATTTTAGTGGGAAGGGGGAGTGATGTCTGGTTTCCTTTTCTCTGTCCTTCAATCCCTACCTCCCAGAGTCACAAGTAAACTGCAGTTCCTATATTGTCTGAAGTCTCCTTTGTCCAACCTCACAGCAGCAAGGTTGCCCTTTTTTTGCAGCCATTTGCTGCAGCAAGGAAAGGTAGGCCAGGAAATTGTATTTGAGTCCTCAACTCAAATTAGTTTGTGAATCCAAATTCTGTCTTTTAAAACTGTGGGAAGACTGGGAGATTGGCAATGAAGTAAATGAGTCACTGGGATGAGGGAAAGCATGTACAGCCAAATAAGATAATAAATTAAACTATTCTCTGCTTCACATGCACTTATATGTAGCTTAAAAATACATGCAAGCATATATGCAGGCAGTTTAATGTGAAAAAAGAAAGGGAGATACCGCTTTGTTTTGCAGATTTAAACACATCAGTACATCTGTAGCACCCAGAAGCCTCAAACATTATCAAAATGCATTTTTCCACCACAGGGTCTTGCTTTTCTGCAGTACCCAACCCATTTAAATACAAACCCTGTTATGAATTAATAGGTTTAGGAGTAAGTGGATGACATTTTACACAGTCAGGACTTTCTGTAGAAGTCTCAAGTGACCCCCCTATCACCATCTCAGCTACCACTCCTAATCACAAATTACAAACTTAGCAATCATAAGTGATATTGTCTATTCTGAGGAGTTTTGTTCCTCTATCAGTACCTCCCTGGATTTATAAACCATTCTTGTGTCAGTACCTGCCTCTCTTCTTGCTAAAGGTAATCAGGGAGCTTGAGGCTCACAGATTACATTTTCTGTGCTGTTCAAAGATGTTCTATTTGTATTTTTATTTAAAAACATCTGGATGAAATTCCATTTGGAGGGAAGTTCCATCCCTTAAGCCCTATGTTAACTCTATACTCTGAACAGCTAAAGCAGAGGGATTGTGCTGGCTCCCAGCAGATGGGGTGAATTTCATTCTTACTGAATATGACCCAGGTGCTAAAAGCTATAGCTGAAAGTGCTGTGTTAAAAGCACGAGTCAGCTAGGTGCATAAATATTACATGGCTATATCTTTAATGGGTTCCTGTCATAGACTTGCTTTTGTTTAAAGATTTCCATAACCCTGCTGATTTATTGCATCTTTTCTAGAAGTATGCTGTTAGCAGGAAACTCAGTTGAAGCACTTTCAATCATGTTGGAGGATCATTATACTTTCACTTGAATAACTAATTAGTTGCAAGAAATTAACCACTGCTGTTTAGAACAAAAACACTTTCAAGAAGAGCTTTCATTTTTGTTGTGGAAAATGACCTCAGGCACTTGAGGAGGTGGGGCAGAAAGGAGAAATAATGATCCTGCTGTCTTTTAATATAACTTTTGTTTTCAATTCCACCTGATAACTAGGAGGCAGCATAGCTGTCTGAATAGGGCACCACACTTGGGCTTTGGATAAATGTATTCTGATCTTTCTGATCCCATGGACCTGACAGCTGACCTCAACCTATTGATTGAGACTGGTTTAAGGTTCCAAAAGCTGTCACTGAAGGCTTGGGAGATGGAGTATGAGACTGAGGAAGAAATAAATTAGTGAATAGGATGGAAGGAAAAATAGAATATGGCCAAAGGAAGGATATAACCAGTCTCTTGTTTCTGGAACTTAATTTTCTTGTTGTGAAATGTAGATTTTTTTTTCTTTGCACAAGAGGCTCCTGTCTTGAGCTCAGTATTATTGTCAAATGGTGTTCACAGCACTGCTAATCTAATGTCAAACACAGTGAGGTGAGGAAGGAGAATAAACAGCTCAAATACTTAGTGATTTACCATACTTCTGAGGTAAAAACTGGGAGGAATTTGAAGACAAATGATTTCTGAGATCTAGATTCTTCTCTAATATAAAATTAATTTAACTAGCCAATAAAAGTAGCAGATCCTGGGCACTTTTTTGTCTAGAACTTCAATTTTGCCTGTTATTGCAGAAATATAAATATAAAATTTGATTTTAAATTATAAAATAAAATCACAATAGGATGCACATACAAATCAGTTACCTCCTTTCAGTCTCCTCCTCTCTCTAGGAGAATTCCTCAGGTATTTGATAAAAAGGAGAACTACTGGCCATTAAGGTGAGGCCTAGGGGGAAGGGGGCAGTTTATTGGTATTTTTTGCTCTCCTGTTGCTTCTCTCTAAGCACACTTGCAAGATTAGAAAGTTGTCTTTGATATGTGTATCTGAGATGTGATAGGAAAATGCAGGGAATTATTCAATGCAAAATGGAGTGGGCTGCTCATGACAAACTCCACCTGAATATAAAATATAAAGGTTCCTATAATGCTTTTAGCACTTTTACTGTCTCCTCTGTTCTTTGCCTTTTTCCAATCCTTAAGCACCTATTTTGGGTACCTGAATGTCAGGATCAGTCTCATTCAGGTCTTTAGGATTATATTGGATTACCTGTATAATGTGTCTTCTGAAAATACTTACATAAACACAGTACATTCTGGTGGCTATGGGTTTGGCTTTTTTTTCTGGCAGGGGGGGCTAGATTTGCAACCTTTTGGTACACGAGAATGCAGGAGACAGAGGTTTGCATATGTGCATATCAGGAAATCTAATGTTTTTGCTTTCTAGAGAATTTCCTGCCAGGCCTTTTAAAACAATATATTACCCTGAAATTGCATGCAGAGGATTTCAAAAGGACCAAGGGATTTTAGAAATTCTCTTTCCTTGACACTCAGGGGAATTGCTGCTGAAAGTCCCAGAGCTTTTCTTTTGGTGTGTCACTGAAGATTGAAATCTGAGTGGAAGAATATCACAGAAATCTGTTAAATTCCTTGAAATTTGTCTCTCAGGTGAACACCATACAATAGCCCAAGACACTTCAGTTCTAGACATGGTTAGAGTGTGCTGTTAACACCAGGGCTGTGGGTTCAATCCCCTATGGGTTGTTCACTCAAGTGGGACTTGATGATCCTTGTGGGTCCCTTCCAACCCAGAACATTCTGAGATAACACAGAACTGAATATAAACCCATTAAGACACATCCAAATCAGGTGTTAATCACAGATATCTCAATTTCCCTTTCCCCTCTATGAACATGCTCTCCGCTTTGCTCTCATTACCTCATTTTGCTTTGATTACTCTTTCATTTTGATCTGTAACTGTTCAGTGAGTATAAAGTTTCTTCAAATAACTTTGTGTGCTACTTTGATGGTAGTTTCAAGTTTGGTTTAGACTTCTGCCTGTGGTTCAGATTGGGTGCATTTGAGTTCTTAGATCTAAATCTTGAAATTCCTTCCCACCTGGATACTCTCATTCGTGCCATACCAAATTCTGATTTACTAATCTTCAGTCATCACATGTCCCTATGTTATGGAAAATATATGGTCCATCTTAGTCTTGTATAACCAAAACCAGTGGAAAATGTGGAGTCTAAAAAACATGCATATCTAGGGAGAAGAGAACACAAGACTTTTCTTTAAATAAAAAACCTTTGAAATACATTAAAACACGTAGACAGCTATGGCTCCCTTGTATTTACACTTTAGTTATTGGATGATATCACAAAACCAGAGCTGATCATGAATGAAACAACAGCAGAATAGCCACAGACCTCTTAAGTGCCTTAACTGAACACATTATGACCCTGAGGGAGAGAAATGTTAATTTGAGTGGATTATAGGAAAAAACATGTAACTATGTTCCATTTTTTCCATCTAGGAGACTCCTATGTATTACTTGTGTGTAAATGTGGCTGGTTTTCTATTTTCTGTAGCTGTGGTCACATGCAGTTGAAAAGACGAAGTGAGAAAGTGGGTTGGGTTTGTAAAGCATTTGCGAATCCTTGCTTTGGTTGGGCCTATGCCAAGTAAACCAAATGGATTAGCTCCTAAAGCACATTACAGGTGATTTCAGGCAAATGGCAAGAAAATTACACTGTGGGAATTGGAAAAAAGTTCTGAATTGGAGAGACTGTTCTTGCTTTTCTCATATAGTCCAGAAAGATTTTTTTTTTTTCCCTCCTTTTTCTCTGCCACTTCCCCCTTTACTGAGGATAAAACCCAACCCTACTTGTCTTCCTCGCTGGTTTACCAACTTGTGAGTCTGTAAACATGTCCTCATGCTGACAAGTAAGTATGTTTCTGCAAAATTTTACCCAGCACAAGCCTCCAAAGGCTGTATATCTCATCAGTTAATGAATTTTGACGTTCAGCACAAAACATGGCCGCTTTTCTCAAATGGCCAGCAGTTCTCCATGCAGAGCTGGTGGTGGTGGATTGAAGTTTCTAGTGTTCAAAACTCCTTAAGTGCAGTGAATAAGTATGAATCCACTATCTTTATAGTCACAAATAGCCATTGGAATTTTGCAGTTCCTGAGTGGAATTAAGAATAGTTCCACTCGTCAAAACAAATCTGTTCTTTTCGGATTATACCATGTCTCATGAAAATGAACAATTAATAGTCTTGCTTGCATTATGGCTTCTTTGTGTCTAATACTTTCATATATATTATAGATGTTTGGCAGAGTTGCACAGTGAGAAGCTGAATGATGAACAGAATCTGCATTCTCTTAGCTTTGGTATTCTGCACAGGATTTTTACCTCATGATCTTTACTTGGAGAAAAAAAAAAAAAAAAGAGTAGGTCTTAAGCCCCAAAACTACTTTATTTCTTATTCTTTCTTGTACTGTCTTGAGCCTTTGTATAGCACTAGTATCAATTATTCAATCAGTGTCTTTGAAAAGCACCTACCAGGCTGCCAGATTCCTGTTGCAGAGAAGCTAGATGGTGCCAGAAATCAGTCACTCTGTGCTAAATATTGCTGCTGGCTCCATTCCCTGTCTCTCTCTGAGTCGGTAGAAGTCTAATCTTCTGTTCTTCAGTGAAAAGATGGCAGGATGTAAAAATGCCATGTGAAGTTGCTGTTATGTAACAAATGTTTTGCCATCCTGCATGGTTAAGGAGTTAAGCTGGTCTCTGGTCTCAAAGTATGGGTATCTTTTATTATATGTAATGCTTTTATGCTCTGGTGATGTGGTATTTGTCATTTAGTTCTTCACTTGCCAGACTTTTAACTCTGTGAATTTAGAAATTCCTCTGTTTTAAAGAACTGGTTTCCTTGCAGTCAAATCTTAGCACTGCTATCACATTGCCTTGCACATGCACAGAACACCACCCAGCAGAGTTCCTATAAAGCATTTCAGCTGCCCCCAGCATTCACCAACCAGATGATGTTTGTGCACAGTTGCCATGCTGAGAATTAAAATGGTGTAATATTAAAATTAATCTCAGAAGAAGTAATGCTGATGGTAAATGTGCAAAAAAATTTGTTCATAATCACGAACGTACCTTCATGGCATTTCCAGTTTTTATAGAATCCAGGGGCCTTTCTAAAAATGCTAAGAGCTATTTGTTTGTATAAGAAGAAATAGAATTAATTTTTCAATCACACTTAAAATATGCAGATAGTTTTTAGTAGGCATTTAAAACAATCATAACAAAATTAGCCTAGTGCAAGACTGATCAAGCTGCAGTATTTCTGTTAAATGTGTTCCACAGCTGGGTTAAGGTGCTTAATTAGCACACAGCATCAAAATACAAAATCTGAATTCTCAAAAAAGCCCATTCAGTGTGTGTGTGTCTCACCATGGAAGGGTCCAAAGCCACTGGCCACAAAATATCTGTTGCTTGGGCCAGGCTGG
Source organism: Certhia americana (assembly GCA_018697195.1). Taxonomy (NCBI): domain Eukaryota; kingdom Metazoa; phylum Chordata; class Aves; order Passeriformes; family Certhiidae; genus Certhia; species Certhia americana. The sequence goes on along the minus strand of CM031864.1, from coordinate 22,842,599 downwards.
AACTGAGCCCGCTCTGCAGAAGGGCCCTGCTGGCCTCACTTCAGCGTGTCTTGCACGACAGGCTGAGTGTGTGCAGTTCCCTTTCCCTCTGCTTTCTGCTCCTCTGAGCAGGCATCAGAGCAAATCCTAAACATGAGGGAAGATGGTGTCTCGATTACCAGGTGCATTGTCTATTGCCAAATCAATGTTTAAATTGCTCTTTGCTCCTCGAGGGAACATTTGGGAGCATCCCTCAATCACAGTATCTTCTTGTAGCTGGGGGTGGGTTTAGGTTTGAAATCCAAGGTCCATGCCCTGGGTGAGTAAGCAGTTTCTTCAGAGAGAGGCAGTACCAAGGCCTGCTCCTTTGTCAGTTGTCCGAGAAGTGTTTTCAAGGCCAAATTCCAGGAGAGAGTTTCTGCCCATATTGTTGTATGGCCAGCAGAAGTTAAAGGCTGCAGTTCTAGGCCTGTGACTCTCATTATTCCCCCATATAGTTTAGGAGGACTGTCTTCAACCTGCAGACTTCTGAGAGTATTTTATTTGTGCAGTTCTTTAGGCAGCTCTATGTATTGCCTAGATATAAATCCCCATGGATATTTTGGGTATCGATGCTTGGCAGATAACTGCAACCTTTAGCTGAACTGTAAATTCAGACCTTTGGGTGCTTTAACCTACTTTCAGGACTCTTTCCCTTTGGCTTCTAATTAGGAAATGGCTGCAATGATTGTTGGTTATGCTTGACTCCTCTTGTCCTTAACTAAGAAGCTAATGTATTCTTTGCTGTGTGTTCTGCTTTCCTCATAGCTCTAAGTTGATATTGCTCCTTCTGCTGAAGTGACAGCTCCTGGGTGATGTGTGACACTGCACAGCCAAGAAATCTGCATGCAGGATGTGTTTTCTCCAGCTCCATAGTTTTCCTGGAAGAGGTTTAGCAGGTAAACCAGAGCCCCAAAGCCTGTTTCTATTATCAAAAAGCTTAGCTTCAACTGCTAATTCTAGAAATATAAATGTATGAGCCCAGCATTTATGCATATGACTTTGATAGCTGAAAACATTAGGATATGGATTTGAGGGTCTGAAAACGATTTTTAGAATGCAAATTAACTTTTTGCTAAATCTTACACTGAAAGTTAAACTTGAGAATATAAAAGAAAATAATATTTATATGTAGCAAACTGTAGGGTTTATTACTCTGTCAACAAGACAGACAAAAGCAGAAGGCTTGTTATATCTTACAAGCTCTTCTAGAGATAAAATGTTGGAAAACAGCTCTGAAAGAAACTTCTTGTTTAAAAATTATTAATATGGAGAATTACTAGTGGCAGTAACCTGTAACCTTTAAGGCATTTTTTCCCCTTTGATAACTTTTATTTTGAATGCAATTTTTTCCTTCAGTAAAAGAGAGTTTTAGTCTTTCCTATCTGCAAAGCTGCATCTTAAAAAGTGATATGCAGTTTTCTTCTACTCTGTGTATGCCAACTCGAGTTGGCCTAATAAAGGAGTACTTTCCTTTTCAGGTGGGGATTTCCTAAGGTATTTTCCTTTTAAATCGACTTTGAAAGAAGTGAACTGAGTTTTGAGCTTCCTTACTCATGTTTGACTGCTTTATTACTGAAACTTTATGCTGATTTTTTTGTTTATTGCTCAGAAGATCAGGTAATTGAAATTCATTTAGTTACTCTTCTCTAGATGCCTTTTGGGCATACTTGGAAAAAAACCTACTTGTACAAATGTGCTATAGTATGAATCTTGCTGACTTTCATTTGATTTTTCATTCGTTGCTTTGAGACTAGGAGAACAAAGGTTGCTTATGTAAAATGAGAGCACAGAAACATGGCAAACATGCCTATTCTTGTGAGAGGTGTGGTGTGTAATAGCTTATGATGAGGTGTATTTGAAGAGTTATTATGACTAAAAAGATGCTGCCTAGTACACATGTCTGGTAGAACTACTGCTTCTGATTTTATTTTTCCCTTTTACTTTCCTGCTTCTCCTACCATTGCATTTTCCCTTCGTGAGGGAGGGAGTTTATAGGGGAAAAATAGCTGGCAACACAAGCATGCTTCCAGCTGGACTCTAAAGATAAAACTCAAAAAAATGTTGCAAAAATGCACTGGGAAAAAGGGAAATAATAGCCTTGGGAGCTCTCTTTCTGTTGTGAACTGTGGCGGCTGGGCAATTGCATTGCAAGGGGTTATGTGTCTGTGGCTTATGACTAGTTGGTAATTATAAACTGAAGATAATTCAGGGCACTATTTATATAATTTCTTGTTAAAATTTTCATGGATGTTCACTTGTGATTCTGTTTAGGTTTGGCATTTTCATTGTACTATATTTACATAGTTTCCTGCTTTTCTTATGTTTGGGAAAATTATGATCAGAAAGCTTTTCTTATATTAGGTGGGAGAGGTATTTTTTTCAGGACCAGAATGCAGGCAGAGATGTTTCTGTGGGTTTGGAGAGTCTCTTTTCTTTTGGAGTTGGTTTTGGTTTCTTTACTCTTCAGGTATTCTCTCCATATTTCTTCAACTCAAATGTAGGCACTTAATGAAAACTGATAATGTTTCATCTGCCAGGTATGTGATTAAAAATGTTTGTCCAAACCTGCAGCTTAAAAAGAGGTGCCTGGATGAGCTCAGCAAAACAATTTCCAGATTATGTGAATTCAAGTTCACTCCAGAGGGTATCCAATCATCTGATTAAAAAAGTAATTCATTACTGAACCGATATGCAAACTCCTTCTGGTGTGGTAGTTTAAACTTCACTTAAATTTATTTGATTTTCATATCATGAAATCTATAACAGTATTTAAAAATCATAGATATGGTAGGCCTGCTGCAAGTTTCTCTACAACCCGGTGCATTTAAGTGATGGTGAGCACTGAAAAGTGTGGACAGGAGGAATGGTTTCTACCTCCTTGTGTCCCCTTCAAGCCCATCACATGTCACTGAACATAGATGATTGCTACTCGGCTGTGCAAGGAAATGATTAAATATGTGCAGCTAGACTTTTGTCTGTAGAAATTATGTATTCTGGACAGTTATGCTCTCATTGTCTGCAAGTTGAAATTGGAAGATGTAGTTGAAGGAGTTTATCCGGAGAAACTAGAGAAATGGCTGAAAAATTTGCAACTCATGAATACACAGAAATATTTTATCAGGAAATTCAAAATTTGGTCACCAAGAACATGACTGATTGTAAACAGGTCTGAATAAAAGAGGGTCTTTGAGACCCAATATAATGGATTTCTCTGATGGTCAAGTGTCAAATATTTTTGTTTGTTCGCTGGACTTCACAGAGAAAAAACTTCCTATGTAGTTGAGAAGAAAACCTAAGTATTTTTGTGTTGATTTTTGTAAAGGCTTATTTCTATCAGCACTACACCAATGATATCTGCTAGAATATATACTGTCCTAAACATTTAATTTTGTGTTGTTCTAAACAAGTATTGAAGTACACAAGTACTGCACCCATTTCTTAGTGATACATCCTAAATTGAATAATAAAATGGTGTTTTCCTTCGATTTAAAAGGAAAAATATATGAAAACATATAACAAGGTGTAAAAGGGAATGTATTCAATCATTAATATCCCTGAAAATCTTGGAAATATATAGTCTAACATGGGACTTGTGATTTGTAAGAGGGAATGCAGAGGGTACTGACTGAGCAGTCTAACTTTTGTTTGTATTCAAATGCAGTCCCCTTCCTATTCTGTCAGTAAATTTCCTGTTGCCTCATCAATAGGATAGATCAGTAAGTTTAAAAATGGACCTGATATCCCAGTTTGGAGCACAGGGTAGAGTAAAAGGGATTCTACTTTTTTACTTTATTTTACTTATTTTACTTTCATTCCGCACCTGAAACACAGGTTACAGCCAGCTGATCTTGAGTATGAACTAAATGTTTGCCAGGGAATACCACATCTTTTCAAGAAGATGTGTGAAGAGAATATCTGGTATTTTAACCCTTACTTAAAGATCAGAGATTAAGTTTACTGAATCAACTAAAGGAGGCAAATTCTATGCAGATAAAGATCTTCAGTTTTTGAGAATTCAAACTGAGTATCTTTTAATAGACTCTTTTGGGGGATTGTCACATTCACTTACAAACAGTGAGTTGTTCCAGGGCTAGCTCTGGGCTAAACAGTATGTCTTCAAAGTAGGTTTTGAAAAGGGCCTGATGTTACTTTACTTTCCTCTTAGTGAAGTTAAATGGAAATTTTTGTACTGACTTTTAAAGCCGAGTTTAGGAAAGGATGATTACTTCTGTGCAAGGAGGATTTTCTGTTTGAATTGTCAGAACACACCATCACTACTTGGAATGAATCTAGTGCAGGCTGACTCAATCAACTCCTAAAGAGCCTTTGAGGAAGTTGTAGTGAATGACATTAATTGATAAGAAATTAAATATTAGAGGGGCATTGATAAATATGGTCCAATTAAAACAATTCAAAAACTAAAATATCTGCAAAGGATTGTCCATATCAAGATTCAGTGACCATACCAAATCACCCAGTACACCATTACCTAGTGGTCTAGTCTAAATTGAATGCATTTAGCAGTAGTTACCCTGGGTAGTATCTGACATACCACAGCTGTTTCTTTTCAAAAAGGAGAGTCACAAAGAGTAGTTAAATGTTACAGCTAAAATGTACATTTCTTCCAATTCAGTCATTGGCTAATATAAGCTTCTATGTACATTTTTTTATCAAATAAATATATAAACTTTTGCCTCCTATTATTGCTGACATGTGAGGATAGGCTGGTATCTTCCATCTTGCTGATACTTCACATTTGGACAAGTTGCCCAGCAGAGGGTAATGCCAGGTTTTTCTGTGGTTTGAGTAGCACACTGGACTAGGTGAGGGACTGAGGTCCCTTCCAGCCTCATTTCCAGAGTGTCTCTGATTTCGGTCATGCTGCATGAGGATTGGTAAGTTTTGATTGAACTGCATCAGAGGCCCTTCTGTTGATAGTTCAGACAGCAGAAGAATTTAAAATAGATTTAAATGTTTTTCAGCTGTTTGAGAAGAACTACTGTATCTGAATGGTACTGAGCTTTCTGTTCTAAAGGTCAGGAATAATCAATATATCATTTTGACTATTGACACTTGGGAAAAAAACCCCAAATGTTAGGGATCTTCCTATGTCTGTATGACTTTCTCCAATGCCTATAGTGTGGTGGCCTTTTGCTGTGGTTTGACTCTGAGAAAGGATGAGTGAAAAGCTGGGTGGAGTTTTGTTATGCTTCCATATTCCTCTGTCCAATGCCAAATCATTGTAACTTGGGATGACGTTGAAAATGGAGTGTGGGAGGAGATAAATCACATGGCATTGGAGGGGAAAACAAAGAAAGACAGATGCTATGCCACTGAGATGTTGAAAGCTTTTTTCATTCAGAATTTTTTTTTTTTTTTTTTAAGAAAAAAAATAAAATAATTAATAAGATTTTGAAAGAAAATTTTAGGCTGTTTTTTGTCTTCCCCTGCTCAGTGGAAACAGTTTTAAAAGTTTAGTTGAACTGTTAAATATATTCAGTTGCCCTGGAATCTTCTTGGCCAGTTTAGAACATGCACAAAAGTTTTCATGAATTCCTGATATTTAACTTTTCCAAATTGAGACTATGCCTTTAATAAACAAACATCCTTGCTGTTTTGCATATGGCATTAAAAATAAGCCAATACAGAATAAAATTAGCTAACTTAATATTGTGACTTCTTTTTTTCCTTAATGTGAATGCTTTGAGGGTCTGAGTGCTTGAAATGATGAATTGCATATGCAGAAAGTAGGAAATCATGAAATCTTGAAGATTGTTCCATATATCTTTCATCTTAAGTGGAGTTGAGAGCTGCAAGTAGCAGACCAGCTTATAGGAGCAGATGTCCCCCCACACACCCCCCAGAAGTTTTGTGACTTTAAAATAACTTGCTTGAGGCTTTTGAGATTGAAAAAATTTCAAGTGCTGGCTAAAATCCTAAATTTTGTACCTAGCTCATTAGTGACTTGCTATGACCAGTTTAACTTTTTAGTAGCATAATTTAGAAAAAGAAATGTTTCAGCTTTAGTCACACAATTGTTTAGAAATGTCAATATATTTTCTTTTAAGATGCTGTCAAAGAAGAATTTGTTATTTAATCAATATTTGTCTTTGTGAATAACTGTATGCAAAGGTCAATACATACAGTATTATGCTTCTGGGAAACAGTATTTCAGTAAATATGAAATACTTTACTGAAAGTAAATATAAAAAATACCTAATACTCAACCCAAAAGAAACAAGAAATCCCACCTCATGTAGTTTAGAAATTAGTTTGTTTTGATGCATATTACTTCTGACTCCCTAGCCATATCCTGTATTTTAATTTTAAATTCTCCATGATTTTTTTTATCCGCCTCTGTACTATTTGTATGTCTAAAAATTTCATTGCTGTATACAGGAGACTTCAATATGTGATGAATGAAGTGTTGCAGCTGCCTGAGTAAGAAATTTTTGTGGAGCTAAAGATAGACTTGTCTCTTGTATCTATCTATTCTTTGGCGGAGAAAAAGGGTGATTGAAGAGGAGTATATGAAAGCACAGCTAAAACACAGACACACTGACATTATAATACAGTGTCTCATCGGGTGATGTGGTGTTTTGACTACATGGCTGCAGCAGGTCTATAATTTAAATGCCATTAATGGCACAGAAAACAATAGTATTGGAGACAGGAATACTGTAAAATCTCTGGGTCTGTACTTACAATGCCGATGAAATAGCCCTTTGAACTTGTGGTGCCAAATGTTGTCCAAAGTTACCATTCTTCCATGAGGAAAGCAGTTTGTTTTTCTGGTGTTTTATGTCTTCCTCTCCTAGCACAGACAGACATTTTCTGTTTAGATTGCTTGGCTTGTGTCACTACAAAAATCCCAGGCAAAGGGGGGTGATTCTCTTTTGCCTCACTCATGTCCCGTTCACACATTCAGTACAGAATTTGCTATTGTCAATAGTCATGACTGTGTCTTCTTTGTGCTTGTTGACTTTTGAATATGCTTCTTTATACATTTCCTAAAGTCACACACAGAACTAGTTTCACCAGAAGCTCTTGGTGTTGAGCTGTTACAGAGTTACACATAGTCCTGTGACTGTGCCCCAGCTATAATATCTCATTTGTTTCCACTTGGCTGTTGTAATGTTTTCTGCCACTTCTTGTCCTTTCCCTTACTCTCTTTTTTATCTTTTTCTTCCTTGTCCCCATTTAAAATTGTATCTGACTTCATGTTGCTTATTGAACTTAATTGTGTGTAAGTACATGTTTCTGTACCCTCACAGATGTCAAACATTTAATGCACCTTGGTGTAATGTATGCTCTAATTATTTGCCAAATTGGAGTGAGTCTTTCCAGAAACAGGTCCTGATCTTTGAAAACCTTGCAAAATGTACACAGTATGTTAATTGTGAAGCTTTTTTTAGAACATATTTCAAAGGAGGAGAAGAAATGCTGTGTAAGCAAAACTTGTTTAAAGTGCTCCACCACTTTTAGCAGACTGTTACAATTGTTGCATTATTTCTTTATGCTGATGGAATGCCTTTGTAAATCTCTCTTAGGCTTTTTCTTCCCCCCTTTAAACTGGTTCACTGTATGTAGGTCTGGTACTATACCATGTAAATACTTAGCTGTTTCCAATTTTGGTTGAGTGGATGAACTCTTGTCAAAATATTCACGCAGTGTTAACAAAACTTAAAGCCATCTTATACTCCATGATCTATAATGAAATATTAAAAGTTGCTAAACAGATAGTTATGGAGTTTCAGGAAACTTGTTTCTCTTTATAGTACAAGTCTCAAATTTGAAGTGTGGTAAATGTGGGTATTTAGGTATGCCTTTCTTTTCTCACTTAAAAACAAATTGTACCCAAAATTCAAAGCATATGGAGTAGACATGGATCTACTTAATACTGAAGGTAAATAGAATTGAAGAAGAATTAACTTATTCTTATTAGTTTTGTATTAACTTAGAAACTTTGGATCTTAGCAGAAGTAATTTATTGAGCATTTTCTATCTAGTGTGTCTCAAGTATATAGAAACAAGGTCTTTCAAATCTGTGATCATAAAAATGATGATGACTTTCTACTAAACCTGTGCATTCACAGATTTTTCCAAAATATTCATGCCAATATGTGGGGAAAAAACAAAGAATCTTAAGAATTTTTTGATCTTGAAAGGAATCTTGATCAGAACAGTCAATAAGATGCAACATGGTACAATTTGCCAACTGAAAATAATTATCTTTCTTTGTTTCTTTCTCAATGTAGTGGATTGAGCACTGGCCCAGCCCACTTGGCTTTTCTCTAAACCAAAAACCAGGCCACTTCAAACCACCACTCTATAATATGCATAAAGGAAGATTTTACGTAGGCCACTATTCCTGGCTATTGCCATCAGTCTTTTTGATTTTTTTCTGAAGAGAAGTTAATAATTTGTCTTGCACTTGTTGCCACAAACTCTGAGGAGTAGCATGAAACCAAAGCAGTACTTGAGAGAAGGAATAGCTAGCATTTACCTAAACTTGTTTTTAGTTAGATAAGAATATGAGTTAGTGAAAAAATTCTCCTTAGTGGTAGGCTTGGTAAAATCAGTCTTAGTTATCACACTATTTTTCTACTTAGGAAGTAATTTCTGAAATGAAAGGGAACTATTCATGCTCAATGGGATTTAAATATAGAGTGAATCTGCACAAGTTTTTGTGTCAGAAAAACATACTATGCACTTTGACAGATTTTTCCTAATAAGTGCCATGTACACAAGTAATTTCTTCAATACCAGGATGGTTGTTAGTTTTCTGTGAACAGCCCCAAATATATTTTATAACCTGAGCACAGTTCATTTCCTGATCTAGCAGTGCAGTCCCAGCTGCCCTCACAAGAGCAGAATTCCAGATGTTCCTGTTTTGCTGTATGGAGTGGTGCTGTAATTGTTGGACAGCAAGGATACAATTTGGCTCTCTGATAATGTATCTGTAGAAATACTTTCACTGTGGCTGCAAGAATGTGCGTACACATTAGGAAGGAAACTATACTATGGATTTCAGTCTTTAAATGCATTCACATGGCCCAGGTGAATGCAAGAACCACTTGGATTTGAGAATATAATGATGACATTTGAAGTATCATGTAAGGAAGGAATTAGCCATTATCTAAAGCAGCATACATGGTAACACAGCCAGTGACTGGAACCTGTCTTTCATTTAATAATTCAGGTTGGAAAAGGCATGTGAGATCATTGTGTCCAACAGCAAACCTAACTCTGCCAGGTCCACTACTTAAATCTTGTCCCAGAGCACCATGCATACATGTCTTTTAAGTACCTCCAGGGATGGTGACTTCATCACTTCTCTGGGAACCCTTGTCCAATGCTTGACAGGCTTTTTGGTTGAGATTTTTTTCCTAATATCAAATCTAAATGGCCCCTGGTGCAACTTGAGGCCATTTTCTCTTATCCTACCACTCGTTACTTGGGAAAAAAAAGTACACTTGACACTCAGATACATTCTGCTGCAGCCTCCTGTGAGGTAGTTATAGAGGGTGATAAATTCTCCCCTGAGCCTCCAGGCTTCATAATCCCATTTCCCTCAGTTTTTCCTGGATAGTCTTGGGCTCTAAACCCTCCACTTTAATCATGCAACTTCTTGCTCTAGTCATGATTGCAGTTTGTGTATAAACCTATCTATGAAGGAGTTTCTAGATGTTCAGCTTCAGTGTTTCTCCCACTATTTCATGGAGATATTTTTACAGGGCACTAAAAGCTTAATAAAGCTTGCAGTCAGTAAAAACAAAGCATGTAAGAACAATGTTAGTTGTGGCTGTTCCCATATTTTTGGTATCATTTCAGAATATATCCTACTATGGTCAAATGTGCATGTGTTGAAATTTCTTGAATGTGTTTGTGACTTGGTTGGGGGCTGATCCCCAGTTCCTTCCACACTTAATAGCTCCATTAAATACTGTGGATAATCTGGTTGTGGGTTATCCCACTTTAAATCATATTTACAGATAATTTAAATGCCTTAGTGATCAGTTGGTTAGGGCAGAAATCTTCTCACATACCAACTATAGTTGCCACTTGTGGCAGAAAAGATCAAATGTGAATTTTTTTCTGTTCTGAAGCCCTCTGTGGCCATTTCTATTTTCCTAATTGGCTTAGGCTGAAAATGACTTTTTTTAACAAGATTTAGCAAGACAGATTCTTGATTTCACATGATGATACTGATTTTTTCTTGCAATAGAAATTTGTAATCAAGATTATAGAAACTGTTCACAGTATACAGTTCTGCCTTCAGGATAAGAAAAATGTATATGACTCCTGGAATCCTACTTTGTGGGAGAAAGATTGGAGGGGCTAACAACATGGGCTTAGGAGTGTGGAGAAAAGGATCTTCTCTCCCTTCTGGGCATGTAAAGTTGAACATTCAGTTTGCTTTGTGGTCTAGGTTTATTACTAAACTCTTGAGCAAACCTGGAGGCATTTCCTAAATGAGACTGCAGCTACCCAGCTTTTAAACTCAATTAGCCCTCCCTCCTGCGTTCTGCATGCCCTGTCAGTCCTAATGGACTTTTCTTTGGCTCTGTAAGAAAGGGAAGGTGTGGGGGTCTCCAAAACCAGCCCCCTTCTTCCCCCAGACTGGGTGGAATGGCCACATCTTATTGTGGCCCTTGGACAGCAGAATTTTAAATGTTCTCCAGAATATTAAAATGTAAATTTACCTAAGGGAGGAAGGCTGGGGAAAGAACAGGTTGTCATTCAACAGCAAAGAAATAAGTTAGCTTCCACTACCTGATGTGAGACTCCTTCAGAGTGGAAAGAGTACCAAGCTGGGCTGTACTTTGTGTCATATCAACAGGATGGGGTGGCCAGTGTCTTTCTTCCAACAGTGATCTTCTGAGGCTTGTGGTCTGCAAAATGCAAACATGAGAGAAAGCAATCCTATAACAACTAACAGCAAAAAAGTGCCTTAAGAAAATTGCTATTCCCAGGAATACAGATTAGAGTGTATTTAATAGAGGGGTAGAAATTATATCTTGCCATTAAAGAAAAAGTAACAAAAATAAAGACAAAACACCGAATGACTGCCTTAAGGAAAAACCCCTTTGTTAGTCTTCAAGCACAAGAAAATACTTGACCTGTTTTGAACAGCAGTGTTTTTATAACGTGCTTTTGTTGGATCACAATCATTTTTCTCTTCTCTGTTTGATCTAAAAGTCCAACTGTGTTAATTTAAAAAATTAATGTAATGCATTAAGCTTGTAATATGATTAAAGGTATTGCTAGAACTTTATAGAAGCTTGTTTTGTTTCTCATTCTGTTAGTTTTTTCCCTGCAGTTGCAGTTCTATGCAAAACTGTAACTACATCTGGTTGAAAACTTAATCTTCTTTTTTTTTTTTTTTTTTCCTCTGTGGGGAAAATACAGGAGGTTTCGAAAAAAATACATATTTCAATGGAAGTTTTTCTGGGAAGGCGTTTTGTGTGAGGAAAAGAAAAAAAAGCCCCTTGGTGCCCTAGAATGGTTGATGGCCTGGTGTTTGGTGTGCCTCCAGAATGTCAGAGCTCTGTTGTCCTTGGAGAAGGGCTTGGAAACCTGGGCTTCTGATACTTTGTGTGAAAGTCTTAATTATCAGACTGTGTATCTGGAAAGTGATCCTGCTGCCTACTTTTTCTCCTCCTCTTTCTTTTACGATAAGCACCTTTTCACACAAGAAAATTAAAGTAACATAGACACACCTCTCTTTTGTCGAATAGTAAAATTTCAAAAACCTTTTTATCTCTCCGAGAAAGGAATATTATTTTCTGATCAGTAATGTATAGATCCATTGTTCATGTTATCTAGTAATGAAAAAATATAATAATGGTATAGTTTGCTCTTAGTAATGAACTTGAAGCAACTGTATGTGTATGTAAGGAGGATGCTGTGGCTGAAGAACTCTGGAGCCATGGAAAATTCTTGTGTTTATTCTACTGAGTATTGCAAAGAAACACGTTGATGTCTGTGCACATGTACTTATTTTACTTTATTTATGCATAGTGAAAAACTAGAGCGAATGTTGAAAATGTGAGGGCTTCTTTAAAAAATTCAAACAAACAGAAGTTAACAAGTTTGAGGGGGAAAAAATCCTCTTCATAAAGTAACATTGAATCTCTACGGGAGAATATAAAATAATCAGTTTGATGTGTCTGGATCTCTTTTCCATTAATACAAAAACATGAAAAAGAATCTTAACTGCTGTGACTATTACATCATCTCTTTTGAAGTACAAATGCTAATTGAAATCAGTCAAATGTCTGTCTAGAAGCATGTATGCTAAGATACTACAGATCTTTTTTTTTCTTATGTACTTGAATACAGATATATCTGATTTTCCCTAAAGCTTCTATCAGTGGGGGAAGAAAGGTGGCCCTTGGATCATGCTCCCATGATCCTCATTTTTAGTACTTCATACTTTAATGTTTACCACTTAAATATGGTTTTGAATGTGCTTCTGAATCACTACTTTACAAAAAGAAACAGACACTGCAGTCCATCTCCAGCTGAGTTTCCACCTTGTTTAAAGATTGGTGCTTTGCTCCTTTATTCTTTAGAAAAGATAATATTTAATTAGATTCTGCTTTCCAGATAAGCTGCTCTTCACTTTTAATTCAAGGGAACAAGAGGTAGCCATTGGTGTATGTTTGATCTCTTTGAAATATTTCAGTCTGCTGTGTCATTCAGATGTTTGTTGGATGGACTTGAAAGTATGCTTTGGTTGCTGTTTAGAAAAATCTAGTACCCTTTAAGTGCAATACATGATAAAAGAAAGTAATGCTCAAGACCTATTGTGTGTGGATTGCTGCAAACTGCTTTTTCTCTTACTGCTTTTAGCTTGCTGACCTGCAGAAAAGGTTGTCTGCATGTTTTCTTCCTGTTATTGATATGAAATTCTTCATTTCATGTACTTTTTCATTTTGCTTTGACCTGTTTTTATAGTTTTTAGTGCTGCCTGTTTAACACGTGTGCAGCAAACTGCTGCACTACTGAGTTCCTGCAGATGTTGTGAGCCAGTGTGACTTTTGTAACTGCCTCTGTCACAGAAGCCTTGATTTAGGAAGAAGAAAACCAGTTCAATCATAGATGTCTTCAATTGTCCTGACCTACACCTGGGAAAAACAGTATGGCACTTTCTTGCACTGTCTGTGTGCTGAGCTGTCTGGGATGGTTTACTTTTGTGGCTTTAAACACATTAGGTAAAGTTTGGAGTCATCCAGTAATTGCATGCTCCAAGTTCCTTTCTGCATCTACAACAATCCTGTTAATGTAACCTCTTTAAAACTCTTTGTTAGTAAATATCATCAGATAAGAGGCTTTTGTACTCTGGATTTCTGCTCTGAAAAAGTCCATGAAATAAACACGGTATTACCAGCTAACTGACTTCTGAGTTTAGGTTTACTGGGGGTTTTAGCAGGCTGTTAACAACTACAAGTATGGCTTTTTTACCTCCTGATTTGGGGAGAATTTTGCTTATCAGATCACCTCTGTTTTCTTGATTCACTTGTGTATAAACTTGCCCTGAAAGAGAGGCATCTCTGACTACATTTTATTGCAATTTCAAAATACCTGCAAATCTGAAAATAATTTTAGCAAGAGTATTTCAATGTTGAAATAGTGGCCAGGACAGTACTATTTTTCATCTGTATTTTGATACAATAATTTCATGTATTTAAAAATTCATAATTTTCTTTATTTTCAAGCTAGATTTCGGAAAGTCAAACCTTAAACAGAGTTGTATCAGTGTATTTATCTGGGAGTGAAGTCAGACATCAGGACTGTGACATAGCCTGTGTCTGATTGTGCCTGGATGGGGGAGTTAAACTCTAGGGGGTAACGTTTCACATGAGTGTGCTAGGCAGTGTTTGCAGGACATAACATCTTTCTTTGTATGTTTAAGCTAGGTTTTTTCTCCCTGCTCTGGAAAATAGTGTTTTCTGTGATGTATCCTAGATCTTTCTCATTCCTCCCATTTCTACCATCAAAGCATCATATCATAGGTATATATAAGCAAGATTTTCTTTCTTTTTGTGACAGTTTCTAAATAACACTGCTGAGTTTGTTAAGTCAGAGATGTAACCAACATTGTACACAGCAGTTTTTTAGAAAGTGGAATTGAAAGGGAAATAATTAAATCAGCACTACTGGTCAAGAGTTGCATTGAGGTGTTTTCCAGGGGAAAGAATTTTAACAGTAAAGCCAGGACTCTTTGGTCCTATCCTCTGTGCTGGTTCACAGCATTGTTTTTGTCCCTTCCTTAAGTCCAGCCAAAAACCCTGGCTGCAGGTCCCTCCACTTTGGGATGGGGGGCGGGATTAGAAATATAAAGATTTAGTATTCACTCTTTAAAACTGATATTCTAGCTCTTTTCCTTGCTAAGGTAGAGTGAAAACCATAAGCTATTGGTAAATGTCAACTAACCGCTAGACTTGAAAGAACCAGCAGCTGCTTTCTGCTTATGAAGCAGGGAAACTGTGTGGGAGGAGATGTAAAGAACCTCCTCAAATACCCACTAGAACAGAGGGGCGGGGGAGAGAATGTACTGAATATGGGGTTTAACCTTTAGAATTCTTTTTCTGTTCTCTCATGCTCTTAGGCTTGTATGAAAATGCAAAATGGCAATTGATTTGTTTCAGGTAAAAGCATCAGACAAAGGCCCCATGCCACCTAAAACTAATTTCTGATAAAAAATGGAGTACTCAGTTTGCCTGTATCAATTTTGTGTCTGCTCAAGATTTATGGTATGAATCTCATAAACAGTTTTCAAATGTATTTAATGAATAATTGTTTGCAAAGGGCTTGAGTGTGCCTCAAATCAGATGCAATGTTTCAATGCAGCAGTATTATTAACAGCATTGTTAGTGTAGTATTGAAATGGCAACACTTAAAAATTCATCTACCACCAATCTGAAATGATGATTTTGTCTTGAATACAAATAGACATAGAGGAAATAGATTAGGAGGTATTCATTCATGATGTATAAAATGAGATCAAAAATAGGCCACAGGTTTACGTTAATATAAATTGAGAAAAATTCTAGCTTGGGAACACTGACCTAAAAGCTATAAAAACAAAACAACTGATGTTTATTCTGCTTCTAAAAGGAAGTCTGTATCTACTGCTGAGAAAATGGTTGTTCTGGGATGGTTTTTGGGGTCTTTAAGTAGATAATTTATGAAGTAATTCGTAGATCCTTCATTACTTACTGATATGGAAAAAATACATATAGCCTCATTAGCTCATGGCAAAACTATATTTAGCCTTGAAAAATATTTGTGAAAACAGACTAGAAAATGTAGAAAGAAAAAGGGCTGGATTGTTTGGGGTTTCTTCTCTGAAAATAGTCACCTACAAGACACTTAATAAATGTATCTGAAAAGTGTGGTGGCAATCTGGCTTTTGTAATTGGAGACCTTTCTGTACTGAAATGCTGACTGTACTGGGCAGATGAAACTGCTCTCAAGGAATGATAAATATTGTTCAGTACAAGAAGACTGTTTTTACATGAACAACTCTCCTATGGAAAATTTAAAAAAAAAAAAAAAAGAATAGAACTTCAACTCTGTTATTTCACCTGCTCTTCTTTTAAACATGCTCTGTTTTCTGACTACTCCCCCCATGGAGCACTTGTCCACAGCCCTGGAAATTACTACTAACTCCCTAAGATGGGGGTGGGAAACTAGAACTGGTGAACAAGGGCTGGAAGGGTACCAGCTGGAGGATATTTGTGACAGATCAGAATAACAGGAAGAGAGAGAGTAAAAAAGAAACGGTCAGCACTTTTGGCTTTTTAAAAGTGGGGTGCAGATGATTTGCTGTTATGTTTTTGCAATGTCTTGTTTCCAGACTGCTGGCTTAGTCAGCCACATCTTTAATTTGCCCAGTTTATAACAGCTGCTTTGGCTGCTACCACAGAAAGAGAAATTATAATTTCCAAGCCTTCATTTCATCCCTCTTACCTATAATCCTCAAGTTCCAGTCTGTCTGACCACTTGACTAGGCTTTTTAATTAACAGATTTTCTTGGGGGCCCTTAAATGTGTTTTGCATATACAGGAGCACTAAACAGCCTTGGAAACGCTTGATGAGATGAAAAACATCCTGCTGGGAATATAAAATGGCACATAGTGCCTAGAATAATGATTTCCATAATTGAAATTTTCATGTGCTGTATTAAAAGGCATCATTTACCTGGGGTCCTGTTCTTTTGAAAAGAAAAATGTTTTAGTTTCAAGAACTTCTCCTTTTAACTCTATCTCTACAAGATTTTTGTTGACTCCTCAGAAGAAGGCTTATGGTTTCAGCAAAAAAGGCACAAAGCTGAATATGAAAACTAGCACTTGAATATTTTTGTGCAGTTGGTGATTCAGACGTACTTACCTGATTTGCTCAAATGAGGCAGGTGGTGGAGTTCTGTAATGATCGTTACTTTGTACCTGAGACCACTGATCATTTGGCTGAGGTGGCACATTGTTAATGATGTGTTAATAAACAACATAATTTGGGAAGGTAGACTCTTCGATGGAAGATAATAGCCCTCCCTGCTTCCAGTATCTTAATGCAATCGAAGAAAACATCTTGTTTTCATCATTTGCTAATTGAACAGCACAGCAACTAATCCCTGGGATGTACCTTTGGAGACGTGTTTCATCGACTTCTGGGGAACTGACACAGATGATGATGGCCAAATTGCCCTCAGATCTCTTCATTGCTGGTCTGCAGCTCTGTGGTGATTTGTCTAGAAGAAAAAGAAATAAAGAATTTTGTTTCATACTTTAGGATATGTCCAACAGATCAGCCAATAATTGATCTTGACAGTTCCCCAAGGAAAAATCGCTAGTGTCACCATAAAGGTCTTAGTGGTCTTGTACAATCTGTACTAACTTTTTCTTCAGATTTTCAGATAAAATAAGCTTTGCTACAAGCTAGCTGTAAGTGAAATTAGATTATTCATAACATTAAGATGTGACACAATACTGTCAATACTGTCAATTACATTTTCAATAGTTTAAACATCATAAATAGTTACATCAGTGGTATTTTTTCCATGCTGTTCTGACTTGCTGTTTATGTAGGATCATTCAGACATACAAAGTAATAAAAATTGCCAGAAAATGAGCTCCAAGATTATTTTGCAGTGCTACAGATAAGTTTTGGCAAGATCAGTTTCTGAAAAATCAAATACTAGACCTCTGTGTCTTGTGTTTTTTCCCGTAGTGTAAATTCTGAATTAATTTTCTCTTACAGAAAATGAATCCTGCTTAACTACTGAAATGCAGGTCTGATCTTTACTGCTGACATGCACCAATCCTAATGAAACCTGCAACACTTCTGCACTTTTTTAGTAGCTCTGAATATTATTCCAGTCTCAGCCTGTGATATTCAAAAGCATGTGAGGAACTACATAAATGCCTCCCCTTGCCCCTGCAGTGCAGTGAGTTAGGTGATGGGATTCCCAAAACCTTCTAAATTCTTGGCATTCAGGAAAGAAAATGCCAGGGTTCAAGTAACAAATATGTGAGTTGCTTCTCAAAGCCATTTTATTAAATTGGACTCTTTTAAACAAGTTTAGTACCAAGTAAGTATGGTATATTAGATCTAAAAATACATTTTTCCAAATCTATACTTTGCAGTGATCTAATGATTTCTTTTTGAAGAACTTGTGGCCTTGCAAAATACTGTAATTACATAGCATGTTCTCAAAAAACCTGGTGTCTAGTGTCTAGTATTAACCTACTTGTGGTTTCATGGAAGACATTTTGAGAATTTCGGATCCATCTTGTTCAGCTATGCCTTCTCTATTATGATTAATGGAGGAACATGGACATTTGAATTCTTTGAATAGCTTTAAAAAGTCTCACATTTTTTATTTGTCTATTTTACAGGACATGAAAAAAGTCCCATCACCCCTCAGGGCATTAAAGCACAGTGCTTTAATTACACAATGCCCATTAATGCTAATAAATTTCATGCTAAAGACCTATGCTGTACCAGTGCCAAATACAACAGAAGTCTCCTCGCTTTTCAAGCCCTGTGCCACACACTGCCTGGACATGTGGCCATTAAAATGAGCTCAGTCCCAACAGCAGACATTAGATACAGATGCAAAATTTCATGTTGACTTTCAACAACTTCTATGGGTTGAAATAATGCTAACGTTTGATTTTAAAGTAATCTGTAAAAGTATTTAGATAGGAATAGTGTTAGGTGAGTGGCAGAACGTATGTGAAATGAAGTGGTAATATTTTTCACTGCTGCACTCTTTCTATAGTCTGATATAACTTTTCTCTGTCAAGATTACTTTGTAATGATACTCTGAAGACTGAGTTTACCAGCTGTATGAGATAAAGTATGTTTTTAACTGTTCATAAATCATATTTAGTTCTCTGCTGTTTTTCTTACCTAAGTCACTAACTGCAGCCCTGTATTTTTTTCTTTTTTTGTATAGCTCTGCTGTTAGCATTTCTAGAATTTGACCTCAGAACTAAATCTCCTTTTATTTTGGAATGTTCCTGGAAATCAGGCAGTCATATTAATCTTGATCTAAGTACAGCAGTTCTACTTTCAGGATTGGTGGGGTAGAGGAAGAGTTTGGGATTCAGTTTATGAGAATTTGAAGGGAGGGGAATGTGTCAGTCAGTGTATCAGACTGTCAGTAGGTTGATCAGACTGGGAGATTCAGAGCTCTGCGGTAAGATAACATCTAGGATCTCTTTGTACTAAAAAATGAAAATATTGGTTTGGTCTGATTGAGAACGGAGACCAAATAGACAGCTATGCATTTAGGAGTTATGGCTGAGTTATGGATGGTAAAATGCATAAAAATCCCCAAAACAGTTTAGATACTGACTGGCTATGAGGTGTTAGAATATACCTAGACTTAGCAAGTGGGAAGATAGTGGATCAGCTAAAGGAATGTGAGAAAATTTCATGTAAAATAAATGTGGATTTGTAAATAAATGGGCAGTGTTCAAGTTTTCTGATATTCCCAGTACATCACCTCAGGTGTAAGTGGAGAATAGGGTTGGATTTTGTTTTGTGGGGTTTTTTTTCATAAATAGTTCTGGACTATCCCCAATCCCTGTGTAACAATAAGTGTTGATATCCTGAAGGGGATTTATTAATTAGTGAAAGGATTACCAGCCCTTTCTTTCTGAAGTCTTTTGTCAGTGCAATCTTCAGGAGCAGACAGAAGGGAATAGAGGCAGCATCCAGGTTCAGAGTCAGAAATGTGCCATATCCTCACGGGTTGAAGGAAGAGGAGCATGAGGGTGAGGTGAGGGTGAGCCCAGCAGAGGGCTGAGCTCTCTGCCCATGGCTCTTCCTGCAAGGCAGAGGCCCCTTGAGAGTCTTTTGAGAGTGCTCTCAGCAGCTATTTATCCTCAGTCACAAACCTGTTGATTCAGGGCATTAATCACATTTTTAGAATGTTTATTATAAAACATTTTCTATGTTCTGTTTATACTGCATTAGTGTTCTGCTGAAAGACTTTGGCTGAATTTGAGTGCCTCTGTTGAAGCAGCCACCCATAAAACAAAGAAAAGGTACAGTACAAGCAGAGAGTTTGTAAGACTGTTACATGTTGATGAACACTAATTGTGAGAGCTGGGAGCGTTTTGAAAACCTTTCTGATGACTAAAACTCCATTTTACACCTCTGCTTCCTAAACTGACCATCTGGTGAGAGTTTTTTATTTTTAACAGTAGCTTCTTTTGCTGCTGAGCCCTAAAGGACTGGAATCACACTTGAAACAATAGTTTCTAATCTTAAATGCTGTTGTGAATACCCTTTCTATTTTTAAATTAGTGAGAATCTTGAGTTGTCCCAAATCATTCCACCGTAATTTTGACTAGTTTCAAAGAGAAATCCTGTTGTTGCTTTTTCTCCTGCTCTTCTTGCATGCATTCACCTCGCTGCTGCTTCTCCCTGCTCAGAGGCAGACCTGTTCCAGCTCAGTGAGGTGTGCCAATCATGAAAGTAGTGAACTTGTTATGAAAAGTTGAAAACTTAGATGTGCCTAGGTGCCAGGCTTTTAAACTCATTGCAACTTTATTAATGACACCCTGGGGGAAGCATCTTTTAGTAGTAAACATAGCTGAACAGGTTTGAGCTAAAAAGCTGCATTTACTTTGTTCTGGTTGCATACTACGGCATTATCGGGAGATGATTTAGAGTAACAGCCATGAACTCTTAGCTTGGATCGTGTTAAACTGAAGATTCCCCGTGACTTAAAAATGTTTTTCTGACTTTATGGGAGCTTTCCCTCTCCTACCCCCTGTAGCACTTTGCAGTTTAAAAAGAGCTGTGTGTTAAATAGCAGTTGTTGAGCTTACTCAATACGCAAATATAATTTCACTTTTTCTTGAAACATTCATTCCTGCTCTGCTTTTGAGATTACACACGTGCCAGTGTGCTATTCTTCTCCCTAGTAGTTTCTACATGAAATCTATTTTCCCTGAAAAAAATGGAATCTTTGTGTCTTTGTCTCCTCACTAGCTTTCAGGCATGTTTTGGCAGGGGCTCTGACTGTCGAGGCACTGGAGAGGAGGGGCCTTACACTCATTTGTCAGCTTTTCTTGCATCTGTAATTTTTGCCCACTCAGCAGTACTGGAGGGGCTTAAAAAAGGGGGAGAACTTTCAGTTGTTGAAAGTCAAACTCTTGAAATAATTGCTGGACTGTAACAGTTTGGGAAAGGGGTGTGTGTGAGAGAAACAACAAATTCCTTGGGTAAAACCAGCTTTAGCTTTAAGGTTTTAGCAACTCTCCATTTCATGTAATTGCATTACTTTTCCTCATAGATCTTTACAGACAATGATACTGCGCTTTTATAGATTTGCTTATTATGTGTTGATAAACTGGCTTTTCTTAATGATGATGAAAATAATTTCACTGGTGTTCAAGACTTGGGTATTTCCAACCAACAGTTTAATTTAAAAATCTTGAGTCTTCTCTAACTTTTGTCCTATTCCTTTCCTGCAATCTCCCTTCTCAAGCTGGGTGCTTTCATCTCCTCATGTAGTGTAACCAAACAGAAATTAGTTAATTTTTTTATTATTAGAAGACAGATCCCTTCATACTAAGGAAAGCATTTTTCCTCTTCAGCTTTTTATGGAATATTAACGTTGATCTCTCCTCCTCATTTCAGTAGGCTATTTAAGCTCAGGGCTCATACTGTGAGCTGTTAATTAATCAGTGTGACAGATGAAGAAAGTATCCAACTATGAAAGGAAACCTTACTTCAGTGACTAACAATAAGGATGTGAGCCCGAGTGATTTAAAGGATTTTTTTTTTTTTTGTGAACGTGTGATAAGGAGCCTTAAGCTGTTTGAGGTAACGATGGGGGTTTTTTTGCTCAGATTGTGTCACTGCACAAACATTAAAGGGCTCATCAATATTTTGTCTTGAAAAGTCTAGACAGGAGTTAAAAGAGCCTCTCCTACAGTTTGAAGAGATCCTGTTTCCCATAATTAATAACAGGAAGCAAGTAAATAAAGCTTTATTGACAAATGAAACAGCAACAGAAACATGTACCCAGAAACATTAACTCCTGGCTGAGAAATGTAGCTGAGGTCTGTTGCTTTTAGTGTACAGGAAAAGATCACTGTGGAGGCACATAGAGCTTTGTTCATGTGTAATTCAGTTATGTGATAGGAGACTAAAATTCAAAAAGTAATGATAATGCATTTTAATTATTGAGAGTGATTCGTGACCTTTGTTTACGTCTGTGTTACAGTCCAAGAACTCTTCCCCTGTCATTATTTGAAATTCTTTGAACTCAAAAGGAGATTGTCATGTTTATTTAAAAGCTACCAGAAGGCATTTCAGACATTTCCTGGAACAAACTGTATATATGTATTTTAGGAAGATAAGAAATGAAAGGAAACTTGAGGAAAAGCTTTCAATTTTCTTCCTTTTTGAAGATTGCCTTTTCCCTTCAAAGATACCTTTTCGAAAAATAGCTAGAAACCCTTCTATCCCCCTCCCAATTCCTCTTATTAAAATCAGTTAACCAACAAAAGTGGAGTTAGACCCTCATCTCTTCTGTGCCAATGTAAAACCAGAGCAGTGCTGTTTATCTCACTGAGCTGTTAAGTTCATTTCAGTAACTCTGCATTACATAGACAAAAATTCAGCCTTGCCCTTGCCTGCCACACTTCTGATTTCTTTGGTTTTTTGGGTTACACTGGAGGGGGAGGTTGGAGGTGCAGGAAAAGGAGAAGGTTTCTGTCTGTGTGGCTGGGGGATTGGTTGTTTTCCTAGGGAGCAGCAATGACTGAATGCAATATTCAGAAGTACTGGGAAGCACATTTAACTCTGTGTTTGTGCTGGACCTTAAGTCTGGGTTTGTTGAATTATGGGTTCATCGTCTGGCATGCTGACTATATGATACAACTGTGTAACACAGACTGTTTGTCATCTTGGTGCTGACCTTGAAAAGAGAAGGAAAGTGAATTTGTTTCACCGATTCTTACATACACTGTACAGTAAATTCCTGGTTTAGCTATTTAATTTCCCCCCGTAGGTGAGTTGTTGGGCTTTCTGCTAAAAATGACAAGATAGGACAAAATAAGCTTGTTTGTAGAGCTGATGTTTTTTCTTTTCCTGTATATTTTAGAAGATTAACAGCCGTTGCTCCACAGAAGCATGGTGATGAATACTAAATAGTCCACCATAAGGCATTTTGGAAGGAATTCAGTAAATTCAAAGACACCCCAACATTGTATTCCATAACTTTCCACTGACTGTAGCTTGTATTATGAAAGCAACAGACTATATCCCAAAAGAGGGCCACACTGTGAACAAACCTTGTCAGGCTAAAATGTTTCCTGGCAGTTATTCCTTTATTGTTGACTGATTAAGTGAGATATTTGAGCACATGCATCTAACCTTAAGCAGAGGCTTCTCCCTTTTTCCTCAATGAGTTTCTACATTTCCACAGTTCATCATTTGACTTCTGTTATCTTCTAAATGCCTTTCCCTCCCCTGCTAAGTACTGAATTCTGTCCCCTTGAATCATGCATGCCAGTATCTAGCTAGACTTACAGCTTTTAAATGAGACAACCTGTGGAATGTGGTGCTACTTGACACAAGTGCTTGGCTTCTAGCTGAAAATAAATAGCTCAGATGTCACTTCAAATGCCTATTGTAAGAAGGAAAAGTCAGAGACAACTGTTGAAGGTGCACTTTCACGGTACCTATAAAATACCTATATATAAGGTATTTTATCAAGTTTTTCCCCTAGCTCAGAGCTGTAGTAACTCATGAGTTCCCAATGAAGTTTATTGTGGAAAGAGAGCATTTTCTTTACCACAAAAAAGTTACCCTACGCAGCAAAGGTGTGAATAAAATTGCATTACTTTTTCATTCATTTTGGGCCTCTGAAAATCATGTGTTGAGATCTAGTATGTGCAGCATATAGGGTTAGAATTTTTCTAATTAAAAAGGAAAAAATATACAAGTCTCTTCAAAACCAAACTCAATTATCTTCAGTATCATACCCTGATCTTTTTGTTCAGTTTTTGATGTGGTTTTGTGTAAAAAAAGGTGGAAATTTCCATGTTTAGGGTGCTTCTTTCAGAAAGGAAGGTGATCCATCAGTGAACAGTTTGAATTCTTTGAATTGTATTATTATATATATTGCCAGTGCTGTGTGCACTGGTACATGTAGGTTGTTTAAATGCATATTTCAGAGAGATTAATGACTATAGTAAATACTATACTAGTGTAGAGTAAGATTCTTGATATAACCTCAGTTTAATCTAAAAGGTGCTGATATGAAAAGCTACAGTTCCAACAGGACTAGGTATTGGTGGCAACATTTTGCTATCTTTAATCTTATAGTACATAGTTTCCAAGTGGAACTCTTGATAACTACCCGTTTCCAGGATATTATCTAGATTTCCTGTTTATTTTATGTGGTATTGTAAGGATCATCTTGTGCCTTTTTCCAAAAGAATGAAGTTTCTTTTTGATAGGGTATTATCTAAACCCTGCTCTGTTAAAGTTGCAAGGTTCAAAGTAAGTGTATGTACTATGATTATACCTCACCTTTTAATACAATATTTCTTTTTGTCCTGTAGGAATTGTAATCACTTTTAGCATACTTTTCTTTGTGTGTGTGTGCTTGTGAGTGGACCTGTTTCATCCCTTCTTCATAATTTTTAAATGTTGTCTACTTTAAAGGTAAAGATTTTTTTCTGATTCAACAGAAGGCTCCTTATAAGAAACCTAACTAGAAGAAAGTAAAGGAAAATTAATTTGAATTCAACTTCAAATATTAAAAGTTCTAATTACATTCCAGACCATTATTTAAGTATGTTAAGAATCTATTTTTATAGTGCTACACATTTACTGCAGGAAGTCTTTCAAAATCCCTTTAATTCACAGAAGTTGGGAAGCTTTCTGCTTATTTCTTTTAAGCAATGAACTTTGGCATACAATTTAAAGAAGATATTCCTATTCTTCCTCCTTTTAAATTAAATAATGATTGTATGGGTAAAAATGCTGTAAATTACTGTGAAGGTATTAAAGAAGAAGCAAGCAGAGAAGGGATTAAGACTGAAAGAATTTGCCCCAAAGTTCCTTTTGGCATGACAGCTATTGGCTGCCTCTTGGAAAGTTTGGCCTACTGTGCAAAAGCTCTCCAGGCTGTCAGGGAGCAGAACAGAAGTGAAATAGAAAAACTATTCTGCACTGCCATCAGGTAATAAAATCCAATGATAGCCAATAGGATATGTGAGTTCAGGCATTTAATTTTCAAAGGCATTCACTTTAGAGATTCAATTAAAAAAGAGGTTGAGGCTTTCAGTTTCTTCTTTGTAAAATGGGGAACAGAAGATCCTTCCTAACATTAGAAAAGATATTTGAAGAGGACAGATGCTTACTGCTGCATTTATTTCAGTGAAGCTGCAGAGTGGAGAGGCTGCCTGCTCCCCCAAGTCTTTCTGTAATGCATCCTACAAGGGGTTCAGAAGGAGGGGCATTGCCCTGAGAGTCCTCACTGTGCTCTCACTATTTTGACAGTCAGTACTGGGAGACAAAAAAATGGAGAGAAATTCCAATACTTCACATGCAGATTCTGGAAGTTAAAACTTTTGTTTTACACAGAACAGTAACTGAAGAATAGAAAAAAAAGTTAGATTTCCTCTTCAACCATTAGAAACTCAAATGCACCACTGTAATCAGAGGAAGAAATAGAAGAGTTGCATCTTTTTTTGGCAGCAGAGGAGTAAGGGAATACTTGCCACTATTATTTCTTGATGTCCTAGTTTAAGTTCATACTCACTAAATCAATGTGCCTCATGTTCTCACTCCTTTAAACACAGCTACCTGTATTTTTGGAAAAGCCAGGAGATAGGAATATGGATGAAACAGGGTTTTTATTTGTTTACTTAAATGTTCTCATAAAGGATTTTGTAGCTACCTTGGGCTGCACCTTTCCAGAAGCATTATTTCTCCTAGGTGACCTAATGTGACCAGTTAAATAGATTTTTTTTGTTTTTATAATAAAGCATATAGGGTTGTAGAACAGAAGATACTTTCTTCTTCCACTGCTTTCCCCCTGAAAGGAGATAATTTTCTATTCTCATAAAGAACAAGTACTATTCCCTTTTGTAAGTAGCCAGTGCTTTTTATCCAGTGCTTTTTCCTTTTAAACTTCTCATTTTTCACTAGACTATATTATTGACATAGATTTTGTAGAAGCCTTCATTATGGTACAGGAAGGGAGTTTTGCTAAAAAACTTTTACCCTTTTTTGGTCAGGCTCTATAGAGTACTTCCTCCCTTCCCTCATTATTGGAAGTGGGACAGATATGGCAAACTTGTTCCGTAAGTATATAATACGTCAAATAATATTTTGGTGTATGCAGTGAGTCTTGGGGCTTTTTTTGGTTTTTTTTTAAGTAGCATCACATAGCATACCTCATTTTACTAATTAAATTAGCATATATAGACATCAACATTTAAATGCTTCTTTCCTGCAGGACAAGCTGGGGCAAGTTAGGGCAGGTCATACTTGTCAAAGTTTCTTCTCCATTGTGTTTCACTCTCAGAGTTTCCATCTGCTTCTCACCTGCAGTAAGACCACAGCTTTTTTTTAAGGGACACTCTGGGGGTGATTCTGGCTGGCTTTAGATTGTTCCTCTACCACCAGTTGCACTGATAAAGGCAGCAGAGCCGTGCATGGCCTGGGCAATGTTGCTGCTGTGCAGATACTGCAGCCTGGCCAGTGGTGGTGGTTCATTGAAGGAGTTTCAACAGCACATTTTAATTCCTTTCAACGAGGAGGAAAGCTTTTAAATCACTCTTTATCCAGTAAAAACATTTTGCCTCATGACGCTGAGTTCTGACATTGCAGAAGAGTGCTTTGACTCTGAATTTTGAATGCTTATAGGCAAAATTTCTCCCTGCAAAGCAAGCAGTACTTAGTGCACTGAGACATCCTTTGTGTTCCTTTTGTTACTCTTTTTGATTGACTGTTAAAACCATTTTCCCTCTTAATCACTAAACGATGCAGGATTGCATATTCATTTCTTTAGAAGTGTTACGATGATCCTTCTGCCTTTCGATATGTAGAGAACCTTCTGTAAAAATTCATGTAAAGAAAAAAATCAACAGCCTGAAGTACCAGAATGATTTGAAGATATAAAGTAGGGTGCATTAAAGTTTTATTGGTGTTTGGATTTGTCTTCTGGAGAGGCTTCTGTGGGGGGGGTTGTCGTTTTTTTTTAATCTGGAGATCTCCAACACTGATGAAAGGTTGAAAGAAGAAATTGAATTGAATTGAAAGAAGAAATTTTAGTCATTCTCCACCTTCTAATCCTAATCATGCTGCCATGTACTTGGCCTCCACTTAATAAAGGAAGATGCATTTTTGTTAAATATTTGTGTGCCTGTCTTTTAATCATATAAACCTTTCTAATTGAAAGGTATTGTGTTCTCTATAAAGAAATAACTACGTCTTTTGTTGGATAGTATTTTTTTTAAATGATACTGCAATAAACAAACAGGCATTTTAACTTGGGAGGCAACTTCCTGGTGTTAAAACCAATGAAAGCAAGTCCAGCACATGATTCACAGTGAGAAATTTCTCTTAAGGGATTTGCCCTAAATTTGATGGCAGTTCAAAATACTTAAAGGTTTTGACCTTGTATTTTTTATTAATTCCACAAATCAAACGAACAAATCTTTGAAGACCCTCTGAAACACCCCCTTCCCCCCTTTTAAAATCTTTTTTAAAGTGTATACCTTGCCCTCTTCATAGCTTTAAAACAGAAGATTAAGGCTGTGGTAAAAGATAAAAAATTTTGCTGAATTCCTGTGAAACATGGAGCTTTCTCCATGACAAGTCCCCTGCAATCAGAGCCAAATACCACACTAGCATGGCTGCGAAATGGCAGCCTGCAGTAGCTTTGATAAAGGCTGAAGATGTTTCTCAAGAAGAGAAGCATCCTTTTAACATTCTTATCTATAGTACCATGATGAAGACTTCAAAGGCCCAGCAAAAAAGTCTCAGGTACCTCTGTCAGCTGCACATTTGCTTAGCTTTGGTCATAAGTAGAGGCTGAAACGATCTTTACCTTCTCTGGTTTGTTACAAGTATCACCTATTTTGTGATAGTGGAATTTTCTGGCATCATAATTATTTTTAAAACAGAGATGAATCTCATTTATTTTTCTCTTCCTCCACAAAATGCACCAATTGAAGTCCAAAAGTCGTCCTTCTGCTCCCCTGAATAACTCCCAGCAGGTGCAATTCTCTATTAAAATACCTGAAAAGTAGATTTGCATTTGGGATTGTGATAAATATACTTTATCTGGAGAATGGGTTTTAGGGCATTTTTATGTTTTATTAGATGGTTTTACTGGATATTTTGTTGGAAAAGTTGGGATAAGTAGTTGCTTTTGTCCAAAATGGACTAAAACCTTTTTTATTATAAATTATTTGGGTTGGTACTGTTGCACATAAGATTGCTTGCAAATTTCCCGACAAATTGTGTATTTAGTTCTGTCTTGACTTGTTAATTATGCCAAACAACTTTGAGGTACTTCTGGTCCACTACCTTAAGCACTAAATAACTTAGTGGGAGGCCACATTGTTGTGCTTGTTTGAGGGTGAGATAAAGTAGCATTACTCAGTATGTCGAATACATGTGACCCCTGAATGTTGGATTGCTAATTTATATGAAGTCCTTCACATAAAAATTGAATCACTGTATACCATTCATTGCTATTTTTTTAACCGGCAAACTGATAAATATTTCATGACCACAGGTAAGCAGAAAGCTCACTTTTTCCAGCCCACAAAACTTTGAGTTCAAAACTTGTCCTGTTCTACTTTGAATTTCAGTGAAATTTAGGAAGAATGAAGAGATCTGTCTGAAATAGTCCATTTACTGCTAAATGCGAAACAGCTATTTTGGCGTCAGTGTGTCTGTTTTTTGACTGTAAATTCCCTTTTAATCCCTGAAAATGTTTTCTGAAGGAGTTTTCTTTAAAAATGGTACCATTCCACACGAAGTTTAACTTTATGAATCACCATCCTCCAGCTTGACAGAAAAGCCGATATTCAAGGACTGCAGTACTTGTGAATTAGGAGTCAAACATGAAGTGAAATCTTCTTACGTTTTTGGTGAGAAGTGGCACTTGATCCTTGAGGCAAAGAAATTCACTTCAACCTACATGACACATCACATTACGAGCAAGTGCACTGGCAGGGCTATAAGATGAAATGCCATTTTCTGTTAAGTTAAAAGTAGGACACGTTTTTTTCATTTCTGAGAGTTCTATCACTTCATATAGTTGCTTTTGGAAATGAAAAATGGCAATGGCTCTGTACAAAAGTGGCCTATGAATTACAGAAAAGCTGCTTATGTTGAGTAGTATGGCACAAGAAGATGCCAGGCATTTCATGAGGAGAGAATGCAGCACAGTCACATGGAGATTAGAGAGCCCACAAAATTTAGTTATGCTAAGTCTCTTTTTCTTAAATAGAGAGGACAATGAATAAAATATAATTAGTTATGTTTTTTAGCATGCTTATAGATGATCAATACACTTACAGAACTTGTGCAGTAAGTACAGAGAGGAAAGAGATAATGGGTTTTTTTAGGTTTGTTAACTTCAGTGTTCTGATCTAAATTACTGCTGCTAGGGTTTGCAGGTGATACAAAACTTCGTGTATCATACACCATACAAAGCTACCTAGATTTCTCTGTTATGCTATAGCAGTGTCCAAAAGATTGTCTGCTCTGGTTTATAGTGGGATGAATAAAGGCAATAATCCTAACACAGCTTCTTATAGCTTGGGAATCAGGGAATAAACAAAGAGGAGTTTCTCATATTACATCATTCTGAATCTGGAACAGGAGCCCGGGTGATCAGCCTGGGTGTCCTGCTGGCTTCATCAGTAGCTTGTTTTTCCTTAAGGAAGCTTATAAAAATGTTTCAGTCTACACTAATAGGTTTTGTTTAATTGTCATTCTGGTGTTTGTGTTGGAGTTGTGTTCTACATATGGACAAAAGCAATTATAAGGCCATAGAGGTGATGGAATGAATGAAGGGAATTTTATTCTTTGCACTATAGTTTGATAAATTGCCTTGTTTTAAGATTTTTGGTGTGTTTTAATAGCTTTGAGACAATTTTATTTTCCAGAGTTTGAATCAGCAGAAAAAGAATAACAAAGACTTAAACCCAAGAAATATACTGCAGTGAGGACTATAACCCTAGCTCACAAAAGCTTTTGCTTATAATAATAAAGACTGGAGTTGTAATTAGCTTTTTTGGAGTGTTTTTCACTCCAGCTGCACTAGACAATACTCTGACTTGTAGTTAATACATACAGACATATCTACTTATTTTCCTTTGCATTGCAGCATGTGTACTTCCCTAATTGGCAGCTTGCCATTTATATGTGGAAAACAAGATTGTGATAGCAAGAGGGAGAGAGTGAGATATCAAATATCTGCAGTGCACAAGTATCTGAGATTCCTGAAAGGAGAAGAGATTAAAGTTAGAATTCAGTTATTTGGATCATAATGCGCTTAGATTTTCTGTAAGGCTAAACATGAGTTACAAATAACTGAAGTCCAAGTTAGACTGCCACTGTGAGATTTCACTTTAGGAACACCCATCACTTTAATTTAATGTGGAATCTACGTAGATATCCAGAAAGAGTGGATAGATTATATAAACCCACTCAAGTTTTAATACTGAAACTTATGTCAAACTGCTAAGGTACTCTTCTCCCCAATGAAGGATGGGATTGTGAAGGCATTCTGCTTTAGTTTTGGAAAGTTAAACATCATAGGTAGGAACAAGATGACTGAATACAATGTTCTAGGAAATAAATGCTCCTTACACCATACAAGAACTAAAAAATTAACATTAATGTCCCACACGTTTTGTAAATTAGAGAAGTGATGTAACAAGAGCTCTATCAGGCCCTGTGTCAGTGCCCTTTTAAATGGATGCATTGCTAATCTGATTGAGGATCACTTGGCACCAATTTCATATGGTCTAGCAAGGCCAGCACAGTCTATCTCAAAGTAAAGCATTAAAATCAATTTTATCTCCCTGGGAAAGTCTTCCAATGTCTTCAAATTTCTCTTGCTACATCTTAAGTGAAATTGATCGTGAGTAGAAACAACTAATTCTGGATCCTTTCTGAGAAGTCAAATTTTCCACTAGTACAAAATACTTATATAGAACCAACAAGTTTTAACTAATTGCCTAAATTCTAGAAGACAGGATTTTATTCTTTTTAAGCATAGATAGATCTTGTATGTTTTAAGACGTTCATGGCTTAAAGGCACAGAAATAAAATAAAATTTTAAAATGCTTTCAGGAAGCTTCAGTTTAGGACTTCAGTTTCCTTATTCCTTTTGTCAGCGTCCTTTTTTCTTCTTCAGTGTATGACAAGTGCTTGTAGTAATTCAGGTGTTGCATATGGATTACAAACTGAAAAGTATTGTGTGTTTTGTGCCTGCCAACATAAGGAACTGAATGAATAGATTTTGAGTACTCAGAAGCAATGCCTTTCTAGACAGAGTACTTGAATTAGACAAACAGACTCTGAAGACTTTCTGACAGAGGCTGTCTGCTGTAGCTTGCATAAATCTGTGCTGAATGAATACTCAACCAGAATTACTTGAAGAGTTGACAGAAGTACTTCCAAGTGACACAAACAATTCTCTTAGTTCTGTAAAACTAAGGTGGTCATCAATGAACATAGTCACTATTGTATTAATGATTTAGTTATTAGAGGTGATAGGAACACAGTTAAAATCAGCAAAGTTTGCCATCTCTATTCCAATCTTGCATTTCATAGTTCTCATCCTGAATTTAGGGAGTTCAGTAGCTTCCCTGACGTGATCAGCTAGAAGTGACTCTGTTTAATGCATATAATCCACTGTCTTAACAGTTTGCATGATCTCCACAGATTTTAAAAGAATTTCCTACTGATGGAGCTAGCCTTCAATCCAGCTTTGCTGGGAGCTTATCCAGTTTGTCTCACATGAATTCAGTCACATCCATAAATTTGAAGCACATCTTTTCTTTCTCTGCCCTTTCTGTTTATTAAACACAGTAGCCCCTATCTGTGGTTAAGGCTTTTCAGCTCTTCCCACAACTCACTGGGGGGGCACCTCCTGCAGCACCTATCCTCTAGACAGGTTTTTTCAACTGAAACACAGCAAGGTAAAACAGGTAAAGAAATTTTCCAGACAACACAAAGTGATCTTTTAAGCACCAACAGTAACCTCTTAAATATTTTGGATTTGGGTGTTTATGTGAAAATCCTGATGTCATGTGATCCACACAGCTAACTTCAACCTTTGAGCTGGCTGGTAAAATGGTGATACTAAATTAAACATTTTTCAGTAGAGTTTGGAAAAAGTTGGGTGGTGTAATTGCCTTTATCAATCTTCACAGAATTGTCTTCTCTCATCAGCACATCTATAGTGTCATGCTACACAACTCTGACTCTGCGAATCTGGCCTCACAGTTTTGAGGATAAACTTGTCACTCCTCACAATCCAGTTCCAGAGATGTAAAGCATGTTTGCCCTGCTTCATTCCACTGAAAAGGTGTTTCCCGCCAAAATATCTATATTTTCCTCATCTTCTCACCCTTGCAGGTAAAACCAGTCACTTTCCCAAGTGCTCTAATGAAGCAATATCATTTTACTAAGTGGCTTAAAGGACAGCTAGAAAATATTTAAATACCTGCTTACACTTCAGGTTTATAAAATTCTCTTTTAGCCCGAAATAAGTTTTTATTAAGTTTTCATAATAAGCCACTTATTCAATATTTGTTCCTACTAGGCATCCTCTAAGAAATGCAAAAAATATATTAGGATCAGTGTTACAGGACCATGAGTCAATTATCCTTATGAAGAAATAAAGTGAAAGAACTGTTTGAATAAGAAATGTTATTAACTGAAAATTGTATTTTAAATCAAGAGTATATAGAGAAATGAGTTGTTCTTTCAGCATCACTGAGATAAAGTAATGCTGTTCTGTTGAGGAAAGCAGTTTGTTTTGAAAAGACTTTTTTAGATTTTGCTAATGTCAGTGAAAGGTAGAGTTACCAGCCCTGGAAGGCAAAAGTGCCCAACTTCCATTTGCCTCAGCAAACTTCTGCTTTTGTTTTTAATCAATCTGGAAGTAATTTGAGTATGAAAATAATGAGTATTCTCCTGAAAAATCTGTTTTAATGCAGCTTTGAACTGTCATGTTTAGGAAATGTGTTCTTGATTTATCGAGATAGGTATTCTGGTAGGTAACAATAGGAATAGCACCATATGAAGGAAACATTGTCTCCTTGTCATTCTTAGAGCAGGATAAAATGTGGGGCTTCTGAGGCTGTGGGAACTGAGTACAGTACATGAAATGTTTTGACTTTTAACTAAAAGATTGAGTTCTACAGTGCCACCATCTTTTAAAGATTAAATCCACATGGCACTATATATCCACTACAATATCCATTGTTCATACTTCTTGAATGACTTGGAATCATGTGTCAACATGATGAAACCAGATGGGACGTTCAAACATTAAACTCCATTCAGTGGTAGCCAGATGTCTTTCCTGGAGAATGGGGGAGGGATCCTCCAAATAGAAATTTCAGAAAAGATAGCAACTGTCAAATTTTGAGCAATTTATTCAAGTAATAAATATGTTATAATTGTGATTCAGTAATTGCTTATCTTTTTTTTAGTTAAGTTTGATCTCTCATCTTTGTCTTCAGATATGGATGTATCACCTGGTCCAAAATGTTTGTTCACCCCTAGTTCCCCTTTTCCCCTTAAATGAGGAAGTAAAAGTAAAATTAACTTGGCAAGCATGCTGGGAAATACAGGGTTTATTTTTGTGGCTCAACTAACATCTTGCAAACAAAAAATGTGGAGAAGGGGGACGGCAGAGAACAAAGGCAAAAACAAACTGCAGAATGTAGTACTAAATTAAAAAAAAAAGAAAAAGTTTATGGAATGGTTAGCAGCCACTCAGAGAGTTTGTATCTCTAGATTAGATTAGATTAGATTTCTACTATGAGCCAGTTATATCTGCAGCTAGATTTGCAGAAAATTCATGGATATTTCTTTGTGTCTTAGAATATAAACAAAACCAAAACCTCTTCAGCTGTGCTACCTCTGCCCCTTAGGAAAATTCCGATACAGTGGGCTTGCAGCCTTGTGGAGAGACTGTAAATATGTTTAGACAGGTGGTACAGTCTGAAGCCTTCTTTAAGGAAATGGAAAACAATACAGAAGGTCTTCATTTGGAAATATTCTCGTATAATGAAATCTGCCCAGTATCTTTCATTGCAGAATGCCTTTTCCCGTGAATCTCACTGCTTGTCATGAAATAAAGTACGAGTTTTCAAACAGAACAATTGAGAAGCAGTCTCCCCCACATTTCTCTTTAATGCTATCTTAACATCACTTATTTTACATTTGTGCAGTAAAAGAAATGACAGCCAATTTAAGTTTCTAAGTTTAAAACTACTGGATGACAAATCTTTGGCAAGGAGGGGTGCACAATTCTAGTCTTCATTATGCTTGCCGCCTCCTGTTGTAGAGAGCTAAGGAAAAAAGGAGCAGGAAGCTCATTAAGATCTTGTAGCCAAAGGCCACAAACCCCTCTCCCATAAAAGTCTCAAATTTTCTTGACTGTCTCCTCTTCCTTTGCAACATCCAAAACACGCAGTGAATCCTGAGGGCATCCAGCAGGAAATCATTGCTGTCTGTTCTGTGTAAATCCCAAAGAAGGAAAGAAAAGGACAGGATGTAGGCACTACATAGTGAGTTACTCATCAGAGAAGCATTGCAGGAGATGGAGCAGAGACCTTTTCTTAATAAAATAAAAAGTTGGGCATTCAGCCAAGTCCCACTGGTCCTTTCAACAGCCTTGATGTTCTCACAACCTGTGCATGGAAGGCAGCATCCTCCTTTCCCCAGGAGTGTGTTGGACACACCGTGGAGGCCTGCTAGGATGAGGCTAAATGTGATACCCTGTGCTGGCTGCTACAAAGGTACAAATGTGTTGCCATCTCCTCAGAGAAACAACTCAGTTGTGCCTCCAAGAAGTAGATTCATGAACTTGATACACATTCAGTGTTAGTCCCTGTTCCCTTTGAACTATTTCTCAAAGTTCAGGGTTTTTTTCTGTGGTATAAATTTAGACCAGTATTTCAGCAAAAAACATCTTGATTCCTCCTCGAAAAGGACAGGAACTTCATCAGCTTTTAAATAACTTGGGTTTCACTTCCTTCATTACCAGGATGATAGATTCAAATTTTTTTTCATGGAAAAGACCTTAAGTTACCCCAAATTTAATACTGAATCTAAAAAACTCAGCTGGAATACTGATACTGAAAGAATAGTCCTGATTAATGATTCTCTAAATGAAGTTGGGTAAAATTTATTCCCTGAATATAAGTACAAAACTGGCATAGGATAGTGGTTTGAGGGATATTTTCGCCTCTTTAAAAAAACCCCCAAACCAAACAACCAAATAAACCCACAAAATGAAGGTGTTTTGTGAATTTGACCATAAAATAAAGCACTAAAACTTCATAATTACAAATAAATACAACTCAAAAATAAGTTTGCCAATGAGGTGAGGGAAGAGGAAGCTTGGATTTACAAATAAAATGTCGGATGAATTCCACAGATTGAAACATATGAATTTGAAAGTCCTATAAATTGACTTAGCGAAATGTCATGCGACTCTACTGCTTGTTTTACTGTACTATTTTGTGTTTTGAGGAAATAACAGAAACTAATCAGATTGCAACCTGGTTATTTGTTGAGCTTTCCACAAAAATGAAAATGTAGATTTGAAGTCCTGATCCTTCTTGTGTCAATTTAATAGAAGTATTTCTGTATCTTCGAACCGCTTCATAAAAAAGCACTATTTTATTTGCATTTATGCTTTTAGGTAAAAATTTTTAAGCTCTTATCATATGTAGTGTAATGTTGTGTATTTATGTAACTAGTTCTGATTTTTTACATCTTTACATTTTGCTGTTTGCAGAGGGATACAGTGATTCAGGGCAGAGTTGTTTAGAGAAGCAGATTGGATGGGGGTAGAAGAGTGGGTAAGAAGCTGATAATCAGCAAATGGATTTCACAAGAGGAATCTGTCTCTAGTTTTAGGATTTTGTGAACTGATGCTCTGAAGCAAACCTGAGCTCTGGTCCTGACATGAAGAGAATCTATAAAGAAGGATGATTTCTCTTCCTTGTCTCTGATATATTAGGAAATCATGTACTTGAAGAAAACTGGAGGATTTTTTAAGTGTTATGCAAGACTGAACTATTACATAAGAATGACAGAAGGAGACACCTGGTTGTTTGGGGTTTCTTGTTATGGCTTTTTTCAACAGACATGAAAAAAATATAATGAAGCACAATTCAGAGATGTTTTGCTTTTATTTTCTTTCTTCAGGTAAAATGTGTAGTGAAGGCACTAGGAATGATTGTAAGTCAGAGGA
This sequence comes from Certhia americana, assembly GCA_018697195.1. Taxonomy (NCBI): domain Eukaryota; kingdom Metazoa; phylum Chordata; class Aves; order Passeriformes; family Certhiidae; genus Certhia; species Certhia americana. The sequence goes on along the minus strand of CM031864.1, from coordinate 22,806,559 downwards.
TGAGAGAAATGTATTCACAGGGTAAAGACGGTTCAGTGGACAACTTCTTGTATTTTAGGTGCACGTATTGCACGTAGGAGAGACTGATAATTCATAAGAGTAAATGAATCAAAGCACAAGAAGAGTATCCTATTTCTGTCATGCTATTTTATTTAAGCAGACTTAGTTTGCTATCTGACAATTGTAACAAATCGGTTCAGAATTTACAGAGAATAAGACCGAGTCTCTTCTGAAGGCCATGATTTTGACATTCCAAAATAGCAGAAAATGAATTTATATTCTTGGTAATCTAGTTTTTCTTTACTTAAATTAGAATCTAGATTTATTTCAGTGATATTCATTTTTTTATACTTGTAAATCATGGTATTGTCAGTCATTTGCAAATATTGCAAAACCTTCATCTTAGTTTGTAGTCCTGAAAAAAATTTAAAATAGCCACCTAAAGTAAGATAAATGAAACCACTTTTCCAGACAGAGGATTCTGAAGTTCTGGGAGTGAAGGACCCAAATGGCTGATTCCACTGATACACAGCAGACTCAAAAGTGATGATCTTGACAAGATAGTAGGTGAAAACTGTGAGAATTTACTTCATTCTGTTTATTTCAAGTCCAGCTCTTCAGTGCTCTGTGTTTCCTTTACAGAAACAATGTCTGTTTTCAGTCTGCACAAGTAGTTGAATTCTCAGCTGTGCAAAAAATACAATTATGACAAGTACACTTGACCTTCAGTGAAATTAAGGAGAGTACCACCTGCACTAAATATGTCTTGTAAACAGTGTCAGGAGCAAAGGGATATAGTCTGGCTAGAAATCAAATCCAGTTGCATGGCTTACTGCAGTAATAGCGTTTCAAGTTTTTAAAGTTTTGACTTCTAATTGTACCCTACCCTTAAACAAGGAGTGTTGATGAGTTGTTAGCAGCTGCACTGTGAACAGGAGCACTCTTTGTGCTGAGATAAAGCTGCCCAGCTCTAGAAATAATCTGTCATGCAACAACCAACCTCTTTTTCTTTTTTTTTTTTTTTTTTTTCATTATTCTCTTGTAGTTGCAGTGTTACAAATTAAATTGAAAATATAAGAAAACTACTTCAGGACCCACTCCCCAGAATATTTTGATCCCTTGACCTGTGCCTGCTCCTGGAATAAACTACTATATTAAGATCCATATTTTGTTTTAAAGAAAAATCTCCCCCAAAATCAAAGCTCTTAAAACTATTTAGGTAACAAAGATGGCCTAAGCTAATTTTTATTTAGCAATGTCATAGGAAAGCACCAAAATATTCTTTTAGATTCCTGTAAGCAGTATAGCTGCTTAGCATATCTGAAAGGTAATCCAGTAAAATAAATGTTTTAGTCCAGATGCAAACACGTCTTTGTCATACCAATTCCCTAAGTATAAACCCTCATCTGAACTCTTTTTTATGTAAGTCTCACCTTGAAGTAATGCTGTGCATAGAAGATGTGTTATCCTGGGTTATTCTGGCTACAGTTAGTAGAGTTTTCCATAAAGCCTATCTGCTGCTATTCACCTTTTTTAAACCAATCCTTTTCCTCCTCTCTTTTCCTTCAATGTAATGAACATTTCTCAGCATAGCTCTGAGGAAGGAATGTGGGGAAGTCCGTCAGTTATTTAAAAGTTTTAAATTTCTAAATTCTAATTTTTAATTTTTGGGGGCGGCATAGTTAACTAGTACGGATCACAAAGTGCAGGAACCATGACTGGACAGTCTTGGATTTGCAGTAAGCTTTATGCCACTGGAGAAGGGTGAGTCTGAGCACCTGGTATTACACAGTGAAAATCATCTTCACTGCCAGGTGAAACCCAAAGGAGCCAAAATTCCATCAGCATTGGGTGCATGGGGAAAATGGGGTCCTTGCCTACATAAGCAAGAAATGCCCACGGTACACTTCCCAGAAAAAATACAACATCTCTAGTGGTCTTGAAGGTGATGGTACCCGGATTATACTTTCTCCTCAGAAAAGTTAAATTGTAGACCTCAAAAATCTTAGTAACCATCTACTAAACATAACGTATAGAAAAATAATTATGTGTGTACTTTTATGTTAGCTTCATTACTGAAAACTGTAGAATTTATAGATTTAATACATTTTTCTTTTTTTGTAAATCAGAATTGAAATTGTACAGTCCTTATCTAGTTTAGCTCTTTTTTATTATTAGTTTCTAAAACTGCTGTTTTTCTTTAAAATTTGCATCAGTCCAAACCTAATTAATAACTGCACAAGAAATCTTTTTTTTTTTTTTTCCTGAGGAAAATGAGCTGTATTGCCTTGACTATTTTGTAGCAATGGGTTTTGTTTTTGTCTTTCATTTCCATAGCAAAGGGAATTAATTTAAGAGAGATCAATAGCATTGCTGGCATACGTTGCACACTCCTGGTACAATTCACAGTGCTGGGGAACATGAGATGAGTTTATACTTAATTTTGTATCTTGTTGTATAGAATTATGTAAATTAAATACCCTTACAAAGAAGCTTTTGTTTTTATTAATTTAATGCAGTAATGCTAATAAGGGAAAATGTGTAAAATCATTGTGTGTATTTAGGATAAAAAAATGTGCTAACCCTTGATATTGGGTGGGCGTAATGAATGTGTAAAGTGCTCTGTGCACTTTGCAGTGTGTGAAACCTGCAAAAACTTTCCAATAATGTTAAAGGACTTGCAAAAATGTTGCACCTGGAGCAGGGAGGAGTGAAGAGGGCAAAGGTCAGCATTAGGCATTAAGACACTGACTAAACAGACTTTACACTCGGTGAAAAGTCCAGACAACCCCTGCAGTGTCATCTTACAACTCTGGTTTTCTTCTTTTCAGGACATAGTAATCCATAAATACACTCAAGTCACCAGCAGCTTAGCTCTTCCCCCACTTCTCCCCCTTTTTAACTCTCCTTTCATTTATAATTCTTACATAAAGATCTAAATTTTTAACCCTTTCCAAGTCTTTTAATCAACCTTGGGAACTGCTTTTCTTCACTGTTGTCATTTGCTAGACTTATCTTTTTAAATCCTTTTCTTTGCAAATTTTTCTCTTAGAACAATGTTTAGAACAATGAACAATGGTTTCATATAAGCTAAAAAAATGCTTGAAAGCAGTAGTACAAACTCAGTGTATGGATAAGACATTCTGTGAAATTATCAGATATTTGCTTCTAAAAAATGGCAGTTATTAAACTCTGTAAAATTCCTAAAAGCAGTCTTCATTTCTGAAGCTTGTAAACCAGACACTCAATGCAAAATATCTCATGGGATGTGGCATAAAATTTTTTTCTGCAACTACTTCTGAGCTTATTTGTTTGGATAGATGAAACTAGTTTCAGCTGGGATGTTGCAAGAAAAGAATCATCTTGTTTGCCATTGTTGTTTTTTTCAATCAAACAAACAGAGAAAAAACTCATCAGTTTCTCTAAACTGGAAAAATGCAGAGGTGAAACAAAGAGGCGTTTGTACTTTTGTTATACAATTAAGTCTTTCAGTTTTGCATCTATTACACTTAGTAGATGAAAGCATGAGACCAAACTGATTTTAATCATTTTATCTGATCCCATTATCCACATCCCATGGCTTAAGTGACTGGATAGACTCTTAATATAGTCTGGAGCTTTGACAGTAAAAATAGGCTGGTGAAATACAGCCCATCAGTTGCATGTAACCGTGCACATTTTGCTCACTTCCTCTCCTTGTTCTGAGCACTGCACGAGGCTGTACTTCCACACAGGATATTTTCCTCTCACCCACTTGTCACTATGCTACCCTTTCTGCAAACCTGCTGAGATGTTCAGCAGCTGTCACATTGCCTTTTTCATTAATTTTTACATCTTGTGAGCAACGCTGATGCAAGATAGCTGAAAGTTTGAGTATTTCTTTTATAGTGTGCATGAATATTGATTAGTAACAATATTAATAAGAAAATATTTCAGCGGTTTTTTTGTTTGGCACCGAGATCCGTCATATTTCCTCAGGGAGAGTAAGCAAAGTTTCCAGTTCCATGTGTGTGACATGGTCATTATTCAGTCATAAAATGGTGGCCTCCAAAGGTCTCCTGCCAAATCTCTTGGCCAGTGCAAGGCTCGCTGATTTCCATTCCTGTGCAGTGATTTTTAGCGTTGCTGCTGAAGGGTTTCTCACTTGGTCTGTTCGGTGGTGGGAATCAAAGAACCATCGACAGGAACAGAAAGGTGAACGTGAGAGCACGATTTAATGGGGGCAGAACACAGCAGAGGTATGTACTTTCCAGGGCAATGTGCTCTGTAGAAATAAAAGGCGGGTTCTAGCATGATGCTTTGAGCACATGCTGAACTTCAAGGGTGGAAGTGGTTCGCTAGGTGGCCTTCAGGCTTTGTAAGAACGAATATGCTCGACGCCATTCCAAAACCAGCACCTTGGTGCAGAACACCAGAGACAGAGACAGTGCGTGTCTAGGGTCTAGGACTGAGCTCTGGTCATGCAGTGCAGCATTTAACCTGCTCTGTCTCACTGGTACCCTGGGACAGTCTGTTAAAAAAGCCTTTACTGGAGTCAGCGCTTCAGTGGTAGGCCTTGTGTAAGTGTTGAATCTAAAGCATCTTTACAGATGGAGCAGTATCTTCCATTTATCCTATATTCTGATATTTTGTTGCAAGTTAGTAAAAAGTAAGAAATGAATGTTCAAGTACATGAAGAACTTTAGAAAATTAAGCTAGAACTGAATGACACTGATCTCTTGAGAAAGAGGCTTTGTATCTTGTCTTTTTGTATCTTTCTTGTTGTAAAAAATACCACACCAAAAACGATCTCTTAATAACAAAAACAAAAGACCATTGTTCTGTCTAGTATTTTATGTTGTTTTCAAGCATCTGAGGTCTCTCCTGAATCCTTTTCTGTGGTATCTCATTGCCGACCTCGTAATCATAATCGCACATTCAAAACTTAAATTCTGCTAATGTGACGTAGATGAGAAGCCGGGCAGTTAAATGACTTGCCCAAGGCTACGAAGCATCTTGCTAGAGAGCTGAAATCAGACCTTTTACCATGTCTCCCTGGCCAGACCCAAGGTCTGGCTTTGTTTTATGTTCTCAGTCATGTTTCTTCATGCAAATGTTATTTGGACTGCATGCTTTACATATAGCAAAGGCCATGATGCACACTGAATTTTCTCCTGGATTGTTTTTCACCTTAAGTCTAAAAATGATTGGGATTTTAATGAAACCCTTCTTTTCTTCAGGTTATCTTAATGAAACCATTTTCTTAACTATTTTCCAGAATTTATATTCTACAGGTGATGTTTTTTAATTTAAGCTGATGGTGATAATGTGAAACCACCAACCTTTCAAGTATCATGTTAAACTGAAGAGTGACTTTGTACAAAATAGTATAGCCATAAGTCTCTTGTTACTGTTTTTTAACCAACCAAACTTGCTCCGTATTGCTCTCAATTAATCTTTTTCCCCACCCCTTTTTCTTCTGGAGGATTCCTTTTACCCACTTACCTTATCCATGAGCTATGTAAACACATAGGTAGGACTTTGTGCATCCTTTGCATATTCTAATTGTTAAATCTCAAATTGTCATATTGCTTCACATACAACTCACTAAATGCAAACAGAATAGTAAGTAAGGCTGCAGTGATGTCCTCTGGGTGTGTATTTCTGTAGGTAATGTTTGTGTGTGAACACTCACAGTTTTTACAGTTTTTTACACAGTTTTTACAATCTGTACCTCACATGTAGATGGCACAGACACAATCGAGGCTGATCACAACCAACGCAGTGGGGGTGGGATCATATGGGTAAAATCCATGTAGGCAAATTTGAAGCATTTGAAGATTACAGATGTTTTAAGGGTCAATATTTTGGACAGGGAAAAATATATTTTTCAGTCTCTTCTAAAATATGCTTTTCAGAAATTAAGTACCTTATCCTTCAAGTCTTCTGCCTTCATAAGAAAAGGAGTTCATGCTTTTATTCAGCCACCTTTCAGTCTTTTTGGTCATTCTTTCCTTGAGTTTGTTTTGGGAGGTTTGTTTCCAGTTTTATGGGTTTTCATTTTGGTTTTTTGGGTTTTTTAATACTTGTCCATTAAATGATGTCAAGTACCTGCTTGTCTGGTATCAGACACATCTTTCTTGTTGCATGCATTTCTAAAAGAGAAACTCACTATGAGATTTGCCTGAATGCTACTAGATTTCCTGCTGTACAAGTAATATAAATTAAATATTCTTAATTATTTTAGCTCATACGAGAAAAGATTCAAGACAAAGGAGAGATTGATGCAGTGTGCCTTACAATGGTCCTACTGATTTCTCTACTGGCCTTTCCTCTGCACATGGTCAATTAGAATTGAAAATCCTGTGCTGATTTCATTCACTGGAATTTTTAAGCAGGTCAGGAAGAAAGATGTTATTGAAAGGAAAAGTCTCATCTAAATAAGAAAAGAACACGTGGCCATCTGGCCTAACTGTACCATGCTGAAACTAGTTTTGACTTTGCTCTAGTTTGAGCTTTGCAACAGTTTGCTAAAATATCAAACAGAAATACGTTTACATTAAAACACTCCATGCTTTTTGTCTGTAAAAATGCAACGTGCAGTTCTCTTCCTATCTGTAATGCATGAGCTCATTTGACCCCATTACTTTATTGAGACTGTCTATGTTTCTCGTAGGTTCTCAAGTTACTTCAGCTCTGTAGACATATAACTGAAACTACCAATCTTTTGCAAGTTTTGGAGGTAATGCTGAGCGCTTTATTCCTAGGACTGAAAGTCACACTTCTGCTTGAACTAGGAAAGGCTCAAACAAACCAATGCAACAGGAAGCATGGAGGGAAGAGAGGAGAGTTTAAAAAAGGAAATTACAACTAGAAGGTTGTGTGATGAGCACCATGGAATTTGCACAACCAAATGTAAGCTACAGGCTAACAGGTAATAGATACAGATATATTGTGATAGATATCAAATTTATAAGGAATGGAGTAGAAAATATGCATGCGTTTCCATGATTGTATTATTTCAGCATCAGCTATTAAAAAGTTTAAAGAAGTCAGTAAAAAAACAGAGGTCAGCAATTTTTGCGCACGGTAAATAAACTGTAAAATCTAAAACACATAACTCCAGATCTCAGGTGCATGGACAACAACAGCAGGAGAGGCTAATGCCATTTTTAAAGCAGCACTGGTCAGGTATCTCCTCCCCACTCTAGTCAGAGCTGTTGTGCCCAGCACTCACAAAACCCAAGAGATCTTACTGGGAGAAGGGGAGAGAGTTGAACTGAACATGGAGGCAAGGACCCTGTATTCATATTCTCCGGCTTAATGCTTATCTTTTATGTAATTAGACATTACTTTTACACTGACAAACACTGCATAAATTTCCAGTTGAAATACCCTTCTAAGACAAGATAGTGAGTAAGTCACTTCTGAAGTTTAGGGGAATTGATTTGCATAGGATTTCAGCCTTTAGGAAAGGATAAAAATATGATTACCTTGTCATTACCTTAAGAAAACGAATATGAGCACTTCGTAATTTAGCTGCAGGCATTATTTCAAAACACATTTTTTGAAACAAGTGACCAATTTTGTTTTAAAACATAACATGCCAGGAAAAGTAGAAAGGAAATTATCACCTTAATACTACTGAACATGTGTACATACATATAATTTACAAATATATACTCCTCATGTATGACCATTGTGTAAAGTTTACTTGTATATTTCATATAAGGGGTGTAAATTGTTCCTTTAAAAAAGCATTAAATCCCTTATTTATAAAAAAATAAAATGCAGGTATACAAATTTGACCACAGCTCTTGATTAATTCACTTAATTTTTTCTGAAATCTCTATTCAGGAATTTTTACTTTGCTGTGGATATTGCTGCCACTACATGCAATCTTTTGTTTGCATGTCTCTGCTGCTATTTGGAAAGGAAGTTTTTTTTTAAGATTAAATTTATGGGATACTTATGCTGGGATTCTTTTCTCATAGTGTTTATAAGCACTATTAGAGAAGAAAGCTAAAAAAATTCTTATCTTTTCATCAGGATACCTGTTAGAGTGATTAAAATACAGTTTCAACCTTTTCAGGGTGTAAATTAAAAGCACTGTACATGTGTGCATGTGGTTGTGTGTTTTAAAAATGTATTTTCTTTTAGGTCTTTTTCATACAAAGTTCATATTGAAAAGCAAATATTAGTCATCACGTTTATCACACCATAATTTGTACCACAAGACAATGAAATTCCAAAGAATTTAGAAAATAGGTCGGTCTGCACAGCATGCGTTTATAAATTAAACAGAATACAGGCTTTGCATCTGCCTTTCCCCTGTATGTCTCTGCTAACCCCACCCATAGCCACACCAAACGGAGAGCAACTATTTTGGGGAGTACTGCATTCCCAAGCCCAACTTTGTGGCACGATGACACTGGGCCACTCGGCATTTCTCTGGGCTGTGGCAACAGGAAGGCCAGGGCTTGCAGGGCCAGCTCGGTCCCCTGCCATGCTCCCCTTCTTCGGTTTGAAGACAACCTATTCACAAAGCATTTCGCGACTGCCTCGTTTAAAACTATCATAAAACTGTCTAGGAGCTCTTGCTGATCTCTCTAAATACAATTATTTTGTAAGATTTGAGCTTGATGGGCATTCAGGGACGGGTATCCACACAGTAGCTACTTGCCTTTATGTAATATATCATATGCGCATACAAAATCTTTACATATATTTGGGAGCTACACAGCAATTATGTAAGTGATGCATGAACTTAACATAAAATACTGCATTGACTGTAAACCCAGAGTAGAAATCACAGTAAAACGGGAAATACTGGATGTCCCTAGTTACACTGTGTTGGAAAGTGTGTGTGTGTGTGTGTGTGTGTGCATATGTTTTGTACAATAATGTGTATATATGTTTACAAAGTTTCTTATTTTCTTTTCTTTTTTTTTTTTTTTTTCTTTTTGCAAATCATAACAAAGTTGAAACTGAGCCTGGCCGACATAAGGAGGAAAGGCTTGTGTTTGCCTTTAATCTTTTCTGCAGCACGGTTCAGACTTCTGTCTGATCTGCACATAGCAGAGCAAGGGGCTTGCCGTGCATTGCGTGCAGGCTCCTTGATTGTGGAAGGGAAAAAAAAAAAAAAATCTGGCTGGAATCCAGACAGGCGAGCGCAGTGCTCTGTTGATCATTGTGTCTAGCCTTCAGGTGTCTCAGCTCACAGTGGGCGGCGGTTGGGGGAGGGGGAGATAACAGGAGGGCAGACAAAGAATAAAACAGTGTATTTACCAAAAAAAAAAAAAAAAAAAAAAAGCGCACATGTAGGAGATTCACGTCAAATCCTTTTTTAAAAAATGCTTCTTTTAACGTTCCTTTCCTTGCAGTGGGAGCAAGCAAACATCTGTCCAGGAAGATTTATTTAAGCCATAATTAGTAGCGTCTGGAGTCTTTCAACAATTTCTCCTTATTGCACTTAATTTTAATTTTTTTTTTTAAAACGAAGTCTGCTCATCTTTCACTTAGAAACTGTTTTCACTTCATGCATTATTAGAGATCCAGCCCAGCCAGGACTGAGTCAGATTTCTATTGTCTTTGCTTTTTCCCTTCTGATCGTAGTTTTCAGAATCTAACTTTTGGTAGAGAAGGGGGGTGGGAAGGATCGTGCAGGCAGGGGGGAACGACCTTATTAAAGGTCTTACGAGCATGGTGGGGGGAAAAAGGAGCAAAAATACAAATCAGTGCTGTTTATTATACGGTTATTCGTTTGGGTTCAATTTCTTTTCCGAGGAAGAAGAAAAAAAGCGCTGCTTTGTCTGTTGCTTCTGTTTGAGAACTCTCATAAATCTTGCCCAGAAAGCAACTCGGGCTTAAGGCGATCTGGCCAGCAAAGCTCTGGGAAACAATTTCAATGTCTCCTGCTATGGATATTCTCTTCTTTCTGCCCCCTTCGTCCCCGCTGCCCCCTCCACCCCGACCTTCTGACGTTATACCGTGAAGAGACCCACACCCTTTCCCACCCCACCAGGAATCTGAGTGAATGCAAGCTGCAATCTAGAGGTAAAGTTGCTTATCACAAAGCCTCTCCTCATGCCGAGCGAGTCCAGATATTATACTAGTTGTGTGTTTTCAGTCCAGCCATAACCCCTTCCTTAACACTCCCCCCGTTGCCTTGCCTCTCCCCCTCCCCCCCGTGGAAGGGGTGGGATGGGAACCTTGCTCGACTTCATTGTTCCAAATGTAAGAGCTATTTGCCCCAAAGTGTCTTTGCTGTCTTTCATAGCTAATTATAATAACTGTCAGATGTCTGCAAAGTCTGGGCTGCCCTTGCTGGCGGAGTTAAAGTTTGCCTTTATGTTTTCCCCTTGGGGACAGATCAGGCCTGATTAGACACAGAGTACAAATAAAAGTGAACAACATACGTGTGTAGGGCTTTTTGTCTTTGTTTTTCTTTATGAACAAAGCAGCACGCTGGCTATGTCAGGAAGCAGTGTGTCATGCAGCGTGCATGCAGGCACTGCCCTGGAGGATAACTCGCTTTTGCTTTTTTTTTTTTTTCTCTTTCTTTTATTGAAGCATGCAAGAAATATTTCTGAATTTGAATAACACTTTAGATACTTGTTCATCGTATAAAAAAAGTAATCACTAATTTAGGGCACATAGCATTTTGACATTTTAAAGAGATTTGCTTTTCTGGGTGAAAATAAAAATAAACAGAGCCCGTACTCACAGTTTTGTTGTGCTGTGCAGGTCACTGTCTCCTTCTGCAGCGACAAGGAGGGTTGGAGAATGTCAAGGGTGCAGAATCCCACATAATTCGGGAGAAATGTACAAATGTGCTTCCTGAAGTCGCCTGGAAGTCAGCTACTTGTGCTCAGACATCCCATTGCTGCTCTGCACGCTATACTATCTGCAGTTCTGAATTGAACTAAATACTGCCCATGTGAAAGACAGGGGAAACACAGTCATGTGGGACACACAAATCCACTCTATTGGCTCTGAAGGCACAACTTCAGCATTCTTGCATTTCCACCATTGGTTAACAGTTCAAGCTGAAAGAGTCTAGGTCCTCCTAGTGAGTCCGTTTTCCCTTTATGCTGGAAGAATGACTGTAGGATTTTACAGTGACAGGATTAGTTAAGAAAGGGACTGAAGTCATCCCTTTGACTGAAGCTGGTGGGTGGGGATTGGAAGCTGTGCTTTTCTCAAGTCGACGTTTTTCCTTTTTCTGCCTGCATTCTCAGCGTCAGGAAATGCTTGCAGTTAACTTGGGCAGCAGAGAGAAACTGAAGTGACTTTTTCGGGTTTGGGGTTAGGGACTGACTTTTAGAGTAACAGTGTTACAGACAGCACAATGATTTCATGGGAATAACTATTGTGGTTAATAAACTGGTTATTTTTCCCTTGTCAGATTTTTTTTTTTTTTTTTTAAGTTCAGAAAGGGCTATATCAGTATCATTTATCCTGAACTTTTGCATCACATAAGCCAGATAAATGAATCCAGCAGTTCAAAATCCTAAACTAATAATTTGACAACAGAAGAAAGATTTTGCAGAATTATTGGATCTCTGGGAAATATGATGATATGGTCTTAGTAATATTTTGAAAGAAGCAACAAATTCCAGAAAATCTTTAATTGCTGATATTTGAGAATAATGAAGATATAAAGATTAAGTAGGAGGGAAGAAGGCTATTCCCTGTTTTGGTATTCTGTCATTTGTCTGATTTAGTTATGCCAGCGTGAGCAGTAATTTGAAACGGTACTCAGTCATGTGTGACATACTTCTCCAATTAACCCTTATTAAAAAGACCTTTCCCAAATCCCACATGTATGTTTTCCTAGAACTACAGAAAACAGAGGTGTGACAGATTTGCAAGGTTTGTGTCCATCTTCCTCTCTGGGCAGATTTATTTCCTTTTACACGTTTCCAGTGCTATGTCGAGTGTAGTTCTAAACACACCCAGCGTGTGACTCCTGTTGGTGGGCTGTTGAACTTGGGGCCAAATTTAGCAGTTGAAGTGCTTAAATATGCTTGGAAATTTCCCAGAATAATTAATCTGGAATAGTAAATTCATTATATGTCCGTGGTGTACACAAGGCCAAGCCCAGACTGCTCTGCTGGCAGTCATAGTGTGTACGAGATCCTGTTTAGCAGCTTATGCCTGGCCCTGGCTGTCAGGGCATCTTTTTGTTTCTTCCAGTCAAGCATGTTCAGTCCACCTTAAACCAATGCTTCTCCCTCCTCAGAGTTCACCCTCTTAAGCTATTTATAGACTTTTATCATCACCTCACTGACCACCCTTGTCATCACTTAGCTGAGCACCATATTCCAGGTGTAGCTGTGTAAGATATGGGAACATTCCTCCATATCCTGTGACCTGGTATGGCTGCAGCAAATCAATATGTGTTTGCTTGATATGGGAGCAGGAAAACTACATCTCTTAAAAATAAACTGACACACCTGACAAACAGGATTTTAAAGAAGATGAATAGAGTAAATATTCTACTCTGAGTAAAGAAGGCCTTGTAAAAACCTTCTTTGCTTCTAAGTGCTAAGAAGATGCAGAGTGGGCTTTTTTTCAGCAGGCTCACTTATAAATACTGTTTGGTAACAATATATAAAAGGTGTGGTTTGGTGGGTGTTGTTGTTTAGCTTTTTAATCTTCATGAAGAAAGATAATTGTCTGGTTTGGATAAAATAAAGCTACAGCAGTAGCATCAAAACTTTCTCTACACCCTCCAAAAATGTTTTCAGTTCGTTCCACTAGGCTTTCCACATCTGGACTCCAGAACACTGAGGGAAGAGAACTGAAAACCCTGGGAGACATTTTCTTTTTTTTGCTGCTCTGGTGGTCTTCATAATTTTGGTTGCTTTTTTTTTTCTTTTTTTGTTGTTGTTGTTTAATTCAATTAAAGAAGGAAGAAATACTAATAAAGGAAACCTTACTCTAGAGAGCAGTAAACTCTATAGTTTTAAGACCAGTACACGGTCTTGTCTTAAATACATCTTTTTCATGAATGTCAGTTTCTGATTTTAAAATGCTGAAAAGCTCTTTACAGAGAGGGAATAAACATCTGGGTTCATTTATTATTGCTTAGCTCTTTCCTCAAACAACTGAAGAGTGGATTTCAGGAAAATCTAGGGACTCTGGAGCAATGGTTATCTACCTGCATTTCTTGAGCCATGAATCAAAGACTTAGATAATACAAGCAGACATTTTTGTGACTCATTGTATTTTGGAGACCAAATTAATACTTTGTATCACTCTTACCTTCAGAGAGAAGTGCATCTTTATAGGTATTTGTGCATCTAAATGGACATTTTATTCTCCCTGTCATGTCCACTAAAAGAAAACAAAATGAAGATTTAGACTACATCATATTCACTCTCCCTGATTAATAAGCTGCTTCTTTTGCCACTATTGTTCGTAAAGATGAATTCATAATTGTAAGAGTCAAAGAAAAAGAGCATCGTGAAATTATCACAGTGTGAAAAATAACATTACTTTGCAAATTCTGTCATGGGGATGAAGTTTAACACATGAGATAAGATGCTGGATGAACTGGGCTGTCAGAGTCTGGAGATCCTACTGCTCTGTGGTCTTCTGTGACTCCATTCTTTTACACCACAGATCTCCATTTCTGAGTTTGGGTTAGGGTTTTTTGGTGTTGTAGCTTTTCCCCCTGATCTAGCAATGATTGGTAGGGATGCTTAACTCCTGTCTAATAGAGATCCTGTTCCAAAGAATTTTTTAAGTTTCCCTGGCCAGGAACTAGAAAAGACATGACTGAAGTTAGAAATTATAGTTACAAAAAGAGCATTTTCAGTATTTGGAAGCCTTAGAGAGCAGATGGTTGGTGTGAGGGTGACAAAAAGTAGGATGGCCTTGAACATCTTTTACAGGGTGCATTCACAAATAACTTTAAAAAACAGCTACTGATTTTTTTTCGTGTGGAAATAGAAGCTCAATGCCTACTTGGGAGGAGAAGCAGATTTGCCCCTTGGCTTCTTCCTAGTAACGCATACAACATTTAGACAAACAAAAATAAAAAATTGAGAAAAATTTATTTCAGAAACAGAATAAAGGCACTAATGCACTTTGCACAACGATGTGTTGCGTGGATACTTCTGAAAATATGTATTTACCTGTTCCTTTAGACAATCAAATGCAGTCCTATCATGTGTACGATGCCGACTTCATGTTGCCCAGTATTTTTAAGTTTTTCTGTTTTTCTTTCAGTGGAAAGTAATTGAACTTTATAGACTGTGTATTTGCTTACAACTTTGCCAGAGAATTTTTGCTGTTCTGTACACCTTTGCTTTTTATAATTCAGCAGTAGGTGGTATTTGCTAAAGTTTCAAGCTTATATTAGTCACTGCTAGTAAAATCCCTTGAGGCTGGTAGTGCATAAGCAAAGAAGAAATCAGACGAAAAAATATCCCAGGAGATACTGGAGAAGCCAGAAAAAGGCAGAGAAGAAGAAAAAGTCATTGAGAATTGGCTGAGGGAGAGCAAGTGGATGAAGGGCACCCAATAGCCATTTCATGGAGAGGAATTACCAAAACCCTAAAATATGCACATGCAGTATGCACTTATTCTGGAAATGATTCTATACCCTGGTTAAGAGCATCACAAAACTAACACAAGGTGTTTTTCAAAAGTGTCTCGTGCAAAAGGGTTGTGAGTTTGTTCTCATCTCCTGCACCAGGAGGGGTGAAAATAGCTGAAATATTGCCTGATCAAATAATATTTGCTGTATATGACCCAGTTGTGCAGGCTGCAATATCTACCATTGCAACAAAGAGAAACCAGGAGTTTAGTTCTTAATATCATAATGGATTTTGTGATGCTTTGGGGGGTGTGTGTGTGTGTGTATGTTCTGCTTTTGTTTTTTTCCAACTGAGTCTTATTCCTTCGTCTCCTCTATTTTCGAAGGAGTGAATGAAACCACATGAGATGCTGGGAAGATTTTCAGCAGTCAGAGAGGAAGCTGGTATACCCTCAGTAGTGAAAGTCAAAATGACTTACTCCTCTTTCCTCTCCATTTTCTACTTAGGGACAGCTTTTGGTGGGTAGCTTAGATAATATGGCTGCAACTTAACCACTATTAAAAATGTGATCTTGGGATCTTGATCAATGTACTGGAATTCATATATATGTTGAGCTCGTAGTTGTTATATATTTATAAACCTGATTTTAGTTACAGGACTGTTAGTGAGGAATTCAGATCTCATTCAGGTGAACTTAATACAATAGGAAAAAATCCAGGATTATTAGCTAATTGATCCAAAATTTTTAGTGATTTATTCAAGTGAAAATTAAAATAATGTGTTAAAAATTGTATTTGTGAAATAAAAATTCTCGATAAAATGAAATGTTATTTAAACAGTGGGTTGGTAACTGCAATATACCTCAGATTAAACTGAGTGACGTGAATTTTTTAAAGCTTGGCTACAAATGAGATCAGCATAGAATTAAGCTATCCAGAAACACTTGATCAGTAAATCTAGAACCAACTATGCTTTTGATCAGATAAACCAAAAAATGAAAATTAGGTAAACATGTGTCAGATAATTAGGTAAAACATGTATGTTATTAGGTATCATATCTGTGTATTCCAGAAAGTCTGGTCATTTCTTTTGAATAATGTTCTTTTCCTTTCCTGGGGAATTTCTGTAATCTTTAAAAATTCTTCCATTTTTAATCATTTCTTTAATCATTTGTTGTCTTAAGTCCTTTCAGAATAAAAAAGTTTATTTTCCCTAAAAGACACTTGCCTGATACTCAGCTGGCTCAGTTTTCATCCTAAAAAATGAAGGCTTTATAGGAACAGTCAGACTTGATGACCATAACAGGAATTTTCCCCTCAGACTACTCTTACAAGGTTATGCAGCTTATTCTTGTTTCAGATGCAAGTTCTTTCATCCCCAATTAACCCATAGTAATATATAAACATATATATTTTATAAATTATTTATCAAACTGTCATTTCCTTATAGATGTCTGCAACTGGTACTTCGTATTTGAAATTCCTTGTAAAGTGATTGGTTTCAAAATCTAGAACTTATCAAATTATGTGCAATCCAGTATTTGGTGAAGAATGATAGTATTTAGCAGCTTGTGTTTCAAATGTTTTCATTGAAAAAAATCCTACATGGTCTAATTTTGAATATTTTGTATTGTATCTATTATTCTCTGGGATAAATCATCTTTGGTCACAGAGAAAAACAGATGAATGTTTAAGTATTTCAGACTACATGAATTCGCTAAATTAAATAATGTATTCTCTGCACTGTCCCCTACATCCCACCCCTACAGCCCTGGCTGCACAGAACTGCATTATTCTAGGTGAGCTTAAAGCACCACTAGGACACAAGCCTATAGCAGTTACCACATTTTGTTCAGTAAAAATATATTAAAGTAAAATATATATTCAAAATTTTTCAAAGTAATATGTTGTTTGTGGACCAGTATAATAAATCTTGGAGATTATTTTTCTTCTTTGTCAATAATTTTGATGTAATGAGATTTCCCATTTTTAATTTACAGTTCTTGTCTGATATCTCAATCTTTTAGGGATTAAAATAGTAGATAGCTTGTCCCATTTCTGTTCCAATTTTGGGTGGTCCTAAACCAGGACAGTTTCAAAAAGATTTGTTTTTTCAAACCATCTGCCATCCACATTTTACTACTTAATGAAATAATTAATTTTGTTATTTCCTTAAAGGATGTTAATACTGCATAAAAGCAACAACGATACCACGGTTTTACTTACAAGAATCCAGACCTGTTACTTTAAGGAATCACATTTTTCCTCTGGTAGCTTATGAAAATTTAAATTAAAAGGATTTAATAATTTAAGCAGCATAGTTTAGTGACTGAGTGCTGAAGAACAGAGGAGTTTGAAATTGCTAGCAAAACATAAGGCATTTCAGAGAATATAGTTCAATACTGCCTTCAGGCACTGATCCTTGCTAGGTGCATGCAGGGTACAGATGCTTTCAGAAACAGATTATTGTATAGTTGAACAGAACTGCAACTCCAGGAATGACATTTTATCTTTAATTATGTATTTGGTATTGATTAATGAATTTCTTATACACTACAGAGCAAAGAATTAATTTACCAGGAGGGTTTTGATCTTGATTAATGAACAAGGTGTAGACAGAGGGGACATAAGTGGTGGGGCATAGGGAGCAAGTCAATGCAAACTGCACTTGTACAAATATTTCCAGTTGCAAACGAATGTTTGCATATTTATCTGATCCTTATAGGGGAATAAAATCCTATCCTGAGCCCTCCTGCATGTCATCCTACTTAAAATAATCTCTATTGTGCTTTTTACCCTTTTTTTCTTTTTTTTTTTTAATAGAGCCCTCATGATGATATCTAAATATCCTATTATTCTGTCTCTTGCTCTGTATAGTTTGTTCCTTCCCATTGTTTAATTATAGACTTCATTTAAGGTATTATCACAGTCTAAACTGGAGGTTTCTTGATTGAGGGACCTTGACTAAGATCCTGACCTTAGTGAAATCAAGGAGAAGAGTGGGTTTCAGTGTCTTAAGTGGCACCAGGATTTCACCCTGACTTTATTCAGGACACCTCTGGACAAAGGGAACAAGTAAGAACGAAGTGCTTGAGTATTAAGCCAATTACCTCTTCTAATTAGAACATGTATAAGGAACTCTTAAACTGGAGAAAGGGTAAAATCTGCTGAATAAATTATTCCTAGTAAACAGTGCACCCAGCTCTAGTCTTGACAGAGATAAAGCTGTAGTGGCATCAAAGTGTCTGCTCTTACAGGGTGTTGCTCTGACACAGATGTCAAATGACAAATCAACATTAGGTGAACAGATGAGTCTTATTCCCTGCCTTGCTCAGCTGGAGAGATTACAAAGGGTGGTCAAATAAGCTCCAACAATGCCCTTTATAACCTCTTTTAGCTGTAAAAGATAAATAAAACT
This sequence comes from Certhia americana, assembly GCA_018697195.1. Lineage (NCBI taxonomy): Eukaryota > Metazoa > Chordata > Aves > Passeriformes > Certhiidae > Certhia > Certhia americana. The sequence goes on along the minus strand of CM031864.1, from coordinate 22,788,614 downwards.
GGCCAGAGGTAACTTCTGCAATTCCTTAAATCTGCTTTGCAGATATTACAAAGTATGGACTTCAAATAGCTTGGGACCTTTTTACCACAGCATGGAGGGAGGCAGGGAAGTCAGTGAGAGCTTGTGGTCAGCCCCTCCAAGGCTGAGAAGAGACCTGAAAATTAAAACCCGGGTTTTTTTTTTGTCTGGTGAAATAGGTGTAGATAAAAAGGAGTTTAGCTCTGGTTCATTTCCCCAGTATTGAATTTACCTCCATATCTTTTGCTAGGCTGTGGTGAGTTATCTTTGAGACTAAGTAACAGTGATGGAAATGCTGAAGATATTAATAAAAAATGATTGAAACCCTGTGCTGGGGGCTGTATTCTGACTGTCCATATTCTTGAAAAATGCCACGAAAATCATAATTTTGCTTGGGCTTCTGTTACCCTGGTGAGTGGCACAGGTACTCTTAGCCCATTTCTCATGAAATTGAGCTCTTAATTAGGAAAAATCAAAAGTATTGGAAAAAAAAAGTGATTTGCGTGTTTCCTGAGGACAGGCATGTAAGGAAGGGCCTTGTTCATAATATTCACAGTTTTTGTAGGACCCTGGTAGAACTGTTTGAGCGGGTGCTGCAGGAACAGGGCAGTCTACGTGCAGAACCTGCCGTGGCAGCTGGGGCACATGGAGTCAGGCAGCAGCTCCAGCTCTGCAGCCTCAGAGAGGAAATCAGAGAATTCAGATCCTATGCCTCTCTAGCCATCAAGATGTCATTCATGCATATTAAATGGAATAACACTGATAAAGTCTAATTTTAGCTGAAATCTTTCCAACACGAGATTTTACTTTGGGTAATAAAACAGTATGTTATAAAATAAAAATAGATTTTTTTTCACTCATTTCTTCAAAAGAAAACAAAAACCAAAAGCCCATTACTTTTTGTTGCCTTTTCTCCCTCCTTTTTAGACAAAGCACTACCTTTATAGCCTTTGTCCTAAATGTAACATCTCAAGCCATAATTTAAAATCAGTGTAATTTTGTATCAGATTTTTGGTATTTTTAATGTTCTTTTAGAAACTCTCCAAAGAAGCTGAAATGCAGTTTGCAGTCCTTTAAAACAGTGAAAATCTTTTTTTTTTGCACTGATGTATTTTCACAGAGTAAAGATGATAATTAATGTATCTTGGTTAAATTTCTGTAACTTTCATTACAGTAAATTTCTAAAATTTCTAACAACTGATATCTATCACAAAAGTAGAATTATTCTAAAGATTAATTTTATCATAGTGTTAAAAATTGTACATCATAGGCAAACAATCCATGTAGAAATATGTGCTTTGTTCCTTTGAGAGAGGTGAATAGATAAACTGTCCAAGGTACAGGGAAATAGAGCATGGATAATGTGGGTTTGAGATATTCTGTTGCTTAAGTGATGCATTAAATCAATATTCTGCAAAGCTTTTTCTTGTTAAGTTATTTACTTGGCTGCTGTCACAATTCACCATTTAGGTCATCATCTTTTTAAAAAATATATTTTCTTGTGGCCTAATTTAACTTCTTCTAAATACTCCAATTCCTCAAGTAATGAAACAGCTTCAAACACTGAAATTAGCACTGTGTTAATGCCAATATTTACACTCACATTCCTTACTTGGTTAATATGTTAAGGAAAGAATAGAATTTCAAGTGAATTACTAGTTTATCTGCACAGAAATCTATCACTAAAAATTAATATCAGAATGAATGAAAATTTGTCTTAATAATTTAATAAAAAGGGAAAATTCTTTCTTTAATCAAGTTCTGAAAAGACTCTCATGAAAAGAAAGACAAGTGTTCTTTCTTCAGCTACTCTCACTTTAACATAATATATGCATAAATGAAATGTCAGAAGTTGCTTCATTTCAACAGTCAAAACCACTCACAAATGATTCTGGAGATAAGCAGTGGCTTGTTGTAACAGGAGCCAAAGGTGAGGGTACCTCAGGGAAACCCTCAGCCCTTGCATGGCTGAGGAAGAGCTGCACAACTTCAGCACCCTGGAGGGATTTGGTCTGTTAGAAAAAAATAGGCACCTCCTGGATCAGGAATCACCTCTGCTGTGCTGAGGTCCTACTGAGCTCCAGGTAACAAAATAATTTTAAACCAAGAAACCCATCCAATATTTTTTTCCCCCTAATCAAGATTCAAAAGGATAAGATCACTCACTTCCCTTTGTAAACTGTGCTAATGGTCTCTCATCTGTGCACTGCTGTCTGTGAGATACTGTTTGTATAAAGGGGAATAAGTGACAGGGTCTGCACAGGCGTGGCTAAGTCTGCACATCAGTTTAGATGCTTTTGTACCTTTTAAAATAATTTTTTATTAAATTATAATTAAAATTATACTGTGGTGGTGGTTGTTTTCTTTTTCTTTCTAAGCCATTTCATTTGATTTTAAACTAGATTAAGGAACCGTGTTACCAAAGAAAATTCACTCATCCTTTTTAGGGTATTTTAAAAGTATTGATTATTCAAATGGTGACGAAAACTGTCAAGTAAATGTAAGGCACTTATTTGGGTGAATAAACTGCAAAGATTATGATAGATTTTTTAAGAAATTGTAAATACTGAAGCTTGTAGAAGAGAGTTTGGGAATGTCTGCATTCCTTACCTCTCAGAAGGGATGATTCAGCTTGATCTGGAGAGATTAGAAAAAGATAGAGCAGATTCATTAGTTATGAGAGGAAGTGCCTTTTCATACAATGTGTCATAAAATTGTGGAACTTACTGTCAGGATTACTAAGGTGAGACCCTATCTGTAGTTAGTATGGATATTTACTGGCTTGATACCCTTGGGTTTTCTGTTTGGGGTTTTTGTTTGTTTTGTTTTGGTTTTTTTCATAGTCTCTGCCAATCTCATCAAGTTTTGTGTATCTGTTTCTATGATGCCTTTTCTGATGCACCTTTTCCAGTTTGTGGGAACTAAATGCAAGACAAAATATCTATTGTCTTGCTGCTGCTTTTCTTCAATCTGCAGAACCTTTTTAAGAACATACACAGATCAGACAGCATAGTTGTATTTCACTGAGAGAAGTTAAAATTTTCTGGAGTTACTTTTCAAATTAATAAGACAATGAAAAACTACTTATATAAATAAGTATGTGTATATGTATATATAAAAATACTGAATAAATAAAAGTAGCAAAATCATCTTCAGTCTTTTTCCCCATCAATAAGAATTGGATTTAATACCTTTTATAATTTTTAAACTATTTTTAGAAAAATTGTATTATTTTTATTAATATGAAGTATAGCTATCAAAAGCAGTGGCACTCCATGTCCTGTCTAGATAAACTGCCTGAACTGTGTGAAGCAACCATGTGTGTAATAAAAGGACTTGTAGAGTGGAAAAATACATGCAAACTGAATATCATGTCAAACCTCCTTTTAGTTGTTCTTTACTGGGCTTAGAAGGCCAGATGATACTATCACTGACATGGTACAAAATTACAGAATACCTGAACTGATGAGAACAAGTTCCAAGGAACAAAAAATTCACCAAATCAAAAAATGTAAAGTACTGACCCCCTTTAACCTCAACAAGTTGTTAATTAGCAGAGGATTAACACTCTTTTCATGTGGTAGCAATCACTAGAAAATAATGTGCATGCATCAAAGAACTTTGGGGTCTTCTGACAAAAGATTAAATGCAAAGATTCTGTGGATTATGAAAGTGGAATCTGAAAGGGTCACTACACTGTCCAGTTTGCAATTTTGAACGTACTATTGATACCTTAGAAAGTAAAATATTTTGAGAAGAAGACTACTTAAACCAGATTTTTTTACAGAAATTTTTTACAGAAAAATTATTTATATTGAATTCGTTTCTCAATTTTGTGTCCTTAAAGATTTAAAGCAAGATTGTTAGAGAAAAACCTTAACACGTTTTAAAATATTGCCAGTTTATTGTAAGGTAGACAAAAAGGAATATTTTTTTAAATTGATTTTTCAAAAGGGCTTTAGAAAGTTCAATTCCTATTATAAATTACTATGGACACCAGGTTGTTCAGTAGTCTACATAAAGCCACAACTAGGATGCTACTGTAGAACAAGCAAACAAAGCCAGAACTTTTTCCAAAAGAGAAAGCTTTTCTCTAAAAGTTGGTTGCTTCTTCATTCTGAAAATATGGCTAATCTTGTGAGTGCACCTGCTGCAAAACAGAAGTGACTTCCTTTCAAGATGCACCAATACCTCATAAATTCCTTCGGTGACAGGTTTTTAACTTTTGTTCTGAGTGGAGCCCCCAAGGCTGGAGGGTACTGGAGTGTCACCTGTGCCAGTTTGCAGGTGACCGACAGGGCACAGAGGGAGGGCTGTGTCCCTGCTGGGTTGTTCTGCGCCACAGCCTGTGCAGCAGTGAGGTGCACACCTCAGTCAAATGGAGAGTGCAAGGAAGCTGAAACCCTGTAAATTTAGCTGAGAATTGTTTGGCTCTCACTTCTCTTAGAGTTGCCAGCATCAGAAACTTCTGCAAGTCAGCTGTCCGTTGGGCAAATTTATGCACAGCCCTGCACTCACGCAAGCTTGTGATTTACAGCAGGAAGCAGTGGGCTGGATAAGCTCTTTCCTCTTGTCATAAAGACCCTCTCTAATTTCAATATCCAGACAAGTATCTGGGTCACTAAAGAAATTAAACTCTTGGTTTGTCTAATCACTTGCAGGTAGTGAGTTCTGCAGACTAGTTTTGTTGTGAAAATGCATCTCTTTCTTTATACAAAAGAGAGTACTTTTGCAACTTCTTTTATCAAAATGACTATTTCTGCTTTTATAGGATGATAAATGCCTGTTAGACAACTTCTGCTGGTTGTGTTTACTTCACCCATGTCTAGTTTCATCTTTTTCAAGACCGTTTTCTTTTGTTCCTTCCACATTATGGATTTGGCATATTTAAGACTTCATGATGGACAGGTTATGGAGCAAATTTTATCACAAGAGGGAGTAATGATGTTTCCACCTGCCATTTTCAGTGGTGTGTTCATAGTTACACTCATCACAAGTGATGCCTGGAGAGGGTACCTACTGATGCCTTCTGGAGGCTGGTCTGGAACAGAGACTAGACAGAGCAAAAGGATAAAGTAGGTATTTATTAAAAGACCTCAATAGATACACCCTGGGCAGTGCAAGAGCCTGGCTGGGGTACACCCAAGGTGAACCCCAAAATGGTCACAAAAAAATGGACAACTGGTCATGAGGTCCCACACTTTTATAAGTTCTGATCCGTGAACATATTGGAGTTAATTGTCCAGTTATAGCTTCAAGTTATGAAGTTCCATTCTCCTTGTTTTTCTCTCTTAAATTCACTGCTTATGCTTTTGGGCCTGAAATTCATATTGGTTGTCCTTGGTCCCAAGTTAGAAAAGAAATTGTTTTGTCTACCTACTCTGTGAAGAGAGCTTACCAAGAGCTTAATATAAAGCCCAGAACTACACACTAAGCCAGCAGAGAATCTGAAAAATATAAAGGCTAAAACTTAAGACATCTCTAGAACAGAGAGTTAAAGGAAGGTATTTATTGAAAGGCCTTCAAAGGGTACACCTTGGGCAGTGCAGGAGTATCACAGACACTACAACCAAGATGGACGACAGTCAAGAGTTTTTCAGACAAATATTAATTTGGTCTATTTGCATATCAGAGGTTAATTGTCCAAATACAGCTTCAGGTAATGTAGTCACATTCCCCCAGT